>JAWNMD010000117.1:1225506-2451012 GCA_035044365.1 Drosophila neotestacea | reverse complement strand
AGTACGCCTACTTGTCTGGAGCCTTTGTCTGTTTGCTTGTCTGAGATTGTTGCACAGCTGTTCGCTTGTGGTTAACAAGGTTGAAAGTTGCATGCCGTGAAAATGCCTAAAGAAAGTCAAGAAGCACCATTTTTTTCTTTTTCGTTTTCTCTTAAGGCATATACAACAAGAAAAACTAGTTTCTGGTCTTGACTGGATAATGCAAATTGTCTGCTCTGAAAAGTAGGCAACTACAAAACTTGCTCTGCCATCTGATTCTGATTTAGATTCACATTCTGCGTTTGCTTTTGCTTTTGCCATCACTGCCTTTGCTGCAGCTTTAGCCAATTTAAATCTGGCTAGAAACATTCACTTCTTACGATAAACGCCAGAGCAGACAAATCTGCACAGGCTGAAGAAATAAAGAAATGCCAAGCATCTATAATTTGCATATAAATGCGACAACGCTTCGAGCCACACGCAGTCCAAGCGGTCGGCTTGGCTGTTTGTTTTGCTTTGGTTTTGTTGGGTTTTTCGGTTTTACTTTGGGTTCAACTTGTGGCAAGCGAACACAAATAAAGATGCTAATCTCAGTAAAGCATAGTTGCACAGCAGCAACAACGAAAAAAAATTGAGGAGCTAAATGGCTCACAAAACGAGCAGCATCCAGAAAAAAATGCTAAAAAAAAATAGGAAAATAAAATAAATAGATGGTGCTGTTGTTGTTGCTGCTGTTGTCTGAAACTATGCGACGAACACTGTCTGAACTGAAGCTGAGATTCCTAAGCTGCTGCTATTGTTTTTTTTTTATATATTTTTTTTATTTTTTAAATCCCATTTGGTATGCAGCCGCCCAGCCATAACAACAACTATGCAAAACATCGAAGTTTAAACTTGATTTTCCACATTGGCTGCGGCTGGCGTCTGGCAGTAGACGGCTTTGACTTTGGCTTAGTTGCATGCCACTTTTTTCCAAACTTATGCAGAGTCTTCACTCTTCACATTAGTGTCAGTTTTGGCCACATGACAGTTGACAGTTGAGCTCAGCTAAAACTTAAACAAGCCAACCTAACCATATGCTCCTTCTCGTATTGGGGCGGAGTACATCATTTACTCTGCCACCCAAATCGCACACTTAATAAAATTAAAGACACTTGTAAAATAGGCAATTTGTTTAAATAAACTTTATGGCACTCGAAGCAAGCGTTTCTGAGTGCTGCTGAACTGTAAGTCAGTTCTTCGGTCCGTCTATATGCCAGGCACTTGTAGCCAAATATTTATACCCTCGGCATGTCCTTGCCAGTAACTGTTATCGTCTTCGTCTTCGTCTCTGTCTCTGTCTCCCTCCCATTCTCTGTTTGCAGTAAATTTTAAAAGCGTCTATAAATTTTAGAAAAGTGCAAATAAAATATAGCGCAAGTTTTTATGCCTGTTGTGTGGGTAAATCCTTTAAGGCGTACTCCAAAATGAAATTGTCACATTTATGTTTGCTTTATGTAAATTTTCTTCCTTTTCCTTTTGACTGTTCTCTGAGAGATTCTTACCATAAGACTGCTAAAAAACTTAAAGTTCTAAGCTTTTGGGGAATGTGTTAAAAACTAGGCAATATTTGGTTTTAATAAATGATAAGTAAATGTCCAAAAATTTTTCCAAGGCTATTGGTTTAAATAAAACAAGATGAATTCGATACAAATTGGATAATCTGTACATTCTGCAAATTTTTGTTGGTTTGTAATAATAACAATAATAGTGACGTAAATAGCTGTAGATTAATAACTGGTAAAACAAAAATATTTTATTTTTGTGTTGTTGCTAAAATCTTAAAGGAGATTTTCATATTTGCTTCTTTTCGCCTTTGAAATGGCATTTGAAAATAAATAGATTTAAATGCTCAGTTGGTGCTTTTGCCGTCGTGCATTCTTACAATTCTCATTTATATTTTCTCCTTTAGTTTTACGTAAGTTTTGCTTTGCTTTTTTGCTGTCAGCTTCGTTGTTCGTTCTAAAAGCTGAAAAATTACACTTGGAAAGTGAAAGATGTTGTGAAAAACAGCAAGTGACATACACCGAAGTGCAATAGAAAATCCAATTACTAATGCATTTCGGCCAGTTGGGTTCTAATACAATTTATTTCCATTTGTATTCAATGTAACCATAATAATGGGCAATTAAAAATATGTGAAAATATTTCGACTAATGAAACACAATTATTATGATTGTTATGTTTCGATTTGAGTTTCATTTGTTGGCATTTGCTCGCATTTATTATTGTGGTTGGGCAATAATTGAAAGTGTATTTAAAAAACAATTTAGTGGCACAAAATTTGCATAAATTTATGCGGTTTCTCTTCGAGCCATATTTATTTACACACACACACACACAGGCACCCAAACAAAGGGAACAAACACATTTATTGCTATGCTAATTTTGAGTTTGGGTCAGGACAACAACAAAAGCCAAGTGCACAAAAGCGCAAAGCGGAAACGGAAATGCCTAAATGACTTTTCATGGTGTCGCCGATGAAGGGGCAGACACAGGGGCAGAAGTTCGGGTCTGTTCCCTTTCACCCGTTTGTGCGTGCTTTTGAGGCAACCGCAAAGTTGTCCCACGTCGTCGACTTTGTCGTAAAAAGGTTGGCCAGCTTAAAGGGATTAAAAGCAAAAGGCAATAAAATGAAAAGTTTCAAATATTTTTATTATTATTACCGGCCCAAGCCAATGCTAGACTTTAAAGCCATTGCCAAAACTTACCCAACAGCATGTGGATGCCCAGCTGCAGCAGCCAATGGGCATAATCCATTGTACCGAGTCCTTCCTTAAAGGTCCTTGCTTCGCCACTCTCTACCGCTTAAGCCGTACACAAAAACTTTCTCTCGGACATATTTCTAGACGTTTGTATATATGCAAGCTTTCAACATATTACTTGGCGGCTATAGTGCCCTTGATAATGCATATAGTTTCGATATGGACAAATGTCAATGACATGTCAACAGGCTCCATGTAGCGAATTGGACAACAACTTTAAATAGTAAGTGACGAGTCCTTGTTTCAAAATATACGTTCTCCGTTGTCAACGAAATTTCGGTTCCTACTGTATTTTAAGGTTATTAAATTTGAAAACTTTTTTGGCGTCAAAGTCCGGCGTCCAGTGCACCACACGCCGACATACACACCCACACACACAACCACACACTACCTCTCTTTTCCCTACACACTATGTTAGATATTGCCTCGCTTCTGTCCGACTTTTAGAAAGTTTCGCTTTGACTTTTTTATATCCTGTAGCAATCAATTAAAAGGTATATACCAAGCACTTGCTTACTTAGTTTTGGTAACTTTTATCAATAGCTGGTTCAATATTATATAGTTTTTAGAGTATTCTTTAAATTAACTTAAAAACTGCATACGTATTTGAAATTTTTTTATATTATTCAATTTACGAAGTTTGGATTTATATTTTAAATAATCCAATTTGACTTTTTTTAAAGTAATATAATCATTTATTTAATTTTAGTATTTGACAACATAATAATTTACATCTTTAAAAATTGTTGTAAAATTTTCTTGTTAAAGAAGTGTTTAAAACTTGTATATATTTACTTTCTGTCACTTACGATACTTGTTTTCTAAATCTATCTATTCTTTAAAGTCTGCCTTCAATCTACCTTCACAATTTTGGTTTATCACTAGAATTTTGAACCTAAGCTTTACTTGTCGCCTGTTGAGTTACAGGGTAGTTCATAGTTAATCCACTAAATTCGGTCTACTGCCTTTATTAAAGTTTTTGTGTTTCTGTATTTTGGGCGGCCAGCGCATTTGTTTATTGTCATTGTCAGCGTTATTTAAACGTTGACAGTTTTGAGAGAAAAAAAAACGAGTACGAGAACGAGAAAAAACAAAATATTGGTGTTGTAAAAATGAAAATGTAGCAGCCGGCAACTTTGTCTGCTCTTGGGTCCAGCTCAGGCGATTGTACAACTGCCAACTTCCAGGGCCAGGACTAGTTGTCGTTACCGCTCTGATAATGTTGTCCCTCCTCTTTAACAATGTGCCCCAACGAAGCCTGTGGCGCTACTGGCTTTGTGGCATAAAGTCCTTTAATGCTCTAATCAAATTGTGGCTTCTTTTAGCGCTGACTTGCCGTCAACTTTAACTTGTTGTTATCGTTGTTGATGTTGTTGTTTTCGTTGTTGTTGTTGTTGTTGTCGGTCCCTTTGTTGTCGTCATTGTTTTGCTTTCATTGACGCGTTTATTAAAATTACCGTGGTAAAGTTTCACAACGGCACGGCATTTTATTTTTAATAACGGCAGCTTCAGCTGGCCTCTAAGTTAATTTGGTTTGCTGTCTACTAAAAATATTTGCTCACTCTCCTTAACCAAAAGTATTTCCCTGTCTATCTTGTGGTTGGACTAATTTAATTTACACTGTTGCCTGGTTAACGTATGCCAGGGGCAATGAACTGATAAAAGTAAGCATTTCTTTCAATCGGATTAATAAAGCATAAAATAATTGCTGTTGATAATTAAAATTGATTGTCAAAGTATTTCCTTTTGTACATACATATACTATTATGAGATGAAACCTTTGTCTAAAAGCAATTTAATTGTCTTTTGTGTTTGCATTCAACAAATAAACAAACTGTTACACTTGCATCTCGACTAATCTCAAGCTATGTATGTATGTACACAATGCACATTTCAATTTCCTTAAATCTCTCTCTCTCTCTCTCTCTCTGTCTTTGTCTTTCTCTTCTTTTTCCTTTTCAGCTGTCAATTAGACAAATGTTTTATAGTCTCTGTCAATAGCAAAAGCATATTAACAGTGGGCCAAGACACAATGCAGTTATTGGGGCACATATTACGTATACGCAATGTTTGCTGGCAAATAGTAAGAGTATGTAGGACAAAAACACTTATAGACAGTCAGACAAATTGACACAAATACCTCTATTCGACAGTGCTACAATCTAAGTTAATTACTTAATGGCAATGTTATGCACAGACGTATAAATAAGTAACAAACATTATATTGACTGACACTGGTAACACACACATGTACACACTCATTCACATTAGAATGCAGGCACACACACACACACAGACATGTTGACTTTTAAATCTACATTAAGCGCGTGGCACACTTTGTTGTTGGACTTTAAAATATTTATTTAGAATCCTTTTGCAACAGTCGCTGTTTTTGTAGCTTCCGTTTTTTGCTGATTTTCTGAGAGCGAATTTGCATAAATGCATAATATACACATATACAATACACACATGCATATGTACTCGAATTTAAATCGTTTGTAATGTTATTTATTTGCCATTTGGTGGCCTCACGCGTTTTAGCCGCGTTGTCGTTATTGTTGTTGTTGTTGTTATTGTTGTTGCTGCCACCCGCCCGCACCGCACATACGCACTGTGTCTCACAAAAGTTGGCGTCTAACTGACAAACAACGTTTGCTTGCCACAGTCGGCTGCTGCGACAGTGAGTAAGTCCATGTCCTGGATTAAGTCGCGATGCTCGTATTGCTGCTGGCGCTCAAAGAGCACCAAACGACAGATTCATCGGCAACTCTTTGAGGCCGGCACTGATGCCTGATGCTGTGAGTCAGCTGCTGATGTTGCTGCTCTAACTTCGTGTCCGCTTCGGCTTTTGGTCTAACTTCGTTGTCTGCTCGTACAAGGGAGTCTTTTAAACAGAGAGAGAGAGAGACAGAAAAAGAGAGTGTTTTTGGGCGCGCCTTGTTATTGTTTTGTGCTCTCGTTAAGAGAAGCTGTGCTACATTTCTGTAGCGCTTGTTGCTTTGTGGCGCTGTTATCGAAAAGAACTGTAAAGGTAACAGTAAGTGGAGACTTTTAACATGGCTGTTAGTTAAGTAACAGTTTCTGTTATAGTTATGATATTGTATTTGGATTGCAGAAGCTCTGAAAAGTTTCTGTTATGCATTTTGTTTACTATTACTATTATTTGTTTTAGACCTTAAATTGCAACTGATGTTACATCTAATTTACTTATTAATTACCTTTCGATAGAACGCTCAGCCATAGCTTTAACAGTAAATGTGATAAATTTAAATTGTTAATTTAAACAATCTAACAACTGGGCCTGTCCAATAAAGCTTAACATCGACTACAATTGACTTTTTTGTGCTTATCACTATCAGGAAATGTTCTTTTTGCAACATCTTTCACTCTACTCTTATGTCCTAGTTATGTGAGTGTTGTTTTTTGGTTGTATAACATTTTCAGCATAATAATAAACTGCAACATCATCTGGCAGTCACTGTGGCAACGGCCTTGTGCACCGAAGTATGCAATTGCAAAATCCTAAGGCTTTCCCTGTCATTGTTATTGTTGTAGCTGTTGGTGGCGAAATCCTATTAGCCACATGCCTGTCTCCTTACACATTTCAGACAGTCCAGGCAGCCAGGCAGCCAGGCAGGCAAACACACAAAATGCAATGCAACAAGCGGAAATGTATTTTTCGGCTGATGCTGCAGGAAAAGATATTCAACTGCCAAGCCGCTTATCAAAAATAAAACGAAAATCAAAAAAGAAAAAAAAAATCATAGAAATAAAAAAAATGTTAACCGACAGTTCTTACCGATTTCATTTGTTGTGACTGCCAAACAGACAAAAGTGCTCTGCAAATCCTAACTATAAATATATACTATATATATTTATATATACATATAATATGAATTTAGCTTATCAGTTACTCACTGGGATGAAAACTGACTGAAGAAGCAACAATGAACAATGGATTGCAGTTGATCCCATTCAAGAGTTTCGTCTGACCCATTGTACTTGACGCCTGAGCTGATTTCAATGCTTTGTTGCGGCTTCTTGTGGCGTGCTACTGACGCACTTGCAACAAATTATTTACTTAACTACTTGAACAATAGTTGCCAACTTGCAAAGTGGGATGAACAAATTCGATGAGTTAAAAATGATGCAAAGTATAATTTTTTTAGATACCCCTGAACACAATTAAATCATTCAGGTTCAAATGGTATAGTTATTCAGACTAAACATCTTCAACAATGCACTTTTTTATGCAATACTGCAAACATTTTGAATAATGATGATAAAAAATTAAAGCAAAGTATATTTTTTGGTGAGGTACCCCTGAAACTTAAAAATCCTTTCATGTTAAAATTGTATGCTTTTTAAGCTAATCGTCTGAAACAATACATCTTTCGTTATGAATTAATCATTACAGAGATATATATTTAATTTACTATTTTGATTAATTCCGAAGTAAAATTCTTTTCATTCCGCTCTTTTAATTTATTTAGAATTAACAATAAATGTACTTAAATTAAATATATATATATATATGAATTTGGCTTGCTTGAAATCAATATTTTTTAAAGCAGCTTATCAGCCTACAGTGGGGCAATTTGGATAAATTCAATGTGGTTGGTTTTACTAGACTAGACTTCCTAGACAAATTAATATTTTAGTAATTTAATATCCATTTATTAATAGTTTTTCAATAATGAACAATATTTAGAGGATTTGAAAATTATTGTTTGGATGCACAAATGACATAAATAATTGCAGACCATTGTGCTGTGCAGATATTTATTTCCAAATGATTAATACAACTATTTTTTGAAATTACAACAGACTGTTCTTAATGCAAGCGAATAAAACGTAAATATTTAAGCATATTATTAAATTAAATGCTTCATTACGGCCTGCAAAGAGGATTACCAGAGTATTGTGATAGTACTTTGGGTTTAAATGAATAATTGTTCTTAATATTCTGGGTAGGTTTTCCTTTTGCTACAGCTAGAATATGATTTAACATTTGTTTTAAAAATTTTTTGGTTATACGAGTATAAGCCTGTTTTCTTGAAGTTTAGAACTATTTAAAAATTGATTAAAGTGAGGATCAGAATGTCAATGTTATATACCATGCACTGCAAATAAATAACCGCAAGTATTGCACTTCTGTGCATACTGAAGTTTTCTTTGTGTGTGTGTGTGTATTTGCTTGTTGTCTGCGACGCTTTTGCGGCAAAGTTTCTGGCAAGCTGCAAATGCGACACGTGAGTTTTCTGCAGCCGGTGCATGACTAAAGGAACTAATGGCGCACTTACATACATAGAGAGACACACACACACTCATACACACAGAGACATGACACGTGTTTTGACTACAACAAATATGCTAAAAATGTTATGCCAAAAGTCAGCAGCAAGCAAGCTAGCAAGCAACAACAACAATAAAAATAAGAACAGGAGAAACTGTTGGCTGTTGGCATTTTGCATTTTACATCGCCCAACGCCGCGAAGCTGCTAAACTTGGCACCGTTTGTTACCATTTGCGAAAATGTGCGCAAGTATTTTAAAAATGTATTTTTTAGCATGGCAGCTTTACATTTTGGGACACGTCGAACGTGCCCAGCCACCATGGCCAAAAAACTTGCTAAGCGTTTGGCTTGCCAGCGCGAATAAGTATGCTATAGTTTTTTGCATAGCCCCTTTATGTGGGCGTGAGTGCCACGTTGACTTTGAGCGGGTTAATGGAGTTGCAGCAACGCTAAGCTCATGTATTGCAGTTACTGGAACTACTCAGAACTGTTCTGAACAGTTGTGATAAACTTCAGATGTGATCCCGCTTAAAATCGCATTTTCATTGCGTTTTCGACTTTTGGCATTCGCGTATTTTGTAGATTTTATGAACTGCCGCCGCCTTGGCCGCTTTTAACTTTGTTGGCTGCGGCTCATTATGCAGAGGACAGACGGAGCCCGAGAGTCAGGGCCCAAAAGTCGCGGCCAGCACTTGGCAAGCGACCCCAGACGGCCTAAAGTTGCCGTTTGTAACATTTTCAAGCAAATACTCGTAAATAAGGAAGGCAACAACAAGATTCCAAAGCTCTGTTGCAATGCCAGCGCCCGAAAGTATGCAACAATAATGTGGCCGGGCAGTGCAACATGGGTGAGTTTATTAAAAAATTTTGAGAGCACCCCACGCGCTTGCCTCTTGTATGTACATTATCGTTGTTTTCTCTTATTTTTTTTTCTTTTTATACCTTTTACTTAAATTGTAAAAAGGGTATATTACATTTGTAAAAAACAGTATGTCCGTAAGTCATAAAGTATTTATATATTTATTAATTTTTAATTTCTTCCTAGCGCTACAAGTAAGCATATGTGTAATGGCGCTACTGACAATGTTTCATCTATCATAACAACAATTTTATGATACTTACAAATTAGTTAATAATTTAGAAACTGAAACTAAATGTTAATATATTGGTTTTTATTCTTTAAACTATATTCTAAATACATTTGTTTTTTACAAAATATGTACAGGGTGTATATCAGTTGGGCTCTTTCAACTTTAGCTTTTTCTAATAGTTTTTTTTTTGTTCGTTTATGTTTTGTTTTGTTGCCGACTGATGTTTTTCTTTGGCTGCTTTTTTTTTGTATTTTGAGCTACTTGGCCAGCACAACATGCACTTGAGTTTCATTTGGTTGTTTCGGCATTGGCTCCAGGACCCGTTCTAGAATGCCGAAAGTACTCAGAGTACGGAGCAATGTCAGAGAGTGCATTAAGCATTGTAGTACCTCGAAAAAGTTTTATGTACATTGCGAGAGCGCCAAAAGAAAACCACAACCACAATGAAGTCGAATGTTTGTTGCTGCTGCTGCTGCGGCCAACGAGGTTATTATTATTATTATTGTAGTTGTATGTAGTTGTAGTTGTTGCTGCAGTTGTTGTTTGTTGGCCAAGTTGTTCACTTTGTTAAATTATGTGCGGTATTTGTATGTACATTTGCACATATAGTAAAAGTAGGAACCAGCAATCTGGCAGCATTTTTGTTTATTTTGTTGTAATCTCTTCAGTTCCATTTTCTCATGTGTTTACTAATTAAAATGCCAGCCACAAGGTTTGGGTCTAGAACTAATACTCAAAGAATATTAAATATACAAAAGCAATAATTGTTTTATTACTTTAACAAAACACAAAAGGTCTTTTTGTTTTAAAAGAGAATTATGATATTAGTATAGCACAACTACTATTTGATTTGTTTTAAATTAAATACATTTAAAAAAACAAGTAATTAATTATTGCAAGTAGAAATTCTGCCATTTACTTATGTTATTTATTACATATCACTTTAATTATTCCGTAAAGAGTGATTTTAACTTACGATTACTTTCAAAGTTAAAAATAAAAATATCTTTTGACATTAAGTCATGTCAATTAATAGTTTTGAGCGCAAGCGAAATACTTTAAATTGGTTTCTTATAATCCAGCATTTATAATATCATGTGTTGTGTCGTTAAATTACAAACAGCGACTTTCATTTAATTAGGGATTACAACTACTCCATAAAAACTTTTTCATTTCGTTATCATGATGAAAAGACGACAAATTTCGCCACAGATACAGATACACACAGATGTAGATGCAGATTCAGATACAGATACATTTACTCCGCGTTGAAGTTGTTCACCCGCGGAATGCCAAGCAAATGCATGACAAAATCTTAATTAACCTCAGGGTGCTCAGGACAAACCAGCACATCCACATACATTTTCAAAAACACATACATCCTCCCACATACACACACTCTCGTCTAATACGCGAACGTTTGAAATGAATGAAAGAAGCTGAGCAAATAAAACTATGTATCTGCATGTGTGTGCGTGTATGAATACATATTCATTTTGTATTTTACGCACTTTATTCTAACTCAAAGACAAACCAACACACTCACACACACAGACAGACAAACATTCACACATACACAGAGAACACATATGAAGCGCAAACTTCGCTGCTCGGGAATTACATTAAGCGTCGAGCATAATAAATTATTCCGTATGATATGATTCTGGTACATGATAAGCGTTTGTAATTTTAACTGTCAGTTAAATGAGTAAATGGGAGTCTGGAGCCTGCGCAGAGCTGAGGGACAAAGGGCAGCAGGGATGGGTAGGGAGGGGGTGAAGCGGAAGGGCGGGTTCATTTTTTTATGCGCTACGATTTATAATTCTTAATATTTATCTTTAGCAGGAAACTTGAACATTAGCGCGCGTAAATAAAAGTCGAGTGTCAATATTTGCCGGCATACTCACACACATATTATACACTTGGTTTCGATGCACACACACACGCACACACACACACACACACACACACATACTTATATAATTGCTTTTCGCTGCTAAAGTTGGCTTAGAAAGGGCGTTGACATGGACGTGACTATAATCAACGGGCGTTTTGCAATGACTGCGCTACATGATCTGCAATGGCAACGAGAATTCCGCCTAGCCATCCAACCAACCAACCAGCCACCCACCCAAACATCTGTCCAACTGACCCAACACTCCCCCCCACGGCACGTTATTTGCTTTGAAATTAAAAAAGTTTTTTTGCTGTGCACTGTTAGACTCTTCGCTTTGGATCTGCGTTGATTTACATGTTAAATAATTTTGTGCCTTCGTCCGGCGCAAAATTGTTTCAAACGCGTTGCATAAAAGCCAAATATGACTATGAGTCAGCAGACTCTTTGGTGTCCTGTTTGCTGCCTGTAAATATATGCACTCCCTCTCTGGTTTTGCATTTACCATTACCATTGCCTTTAAATTGACTCACGCGCATTTGGCAAATCAACAGCTCATTAAATCACGAAGCTATAACTGAGACATAAAAGCTGAATTTTAAATGCCACAGATAGAAGAAAAATAAAGTTGTGTAAAAAAACTACTTACATAAGAATCACAGGCAAAGGTATGCATTTTAAGGAACTGACCAAGTTATATATATTATATGACATTTTTAACTGAACCAAACAAGGTTGACTACGGCATTTATCTTCTGCTGAAAATTGCATTGGCGTAGGAAATATACACATGGTTTATTTTTCTGTGTGCTTCAGATGTTAGCTTGCATTTATGATCATTACTAATGTCAACAGATTTTAAAAAGCTAACCATTTTTGGAAAGCTAATGAACAATATCTATTAAGCATTGACACACAGATTTCAGTTTAAACAAAAATTTTGAAAATGAATTGATCAGAAATATTTTTTTTTTTTTGTGTATTTGTTAAACATTTTTTTAACACGCTCCAATTTGGCAAATCCTCATGTGTATATGTTAACTCTAACTTTGATTTTGAAGTAATATGAACACACACAAACTTCTTTTGTCTTTAAGCTCAGAATCCCTTCAATCTCTTGTCATTGAGCAGGAAAGTTTTTGTTGTTACTGGTGTTATTTTATTTATAACGCCAAACGCATGAAAAAACTTCGAAACAATGCAACAATATGTTGTGCCCCAGAGTCAGAATGCACAAAGCACTCTCGCGGATTTGCACATTTTCAGTATTCCAGATTTGCACTTTGAAAGCAAATCAAACTAGATGCTGAATAGAAGTGGGAGTGAAGGGATCCGCCGCATTCCACATGAAGCGCAATGCAAAACAACTTAAAATGTCATATGAAATTTGTAGCGTTTGCTGATTGCGCGTGTTAAACAGACGGAGGGCGCGGAATGAATTGTGTCACATGCAACACACACACACAACTGTAAAGATACCCTCGTAAAAGAACAGCGCGTAAATCCAGTCACGCCCACGTCAACGTCCACGCCCCTGGCCCACGCCCATTCTCAGAGGGGACTCCGCGGTGCATCGTTGTGAACTAAAACAAAAGCAGCGCCGCAGCTGAAGCCGAAAGCAACGTGGCAAATAAAAACGAATGTGAAAAATCACAAATTCGGAGAAAAATCTTTAAATCCCATGGATTTATGCATTTTTACGTTGCACTTGCTACTGCCGCATGTGGGTTGTCTATCGCTGCACCGCCTTCTTTGTCACGCCTTCCCACACGCCCATTAAAGCCCCCGCTCTCACTTATTCTATATATGTTTTTGTGATTGTGCAAATGCAGGCACAAGCATTGCTGTCGACGTCCCTTTCGCTGTCGACGTTGACGTTGACGTTGACGTCGCCGTCGACATTCACGTTTATGCGATTTCTGCAGTTTGCCAATACCGCCTCAAGGTGTCGCTGCTGCATGCCTGTAATGCAACACATTTAATTTAAGGCTGGACCCGAGAAGCGTTATTATCAGGTGTATACAAATGTCAACATGAGTAATAATTGAATTAGTAAATAGATAATTAAAATTAAGAAAAAAATTATAAAAGAATTAATTTACAAAAATTATTCAATTTCAAGTTGGATTCTGAAAACTGGAATAGTACAAAAAAATTTATAAAAGAGTTTAAAAAAAATTGTTGGGTGGGTTTTGAAAATTGTTACCAGATGTGTTAATAATGTGAACTTATTTAATTAAAATATGTGATTATTGGAATAATAAAAATACAAAGAGGATAAAATCGAAAAACAAAATTTGTTTCAAATGGTATTAGTTTAAAAATAATTTAACTTTAGGTATGCATCTGATAGCGCTATTACCAGGTGTATAAGTTAATAACGTAAACTTATTATTTTTTTTTATTATATTATAATATGTATACTTAAGAGCAAAAATTAAAAATAAATAAAAATTACATTTTAATTATTTAGTTCTCTTAATAGTTGGCAGTTTTTCTTTTATTTAATTTTTATTCATTATTTTATTATTAATTTTTGTTGCTTGACATTTGAGAAGTTGGATAGTTTTAGGGTCCACCCTAATGCAGATCCAGTTCCCATAGAACACAGAGCAGCCATTGATGACGTTACTGTCGTTGCAGCTACAGAAGTGTGTCTGGATGCGCTATCTGAGCGACGACAGAAGCAGAGGGAGTTCCACCTTTCTACGTTGGTCCAACCTGGACCCCAATCCCAATCCCAACCCCAGCCCCAAAAAGCTGGCCAAGCATCGTCCTTATAGCGGCCCACACTTAACGCCACCGAAAAAGTTCACACAATCGATTGGTGTTGCCTCCAACTACTGCCACAATCGTTGCTATTGTTGTTGTTGTTGTTGCTACTGTTTTTGTTGCTACGGTTTTTGTTGCTGTTGATTTTATGGCATGCTGCAAACTATCTGTCGCTTTTGTTTTACGATTCCTTTTGCGCTTGATGATCGTCACCGTTGCGGGAGTCGCTGGCATTGCTTGATTCGTCCTGCATCCCTCTGTTCCCTCTGTTCCCTCTGTTCCCTCTGTTCCCTATTTTTCCCTTGTAGTCCCTGTAGTACTACAGGACCCCAACCAGCCCCTGTCACTTCCTGCCATCGTATGGCCGCCAGCGTAATCGTGTTGCTGTTTGCTGCATTGGATGTTTGTTTGTCTCCACAATTCCAAACGAAGCCGGAGCTGTAGCCGGAGCTGAAACCGAAACCGGGATGGAGACGAGGATGGGCCTAGGGCTGTGAAGCTGGATTTCATTGTTGGTTCTTTGGTGTGCGCTTTTTTCGCACTGTCGCTGCAATCTCGGTGTAATATTTTATTTTCAATTCGCATTTAGTGCAGCCGTGGCAAGCGAGGCAAGCGTGGCAAACGTGGCTGGGGCAACATCTAAGGGAAGAATAAATTGTATCTGACAATTGGCAATTGGCCTATCCGCCCGTTTGATAGTGCGACGGGCCCAGTTCCAAATAGGCAGCCAGCCAGGATGGAGCACGAGAATGAGAACTGCGAGGATAGGGACAAGAGAAGAGGTGCCTGCCAATAAATTGAGGGCGTGGATGTGTGTGTTGTCGTGTCGTCGAATGCTTGGCATTTTATGCTGAATCACGAATTGCATTAGACAAGGCTCTCGCTCTGTGGTTGGGCTTGCCAATTGGATTATCACATGGACCGAGCCCATGGCTGACACTTTTCATTAAAACTTGCGCTCGCACGTTGAACGCAAAGTGCGTTGAACATGCTTTAAACAGATCCATCAATGCCAAAGCTTCTTGCCTGACTGTCCCTCTGTCCCTCTGTCCCTCTGTCCCTCTGTCCCACTGTCCCTCTGTCTGTCTGTCCATCTGTCTGTCTGCCTGACCAGCGACGAGGAATCGAAGTAATCCAGCAGCTGCACTGATAAATGTCAAATAAGCTTTGAGTGTCCTCGATGTTCCCGGCGTGAAATGCTTTTTAAGCACTCACACGATGTAAATGTGAATGTGAATGTGGATGGAGACGTCGATAGGGATGTCCATGTCCGACCATGTCGAGGGCGCATTACGAGCAAACAAAAATTTGCTCTGTCAACTAAATGTCAGAAAAATGGCCGGCAATGGCACTTGCTGTGCTACAGCTGCTCCTGTTCCTGTTCCCGCTGCTTTCTCTGCTGATTTTGCTGCTGCTTTTGCTGCTCCTTGATGCTGTCCCTGGCACGCACGCACTTGATCAATCATGCGAGGATGACGACGATACTGACAAGTGTGTGCTATGTTGTATTTGCATTGATGACAACTACATGTCCGCAACCACAGTGCCAGAAGTTGACGATTATGGAGCACCTGCGGGATCTGACAACGATTTGCTCTGCAGATTGTGTTAAAATATAGGCACTATTTGTTCCTTCCCTTCCCATCTAAACAACTCTCTCCCGTATCTCCTATCTCCTCCTATCTACCTCCTATCTCCTGTTTGCTGTCACCTTGCACATGCCGCATATTAATAAGCCCTTTGGCAGCACCATAACTAATGGCTTGCCATTCGTTACAGTCAGGCAATCGACAGCCATTAACCACCAGGAGCCACCTTGAGCCACCAGGCGGCAAACAGTCTAAAGTACTCGTAATAGCAAAAAATTATAGAAAACGAATGCTGCAAAATGCTTTGAGCAAATCCAAACAAATGTTTGTGCTTTTAACTGGGATTATCGACGCGTTATTTATGCCCATCATTTTTCTTAAGCTCAAGTGGTAGACGTACATCTGTGCGGCACTGTTAACTGACAGCTGTCTGACCGCAGACAGAGCTTAGGGAAAACAGATAGAAAAACTGTGCATCTTGTTGTTTAAATTTACAAATGCAAACAGCGAATGGATGAGTGCCTTAATGGACTTTCTTTATGTTCATAATAAACTTTATTAAGAAAGTATTAGCATGTTCTTCTTCTCATAGGTTGGAGTCAGCCGAATTCATCTAGAATTTTCAGAATTTATCTTCATGTATTGTTGACTCTCAAAAGAGTTTCCTCAGCAACAGATAAATCAGAGTTACGAGTTTTCTAAAACTATATTGAGTTATCGCAAGTATCTGTCGTTTAAATAAATTTAAAATCAGATTGTTAAACTAATTTAATGCATCAACTCTCAGAGTGCACTGAAACCCACAACTGATGCTATGACCAGCTGTAAATTGTCACTAAAGTACTGCAATGGGATTAGCTCTCCACATGACGCAACACTTGCGGCTTGTTCCTTGTTCGAGTTTGGTTATTTGACGCGTGTTGTCCTTAATCACTTACACACAAACACACACACACACACACACACACATGCACATTGAAAATTAATTAAACCACAGGTTGAAAGCTTGTTAACAAGATGCTTAAAAGAAAAAGCTTTCAAAAACAAATGTGTCAACCCCCCTGCCACATTGCGACGTTGCCTATTGAGAAAGTTGTGCGCATTACGCATACGCAATGTGGCCGTGTGAAAAATACTTTGGGCAAAAGTTTAGGGGCAAAAAATGTTAAGCCTAAGCTAGAAAAGTCTTCTTACTGCCATAAAAGAGAAAGACCTTTTCTATTAAGGTAAATGTTACAACAAAAAGAGACTGTGAATTCGGTTGAACCCAAAGACTTGTGCTTTGTTTTGGCGCAACTTTATCAGACACCCAATTAAAAGGGCTTTATAACAATTAGAGCTAATAACACGCTTCAATTGTGCCAGCAATGCCAAAGGGCATTCCCAACTTCCTCCCGCGCTTAGCATTTTATTTTTATTACGATTTTTTGTTCATTCTTTTTAGTAGAGAGAGAGACAAGGAGCGAGAAGAGCTTATAGCCTGGATTTTTATGTGCTGGCATTTGGTTAGAACTGCGGTTGCAATTAAAGCGAAAGACCACAGCAATTAGCAAATTGACAAGTGGATTTGTTTTTCCATTTCAGCGAATTTGGCTTCTATATCTGTGATTGTAGTTACTCTCATAATTAAAAATAGTATTGCTATTGTTTCGGCATTTAACAGGCATTTACCCGGACATCCATCCATCCGTAAGCTAAACTGGAGATTCGTTTGCTCTCTCTCGCAAAACTTCGGTTCAAACAAAAAGTGCAGCGTAAATCTCTGAAATTTGATAAATTAGTTGTAAAACTAAAAAACTTTCTATGGCTGCCTGAGCTGCTTATCCATCTGACTGTCTGGGCCAAGAGAAAAGTTTTTGGCCAAATGCAAAATCCAATTTTTCGAATGAAAAGTCAAACATGAGTTTAACTTTTGATCCGTTTGGCTGCCTAAGCAGTCAACATTCAACATTCAACAGTCAACAGTCAACTTTCCCCCAATTGAAATCTTTTTTCGCTCTCCCAAATCAATTTGCTAACTGACTATAATGATAGCTCCCCAAAAAGCACAGGCATCAAATCGATATTTCAATTTTGCGTACATTTTCAGCATCTAATTTGCAATCATTGGCGTTTTTGTTAATTTTAATTTGATTATACATATTATGCATAAAATGTCCGTCACACTATTATTGCCTTCGGGTATACAGTGGATAAAATTGATCAAAGTGTTTTAAAATTTAATTATAAACGGTCTGCTGAAAGCATTGTTATTAAAATTATTCAATCAAAATGTACACACTTTGTGATTATTTATTATAAATTTACATTAAAAGAATACAGAATGTGTTAGAGCTTTGTATGTAAAGATATTCAGCTTGAGTCACAAGAAATGCAGATGATGTTTTGTAAATTTGTATTCTAATTTATGATTATAGTTACCTCTAGTCATTAAAAGATAATAAACATTTCATTTATTTCTCTAATTAATTCATCATTTAGAAATATCATTAAGGGAATAAGTGTAGCATAATAACTTGAATGATGCGCCTATTTATTCTTAAAATATTTAAAAGCCATCCACTGTGGTGCTGTTAGTGCTGGTGGTGCTGGTGGTGCTGATGGTGGTGTCTGCCTGTGACAGCAAGTGCCGCAAATGATAATCATTAAAAGCAATTTCATTGTGCATATATAGAAATAATATTTGATGATTTGTGCTTGCATTTTATGCATGTGCTGTCATCGTATTCACATTTTATTGATATGCGCTGTGAAAATACGAATTTCTAAATTCAAATCTAATTAACATTTGCAGCAAAAATGTATAATGTATTGTGATTGGCAATGCTGCGATTGCATTGGACAAATTTGCATTTTAATTAGCTCCAATTGGCATTAATTGGCCCCAGTCTAATGAGAGCTGCTTTAAGGTGCAACCAAATGTGAATAGTTGCTTAATTATTTTCATAAAATGTAATTTAAACATTTTCTAAACATGGAAGAATTTCTTACCCTTGTAATTCGAATGCGGTTCGCATAGTTTGCCCTAAATTAAGTTGTATTATTATCAAAGTCATAGTATCAGTTACAATCCTTAAGTGACAATGCAACAAGCGAAGCAGCAACAGACCAACAATGCCCAAGCACAGACAATAAGTGCAACAACTCACATGTATACACATCGATGCAGACAGACGCATTCACACCCATTCACACACACAAACACATACGCATACACTCACACTCACAATCACACTCACTCACACACAAACAAGGCATATGCCTGTGCCGTTGCAAACACATGCTCAATTGAATCGAAATTGAATTTGCAATTCTATGTGCTGTAGCTAACGCCATTTTCTTTGGGATGCGGTAAGCCCGAGCAACGAATACTTTTTTACTTTATGCTCTATAAAAGAGAGTATTCCAAATCTGTCATATTCTTGGCAACAAAGAAATCAAAATGTTGTACAAACTAGGGACAAAATCCATAGTCAAGTTAGTATGACTCTCAGCAACTCAAAAGTTTTAAGTTTGAAATCAAAATAAAATAAATAATATGTTATTGCAATATTAAATATTATCTATAGGTTGTTAATCTCATCTTATCGTATCGTTTTAAGAATAAAATTAAAAATCACCTTGGAACCTCTCGATCAGATTGCAATAAACTAAGTAAATGCAATCTCAGATATAGATTAAGATAAATACAAATTTTATTTTATATATAACATATTGCACTTGGAAAAACACATTTGAATACCAAAATCGGAAGACTCAAGTTTTAAAAGATTTATTGAGATTGTATTATGTACATATGAAAAAACCAAACCAACCAAAAAACTATTATTTTTCCTCTTACCTGTTGCAAGAACTGACACTAAGTTTTGTTACACATTTTTATTTTATACTATACTTACTATATACTACCTGGCATAGGCAAAACAAGAATTGAAAACTTTATTCATCTTTAAAATTATGAAAGTTTTCGACTTTATAAGAGTATATATTTTTCGAATTTAGACAATTTCAGAATTGATCCATGTTTTTTATGCTGCCTCAACGGGCACTTGGCAGCTTCCTTTCAATGCTCCGTGCTATTCGATTTGCTTTTGCTATAGCCGATCTCTCATGTCGTTGTGCGTATTTGTGTGTTTGCTTTCGCTTTTTTCTTCGTATTTGCATTTCGTTATTGAGATTGAGACAAAGCAGAGCAAAAAATTGCTATTGACGCTGTTTGCACCATCTACTACTTCTATTTCTGCTGCTTTTGCTGCTGCTGCTGCTGCTGCTGCTGCTGCTGCATTCAATCATCAATGACATTTACACATTTCACTTGGCGCATCTCTACAGCAGCTGCTGTTGCTGTTGTTGCTGTTGCTGTTGCTGCTGCTGCCGATGCTGATGCTGATTCTGATGCTTTTTGTTGTAAGCATTTTGACACGCCCCAAAGGCGGTCGAATGTGAGAGTATCTCTCTTGGGCATAATTGGAACCCACATCTGGGCGCCACCCAGCTACTGATTGGCAAATCCAATGCATGGCAATGTGTGCAAAGTCTTTTGATTTATTGATTGATTGTCAAAGCGATTGCAGTTTGCTCGACTGACTCGTAACTAAGTTTGTCCTACAGAATAATTAAAATGCAAATATCGAGGCACAAGACAAATCTACATACAATGCCTGACAAAAAGCCTACCTGCCACATATAATTTGAGGTAAGTTGCATGTTGCACGTGTCGCATGACATGCTGCATATTTGCTCTTACTTTTGTGTTTTTTGACGCCATACTTAAAATATTTTTCCATTTCAAGTTTGTTTCGTGCTTACATTAGGACGCTGCAGCGTCCACTCGACAAAATGATTTGTATGTCAGACGAGGGAATAACATTTACACACACACACACAGCAGTATAGTGAATATGTATATGCTAAGCTCCACAAAGTATGCCGCACTTTTGTTTGAGTATTGAGGTAAAGTGTGTTGCTTTTGTTACTTTGGCTGCGGTTATGTTCGTTCATATGCAATTGTGCTTTTGCCAAATGCAAATGGCATTTCACAAGGACAAGTGATCCAAACAAAAATCAGCAAAGAAAACAAAAGGCCTCAATAAGAACAACATTGCATTGCATTTAGGTAAAGTCATTTAAGAGTAGAGTTTTCTTATGGTCTTCTCTCACTTTCATCTGGAATCAAATCATGCCAGGTAAAATATGTATTAGAAAAGAATAAGTTTAAAGTAAGATTTGGTTTAGACTATAATCGCTTATCCACAATGTAGATTCTATACTATTTCTATTACCATTTCCATCATTTCTATTACTTCTTCCATATACTTAACTACTATATCCATAATTTCTTCGACTATTTCAATCAAAGATTTTCTGTAAATAAATCTTTCGGCTTTGCCACAATGTTTTTTGACATTTTTAGCTATCGGAAGTCCAATTTTCATGTTAATGTTACTGGAAGAGTCGCATAACTTTTGTTATTTCCATATGCAGAGTAGTTGCCAAGATGATGGCCAAGGCTAAGTAATGTAATGCAAAGTCCTGACCAGGATTTTACCGTTTTGTGCAAGCCGTTGCGTCGCATGGTATCCTCATCCTCATTTATAGCGTTTCTTAGCAAATTTGCAAGGATATTTAAACTGTTGAGAAGTTTTTACGTGCACCGTCATAGTTTGAAAGCTACTTTCCCGTAGCTGGAGGTTTATGCAGCTGCATAAATGTTACTTCTACTTACGTAAATTACAAAATAAAGTTATTACGAAAAGTAATTTAAGTTAAAAATTTTTCGTGCGCCGCCAAGTTACCCGCGAAATTGTGCAGCCAACTGGCAATGCCACCACTAATTTTTCTCTATTTTTTTTTTTTTTTTTTGGAATATGCATGTGGGCGTGTGGCATGGGAATTTGTGTCTGCTTGCGGTGTCGCCTCTGCCTGTGCTGAAAAATCAGGTAACAAGTTGCAAAATAGTTTCTCTTTGCGAACATTTCGCCTTGTTCTAATTTTAACTTAAAGCTGCTTTTCACAATTTCCAGCTTTAGAAAATGAGAAAACAGCAAATCAATTTGCATTAAAAATTCAAAATCCATGCCACAGTTGCAACAAAAAGCAAGCACACACAGACAAACATACTATAAGAGTCGAAATGTGTGCAACAAAATGGGGCACTCATAAAGAATGCAAACTGCAGGTTAAAATCGTAATGCAAACCTTTAGCCTTGGCATCGAATTGATGCAATTCAGTCAAGAGGGGACTGAGCGGGAAGGGGATGTAAACACTCGACAGCTTGGTCACGCTTAATCAATGGCCCAATAAACAAACAAACAAACAAACAAACAAGCAACAACATACTCACACACACACAAACACAGGCAAACAGAGAACTTCAATCATGGCCACATTGAATGCGCAACGACAAAACTGTAAGCAATTGTACAAACCTGTAATGTCAGATGTATTGCTGTTGTTGTTGTTGTTGTTTTTGGTGTTGTTTGGTTCGGTTGTTGCAAAATCAAGTTGAAAGTTCCTGCTGGCAACTTGAGGTGCAAGTGTCGTGTTTTTGTCAATGGGCCAACAGCAGCAATTTCCGTTTCCTGTTCCCCCGTTGATGAAAAAACGAATAGAGCGGCCAGTATAAAAGTTTAGATTACAAATTCACATACGTACACTGGCCAACATGGCAGGGCAGTTGATTTACTGTTGCTGCCCGCTTGCCTCATGCTTCTGGCCTCCAAAGAATCTACTCCTTCTTCTTCAGCTCCTGCTGCTTTTGGGTTATTCCCATTTACTTTTTCTTTCTTTCCGATGGGAAGCCAGGCGAATGTTTTGTGGTCACTCTGTGTAGTGCAATTGGAGCAGTCTCTTAACTGGTTTTTGTTGTTCCTCTGCTTGTTCTTATTGTTGTTGTTGGCTGTGCTATGCTGTGCTGTGCTATGCTATGTTTTGCTGTTGTACTTTTGCCAGTGCCAGTCATGCGTGCCACGTACTACGCTTTGATGTGGTGCTTTCTCTCTCGCCTCATGCGCCTTGCCTAAATAAACTTAAAGTAATAAAAACGAGCAAAAACGAGAAAAGAAAACATCACAAATTCGCACACGGCGAGTGCTACAAATGCTGCTTGTACATTTGGGTAAATTGGACTCAGCGAAAGCCACTGTCGCATACACTCTCACACTCTCTCACACACACGTATATACACATACCAGTTTGTAAATATTTTATGCAAAAACACAAACACAGTGAGGCTTCGTCTCAGCCACAGCAGCTACCTGGAAATGTTTTTCAACACATCTGTACTCTCGCATCAAATAATATTTACTTTACCGTCTCTCACAGACACACACACAGACACAAATAAAAACACTCAAACACATACAGAGATACCTGTATCTGAGACATACGGTTCATTAGGCGGCTCAAGAACCTCACACAAATTGTAACTCAAAAGTTGTAGCTTAACTTGAGGCAGTTAAATAAATGTCTTAATGTATACAACAACTTGACTTCAAACAGAAATTATCCAATACTAAACAGCAATCAGAACTACTTATAGCTGCAAATGAACAAACAGATGTTGCCCTTTAAATACATACAATTTAAATAATCTTTAAGGTATGACAATTATTTCCAAATAAGAAATTAGATATTTCAAGAAGTAAGCATAATTTTGATTAATTTAGATGTATGTCTGTGAATTTTATCCTTCTACGAATTGAATTTCGAAATGTTATCAAAATAAATATGCAGGACAACTCTAATTTTCACTATCGGTAAGATTTTATTCAAAAGTGAATTACGTGAAGTGGTTCTAATTTCATTTAGGATGGTGGATTGAATATACTGTTTGCTGGTGAATTGTAATCCGATATTGTGAAAAACTATACTTTGTTCGCACCTAAAACAAATGCAGGGTAAAAGAAACCATTTTATTAAATAAAATAAAATGTGGAATATTGTTGCATGTAACTCGTACACCCGGGTGTATACACAATTCTTTACAAATATTGGTCTACTTTTGTTTTTACTGTTCTAATTACTTTTATTCCCCCGTATAATAAAATCAACAATTTTTAAAATTCATAAATTTGCAGATAACTAAACTTCGTGTGATAAATGAAATGGGCACCGCTTTATTCTACGTCAATGGGAATATCTCTTGTTGGTCAACGTAAATTGAGAACTTTTAACAGAAGCGTATTGAGCTTCACTTCAGCAGATTCAGAACAGAGAACCCCATAAATAAGCCAGGCTAATCAGCGCTGCCATTGGCAGCATTATTGTCACGTATTATTTTACATTTGTCCGCATTTGCATTGCCATTGTCAATGTCCATCCTGACAAATGCACACATAAATTTTGCCTCTGGCATCTGAAAGAGGCTTTGAAGTTTTGTGCCCTCACTCAGGGTATACTTCCTTAATATTAATCTTTAAAAAAACGAAACGAAATCGGCACTTTATAAAATTTGTTTATCTCTAAACTTTCACATAATCTATTCTTTTATAATTTTAAAAACTGATTATGAAAAATGTAACATATTTTGAAACTAAATGACTTAGATAAGCTGATTTAATTTGAAAGATTTTCTTAACATAATTATCTTAAAGTAGATTCCTTATAAAGTAAAAACTTTTTTATTAAATAATCTTATAAGCGTTTATAAGCTATTATTAATGGTAAACAGCTGAGATAATACAAAAATTTAGTTGTATTGAATTGAACTGTGGTTTGGGGTCAGTTTGGTAGAGTATTCAAACATCGGTATATTGAAAATAGCATTTCCTTCTTGTTATTTATTCACTTCTTGTAAGTGAAGTTCACATTTGAAGGGATGCGCTGAATGCAAACATATTGGCAACTTCTGTTAGTGTTGTTGCTTAGCTCAAGGACATAATACATCCTCACACACAGACACACACACAGACACAAGTATATATATATAGACTCAAAGCAAACTGTCTGGATATAGTTTGGGGGCAGCAGGTGTCGCGACATTATTACCGCATAGACATGCCATCTGCTCGTCCTGATCAATTTGGTTGTCATTGTTGTTCTTATTGTTGCACTTGGCACATTGCTGGCAATTCGTTGAGTTGAATTTGCTTAGCTGTTTGTTACTTGCAAGTTGCAACTGCCACAGCCATTCAAATTCTGTAAATGCAACGACAATTCGATGAACTGTGACGTTGCCACGTGGCTGCCACCAGTGCAAGAGATATCCGTATCATTCGCCTTGTGATTTTTTCTACAAGTAGCTTTAACTTTTACCTGCTAAGATATGAACTCCTGATTTAAACTTTAAATTATACAGAAGGATGGGTAGGGATTTGACTTAAACTTAACAAGTTAAACAAGGACATTTTGTCAATTTGAAGCATGTGCCAACTAAAGATTTTTTGAGTTAATATCCAGTGAGATTTCATTTGATTTACAAATCGAGCAGCAATATAAAACTTTAACGCTCCAAAGTGTGCCTTGTGGAATACTATACCATCCACCCAATCACACATACACACACACATGACACAATCACGGTAATTGTGAACTTTTTGGCAGTGAAAACTGAAAAAAATGCGCTTTAGCGGAAAAGTCGACAGCGCCAAGCGAAGATTTACTTCGGTTTGGCAAAGCTCCCACAAATGCTCCATTGTTTGTGTTTGTATATGTGTGTGTGTGTGTGTGTGTGTGTGTGTGTGTGTGTGGGTGTGGGTGAGTGAGTCTGTGTTCATAAGAAATATGTGCTGTGGCACACAGGGAAGTAAAATAACAGACTCGCATCATAATTTACACGTGTGTGTGCAAAAAAGGAAGCCCAGCTCTCCCTTTGTTCTCCCTCTTGATCCCTGCCCGATTGTGGGGTCAGCAGTTGGCAGACCAGGTTCTTGGCAACCTTTGAACCACTGTGCAGTTGGCTAAAAAGTGTGAAATGGTGATAAGATACGAAGCGGGCGTTGTCACACATCCATTAGCCCCAATGCTGTTGGTGGTCTTTTGCTGGGACTCATTAGGCCCGTCTCTTGGTTTATGCAAATTATTCTCCTTTATTTCACTGGCAACTTAATCATGCATGTTTACACGCAAGTACGAAACTCAAACAACAAACAGCAAACAAAGTAAGTACAAGTATAAGAAGAAGTATGTATACGACCTCCCAAAAACCCAATGATATACTTATGTACATACTACGTATGTATTTGTATTTAATCTCCATAGAGACAGGACAGGCGGGCTAATCAACGCGCGCATGTCGAAACACAAACATTTAACTGAATTAAGTTTGTTTCCAACAATTTTTGCATAGCTAATTAGACGTGCACGGGGCTAAGACGAGTTCAGTTAGTAAATATCCGGACTCTACACGTCACCCACTCTTGCATCCTAAGCAAATGATGTCTGCTAATTTCTTGTTAAGGCCCGTCAGAGATCCTTCTCCTTTGCCATCTTTTATCCAACAACCTTCTCATCCTCCTTCTTTGCAACTCAGTTACTTTCTGTAAACGTGTTCCCTTGTTCTACTACCCTGTATTCAATTATTTTTCAAATGCCATAAGTTTACATCCCAGACATTGTATTCATGTCTTAAGTCTTTTGAGTGCGTCATCACAAAAGATAGAGGATATCTTAGAGTCGAACAGTTCTTTCGTGTTGCGATTCATTTGTTATTTGCAAACTGACAGTGTGGCTGGAGTTTATGCAAATTTGGTTAGTTTTTAAATATTACACAAATTCTTCAATGAACAAAAGAGTTTAAACCTTTTGGGAATCATATTTTAGAGTTGGACTGCTGCTTATTATTTTTTAACGTCTATGGTTAATTAATTTTAATAGTTGTGAGAACAAAAGTATTACACATTTTCTTGACTGACTTTATAAATGGGTCTTGACTGAGAAATTTGTATTAATAGTTTGTTCAAAGATGTACAATGTATAAATTATGAATTGAACTTGTTAAACTATTAATTGAATTGGAACACAGAAAATAAATTTGATGCCAGATTGAAGGTATCTTATTTCGTTGTGCCTCTGTGCTTGTTTTTCAGAATGGTCTGCTCAGAATCATTGCTGTAAACTCGTCCTCTCAAAAGTTTCAGGATGTTGTTTAGGAATCTACAAAGTTGTCATAACGAAGAAAGTTTGTGAGAGGCTCAGGTGCACGTAAAATATATAGTAGGAAACAATGTGGAAATAGTGGAAAAACTGCCGCTTGTTTTATTTATGCATTTTTAGCAGTTTGTCCTCATGACTCTTGAGTCGAATTCATGCGGCGCTTCCTTTGGCACTCGTCACTTTTGCAGACTTTGTCTCATTTTTTATTTAAACAAAAAACTTTTGCCCATGCACAAAACTTTAACGTTTTTTGCAAAATTACCTAACGAGTCCAAGTTGGTCGGGGATAGCGAGTTGGTTATAACTTTCATTGTATTTTTTCTTCTATTTTGCTGTAAGTAGCACAAACTTTGTCCAAATATTATTAAATAAGCGAGATGGCGACAAGGGAACCAAAAAAATTGTAATTGTAAGTATCAAAATGTTGGGAGAATACAAAAATTATATGAAAAGAAAATATATTTTTTAAGTTTCCTGTTTTTTTTAAATTTATTATTGGAAAACTTATTGACATGTCAAATAAAAGTTAACTTTAATTTTATTTATAAGTTCTAACTCAAAATGAAACAAAATTAAGATAGTTTAAGGAATTGGCGAACCATAAGAATGGGTTGAAATCGTATTGAAAGTCGATCTGAAAATAATTAAAATAATAGGCAGTGAGAAAGTAAAGGGCACTCGAAATTGGAAGAAATTGAGCGCTCGGCGGCTCGGCTCTCGATGCTTGTAAAATGTCCTGACAATGTAGTACACCATCCATCAGACGTCAATTGTATGCCAACTGCCAACAAATCAAACTGTCATCCTACTCAGCCAGACTCAGACCAGTCGGCAGTTGAGCCAGTGATGCATTCAACCAGTGCAAAGTATTTCTGGAGCGCCATATTTGAAATTATGCCACATGCATTGGCATTGGGACTGCCCCACTTCCTCTGCCCCTGCCACTGCTTTTGACTCTGCCACTGAGACTATGTGGCAGATCCTCGTAACTCGTAGCTGCTTTGTGCCACATATTCTATATGCAGGCATCTATCTATCTATCTATCTATCTAGTCCGTGTCTCGTTGCAGCTGTCAGCGCTCTATTTTGCAGTTCATCATCATTGTCATTGACAGTTTCGAGTGGTTACAATGGCAAGCAGCCTGCCACACTGTCACACAGGGTTGTAGGTAGTCATCGGGGAGTTGCAAAGGGAAGGGAGAGAGATAGAGGGGGGGGGAGCTGCATGAGTACTTCAATGGGAAACTGCATTGCTTTCGATTTATTTGAGACTGAAAGATTTATGCGAATGAAGTATGGCAAATTGCCAAGCTGGACATGCTTTTTAAAATTAGTTATGTCGTTGAATTTAACGACTCTCCTTAAAGAAGAGCACGACTCTTACTAAGTATTTAAATGTATTTTACATATTTCTGAAAGACAGTTGAATAACATGATGATTTAAATTCCTATTTCAATTGATGTTCATGGGGAGAGAAATAAGAGAAGGCGTTACAAAGTCAAATACAGAGCTATGCCATCTCTATTGACTGTGAAATAGGAACCACTTTGGGTAAAGCTAATAATGGCAGAGTTGGTATTGTCATGACACCTTCGGGATGAATTTGAATTTGGGGCTGGCGGAAATTGATGCCATTACGTTGGAGTCTTTGTGGTTCAACTCGGAAGTAGCTCGAGGTGCAATTTTATTTAAAGAAAATGCCAAAGGCAAAAATAAGTGAAAGCTAGCGTGAAAGCTATTTGAAAAACAAGAAGAGCTGACATACTTACATAGTCGTATATATATAGAGAATCGTATGCCGATTCTTTTGCAGACAGACACATACATCAAACTGGGAGGCAGACAGACAGACAGACAGACAGACAGACAGACAGACAGACAGACAGACAGACAGACAGACAGACAGACAGACAGACAGACAGACAGACAGACAGACAGACAAGCCAATGGCACCCACAACACAACACATAAGTCAATTTATTTCCAATTGTATGTGCGTGTACAAATTACGTAGTTTATACAAGTGTGCGACGCGACCCATTGAACTTTAACTGAAATCTGGCTGTGAGAAATCTACATATTGATAAATGACCCAAGTCCCGACAGGAGTATAAAAATCGATGGTTTGATAGATGCCATTTGACATGTTCGAATAAAACACAGCGAATTTTATGTATGCGTAAACAAATTTGGCCTGCCTGTATTAAAGTTAAGCTGAGGCTGTAGTCTCGGTTTTGATTTCATTTAATCGGTTGACGATAATTGCATATTGCAGCGACATTAACGAACTTTAAGTGAGTTATGCAACACATGCAACAAATGGCGGCAACTGACTGCAAAAAACTTCATCAAAATGCGGCCAACGATGAACGACAGCAGCAACGAAGTGTAAAATAATTACTCTGCTTTTTGCATTACTTGCACGGCTTTTATGCCTCCTGCCTCTTGCCTCTTGCCGCTTGCCACTTACCACTTGCCACTTGCCACTTGTTTTACGTACGAGTAATTAATTAAATAAGCGCCTTGACCCGCAGATATATTGAATTGGTTGCTGTATCTCCACTGATTGACTTTTGGTTTCCCAGCTGGCTGTCCCACTCTTCCTGTTGCCGCAATTATTATTCAAGGACTATGAACAGTTGCAGCATTTTAAACTCAATTTAAGTTGGAGTTCAACACATTTCGTAGCGTATTCGCACAAAATTGTATTAAATATGTCACTGCATTTTCGAGATTTCCAATTTCCATTATTTTGCCATTAATTTTGTTTCATCTGCTAAGTATAATCGTCATCTTATATATATTTTAAAGTTTTCCTAGATACATGTATCACACAAATAACACAACATATTTAAAATATAAACATAAGAAAAATGCAATTAACAACTTTTTACTGAAATCTGTTCATTTCAAAGTTTACGTCTCTCTTTTAATATGTAAATAACATTTAAATTGCCCTGGCTTTTTGCAGTAGAACGAGCTGAACTTGCCAAGTAGTTAGCAACTTTTATTGCCTTTCCAACATGATCCAAAAATGCTGATTTAGTTGGCCTTCAACGAGTGGTCAAACATTGTGTAATCCGGTATTATTTCTCTGCACTTTTTCATAAACCATGTTCAGTTGTTAATTGTTCTGTTGTCGAGCTTAGCAAAGAGGCTTTGCGTAGTAATTACAATTGAAAGTTTCTTCATAAAGCGAAAACAAATGGAGCTCGCCATCACCTCTGTAGTTCCAAGGATCTCTACATTCCCCATATAACGTCCCATGACGTCTTCGAATTGATGTTGCATGGTATGTCATTGCGATATTTGGCATGCAAATTGTGGCAAATAGTAAGGAGAAATGTGCTGAACATTGGGGCTAACCGCACGGCAGCACACATGAAATTATAACATTTAATTTTTAATTATGAGTGCTATTAACATGCCTGAAAGTTTTCGCCACAGGCAAGCGCTGTCAGACAGCCATAAAATGAATGGCAAAAAGTGGTAAAAATGTGAAAATAAAAAGCCTGCATACAGACAGTGCTGAAATTATTATTTTGCATTTAAGAGCAGAATGCAGCAGCTGTGGCCCCTTAAATGTCGACTGCCAACTAATTATGTAGAATAATGAAACAATCATTTAAACGGAGTCTGCCAGCCAAATAAAACTTTATTTCTCGCACTTGCAATAATAATGTTTTATTTCATTTTCATTTCTCTCTTAATATCATTGTTAACTTTCCCTTCTCGCTTAACATTCGAATTTTTATTATTGATTACGATAAACTATTTGAAATCGAATGGCAAGTTTACTTTTGCAAATTGTAAGTCAACTTCTGTCATTTCATTTTGCATAAAAATATAAACATGATTCACAAACAACCAAACGGATGGATTCTGATTTATGGCTATGGTCACTTTTAGGTCGAACTGAAACATTCATGTCGGTGTTATTTCACTAGTATTATTTATTGATAGTTTTTTATTCCTCCCACTCAGGTTAATGTAAACCGTGTCTACTTTCTACTTTTTGTATGCGCTTACATATATTATTGGGTTTTCAGGTGTTGATGCATTATTAATGCCATTTTAAATGCCGCATTCAATAACTACAGGGCTTTGGCTAAAAACTCTTTAATTTGGAATTTAATTTGTAATTAAATTAATGCCAACAGTAAGTGGCTTTCGAAACATGTACATTTCGTTTGGAATTTTACGCAAAATTTATTGTAATTTACTTGTAATTTACAAGAGCGAGTGCTGAAATAATTCATTTTAATTTGTCATGTTTTAAAACCTTTTGTTAATATATTTATGTCGTACTATTTTAAGCTTAACTCAACAAATCCAATTACATCTGACAGCGAATTGAAAAATGCACTTAGACCATCTTTAACTGTTGATTCAATACAGACAAGAATGGCAACTAACTATTGCCAATTCCCTGGTGTGGTCTAAACTTTCGAGCGAGCGAGCTACATTGCGTATACGCGATGTTCAGACGGAAAGTTATTGCACAATCATCATTAATGCCAGCTATGAAATCCGAGGCGCAACTTTGTCTTGTTTACAGCTCCATCATCATCTTCTCATCATCATTATTGTCATTATAACTATATTCATTAGTAACGGCAATACCCCAAGGCCCAATTAACTTGAGGAGGGGCACCTGACTACAGCTGTGTATGAATGTCTGTGTTTCCTTGTTTGAGCGCATAAATTGCATTATTATCAACATTGTTATGACGGTGTATTAGCTAACAGAACCTAATAGAAATTTCAGACAGTATTTTAACAGTCGAAAACAACATATGAACATATATAAAAATATTTGATATATTACAAATTTGTGCGCTCAAACTAATCAGAGACTAAGAATATAATTTCTAGAAATGCAATAAGCATTTCACATAATTAAAAGTCAGCTTGAGTGTTATTCGTTTATGATAAATCATATCTAAACTTTTCATAACATATTTAAGTTTCTGGAAACCTTAACTCATATTTGCTTTTTTATTTTTTAATGGAGAAATTTTCAATAAATTTCAAGAAAACTTAACAACATTAAATGTAAGTTAAGTTCAAGTATAAAGACATATGTGTAAGTTGCCTAGCTTTTTGTTGGGCTAATTAAACACAACTAACTATTTACATAAGCAAACACCAAAGTCGACTGCTCAATTTGCATAAATTTGAGTGCAGGTGATATGATGTCGTATTATGCAGAGCAGGTGGGGTAAATCTGTCCTTTTGGCGTCATTTCAAGGGATTGTCACTGTGACAAATGCAGTGTAAACATTTTCAGTGGATGCTAACAATTTGACATGCATTAATTAAAATGTTAATTCGTTTATCGAGTCTCGTGATGCGATGAGGCTTTGTTTTAAGAGTAATTGGCAATCAGAAATGGTCTCAGTTGCAGCACTTCAAGCTACGCAAAAGTCAATTAGTCTTTATTAAGCAGCGGTATCAGACATGACTGTCTGGCCAGAGTAATGCAAATGTTGTGTCTTGTGATTCTGCGACCCATAAAAATGCAGCAGTTGTCAGCGACAGATACAGATACAGCTACAGCTACAGATACAGCTATAGATACAGATACAGATACTACACCGAGCACAGTATACAGCACACACAGCATACAGATACGTATTCAAAGAGACGCGATAAAGCAGCGTTAATAATAAGCAACATTTACAAACAACAAAAGGCCATTTTAATGAAATAACCATGCGATGTGTGTGCGTGCCACACGCTGTTGCAACCATTTTGGCAAACAAAAAAAAACAACAACAACAAAAAACACAGAAAACAAAAACACAGCAAATACGAAACAACAATAATAACAAAGGCAACAAGCAGAACAGAAGAGAGCCCAGAACGCGCATTCTGGCCAGGCCAACAGCATGCGTACAAGATGAAATCATTAAAGGAAATGAGTTTTTTTCCCCATCGGGTTATGACAAAAAAATGCGTTAAAATAAATTATTTTAATGTAGTTCTCATGTCGACTCTCATCTCTCTCTCTGTGTGAGTGCCCCAGTGAGTGCCCGTGTGCGAATGCGCGCTTTTTAAAAATTCATGTAATCACAAAAGTACACATGTTGTAAAAAACTCCGAGTACGCCTGAGTTGTGTGCAAATGTTTGTGTTTTGCCGAGCCTACCCTTGTCCTGTGTGGCAAAGCAAAAGCCGAGTGTAGTCTGCAGTTTCCCTTAAGCCTAATAAGCCCAGCACCATTGACATGTATATCACGACTGAGATACTATTGACTGCCATGGTCTTACTTGACCAGCAATTTGATAATACCTTGATCGATTTGGTCACCCCTTTTGGACTTTATATCTTAAAACTATTAGCTTTATCAACTGAAAATATTCTTTTGCAATCTGATGTAGTGCAGAGGTTAAAGATAATACTAATTAAATAAATAAAAATATATATATAGTTTGAATTTGCTTATATATTTATGCATTCCAACTAAAATACAATACAAATACAAAAAACAAAGCACTATAATTTTAGTTGACATCTCTTAATATTTGTTGAGCAGTTTAAAAAAGCTCCAAAATATTTTAAATAAAACTAAGTTCATTGTTTTTAAATTAATTCGAAGGCATAAAATACATTTGGAATATATTGAGATCATGTTTAGAATATATTACTGACTAATAATATTTCTGAACAATAAATTCAATTAAGGCCATTCATTTCTGTAACTACGAAAATGTGTCTGAAAAATAAAATCTGTTTGAGCTCTGTGCAACGTACGGTTAGGCTCGAGAGATTTGGTCAAATTCCCCAGAGATTTCTGAAGCATATTCAATTGGGTAAATCTCAATTTTAAAGAGACTTTTTTTAATTTTAAAAACATATTAGAATTTTAAATGGCGTCTAGGCTAACATATACGTAGTAAGGGAAATTGACTGAGAAATCCTTTGACTGACACGGTCAGTGAACTGGCTGGCGCTTTTATTTGAAGGAGCACTGTGGCGTACGATGCATAACTAAAGGTCTTTCATACAGGAAAATTCTGAATAGGTTGCATTTGACATATGCGATGTGGCGCTAAACTGACAAATTAACGTCAGAGCCAGCGAATCGTGCGTTGCTGTTGGAAAAACCCAAAAAGGGGGCAGCCGCAATTATTGAAAACAACTCATGTATGTGGTCAGCAAATGCTGCTGGCCACTGGCTACACAGGGAACAAAAGTCAAATTTGCATTTGCCATTAGTTGCTTACCATATTTTAATTAACATAAAATAATAATATTACCACAACATGCGAATATACAACACTGTATTATGATAGCCCAAATGGACTAAATTGTTCTCTGTGACGGTTAGAGAAAATGTAAGCCATTGATGAATTTTTAGCCACAATTTGTGTATTGCTAAAAGTTGATAGTTGACATTTGAGCTGAGCTTTAAAGTAGTTGCTTACTTATGTGACTATATATATATAAAATATTTTAGTACTACTAACAACAGAATTCGACAAATTGCATACAGTACTTACTACATATGTAACTTTATCCCAATTTATTTTGATATGAAACAACAATGAATTTAAATGTAAAGAATCTTTTTTCTTGCATTCATTGAACTTCGGTCAGCAATTAAATTTAATTTAACATTTCGCTTTGTCTATAACTCCAATATATCAATATTTACTACTGATAATTCATGCAAAACTAATTAAATTATTATATTTATATTTAATTTTATTAACACCAATTATTTATCGCTCGACTGAAGTTGTGTTGCAATTAATACACATAACCTGTTTAAAAGTATCTAACAAAGTACATATAATATGAAAATAAATAATTTTTTTGTGCCCTTTAACTTATTTATCATAATTATATACGGCAGCCTGTTAAATCAAAGTATATTATAATTAGTTCGATTTACAAATGCCAAAATCTAAAAGAGGTGTCAGGAATAATTAGAAATTAACATGCGCTTTGTCACAACAGATAACTAATTATAGTTGTTTATACTGTTTATTTATAGTTTCCATTGATTGAGAATTTGTTAGCACTGGAATATTTATCAATTATCATAATTAACGGTGGTTTAGTTAAAGTATATGTATGCTAAATGTCTGTAAATTCGTTCAGTTTCTTTCAGTAAACCCTAAGCCTATTACACTTGTAACTAAATATATTCACAGATTCATAGATACATATCACATAGAGGCTAGATACACCTAGAGATATTAAGCTGCTGCTGGACTTGTTTATTTTACTCAAGAGTACTTTTGTCTCAGCTGCCTCCCGCTGGCTGCTCCTTCGACTCATAAATATATTTACTTTTACTTTTGCAGCTGAAGAAACTTGGCCTTTTGTTGCAGCTACAAATCTTGGCTAAAACAACAACGGCAGCACGGCCATGAGAATGACATCGACAACAACTTAAATGACAGTTTATAGCTCCCACGTTGAGCACGTTGAGCAGGGCGGACAATGGTTATTAAGCTGCGACTCCGAACAACAACAGCAATAACAATAGTGCAAACAATGTGGCCAGTGGCAACACCAACAACAAACAGAACAACAACAACAACAACAGTCCGAAACGGCAATGAGCGGATTTGTTGGCCCGAAAAAGCCAGAGCAATTTATTTTCGAAGCGAAAAGCACAAAATGAACACCAGCAAACGATCCCCTCCGCTAACCCAGCCATGTAAGCATAGTTGTTGTTGCGTATGTGTGTAGGTGTGTGTTTGTGTGGGTGAGTGTGTGTGTGTGTGTGTATAGTGTCGATTTGATGTATCGACGCGTGTGGTTACCTACCGTTGAACAATTGTTCATTTCATTTGCAGTTGATTAGGCGTTGCGCTTGATATTCATCATACGCCGCGTGGACGCCAATAAAACGACAATTGAAGCTTTGACAGGCATCAAACCAAATACAAACCGATCCAAAAAGAAAAAAAATGAAACCAAAATAAATAGCTGTCATTGGCACGATACACATTTAGAAAGCTCAAATGGCTCAACGGCGCTAAATAACTTGAAAATTGAGTTTGGCGTTTTTGCTGTGAATCTCCCTAGACGCGCATTGGCGCAGAATAATTGCAAACATATTGCTGTTGTTGTTGTTTCTGTAGTTGTAGTTTGGATGGATCCACAAAGATTTGAGATTAGCTTGGCCAGGCTTAAAGCAATTGAAGTCTTGGCCGTCGCCTCAGCCTTTGGTACTAGACATCAATTATAATCCAAATGAGCCGCACAACAATTGCCGAGCTTCTCTTATCCGCCTTGGCAATAAAATAGAGCAATTTGGTGGCCCTCACCCTTATCCCTACCCCTACCCCTACCATTACCAACTACTAGCCCCTTCCCCTAACCCAGGAATAGAGAATGGCTCTCTGAGGATGTTGGACGCACTTGCCTGGCTTAGTTGTACAATCGCTTAATCGGTTTGTTATTTATACATCTAATTTGATCTGCAAGCGATGGAGCAAGAACGCCCCCAACGACAGCTACAACTAAAACCGATGTAACTTTAGTTGTTGTTGTTGTTGTTGCTGCTTCTGCCTGTGCACGCTTAAAACATGACACTTGTAAGCTAGTGTCTAGTATTCGAAATAGATACAAGTGCACATATACAGCTATATATGTCTCTGTGTGGTTGTCTATGGCACTAAGCCATGGCCATAAAATGGCCAAAAATTATTGAACAACGATTACAAATGTCGCAAGCATTTTTGGACTTTATCCAATCAAACGTTTTCATTTTATTGCTTGGTATTTTTGTAAGATTTTTTTATTTGATTGACAATTGGATTTCCGGTTATTTAGTTTGCTTCCTTTTGCTTATGCTTATAATAATATTGCCTTGAATATCTTTTAGTAAATAACCCATATTTATTTGCAAATGAAGTACGATTAGTTGAGGGAATTTAGTTTTATTGATTTTTCTTGAAAGTTTTACTTATTTGACTTGACTTTTGGTTGTTCATCATTTTAGCATAAATTAAAATTAAGTTGAACGTCGGTCTTAATCCATAATATAGATGCGGATTCCATATCGATCTTATACATATATATATATGTTAGTGTTTAATGTTTGTGTAGCAACATTCAATGTCGTTCAATGATGTCTTTTGAGCATTAGAGAGATTAAGTAAATTCATTTCAATTTACAAAAGTTGCATTTTCTTTAGACGACTAACCTGTTAAAACATATTGAATAAAAAACATTTTTTGATTTTATTTTTACTCAATAGCAAGCAAAAAAAAACACTAAACTTAGTGGAAAATCGCCAAACTTTGCTTCAGACAGAGTAGCTATATTTAGGAATATCCGTATATGTCTATCGCAATTTAGTCTTATTAACTATAAACTATCTTAATTAAACTTGATCCAGTTACTTTATTTTTCATATAAGGTGTGTTAGAAATGACTGATATATTTCATATATATTAAGCTATTATTTGTTTCTTTACCATAACTATAGTTTGGCCAAATTCAATTTCGAATTGTGAGTGTTTCGACAATTGTACTTGAAACACGAAGCCCGAGTACATTAAGAGACTGTTACTTAATTGAAATCATGCCAATTCATTACATGCAGCGCATTAAAGCGATTTGCTAGTTAGTACGAGTAGCTGCTAGCACTTAAACGCATAATTCAATAATACGACGACGATAAATGAAGATGCCAGTCGGAAACGCCACCACAGAAACCCCAAATGCAGAGCATTTCGGTATAAAATAATTGAAATCCGCCACAGACACATAGACAGACAGACAGCCAGACAGACAGACAGACAGACAGACAGACAGATAGGGAAAGGGGAAGAGCAATAAGCACACCTACTGTCTTTGGCAACCACATGCTCCGTAGTGTGCGGTCTAAGCTGGTTTTTGGGGAAGAGAAGATACGCACAGCACGCATTTAGCACAACTTCATTTATCTTTTGCATTTTCTTTTAGCATTTAATTAAAAAGACAAGTTCCATTGTCAACGGCAACGGCAACGGCAACGAAGACGACGGGGCGGGGATAACCGGCTTGCTCAGCCATAGATATCCAGTTGTCCCTAATGTGTGCCTTCTTCCGTGGCAGGCAGGCAGACACAACAACACAACAACACAACAACACAACAACACAGCTAAAACACCAACAAAAGCAAAACATATTTGCGGTTTTTACGCCGACATTGTCGCCCATGTGGTTGTCGCTGTCACATATGCCTGCTTTGCCAGAGAGGGAGTTGGAAAAGGAGGACAACCAGTCAGCCAGCCTGGTATTCTGGGCCAGAAGCTGCTTTCCTCCTTTTAACGCTATTGCCAGCACATCGCAGTCGTACTCCACTGAGTTTACCTGCCCATTAAGAGCATAATCATGTAGCTTTGATAAATGCCTACAGTCGAAGCAGATATCTCTACAGCTGTAGGTAGGTAGGGCTTTAAATTAACGGGCTGATTAATTAAAGGTGCAGTCAAAATGCCTGCGCGTAAAAGTATGCAACGAAAAATGCCAAAAGTTGAGTGCTCACAATGTAAAATTCATAATTCTTTTTCGACGGTGTGTAAAACAGCAATTAAAAAATGGAAGAGATTGTGAATTGTGCTCGACAAAGGGAAAAGCTTATTACCATTTATATAAATCTGACATCGTGCATCTTTGCTCGAGTGTGTGTGTGTGTGAAAGCGTGTTTAAATGTAAGTGCGAAATTAAATGACAACATATTTGACACTGATTCTTGTCAGATGACAGTGTGCAGCGCATGTCACGGAAATTTATCATCTCTGCCTAAATGCCTTGTGCTCCTTCTCAGATTCGCAACAATCTCACGCTTCAGCGAAACCTGCTGCCAGTTCGGTCGTGTAATTTTTAAAACATACAAAGCGAGAAAAAACAAATGAACATGCTGTAGAGATGAGTGTTGGGCGAGCAGATATCCTTTCCCTGCTTCTCCCTAGAGAGCAGATACTTCAAATTGATTGAGTTGGAGATATTACGCTTACCTATTTTTGATGGCTACAGGGAATCATGAAATAAAATAATAGGCTGACAAATCTTTAAGTCACTCACTTTTCTTAACTTCATTATTACTAAAGATATTCGTACAAAATTATTATCTTTGCAAATTTAGTGCACACAATTATGTTTCACTCGGAAATTGATCAAAATTGATTAAATATTTAAAACACTAATTTCATTAGCCTGTCATGTATTTAATTTTAAATGTTTTCTATTTGCGTTATTTAATTTGCGTCGAATTCAACATCCGCTTTCAACAACAAACTAAAATCCGTGCGCCCTCATATTATTTGTCAATGCTTGTGGGCGAGAAAGTGGGAAGCTGAGAAGGATAGAGAGAGAGAAAGAGAGAGAGAGCATTGGGTTCACCATTTAACCATACAAGATACTCAGAGCGTTCACATTCAACATCCACATCCTATGCCAAGCTAACAATGTCTGTGTGAATGTGAGTGTGCGGAAACACCTTAAAACATTTTCGTGCAATTTTGAAAAGATGTCAACAAAATTTATGCAAATGATATGTTAACGCTACTTATATGGAAATTAGTATAAGGAGTCAGAACGCGCCAAAGGCGACTGACGGAGCACACGTCGAGGAAAAAGGCGCTCGGCAGCATCGTCCTGTCATTGACACACAGACTCAGAGACATGGTAGAGAGACGGTGGGAGGGGGGATACCCAGTCGCAGAGGGAGGAGGGTATCCAACACCTTTTGCACTTTTAGTCAAAGTTTTGATTTCGTGTTACATGTGTCAGAATTTTAATGATGCTGATAAAAGTTGCTCACAAAACGGCTTATTATGTGCCTTAGTGTGAGTTTGTTTCGGTGTGAGCAAGTGTGTGTGTGTGTGTGGGTGTATATACGTGTGGGTAAGTGTAAGTGCAAGTGTAAGTCTGCGCATCTCCGCGTAGGTGTTTCTAACCGTATTATCCTTTGAGCGTATCTTATACTCATAATGCAAGTTGCTTGCCTCAGGTTTTTAATTACATGAAAATCTAGCCACAAACAAGTTTGAAACTTATGCATTGTTACATATTTAATGATACACTTTCCATGCTATAGTTTAGAGATTGCAAAGCAGGTAAACGGTTTAAAATCCATTCTCGTAGAAACTATTCCTTTGATATGGTGTAAATTGATAGATTGACTTAATTGGCGATTAAAAATCAAGCAAATTCTAATATTTTGAATTAAATGGTTTACAAAGCTGGCCACAAACAAGTCGAGAACTTTAAATTTTGTATATACTTTAAGATACTCTTTTAATGTATAACATATTACAAAGAAGGTTTACCGTTTAAAATTTATTCTCTTAAGAAACTATTTCTTTGATAAAATATAGTATATTTGGAAATCAAGCAAATTGAAGAAGTTTTAATCTTAATTGTTAAAAACAGTTTTTAAGGTGCAATAATAAATTTTGCTAGTTACATTTCTTGTGAAACCACTCCATTATAATCCGAATCAATTGACATTAGCTAACGCCTTGTAATTGCACATCTTCGCTAGTAAAACTCCGAAATTCATGGCGTAAATAAAATGTGAATTTTAGAGTGAATAAACAAGAAGTAATGTTCATGATAATTACCCAAAGCCAAAGCGATTTTAACCAGTTAAATGCCATAATTTAGCTTTCGTTTCAGCGAGGCGAAGCGTGTGCCACTCGCAGTCAGGACCTTCTGGCATTGCCAACGCGAATGCCAGTGCCCCAGGGTGACGCAGTTGGGTGTCGACATAGAGGACGACGAGGACGAGGACGACGACAATGATGGCGACTATGACGACATCAGCAGCTAGCTCAAACACTTTACAAAGGGCCAACTGAACAAAGCCACTTGAGGTGCGCTCGAGCACTTTAACGGCTGCATGTCAACACACGCAGACTCACACAAATACAAACACACTCACACACACATACACATACGCAGACTCAGGTAGCATAGTCTGTGTTTGTGTGTGTGGGCGTTTAGGGCTGTTTTAACACCTTTTAGCCGGCCGGCAAGAGTGAGGACAGAGAGACAAGGCTGGGGATGGACTGAAAGGGAATGGCAATAGCAATGTCGTCGCTTTTCGTTGCTGTTTAAAATGTTAATGAGCTTTTAGGGTCGCACAGTTGTGTGAGTGTTGTGGGGTGTTGGGTGTATTGGATGTGTAGTAGTCGTTGCCTCGACCGGATGTGGTGCTGCCAGCTTCCGGTTTGCTGAGTCTTAAGCGCGCGCTACGTGAGTGGTGTGCAAATAGTTTCAATTGCGGCTTTTGCGTCGTTTGCTTTATTTATTTTTATTAAAACATAAAGAGGTGAAACGAGCACTCGTGGAAAAATGGCATTGACTTTGTTAACATTGCGTTAAATTGTGGTACATTCATTAAAACGTGCTGGAATATAATGAAAACCCGGGTAACAGAGCCGACAACTGCCACTCCAGCAGCACTCCAGTTCTTAAGTTTCTGCGTGTGAAGTGCCATGGGGAAAAGAGCCAAGAAAAGCAACAAACTGTCAGACAGACATAGACAAAGAGAGAAAGACACTCACTTGCACTTTTTATCAGTAGTAATTCTCAAAGCCAAGACAATGGCCATGGCTAAAACTTTTACAGCAACTACATAAAGTTGCCATGGACCTGGACACAATGCCCAATACTCGAAACTTAAAATGTATGCGCGATAAGCGACAGGAGTGACAGGAGCGACAAGTTTTCTTTTGTATAGTGTCCTTGTTGTCGTTTTCCCTGCTCTTGGTCAAATCAACAAACTGTACAAAAACTAATCAGCGCGGCGAGCAAAACAAAAGCCGCGAACAAAGCGATCCACTGAATGGAAAGACCAGTTCAAGTAAGTGTTCTAAAAGTGTACTCCAAATGAGCTCGACTGCCTTAAAGAGTTAAAGTTCTGGCCACATTACGCATACGTCACGTGCTCGGCCAGTCCGAAAAGCAACATAAATAAATTTCAATGCTGTGCAAATGATAATAAATGTAAAATAAAAGCAAAATTCTACTGACTAACAAACCCATATTAAAATTAAGAACAAAGTTCTTGCACAAGAAGTCAAAACAATAACAAGGACACTAGCAAAATATTTCTGCTAAACGAGGGTTGCCCAAAATGTTTCATGTATTGTGGAAAAATAAACGAATTGAGGAGAAATATTTGGTTTAACAATACTTATTTAATTCTTTACTTGCAGTTGTCTTTGAACTACCCACGCTGTTGGACCAATGTTTCGCCTTGTGCTTTTTCCACATGATTTTTACCATTGCCAGTTGTGATAATGTTTATTTTATCGGCCACGACACATTCTGCTGCACTTTTGGCAGCACTTAGTAAAGAGCCAGGCTGGGTCACAAAAATACCAGTAACAACAAAAATATCGCCAGCTACAGTCTCTGTTGCTACTGAAACAGAGAGACAAGGAAAAGTAGGAAAAACAAGGAACAGTTTTTGTATAGTTTGTCCATTAAAAGTTAATATCACTTTGCAAAGTTGCAACAACTTGTGCAACTGCAACAACTGCAACTGGAACTGCAACGACTCTGACTGCGACTGTCATTGTGACTTTCAGTTTCAGTTTCGTTTTGGGCTTGAGTTTGGTTTTCATCTGGGGTTGGAGTCCACAACTTTCTGGCAGCGACAATCAACGATTTTCATACTCAGTTGCACATGTAAAACAAAGCGACTGTGGCATATACAATTTGCTTATGGCTGCAGCCTGCTAATTTATTGCCACAGGCCGGCAAGCGAGGAAGTTAAGTTGCAAGCAGCCTCAATGAATGAACCCATTCACATTTAATTCATTTTTATGACCATTGACGTTGACATTTATAGCGTTTTCCTTTCGCCAGCTTATAATTCCTATAATCTTTACGCAATGCCCAAGCAAAGCCTTCCTCCATTTCCAGCCCGACCTCGAGAGCGACACCTCGTCCACTGAAAAGGAAGCCATTATACGAGGAGTGACCGGACTCAGACACCAACGCCAAAGTACGAGTAAGTTGCCATGAAATGGAAGGGGAAAGTAGAGAGTCGACGTAACTCATACGACGCGTGGTGCACACCGTGCGCAAAGTGAATAATGATAAAGCGCTTTAATGCTTTTATTGCGAACGATTGTACCATAGGAAATCCGTTATAATCCACAGCAAGTGACAATAAACGAAGATGTACGAAGAGGCCCAGGACCCAGGACTCTGAGCTGGCTTGGATTCCCCTACTCTCCTACTACTATCCTGCGACTGCTAAATGAAAAACTATCCGCTTGTCTTAAGCTGTAGCCTGGTTCGCCTGTAAATCCTTGCCAGTGTCAGCCTACAGAGCAATGTTAAGTTGTTGTCCTTACCACTCCTCCTACTCCTACTCCTATTCCCTTTGTTGTTGCCTTTTGTCTCGGCAGCTGGCCCTTCCTTACCATTCGACTATCTATGGGGTGAAAACAATTGTCTCTGGCTCTGACTCTTGTTATACATAGCTGCTGGCGCTTATCAAAGAGTTCACGAAAAACCTTGTGTTGATTTCAATCATCTTTGCATGAATGGCGAGCTCATAATGAGCTTTTTGGATGTTCCAAATTCACTGCTAATACATAGGAGACCAGCAGATGGACACAGATACTCTTCGACATACACATACACACTCACTTTAAACAGCTTAAAGAGTAAATGTGTTTGTTATGTGATGCTTTCTGTCTCTCTGTTTGCCTACGGGTTAGTGCTTGCCTGAGACTTGGCGCACGTCGCTCCATTTGGCTTAGCACGTTTTAGCCACCAGCCAAACTGGCAACAGTCGACAGGTTCATGGCTTTATTAGTTCACGCATAATGACAAAAATGGGTCGGCACGTAATGCGTGCGCTTTGTTTATTTTACTTTTCTGCAAGGATTTTTATGCCCAACAGTCATAAAAACGCCTTTGGTACGTTCCTCGAGACATGCAAAGAGCTGACATTGTCCAGCTTTAAAGCAAGGATTCCTAAAAGGAGTTGTTGAAAATTAAAGCAAAATTAAAATAATTCAAGTATATTTTACATCTCAAAAAATAGAAGCATTTCTAAAAGAACTTTACCTTTTACGAATTATCGACATGAGAGTCGAATGGGGCCTTTTACTTTTTATTTTCCAAATATTTTAAATTTTTTCGACTGATCGAAATGCGATTAATCTGTAGTTGTAAGGAGTGTGATGTATGTGTGATATTGTGATTTAAAGTGAGATTTTAAGAATTCGAATTTAATATCAGTTTCATAAGCTTAAACTTTTACCTGTCAAATCCAAAAAAAGTTAGATTTTTCTGTTATACTTACAATCAAACCCAGTCGGCTCTTTAAGTTCTATCTATAGTTCAGTTATTAGTTTACTATGAGAATCATTTGTATTAGTTTTCCATGTTTGGAAATTTTCATGGAAACTTCCATACAATTTGTACAAAATGTTCAACAGATAACTGTGAAAATCAACTTAAATTAGAATTTGGATGGATTTGAAACTCCTTCCATTTGGAGTGAAACTGAGTCTGATAGAGAGATCAATGCATCATTGCTACTGAAACTGGTTTATTCTTTATTTTTAATGCGTTGCGATGATTTATTGCACATTAAAGTTGAAGCCCACTCCCCGAGCACTTTGCTGGTCTCAAAAGCTAACGATGCAATGGGTCTGATGTGTTTACTTGTCCAACGATTCAATAGGATGGTTGAAAATCAATGGCATTGACTCTGATGTGTGATGTGAAGGAGGCAGCTTCGTCGTCGCCGTCGTTGTGACCCCATTGCGCATACATCAAGGAGTGTTGTTAAGGTGGAGGTTATGCTTCTGAATGTGAATGTGTGTGTTACAGTAAGTGTGTATGTGTGTGTGATTGTGAATACTCCTGTCGACTTGTTGTTTACGTATGCGTAACGCATCGCGTGGCCGCTAAGCTGCAAATCTCTTTAAGATGATACTTTGCAGCATTTACAAATGTTTTAGTGCCTGCCTGCCCCCTCTCAGCCACCACCCTCCCTTGTTGTGTGTGTGTGTGTGTGCGTATGGGTTATTCTACGTCTGTGTTTGTGATTAGCATTCCGAGCATATCTTACATTTATGTTGGATGTTTCCGTTGCATGCAGCAAATGTGTGCCAAAAGGGAGAGGTAGGAGTCCACTTGGGAGTCTGGGAATCGGGTAATGTTACGTTTACGGCTCGTTATGCTTCTCCCCCAACATGAAGTTGTTCGTGTTGCTCTTATTGTTACTGTTGCCATTGTTGTTGTCGCTGTCGATGTTGCTGTTGCTGTTGCTGCTGTTGCCGTTGATGTTGTTACTTTAACAATGACAGTTTTCGTTTGTTTGTCTCTGTTGGTGTCGGTATCTCGACTCTGTTGCTTTTGTTCTTGACTTATCCATCTCTGTAACACACGCACAAACACACGCACACACGCACACTCTAAGAGTGGCACACATAGATATAAATTTATATAAATTTACATGTATGCTATGTAGCCTGTCTGTCTACTTATATAATATTTGATGCTTATGTTTCCTGATGTCTCAATGTAGCACATACACAGGCACATAAGTAGTATTGGAAAATGTTTACACAACATATGCGGTTGACCAGTTATGTGCGTTAATATCGTGATTTGATATCTTGGCAATAAATGAGTCAATTGAAAGCACACAAAATCAAGTGAACTTGATTAGACAATTGCCTGCCAGATATGAAATTTAATTATCCCTAGTGCATTTTGCTTAAAGGCACATGGGCTTAGACCAGCTCATACTAGTTCAAGTAATAAAGGACAACAGCACATCCCATAATCATTTGTAGATGTCTCGCTTTTAAGTTGGCGTCTTTGACAATATTACTCATACGTATATTGGTACAATGCTTTTTCTTAGACAACAGTAACGGCAAAAGTAAAGGTATCGTAACTGTAACGCCCTCTTGGCGAAACTCCCGCTGCCAGCTGGCTTTTAACTTTGGCTCTTTCTTGCGTCCAAAACCTGTGAAAATGAGATAATGTGTATGTGTGTCACATTTTACCAACCTTACTTCTTCTTAGTGACTGCAGCCCCACACCCCCTCGCGCTTTTAACACGGAAAAAAAATTCAAGATATCCGGGGAAAAATCAATCCAAACATTGTGAAAAGTTCGGTGATCTCTGATTTGATTTAGGTTTTCATTTCACTTTCTGCATATATTTTGACTGTCGGGTTTTTTATAATAATTTTGTAATTGAATCAACTATCTTAATCTTATTTGTCTACTTTAGTGCATTATTATACAGAGGTGCCAAGTCTTTCAAACATAACCGTAGATGAAACAGAACTTTACTAGATACAATTTTTCAAAAAATTTTTGGAGTCTCAATAAATCGGCTGCCGTAAACTTAATCTAAAATTTAGACAAATTCTAGTTTGTGGTAAGTTTATTACAATAAATAGATTTATATAAAATTTACGTTATGTCTTCGTAATAATTATAAAAAAAACTTTTATTATTTTATTAATTAAAATTAATGTTCTATTAAATCTTTTACGGTGGTTTGCTTTTCTATCGCTGAATACTGAATACTTACTTCAAACTTTCCAGCTAAGATCAAGTATTTGAAACTTGCATTTTGGAATTCTTTTTTCAGTGTACTTCCTTTTGTATGCTGGTGCTCTTTTTGCAGTTGGCTGTTGTCTGTTGTTCTTGCCGGAGTCTTGAAATATGTTAGCTTCACGTTGAGCTCATAAACTAACACTAACACCTTGACACGTGCTCTTTTTGTAGCAAAACACACTCACACACACAAACACACACACAGAGTCATACATATAAATGTCATTAAAATTGCAGTAAGAGTTTGGTTTGGCTTGGCTCGGATCGGCACGGCTTGTTCTGACTTGGCAAGGATGAATCTCTTCTCGCTTCTCGGTTCTAAACTGGAAAGTGCACACCGTTCTGCAAAGATATTACTAAAGCTTTGTGCTGACTGCTCGGATAATGTGGTTATATTAAAATGGATGCAGGCTTCTGCAATATATCTCTTGATGTGGATACAAATTAAATTTAAGATTATATTTTTAATACAAATTAAATAGTAACAATCAAACATAAAAATGTATTGACTATTTATAATATAGCCAACGAGCCAAATTTAAACAATTCTATAAATACTTACAACATTACTTACTATAAATAATGAAAAGAATCTTTACTTTGCAATTTAAGTAGATAGTGAGAGTTTTCAATTTAAGTAAATATGTTTCGAATATCCAAATATTTGTATACCCTTTTTTATGGATTAAGTATCAAGTTATATGTTTACTCTTTTATTGAAGTGTATTCTAGTTTCGGACTGGATTTACTTGTTGTACTTTTTTACCTTTTTCAAAGATACACCTTTTTGTGCTGTTCCCTGGAAAGAGTTATACAGACATTTTATTTCATGTGTAAGTGTGTGTGGGTGGACGTGTGTGTTGCACAGCAAAAGATGCATGTGTGTGAAACTGCTTTTGTTTGTTTGGACTGTGTGTAAGGGTGTGTGTGATGTTATAGCTGGTTTCATAAACGCGCTCACTGCAACACTTGATTTATTTTCCAGCTAAAAACGTGCTTAATCATATTAGAGTGCATTTGTGTGATTTAGTATAAAGCAGAGACACATAGAAATACTAGAGAATCTAAGAAGACATATTGGAGTGTGAGAACTTTAAGTTAAGACAGCGAGAAATAAAAATGACAATTGGCTTTTTAAAAAATCCCATACTTCTCTTATGATCTATATTTCTTTCTTTAGCACAAATTGACGCTTATAATAGTTATTTATTTAAATTGAGACACCCAATGCCATAAACTACTTTTAGATTCTAGCTTTAAAGTCAGTTCAAGTATACGTAAAATACAAGCCATAAGCCAAGCCATTTATAGTTTCAAATGATTATTATCTTAGGCCAACAAATTGAAGTAATTTGTTATTAAAGCTCAATGGACATTTAGTCATTATCTCATCAAACTAGAGACCTCAAATGCATTGTCCTTTACTTCCGCACAATGGTCAACGTCATGGCCAGTCATCTCGGTCAACTCTTCTTTGTATTTGTGAGTGTATCTGTGTGTGAGTGTGTTTCAGGATCCATTGAGACTCACCCTGTCAACATGCAGAACATCAGCATAATCTTTAGTTATGCTCGGACAGCAAAGACAGAAATTGCGGCCCAGGGTCCAGCTTGACTGACCACGACCACACCATAATACCGCAGCCAACACAGACCCAGACACGTAACGCATGACACGCCCACAACTGGCACAGGACAGACGAATGAGGGAGTATGAAGGAGCGGAGAGGGAGGTAAAGGGTTGGGATGGGCATTTCTTGCACGTTGTGCGCTTGTGGCATGTGTGAATTTTTCATTAAAATTCAAGTGACATCAAAAGGGTTGACTACGGTGAGTGACAACGGCTACGGCAACTCTCAGATCATGTGGCAAGAGTATCTCTATATTTCAGTGTGTAGATGTATGTGTGTGTGTGAATGTGTGGGTGTCGATAGTGACAACTGTGATGACATATTTTGCACTTGTACATTGTCAAACACACACACACAAACGCACACACACATACTGCTTGCATAAGTAGTTAGCTGTCAGCACTTAGTCAGTTGTCAACTGCAACTAGTATGTCACTTAGCTCATTCAATGACTAATAATTGGTATACGGTTTAAAATCGAAATTATTGCTGCAATCTGTGGCAACTCCAGCACAGCACAAACTTCCCATAACAGAAACATAATGTATGATAAACCATTTTGAGGGTCCCAACACGATTCGCGACTCACGCAAAAATAATTAAATTTAAATATTAAACAGCTTCTACGCATTTGTCAAGAGATCTTTCAGTAAATTCCGCACGCAGAGACCATAATTCATCTAGAAACCGCGATATAATTTTCAAAAGAAGTTGATATTGGGTTTTGGCGAGGGAATAGATAAATTGACATCTCACGTGCCACTGCAGAGTTGTTTATTAACTGGGCCAAAATTATGGCTACAATTTACGATACTTTAACGTTAGATTCTTAACGTGTCTATTATACGCTTCTTAATCCCTCACTAGACTCTTGATATGCGGATAAAGCTATATCTAGCATTTATGATGGAAAATAAAATATGAATATGAGAAAATAAATATCATCATGAAATAAGTAATTGTTAATATACTTGTAAATTTTTCTTAGAAATTCTATTGCAGCACAAAATATTAAAACTCCAAGATGTGATATATAAGAAAATTTTTGGCTGCGATTCTTGACAGTTTTTTTTTTGTTTTAATACAAGGGGTCATAAGATAGACTCAACTTTTCCCAAGAATTGTGAACAAAGCAAAAGCCAGACAACACTCACTCACCATTTGGATCTAGTTAAGACTAACATTGACATCAACAAAAACAATAACAACACGAAACAAAACGAAACAAAACAAAAACAAATATGCTGGCGAGGATGAAATAGACTTTTGGTTTTTCATCTTTTGGCCAAATTGTTTATGCAAATTTTGAATAAATAAACAAGATTGTTAATTTAGTTAAATATTTCATTTTTGTGCCGTTTTCATCAGCAAAATTTTGTCTGAGTGCCACGTCCCGAGCTCGTACAACTGAATGCTACGTGTTGTAGGTGTGGCCCTTTGGTAGGCGGTTGTTGTCATGAATTTTGATGCCGACACTCATTAGGCGATGCCAACAAGGATGTCGAGAGTTCTCTGCAAAGGATTGCGACTAGCAGGACGACTGGTTGGATGGTTGGATGGTTGGACGGGACGGGGCCGGAAGCTGGATGATGCCGATGCCTTCTGTTGTCGGGTTTTTGTTGTTTTTTTGCCAAAGGCGCAATAAAATATTTTTGTATTTGTTTGTGTATTGCTGGCCCCATCTCACTCCCTCTCTCACTCTCTTTCTTCCCTCTTCCACTCGCTCTCTCTTTCTTTCCCACTCACTGTGTGTGTGCCTTTTATGTTTGTGTTTTTGCACTTGTACAAACACATGTTAATTGGCTGTAATTGTAAGTCTTGCCAGTTATATAACAAAAACTGCATAGTTTAAGCAGAATTTTAAAGCAACAACAACATCAATGCAAACAAGTGAAATTATAATAAAACTTTTGCCAAATATTTGGCATTGTAATCAAAATTTAAGTAGGGTTTTGAAAAGTCTCAAAGAGGACTTTTTGGGTACCCGGTAGCTGCCTCCCTCCTCCTCACCCTCACCCTCACCCTCACCTCTGTGAGATTCACAATATTTATGGCAACGGTCGCCACATGACGTTGAACTATGCGTATGACCAGGCCAACCCCAACACCAACCCCATCCACCTTCACCGTTCGCCATTTTAATAAACTTCATATGTCGCATGTCGCCATTTTCTTTTTCGTTCTTTTTTTACACGTTGCTCTGCTTTTTTCTCTTGTTGCTGGCGTTGCCTGCGCAGAACAGCTACAGTCTTGCGGCTTTATTAGTCTGTGATTTATGTAGTCAAAGATAGTGCACAGCTAGTCAGGCCAGAGCCAGAGTCAGGACCAGAGTCAGGACCAGGACCAGGACGAGGACCAGGACCATGACTAAAGCCGAAGCCACATTGTTCTGTGTGGATGTCCTGGCGAGAAATTTATACATGTGCCGCAAGTAGTCGGGCGTGGACAAATGAATGACATGGCATCGTTTGGTTGCCTTCTTTTTAGGCAGTTAAATTGAACTAATCGCATGGCCAAGATCTTCTCCCTGCTGCCTCCAATATGCTATGCAGGTTTATGGCCAACAGGCAATTTAAAAAGCAAATTATTGAGTGCTTTATATTGAGTGCACATACGTACTCACATATAAATGATAGATACATATGTATGTCATACTTGCTGGATGAATGAACATATTTATTTGGCATTATAGTCACGTATTTGACGCAACGTTTGGGCCTTTAATTCGTTGGGCTAAGACGCGGATCAAAGCACGTCGTGGTAATTATTTACAGGAGCGCAGCGCGGCAAAAAGAAAATAAAACATTCTACAATACAAGTATAATAACATATCATACGTTATATTTATGATATTTATGGGCATTACGACGTAAACATATTTATTTCATACACGATTTCTCACAGCAAACCATATGAATAAATTATCAACAAACTGTCAGAAATTGCAATTGGATTAGCCGATTCTTCGCCATTAAAACAATTTTTATGGAAGTATATTGTTTCAAGAATCTTTTATAGCTACAAAACTTTGTAGCTGAATAAAGTTTTCATTTCAAAAATTTCAAGTATTATATGTACATATGAAAAGGCTAATTTTATCATAATTTTCTTGAAAGTTGCAAAAATGTTTATTTATATTCGTGGCTTTTTGGCAAATACTTTTAATAGTATTCGTAAACTAAATTTGTGTACAAAAACTTATGACTTGGTGGCGGCTGACAAATATTTATACTCAATTAATACAGCCCAGTCACCGAATTTATATTCGTATATGTGAATATGAATAGACTGTGGCAGACACTCACGCTGTGGCATTTATTCATTTTTCGATCAAAATAATGCCCATGCAAACTGTGAATATGCTTGTGAGTGTGAGTGTGAATATGAATGTGCATGTGAATGCATTGCTGTTCAAACAGTTGAAATCATACATAGTCAGACAGCAGACAGACGACAGACGAGAAATGGACAGACAGACGGGCAGACGGACTGACATTCGCCCGGGCAGAGCAAATATGGTAAGGCCAGAGAAAATATTTTCAATTTCCATTACAAAAGTGTGCGAGAAGGGAAGGGAGAAATCAGATGGGCTGGCAACGGATTGCACTGTTTTCGAGTATTATGAAAATTAAATTTTTCATTTCAATACATCCGGGGCAGACAGAGAGGGAGAAAGAGAGAGACAGACTAAGAGAGAGACACTGTTACTCAGCATTTCGATGAATGCAGGGAAAAGATTGTTACATATTATTGTGGCAGACTCATAACACCCGAGGATACCAGGGGACAGGACATGCTACCCAGATAGGGATACCTCTATTGATACCAAAGCTTAACTGCGTATCAATGGGCCCAATCGGTAGAAATTTAATAGTCATATAAGTACGGTACGCACCACAAGGCATGAACGATGTACGATGCCGATCATCGAATTGTGGATGTGCGATGAGTAAGAGTATGAGTGTGTGCTTGTGTGTGTGTGTGTGTTTGTGTGTACATAAGCGCATTGAATTAAATTGCAATTTCACATGTCAGTTAGCTTGTAATGCGTTTTGGATTTTCATCGCAATTTGGCTCAGATGAAGCTGAGATTCTTTAACAAGGTTTCCAATGAGGATAAGTTGATGAAAAAAGTATGAGATTGAAATACTTAATCGTAGAAGCTGCTATTCAAAAGAAATTTAAATGTTTTATACCTGTCTAATACGTCTAATTTATGGAATTTTTGTGTATCTGGGATTTGGAAAGACTGTGTGCTAATTGGGCCATGACATCTGCATATCTATTCAGCTAAAGCATAGGAATTGCCTTTAAGGAAATTACATTTTAATTTAAGCATGTAAACAAAGCCAAGGCACATTTATAGCTATCTTCATGCCCCTATCCCCTTGCCCCTTGCCCCTATCCCCTTGCCCCTTTCCACTTGCCACACGTTGAAGGCCCTGCAGCCGCGCTTCTTTTATGGGAGCAGCATAAGCCGAGCATTTTATTCGTTCGCAATGTTTATTAATGAAACTGTTTGTGATTTGCATTTTAATTTATGCAAAAACACAAAAATATATATGTATGTATATCCATTCGTATTACACAAGGTCCTGTTTGTATGTGCAGCAAGTACTCGTACTACAAGTTCAGGAGCATGTACTCGTACTCGTGCTCGTATTCGTGCAAGGACCAAGCGGCTTCAATTGAAATTCAAAAGGAAGCAAACAATTTTTAATGTTCTCGACGCTGGCATTTTATGACGACGACAACGATGGCAGCCAAACTGAATTGATAATTAACAAGGCAAATGCGCGCGTAATTAGCATTCATTGGAGCAACGATTCAGATCGTCAGGCTCCTCGGCTCTAAAAGGACATGCACACAATTCTGTCTCCTTTTTTTATATTTCAATTCTTTTCAGTTTTGCAATTGTTGAAGCTTTCTAAATGACTTTGACAGCAACAAATCCCAGTCAGGCCAATGAAGGAGGAGCTTAGCCCAAACCCTATAAACAATATGTATTTATTTGCATTTATGTCCTGACTTGAATGCTGCGGCTTTAGCCGCTTGTCTTGCCCCATTGTCTGTGTCTGTGTCTGTGTCTAGCTGAACAATAATGCCCCAACCTCTGACTGTCAGTCAACCAGTTTCAAAGTCACTCACTGGATGCGTCTGAGCGTAAATTTTCATGCGCTCCAATGCATATCCACATCAGTTAAATAGAGTTTCACAATTTATCTGCAATTGCAATTGTGTTGAGTTTTCTCCCATTGTTATGGTTAATAATTTCTGCTTTTTCTAACAAAACATTCTAGAACAATTTATTTGCTACTGCACTGGCTCTTAAAGCTGACAATCCTTTGAATTTCATTGTTTCACTTTGTTGTTTAACGGTTGCCAATCAAATCCGAGCAGCAACTATTCCACACATATTCCCTTCTACCTCCTTTCTCCCTCTCTCTCTCTCTATTTTCTTTCATCTTTCTCTGATCACCTAAAAGTTAATTAAGTCGCACAGTGTGTGTGTCAGGCAAACATGCATTGAGCATTTTTTGTAAGCCCATGATCTCATAGGCACACATACACTGAGAAAAAAAATACTTTAAGCTAACTATTTTAATAATGTGTGATTCACTTTGGTCCTACTATATTCGTATTCGCTTTGACATTTAATAATGTTCTTAGTTAGGTCAAAGAGTTTTACATATAATTTTAATATATTTTCTTCTTAAATTTACTTGAAATAATTAAATATTTAATTTTGAACTTATATATACGTAATTTTTGGTGTGTATTCAAATAGACTTTCAAAAAAAAGTGTACCAAGTGTCGTAAAGGCGAGTGTAAAGTGGGTCTTTGGCTCTACGCTTTGTTTGCTCAATTTACATTGTTGATTTTGAGTTTGAGGACAGGAGTTAATTCAAATTCGAATAGGAGCAACAATTTAGTTTCAAGCAAATGCATCTTTTGTGAAATTGTGTCTGCTTATCTGTGTATGTGTGTGTTTGTTTATGTGTGGGTTATTAGGAGTACACTTACTTTAATCTTAAAGCATGCTCTTTGTTTGATTGCTACCCATAGAACCTATTGTACCCAATATACTAAATAGCCAAGATCTGTGCAAGATATAGATGAGCTTACATACCAAGTTTGGTCTGAGATCTAGGTGTTCATTGAAAGGGAAAAACTTAACAGACCCTTTTGTACTTTTTTAAAGTACAGGGTCTAAAGAGTGCTGCTTCATGTAATTAGAGGCAATACGATAATACCTTTTGTGCAGCAATTTGAAGGTTTTTGGGAAAAGCACAGTTTTGAAATTCTACACTTCCAGAGTTAAATGTTGCCAAAGACCTATGACTTTTTGCCATTTGGTGACTGATTTCCGAATGGTGCCAGACAGCATGGAAATGCATCTGAGGTCGAGGGAAAATGGAACACAGATGCCAATGCCCACAACTGACAATAGAAATTGGCTGGGGACTTGGGGTGAGTGAATGAGGCATTGGCAATAACCAAAGTGCATGTGTCCTGTTTCAGTGCTCAGTTTCAGTGCATGGTATTTGACAATATCCTCAGCATGTTCCACAAAAAAGCTATGAACTATTTCAGACCTCACTCTCTCAAACACACATGTATACAAGTAGATGACACTATTATGCACACGGGAATAACATCTATGCGAACGAAATGAGTGCGAAGTTGCCAAAAAAAAAAAAAAAAAAATAGCGTTAACAACTTTTCTGTTGTGAGCCTTTCACAAACACCCGCTTGGTGGTTGGTGACTGTGGTTATTTATGGCAATTAAAAGACTAATGATGTCCCAAAACAGTTGTCCAGCTCGTGACGCCTCTGACTTTATCCAGCGTCGGAGCTAAAACTATGGCAACAGTTAAAATTCCATGTGGTCACCAGAGTGCAACTATCAAAATACCCTGCCAATGGGTATCGTTAGTCTGGACTTTTTGTTAACGCTAGTAATCTGGCTTAAAGGTACACAGAAAAAAATTAAATTCCTAAGTTCAAAATCTAGTTCTTGATTTATGCTTGCATTTTTTAAGAATATATGCAGGATAAAATAGTTAAATTACGACCATATGCAGTTCACATGGCAATATTTGGATCAAGCCTAAAATTTTTATTGCAGCCCCGATAAACAAAATATTTACTAAGAACAAAATAACAAACCGTACTTAAGAAAATCCCATATCATTAAACTTTTGGTACCGTTTGGATTTATTTCTTCCCAGAAAACCTGGATTATCTTTTTCTGTGCATACTTAAGTTATTGGATTAATTTTTTTCCATAACTTAATCATTGGTGCATTTTGCATGCATTTTTATTGGTACGCCTTAGCTTTAATGTCCCATTTAGGGCAGCTAGAAATCAATTAAAATTTTAATTTTTAATATTATTTAATTTGTATAATTTCCTTAACAATAATAAGTAAATAAATAAATTAATAAATAAAATCCTATTGTTTATATTTGATATACATATGCAGAATTATATCAAATATGTATATGCGACTATTTATGCTTCTGTAAAGTGTATTTGAGATTCGATCAGCTCATTAAAGATTTATTAATTTTTTTGTGCAACAAAATTTCCCTATTATTTTCATAGTTATTTTCGAGACTCGTCTATGGCTACAAAGTTTTTTTATTTGTTGTAACTTGTAACTTTTCGCATTTTGTATCCTTTTGAAAAATATATCAATTTTGTCAACCAACTTGTAATAGATCACAGTGAACGGCAGTCCACAATAGTGACGATAGAAGACCTCAAAAATATACATGAATTTATTAATATAGAGACGGTAGATTTACTAAGGCATATAAATGTTTCTGATGGATCAAATACTTTCCAATATACAGACATTTGTTTATCATTGTCAAACTTTGCACTAAGTATTAAAATATAGTGTTTTGACAGAGTACAAATCTGCATTTCTTGAATGCAGGACACTGCTAAAATCCCGTAGCTTCAAATGGTATCCTGATTTTCTTATAATAAGATTTTTTACATACTGCAGAGTGTTAGTTCAAGAAGTTTTGTCACAAAGTCAATAGCTTTGGGAGTTGCTTTCGTCACTAAATGAATATTACGTTAATAGAATATGGTTTTATTTAAATACATAAATATGTATAACATGCTATGTACTATGTCCATATCCCGATCTCTATGATTCCCATTCTGAATTAATTCAAATCCTTGAAATTTTTAATCAACAAAAGAGTGTTTTATATTCGCACATGGATTTAATTACATGTTATTATAAAAATTTAGCAACTATTTCGGTTGTCCAAGCAAAACTAGCTTAAAATTCAATTAACGAATGTGTTGCAATGAAAAATGTTGCAACTTTTGTGCGTGCCTGAAGAGCGGTTGCTGGGTGCCGGATACGATAATGATAACAACGTCAATGAGAACGACAACGCCCAAGACAAACATTTGTGGGTGGGACATGGAACACAAGTGCTTCAATGTACAAGAGGAACTTTTTCTGCTACCTCTGCAGGCGGCAGCTTTTGAGCTAATTTTGACAGTTTTGTGGCAGCGACAAAAAGAGATGAAGTGAGAACTGGAGTGGGACAGCAGGAGTGGCAGTGGCAGTGGCAGTGGCTTCAGCAGCAGGAGCAGCAGTCGGAGTAGCAGCAGCTGCATTTTCAGATATCCAGGGCAACCAAAGAAAAGTTTAGAGAGAGTAGATAGACTGGGTGGGTGGCATTTCATTGTGTGGCCAGTAATTAGATTCACATTTCAGTTGCCAGTTGGTCAGTCAGTCAGACAGTAAGTGAGTTCGACATGGCGATGACTCTGGAGGGTTAAAGTTTTGAAGCTGCACCAACTGCAGTCAAATTAGTGGCCGAGATCAATTAAACAAGTAGAAATTAGATTTTGCCCATGGGGAAGGCAACTATGGCAATGGCGGCTGCTTGTGGCCAGAACCGATTAAATTAGCAATGCCCATAAAGCCAACTGACTAACTGGCCAACTGACCATCAGGCCAACTGTTAAATCATGAAGGAAGCCACTTGCATCCATAACAACAATAACGATAACTCTCACAATGTGCTGAAGGGGATGGATGTGGGTTTGGAAGCGCATCTCATGACTGCACGCTCGGATGCTCATTTTAAATTGACTTCAAACGTTTCTGCGTGACGAGCTGCATGGACATGGAGTTCGTAGTCAGAGCCATGCCATTGGCCATGGCCAGGATGTCGGTCTACCCATTCAGACTGTCTACCCAGACCCTGTTCAGTTGGGACATTGCAAGCACGCACGCATTTTGATGCCGTGACGAACGTGGACAGGCTGCTGCTGGTAGCTGACTGTTGGCCCATCCCCAAGCACTCAGCCCCTGGTCCCATACTTGATAGACCACCAACAATATGGTTAACACTGAACGTGTTGGCAATGCCTTTAATTGTGGCACATCATTTATGAAAATGTGTGCATCTCTAAATGGAATGGAGTGCATTCGAAATTTCTCTATGTCTTAGATAAATACCACTATGATAAGCAGTTGGCCATCAGTTCAGAAAGCAATTAAGTTACTAATTCCTCACATGAGTCTATCCAGTGTTCCACAAATCCCATTCGTCATAATATAGTCAAGTAAATGGCTGTAAAATTCAGAGTTTACCTGTGTTATTTGAGACGCAGATTATTAAAATATATTATTATTTTTTATTTATATTCTTTTAGCTTGGAATTAATCCTAAATTACAATATGTTTTTATAGCCAGAGCAGCAAAGTCCTTCAGGCTGTTAAATAAATTAATCCCTTGGTAAATGGTGAATTTGTGGTGAAATTAATTTGCAGAACACTGTTAAGAGCGCAAGTCATTGGCTGCCATGACTTCAAGGCCAATCTGCAGCTTCTTGCGAATAGCAAATGAAAAAAGTTCCAATAAGACTCGACAAAAAAATGAAAAAAGAAAATGTGGCAAGGCAGTGGAAGCGACATGCACCAGGATGGGAGATGGGCAAAAGGGGGAATGCGGCAATGTGGCATGAGTATGTACAGGGAAGTGTTCAAGAAATGGCAAACTTTTTGATGCTCCAAAAACTCATTAAAAGGATTTGACACGTGAAGTGCGAAAAACTTTTTATTTTTATATTATTTCCCTTTTACATTTTTATGGCAACGTGTGATGGACTCCTGTGTGTCTGTGTGTGTGTCTGAGTTTGAGTGAGTGTGCGTTTGATGTGTGTGTTGATTGCCGTTGCCAAAGAGCAGGGCTCACATCAAAATCAAAATCAAAATCAAACTCCAACTCCAACTCCATCTCTAACTCGAGCTCAGCATGTGAGTGTCGCTAGAATTTGTGGATTGAATTTCAATGGCGATTGATGACGACTGCAGGGATATGCATGTGTACAGGTATGTGTGTAAAATACATATATGTGTGTGTGTGTGTGTGTGTGTGTGTGTGTAGGTATGTATGTATGTGCAGGTGTTAGTATCAACTGCTGAAAGTGATGAAACTGCCAAGGCCAAAAACGAGGCTGAGATTCGAGTTTGAGTTTGAGTTTGAGGTGGGTTGGCTTTTTGGCTCATTTTATGATAATGTTCAAACCTGGCGTTAATGAGCTCTTAAGCTTAAATAAGAAACGTGATTTAGTTACTAAGTAAACTACCAAATAGTCGGCATTTATACCTAGAGTTAAGGTAAAGGAAAAGAGAGAGTGAGAGAGAGAGAGAGAGACAGTAGTCAAGTAAGGGGTAGCCGTGCAAGTTTTTGGTAAAATCTGCGCTTAATTTGAAAAGTTGGCAAAAGACCTCTCTCAATGCTCAGCAGGTGTAATAACTGTTGAGATACATATACACACGCACACACACACACACACACACACACACACACATTTATATATACTTGGGTATACATACATATACATTCCAATCGAAGTCAATAGGAATTCGCAACTTTTTGCATACAACTTTGCCCACTTAATTGCCAAATCAGTCGAACAGCGAACTAATGAAAAAACTTTTCGATTTATTTGCAGCATTTCTTCAATTCAGTTTCTATGTAGTTGTTGCCATTGTTATTGTTGTTATTCTTCGATTTGGTCAGTTAGCAACACGTAGACATCATTCAGGCTCATGTCAGTTTTAATAATTTTTGTGGCTGTCAAAAGGCCAAAGTCGAGAACTAATCAGAATCAGTAGACGGAATTTGAATGGGGATTGAGTTGAAGTTGGAGTTGGAGATGGAGATGGAGAGTTGACAGTCCAATGTCGAAGCCGAAACCCTTTTCATGATATGCAAATCTCTTCGAAATTGAAATATGCAGATGTTCGTTTGAAAATGTATTTTACATTTTATGAAATTTGCAACATAATAAATTCGTTGGGGGGTCTGTCATGTTGCGGGGCAACTTAAATTAAGTAATAACTTTTATGCGTCTTGACCTCAACACACACACACACACACATACGCACAAACACTCACAGACAGATACAGTCAGAATTTGTATTAGCTCGTTGACATTTTCTTGGGTTGCCTTTGCCTTTGTGGTTGAAAGGTTGAGTATGTGCTTGTGTGTACGAGGCCCAAGCAGATTTTCTTATTAAACTTATACAACAACGCTAATGTCGGGTTCTTAGTCTGTGTGTGTGTGAAGGGCCTTGGCATTTTAGGGTTAATTTTCGTACCAGTCCAAAGGTTAATGTGATTAATGTTTACTTAATGAAATGAAGTTATCAAGTTGATTCTATCAATTTACACACAGACGCCGCCGTCTCAGACAACAGACAACAGACAAAGGACCTCTCAGGCTGTCAGAACTGGCGCCTCTGGTGACGTTCCCTGATAAAGGTACACAAGATGGTATCTGGCTCAAGGTAACGGGAATAACTCCAAATGCAAATAGCCAAGTGGTTAATGCTCGACTTGATTTCGTTTTGTATAGCATGAAAGGCATATTAGTTAAACGAGTTAGACTTCTCAGGCTTCTCAAGTGTTGGGCAGGCAAATATTTGGCATTTTAACTCAAGTTGTTGCCGTTACCACGTTGACTTGATGTCAATGTAATAGTTGTGAGAGTCGAAAGTTGAGAGTAGAGAATCAGTGGGCTGTGATGTTGCTGCTGCTGTTGCTGTGGTTTTCGCAATCAGACACCCTTTGCAAAGGAATTTAATAAAAAGCAGTTCAATTAAACGCTCTTCAGTTGGCTTTTCTTTCGCTTTCTCGTTTCTTTCCTTTTCTCTCTTTCTGCAATCGTTAATCAATGCGTTTAACGTTTTCAATCAAGCAACTGGCAAAAGGCTACGGGTGGCAGGAGGGTTGAGAGGCAGCTCAAATTCACTTAAGCATTTCACTTATTTGCATATAAATTGATTAAAAAGAAAATACATACAAGGCAACCAACACACTCTTACACATTCACTTTTCCACCCGAGCTTTTCCATGTGTCAACGCAGTAAAGGACGAAAGAGTCCTCTTGTCTCTTTTCCAGTGTGTGTGTCTATATCTCTTTCTGTATCTGTATCTGACTGACTTCGTATCTGACTGTTTCTCTACTTCTTTTCTCCTCTCTTTCCTTGACTCTTCTTCATTTTTTTTTTTGGTTATTTCTGACACTTCAAATGCGTATGATTGTTTCCTTTTGATCAGCGAATTGTGAATTGATTCACTGATTGAGTTCAGGTTCAGTTGATGCGACAACAACGTCAGCACACCCAAGAGAACACATCACTTTCCATGCCACACTGAAGGAATCGCAGATGGACCATAGGCTTACACATACACATACATACTTTTGCATATATCTGATCAACTGTTTTTACGATTTACTATAGGCTTTGATTAACGTTTCAAGAGTTTCTTTGTAATACTTTGACACTTACTTCAATGTTGAATGGAGATTTAATCAATGGAGTTTCAATCATCATTTCTTATATTAATATTAAAACATCTTGATATAAGTATGGACGATCAGATGGACAATATTCAATACAAATTCATCTTCATTTACTAATATCTGATCTGTGGCTTTACCAATTTACCATAAGTTTTGATAAACGTTGCTTTATTTGTAATACCTTAACATTGATTTCAAAAAGGAGTAAGAAATGTAATTTTAAAGTATTAAAATCACTTTAGGTTTATAAATTCAATGGCATTTACAAATATCTGATCAACTGCTTTACCGATTAACTATAAACGTTGATTAACATTTCGAGAGCTACAAAGTAATAGTTTAACACTGATTAAGGAATGCAGTTTTAATAGATCATCATCCACTGTTGACTAACTTCAGACAGTGAATTTCTTTTGCCTGTTATAATGAGTCCCATGAAAAGTTTTCTAATTCATCGGACTCATTAGAACAGTCAAAAGAAATTCTCTACTTAAAATGAATGAGTTGTAGAAGAATAAATGAAAATAAAAATTGATAAACCGGAAAAGGTTTGGTAATATCTCAACATTATTAATGATATGGGAAAAATCGTAATAAAACCATATGATTTTAAAGCTATGCAAATAGCATTCTTTAGTTCAAGTTTCATTAGTCAATTATAGTATTGATTATTGTAATTAACTTGTTTTGCTACGACAATAGTTTCTTTGCCGGTCAATAACCGTTTTTTATGTTGTGGCCCGATGACCACGAGGTCTGTTGCCTGGTTTCTTTACTCAACTGCCCTAAATATAAATCCACAGTCAATTGGCAGGGAATTGGAATTTAGTTTGCTTTCAATTTGTGGGCCGTCATGTTCTTTGAGGCCGTGCGGAAGTCGAGCAGCCGTCGTAGGCGCAAGGTGAACCCAATTAATTATTTACATTTGTTAATAACAAATACAATGTAGCTACATATTTAAGCAATGTTAAAGTGAATATGAATCGTTCTTATCTGATTATAATCGGACAGTAGTATTAAAGATAGTCCATTTAGTTTATAAACTATAATTAAAGCAACTACATGGTTACTCAGTCACAACTATTGTCACCTTAATGACCAAAGGACATGCCATCGCACTCCCATCGGCTATTCAATTAAGGATCTGCACGAACTACGCTCAACAGCGTCAAGGGAAATTGCAATGTGTGTAATTTGGTAAATTACTTAGCCCACTGAAACTTGAGTCGACGCACCAATTTAATAAGTGGATTGCCAAATGCAACAACACTAACAACAATACTAAATATCGCAGTCAATTAAAACTCAGATATCGAACTTTTACATGTATCTATTTATCTTGATGCAGTTTTGTAGTATACTTAACGTTAGTGTTTTAATATTTTTATCCTATATGTAGATATTTTAATATATGAAAAGTGTATCTAATAATAAGGTTCTGTGCATTTCATAGCATTTCTGTGCTGGTCATAGTTTAAATAGATAAGAAATGTATATAATTTTGTTTTATTTCAAATTGTTCTAAATTTTAAAATCAGTTTTACGGATTCGAAAAGCTTTTATCTATTTAACATGTCCTTTTTTTTAGTAGATAATAATAACACGTTCGTGACAAAATATTAATAGTAGGGTATGGAAAAATGTTGTTGCAGCTTTTGTGGCAGCGCAAGGTTCCAGATGTCGTTACATACTTTCAGGTGTTTTTTCGTTTTAATCTACATCAATTTATCAGCATAGTGGAAATGTTGTATTTATTTGTGCTAGTGGCGCTTCAACGGCGTCACATATTTGTCTCTGGCAAACATTTGCCAGCACAGGGCATAAAATTGCCCAACTGAGTGACTAACTGACTGAATGACTGACTGACTAAGTGACTAACTGACTGACTGGGCGTGCAAGTACAAGCTAGCAACTTTAATTGAAATAAAATGTTTCCAACGCGACGTTGCACAAAGACTGAACAGGTGGTCAGATATGAAAGGGAGAATGAGAGATAAAGAAGGAGAGAGACAGAGAGAGGGAGATGGCTATGAATGAATCAGTCAGACAGTTGCCCCGTCTGACTGGGGTTTTTGTGTCTGTGCGGCCCACTGTCTGCTCTATATGACTATAAATGTTTGTAAGTAAGTAACTAGTTTTGAACCCCACAACCCACAGCCCACATTTCATTTCCATTCATTCCATTTCGCTTGCTATCTCACTCTCGTTACCTCTCTTTGTCACTCTCACGCTCTCTCAGTCATGCTGTGAGTGCTTAGCTGTTTATTCATTGCCGCCGTTTTATTTTCTCGTATTCAGTTTGCATTTCAAAGCCGCTAAAGTAACAAGTATCTTGGAGCTATCTATTTGGTTGAAAGAAGAAAAAACTCAGAGCAAAAAGCAAATTTTGTGTACTCGCAGATAAAGTGAAAAGGGCTTTCGAAAAACAACATAGAAACTCGTTGCAATGGAAGTAAGCTGCTTGGTTATTTTCCCTTTCCATTTTCCTTTTGTGGTTTTATTTGTGTGGCTAAACTTTACTTTATTTGGACGACCTTCACCTTGGGCTTCAATTAAACAAATTGCACTCAAGTGCTTTTATAAAATGAAAATAATTTCGCTAAAAGCGGCAAGAGTTAAAACCCAACCAACATCACAAGATCAGCTGAGGCTCTTCGATGATTCATGTGTGCGAACCTGAAATGCGTCGTGATTTCTTTTTACTTGTTTTCCTGCTCCCCTTTTGTTTGTTATTTAATTGTTGTTGCTTTTGTTTATACAATCGTTTTAATTATACGGGCAGTGTTAAGTTTCATCTTAGTCACATTTTATGCGTAACCGAGTCAGAAAAAGAACCCATAATTTCTTATTCCAAGAAATAGAAGAGTGCTCAATTCAGATTTGTCTGTAAATAATTCTAGTTTAGTAAGCTAGCAATTGAGCTACAATCACATTTACCTCAATTTGATTTAATTCTAAGAGGGTGGGATGATACGTATCAGTAAGAGAACGTCTCTTTTTTAATGAAGTTATAATTTTGTTAGATAGTTCAATCATGGTTTGTTAAGAGGACCGGTTAATAAAGTAAACTGCTCTCCAACCAGATAATGTTGAATCTTAAATTTATAATCATTTAAAAAACGTTTTCCTACAAATGTCAGATACTTATCAGCCCACCCTCGTATATACCATGTGAATTCTTAATATATTGATTATCTGTCTAGTTTGGAACTATACTATGTGAATACTGAAAATATTGATTTCCTTACAGCCATCTAATGGAGACCTATATACACTGGAAGCCAACTTGGTAAGTAAGGCGCTGAGGGAACTGACAGATGGCGCTGACAAGGATCCCATTACCAAGTTGCGTTTAATCTGCTTCAGCCGTGGTGCAACAGGCATTTTGGGCCTTGGCAGGTAAGTTCATTGCTCTCGTTTGATTAACTTTACAGCATGTACTCGGACTTAAAACAGGTTATTTAACTATTCAATATTCAATTATTTATTTAGAGCTTTTCGCGCCATGGACGATGATGGTAGCAAGGCGCTTAATGAGGAGGAGTTCATCACTGGCATTCGGGACATTGGTCTGGATGTGACTGATGATGAAATAAAGCAGATGTTCGACACGTGAGTCTGCAACATTTACTGAATTTACAAAATCTAATGATATTTTTAAACATAGCTTCGATGAGGATAGGAGCGGATCTATAAACATGACTGAGTTCTTACTCAAACTACGTGTAAGTGATCTTAAAAATGGTTTAAAGTTTCAAATTAATGAGTGATCTTTGTATAGCCTCCTATGCCCCAGTGCCGACTTTCAATCATTGATCTGGCATTTGATAAAATGGACAAGGATGACGATGGTGTCATTACCATAGCCGATCTTAAAAACGTTTATTCTGTGAAGGAACACCCCAAGTATCAGAGCGGAGAGAAGAGCGAGGATGAGATCTTGACAGATTTCTTGCACAACTTTGAAGGTGGTCGTGGAAATCTGGATGGCAAGGTGTGTGTTCAACATTCATTACACTTAATGATATACCTATTAAGTCTATGTTTAATTCACAGATAACTCGAGAGGAGTTCGTCAATTATTATGCCACAATCAGCGCTTCAATTGACAACGATATGTACTTTGATCTGATGATGCGACGCGCCTATGCAATGTAAGGACTTGAATTCGAATAATTGTCGAAGCATAACTCGATTATGATTCTCAACTAACGTCTAACTATCAGCTTTAACTACTATTTAGTCGTGCTCATGTTTTATTTATACCCAATGCATGTTTCATATAAAAAATAATCTATTTCCTGCAAACACAATATGATCTTGGTATTCTTGAAGTGATACCCATATATTCCGTTTAGCATTTGTTGGATCTTTGTTAAAAATTCAAAGTAACAAGCTAAAAGTTTTGTCTAAACATTTGTAGCTAGTTTACATACATTTAAGTGCAGTCTGGACCAGGCCCATAATCAACCAAATGCTACCAAATCCAAGACGGCAATCATTGCAACAAACATGGCAACTTTCAGGCAGACTCTGAAAATTGTTTGACTCTCTGTTTGTTTCTATGTGTGTCTGTGTCTGTGTGTGTGGGCGTGTTTCGTAATAGTAGTAGTGGTATTCCTTCTGGTGGTGCTGGTGTGCCAGGCATTTATCACACAGTTGTCGCAGTTGGAGTTGAGGACAGTTTGAGCATTCTAGCAATGGCAGCCTAAATGTATGCTTTAAATTATGCAGACACCAGCTGAGATTGTCGCCACACAAGTGTGTGTGCTTGTGTGTGGGTGTGACTGAGTGTGTATTTGTGTGTGGGTGTGAGTTTCTTGTGCGTGGCAGTGGCAACTTGTGCACTGATTGCAAGCAACTCATACGAAATTTTAATTGCCAATGTTGAAATTACGCAGCCAGTGAGAAGGCCCAAAACTGAGGACTCAGCCAGACAACAAGAAAGAGACAGACAGACAGAGAGACAGACAGACAGACAGTTAGACAGAAAGACAGACAAACATGGCTAACAAGCTCGCTGCAATCATTTTCACTGTAAATCACAAAGTTACAACTTTGTAGTATGATTTCATTAAATTTTATTTACAGCTTGCAACAATTCCAAAAACTTCTCCACTTTTAATACCCAATAGCTATACGTACAAAGGGTATGATGACGCTAAATTCATCTTCTTTCCTATTTAAATTAGATGATTATAATAATTATAATAATAATTAAAGTCTTATTAATGACATTACATTAACAAAACACAGTTGTGTTGTTGTACAGTTGGATGCAGGGTGTTTTCTAGTCGGGAACTAGTTGAGAGCTCTTCTTTGCAACTATAAGTGCAACTGTAAATTTTCAAAGTTTTCGGATTGTGCATTGCGTGAACTGCTTAATAAAAAATTTTCAATTGCCATTTATTTGAAGTTGTTGTCGTCTTCAACTTGTTGGCCACACAAAACCAATTTCAATTTCAATTTCAATTAATTGGCTTCCATATGAGGCTTGAAGGCTCGTCTGCCTCTGTTGCCACTGTTTTCATGTGTCGAAATGTTTTATGCTCTCAGAACATGAAAATGCCTTTTATTGGCTTGCAGTTTTCACACTTGGTTGAGTGAAGTGCCTTGAAAATTTGTGGATTTCTCAAAAATACCAAAATTTACTTGTCTAACACACTCGTACACGTAAAAACAAACACACACGCACACACACACATCTCCCATACATAATCGTACTCGTATGTATTCTACATCTGTTCGGAAATCTATTGAAATGTTTTGTAAATTAGTAGCAGCAGTTGGAAAAAAGAAGAAAAGCCAACAACTGTCAGATATTTAGTAAGTCCCAAAGTGAACTAAGCCTTTAAGTCGGCTGATATGTATATTAAATTTAATATTCACAAGAAACTCTTGCAAGAATGTGTTGTGTGTAGTTTAATGTTGTGACAATGTTTTGCTTTTAGGCCTATTTTTATAGCATGATTTTTTCATTCAGTGTGAGTCCATCAAATGATTAAAGAAAATACTATACAAATAAGTGTAAATGACACTTCAGTACCAGCAATTCCTATGGAAAATTTTATAGTGTATTTATCAGTTGATAAATGTTAAAATCAGAGAACTCTTCATTGATCTTACTTTATTACCATAATAAATGAATGACCAATTAAATATGCATTTATATATGAATATGTTGATGGAATACATTAAATCCAAAGTGCAGTTGCTGTCCCTTCAAATTTCCAGATGCCCATTGAACGTCATGAGGTTGTCTCAAATATTTATTCGTCAGTATTGAAAATAGTATGGCAAATAATGTAGAGTCTGTGGGTGGCTGATGCATTATTTAAATCTAGTTAACACTTGCCATTTGTTGTTGATTGAAAAAAAAGCAAAAAAGAAGAGAAAAGGGTCAGAAAGTGGACTTCTGACAAAAGCCAAGCCCATAGCAGCAATAGCACGAATCGAACAGAGACCAGCATATAAAAATAATAATAAAAGGCGGCCCACACTCGAACTTGGCTCCAACTGGTCTTGGTTCGGCCACAGGGCACATCATTGAAGGAGTATTGAATAAATTTCATTGCAAGTTGAAAGGCGAAAATGGGTCCTGGGTAGGCATTGAAGTAAAGTGACGAGGCTGCAAAATATTTCAGTCACGTTTTAAATGTAAAAATCTCAATCACGTGATCGAAATGCGCGCATTCGAAATATGCACAAGCGAAAACAGAGTGAATGAAATGAGAGAGAAAGAGAGAGACAGAGAGAGAGAGAGAGAGAGAGAGAGTGAGTAAGAGATAAACAACAAGTGAGCAAATAGAGTCCTTGGCTTGGGCACTTGGCCAACTCTAAATCGAAATGAAGCTCGAAAATGAAATGCGACCAAAGGTTCTTAACAGGTACTCGTACTTACTGGATCGATGATTTAATGTCGCCAGAGGGCGAGACAGCTGATGATGCGGGCATATCTAATAATAAAATTGTTGTGGTTGTTGTTGTTGCGGTTGTTGTTGTTGTTGCGGTTGTTGTAGTTACTGCAGTCGACAGATATTTTGTGGGCAGCTGTTGGCAGCCGTTGCTCAAATTGCATAAAATATGCAAAAAGCTTAACAAACTGTGCACATCGTTGATTGAAATATCGAAATCGAGTGCCATTTACAACAGTTCTGAGCACCTGCAATGTACACCAATATATACACATCCTCACACACACATACGCAGAGAACTGCAAGTGCACACAATGCGCTACAATTTCCGTTTCCTCTGCATGCAGCTCGTATAATTTTCACACCTTTGATTGATTGAAATGTTCGTCATGTTCATCATTTGATTTTCATTTTCATTTTTATGCCATACAGTTTTCATCCATTCATACTTTTCTGTCCATCCCCTACCCTTTCTCTCTCCTTTTGTCCTGTAGAGAATGTTAATACTCTTTAATGAATTCTTGTTTAATTTAACCGTCGAGTAACTGATGAGCTTAATTGTCAGATATCGATTTAAAGCTTAATTGAGGGTAGTTTTATTTAAGCGCTGAGCAATCTGTAAGTTTCTGTCCTTGTTTTAAATTACAATTTAAATTATATGGCATCCGCTTATGTAAAATTACATTAAATTAAAAATCATTCATCTGAAAGGTAGAAAATTGTATTAAAAAATTGCATACAAATAGTTTTCAGCCCTTTTTGTTGCGCCGTACTATCAAACTTTGTGGCTAGAGGCTGCTGACCCGCAATTAATCCGCTATAAATGTTGTGGGATTGCGTATACGCAGCGTTGGCATCAAGTAAAAATTGTCGATGCATTAAAACACGTTTTAGTGCTCGAATTTGGTAAACTAAGCATCGAATGTTAAATGTTAATTTCCCCACAGCAATGACTGCAACAGCCACAACAACAATAACAACAACAACTACCACTACTAGTAAAATAACAACCTCAACTAGCAGTGACGTAGCAAATTTTTAGAATCATTTATTTGCGTTTACGTCGGAACCAAAAATGAACATGCAAATGGCCATTTTATTATGGACATTATATTATTGTGCCAAAATGTGCTATTGAATGCATTAGTTGCATCCATTTTATATTTGACAGTACTTCTATGTATGTGTATCCATGTGTGTGTGTGTATGTGAGCAAGTCCCGTTGCGGTCATGTATGCTATTCATATGCAAAAACTGCGGCAACAAAAAATCAATTTGTAAATGTTTTTAGTGGCGTTGCAACTTTGACATTTCACACTGTTCACAGCTGTTGCTGTTGCTCTTGTTGTTGTTGTTTTTGTTGTTGCAGTTGCAGTTGCATTTGATGTTTTCATTTATTTTTTTTATTTTTCTGTTTGTATTTTTAATATTGCCTCGGTCCGCAGACAACTGCCAAATGACCCCATTGGCAGCAATGCCCCTTTGTAATTAGCGCTCGCCTGTCAATGCTGCTGTTGCTGTTGCTTCTGCTATTCGGGGAGTTTTTGACCCCAATTGCTTTGTCACCATTTCAATTTGCAATTTCAGCCATTAACTAGTTACACTCAATGCAATTAAACTTGCACTTGTGCAGCTCAGATCAGAGTGAAGAGAGACAAGGTAGCAAAGCAATTGCAAGGAAGCAAGCGAACTTTGAACGGTCCACAGCTTGCACCTCGATTTGGTGGCTCTTCCTGATGTCCAACCCGTTTCTGCCATGTTGTCAGCGGTCTGTGCAACCGCAGAATGTTTTTGCTGTTGTTGCTTTTGTTGTGTCATAGAGTGAAAGTGGCAAGCACTCAACACACCAAACACCCAACACTGTACACCGTGCACCGGCATTCGCACAGTTGCATGTGCGTTCCATCGGAATAATTTGAAAATGGAAAAGGAAAAATATAATAAAAAAATTGTATCTTCTCATTGAGTTAATTGCAAATTGGATGAAATTGTAATTTTACACTTCATTTCATGCAATTCATGGCTGATTGACAATTTAGTTTTTCATTAAGGTAGCCCCGACGATGGCACAGCCTCGAGATTCGAGCACAGCTTGCGCCCTGTTAATTCGATTTTCCCTCTGAAGGTATGCGCCCACATTTTTATGGATTGAATGAATATTAGGTTGCTATGAAAATAAGTATGTCAGTGGTACGCGCAAAAAATAGACTATTAATCAGGTATGGAAAGAAAAGAAGTAAATTGCCTAACATTTTATTTAATTTCTACAATTAATATCCTTTTGGGTATCAGAAGAAAGGAATGCCATTTAGTTGTTAACTTTATCTAACATCTTATAACGAAGTATGTGTAAAATATTTTTAATTTATTTAATATATTAATGACAATCTTGAATAGAGAAGATGCATATTTCTAGTTACAGAAATGGAAATTAAATTCAGAAATGTGTTACATAAATAAATTATTATTTAATTTAAGAAATATTCTTCATCAACAAATGGAATCTCATTTATTTGTTTAATTTACTTAACATCTTACGTTCGTATTTTGATTGACTGGTTGAGCTTAGGTTGTTATGGAAATGTCATTGGTAAAAATCAGATATAGAAAATTTATTCAGAAATAAATTGGAATATTTTAAAGGAAAAATAAGAAAGTCAATTTGGAAACATATTATTAAATTAATACAATTGATAACCCTTATTTTATTTTTGTGTACTTTTTATCAGAAGATTGAAATGTCATTGAATTATTAACTGTGTTTTAACATCTTGTATTTGTTAAATATTTAAAGTTTCTTTAACAAATTTATGACAAACTTGAATGATGAAGTCTTATATTCCATCGTACGCATCAATTATTGACTTCAATGCTGCAACCGCAAAAAGTTTTGTGCATGTGCATTGCAAATGTTGCGCATACGTAGTGTTGCTCTCGTAATACACTGTGCAAAAATGTGAAAACAAGAGTCATAAAGCAAACTAAAAGTTATGAATTCTTAAAATATGTGATTTATTTGTAACGAAACTTTCATTCACATACACGCACATACACAAACATAGTATGTATTACATACATGCTACTAAAGCATAGTACACAGTTTTCACTCAGCTGACTTTTGTATGCTGTTTTGATGGAAAAGGAAGCATCACTTGTTACTTGTAATTTCTCATACTTGCTTGTTGCTAACTGTTTTTTTTTTTGCTCAGCAGAAAGTTAACGTTGTCACGTGACTAGTGTTGTAAATGGAAAATATTTAAATAAAAAAATAAAATAAATAGGTAGCCTCTAGTCGGGTAACTGCTGTCCGTGTCTTTTTTGAGGACACGTGTGTCGAAACACGTCGGAAATGGCAGACTTACTTCCGCTTCAAAAAAGCTATAGCACATGCAATGGAGCTGGCGTTGGCGTTAGCGTTGACTTGATGTTGCTGCTTTTGTTTTAATATTCATATTTTAGCATCAAAAATTATTCGTTGAAATTAAGTTGCTTTATGCACGCACAGCAACTGAGGGGCAGTGCGGAAGTACTTGGAAAGAGAGGAGTGAAAGAGGGAGAAGAGAACAGAAGAGAAAGAAGTGAGCTTAAAAGCGACTGCGACGAGAATGCTTTGAATTTAAAATCTGCAATTTTCTGTTGATTGCCGCACCGAAACCCAAGCAGCAGACGCAGCAGCGGAGGAAGACAACTGCTACTGAAGTGTAGAGGGGGGACAGTGGGATAACCAACGTGCAGTTATAGTGTAACAAACAACAATAACAACAACGACAACAACAACAACAGGAAAGTTCTGGCCTGCGTGTTGGCGGTTGATGTAGGAAGAGTCGCAACAGCAGCAGCATCATCACAACTTTTGCGTAAAATTCCAGTCATGTGTCCCTAACAAATCCCTGCATTATTCATGAAATGATAAGATGACTTTGTGCTGGCTTCGTGGCCATCAACGCTGCTGCTGCTGTTGTTGCTACTCTTTTTTTCTTCGAATCTTTCGCTACAGCACGTTATGTTTTACCATGTAGCTGCAACACGGCCAGCACTGTTGTTAGCCGTGTTTAACTACCAACGATATGCTTTAACTACCTATACAAATATAAGCTTATAGGATGAATAAACTGAGGCAAAATGCAACCAAAATTGTCACATCAAAGAGTTATCTGCTGAAACAAAGAATTGTATGTTTATATATATGGTAATAGCTTTAATATGATGATAACAGGTTAAGCTGCAAATGATAAGCTTATATGCAATTAGTTTACTCCTATAGAAACTATTTACAAATCAGAAGTTTAACCGATTCTTAATGCGCTAGCAGTTTAATCTTCTGTTAATGTTAAACAGCAGCTAAGCTAAATGTTATTAACATTGCTTCGCTTAACAGTCAACCACAAAGCTACAAATCTGATGCTGTTGCTCTCTTGTGCGTTTCACTCTCTTTTCTGCCTGCTCTTTGAAGTCGCATCGCTCTCTTGGGAATTGTAACTGTCATGTAGCGACGTGTCGTATAACCGAGCGGATGCTGAGAGAGGAAGCAGCAGCAACATTACAATTACATGAGAGAAAGACCACGACATTAACGAAGACTACGAGGACGACGATAAGTACGACGACGATAACGATGCCGATGACGAACCGTGTATCTCACTCAGTGTCTGCAGCTTCAGTCTGTTCGTAAACTTGAAGCCGTGTGGAGATACTTTAGGACAACGCGTCGTCGTCCTATTTAAGCAATCGGCCAAAGTGAAAACAAAACCACAAAATAATAAGAAAACAACAAAATTAAATGCAAAGTAAACTTTTAAAAGTTGACCTCTCATTGAGAACAGAATTGTGAATAATGTTTACGTGATAATTAATATAAATGCAAAACATTACGCATTCGACGCGTGTGGCGACTGCGTGTGGCGACTGTGTGTGGCAAAACAGAAAGAAGCATTTAAAGCGATTAGCTTAAGTAAACAGAGTTGTTGTTTAGTTGGCAAATAAAGTTATATAGAGACTGAGATGAGCTATGAAGTCGCTGGGCAAACTGATTAATTGAGCGCGGAACTTCCGTTTCCGCTGTTTGTGTGTGCTTAGCGTTGATCCAAATGTAAGCGCGTGCAGTAAGACATAGAAAATAAGGGTGTGAGGGGGATTGGCACTGGGTGAAAGCATTCTCAAATATTAAACACACAAATTCGCATGAATTTGCCATTTAAATTATTTAAGTTGACAGACGTAGAAACGAAGACGACGATACCACGCCCAGCTTGAAGCTAGCGCCCTTATTTCCTGTTTGGATGTCGTCTGTTATGCTTTTCCTTTTGCTTTCTCACTCCAATTTCCATTCTCATGCCCAGTCGCTTTCTCTTTTATATGGACGCCACTTGCTCGTTCTTCCTGCTTTCTTTATTTTCTTCAAATGTTTGTTATTTATTTATAACGACAGAGGCAACGCAGAGGGTATCCTTTGAACTTGCTGCATGAGTTTGCAACTGTTTTATGTATTATACTTGTTTTCTTTTTTTCCTTTTTATATTTTTTCTCTATAGCTTCGATTCGCCTTTGACGCTGCATTCAAATAATTTCATTTCCATTGAACTCTCTCTCTCTTTAGTCCACTCTTCATCCCCGCTCTTATCACTTAACTTGGCTCCAAACTAGTGAATTGCATTTGGCCTTTGTGTCATCGATTGCCATTGAAATATTAAACAATCTATTCGACTATCATGTAGCAAGTGCAGTTTCAAAATAATAATAAATAACTGACGCCGACAAAGTCACAATGATTTAAATACAAATTTTTTCTGTGCAGTGTAAACAACAACAAAATCATCTACAATAACAAAAACAACTACAAAGTGCAACGCCGGCAACGACATATCAATTAATTTTTTTCAAACAATTTTTCGAGCACTAGTAACAAAAAATGGATTACGGCTGGCTGCTGGTCCTCTTCTGTTACTCTTTAATTGGTAAGTGAATGTTATGCATTGCGCCACTCATGTTCATTTTTTAATATTATTGTTTGTCGCATTGCTGTAATGAAGCGTCAACACAAATTTGGAAGCAGCTTAAATTACAACCCGATAAATTGATGCAGTGGCCACAGGGCGAATGCATGATACGTAAACGCAAATCGCCTTTGTTTCAATTGATTGTTAAATGTTTTCAGATTCGCTTGCCAGCCGATTAATTTTTTCTGTTTTTCTTCAGTGCAACCGCAAATCAATATTGACAAACTTTTTCCCCTAGGCCTTCTCTTACTTCTGGATCTGCTCCTGGCCAGCTGGCCAGTTGGCCAGCCTCAATGCCTGGCTGCTCTTTTAATGACTTTTGCCATAATTTCAACCGCTGCCAGTGCAATTGGACTGCAGTTGCACTTGCCACTCATTCATTTTCATTCGTAGTTTGGGTTTGCTTTTGATGCCGATGCTGACGCTGCCTTTTGGCACTTGGTAATTTGTGCTGCCGCAACTTTTGCTCTGCTACTGCGGCAGATAGGGGCAAAAGCAGCCCCAGCAGGGCAGTGGCAGGGATAGGGACAGAGGTTGCGATGAAGGCAGCGTCTGCTACACAGCTTGAGTGCAGTTTAAAGTTAAATTGTATTTTGGAAATGTTCGCAATTAGGCAGCCTGCCAAAGGCATCTCCTCCATCGCCTCCAGCACATAAATTGCCAATAGCAATGGGGCAATTAATTTGCAGCACATTAAATGAGCTGCCATTCGCCCAAAAGCAACCAAACGTCGACTTTCATTTCTCAACTGCGGTTTTCCGCAATGTGCGCAGCAAGTTAACCAAAGTGCAGTTCGGTATATATGAAAAACTCTTGCTGATTGTTAAATACCCTCTGTTTTGCCAAATTATAAACTAATTCTGGGATTCCAGTTTTTAAAAAAATTAAGCAAATATCAACAGTTATTAACTAGTCAACTATTCCACTTTTAATAACAGGTTACTAACTGTATATTAAAACACAGTCAATACATTTTGTAATTCACATTAGTTACTTTACAGAACTATATGATGCTTGGGTATTAAAATTCGGTTTATAAAAGTAATAAATACATTTTTTAAAATCACAACATTTTTTGTAAATTAATAAAATATTTTCCTTCAAATACCGGAGCAATATCAAACGAAGTATATAATCTATCTTAAAATGTAGTACCAGGGATTTACCGGTATTAACCGATTAAACTTTGTAACCGTAACTGAAACCGTAGCCAAAAAAAAACTTTTTTATCATTCCGAAACCGAAATAACCATTTATAAACCAAATCATGAATAACGGTTTGTTTCGGTTTTGACCAGCGACTAAAATTGAATGTATTTTTTAATTTGGAATCGATTTTCAATATTTACTTGAGTGTATAACCGTACCGGTTTCGAAAATAAATCTTAGGAAAACCCGTTACCCCTTAACGAAAACCAAAACTAAAACCTTTATTTGTTTCGGTTTAAGTCCCTGTTGAATACATTAATTATTACTTTCATTCAAATATATTTATATATTTTTTATTTTATTTTGACATTACTTTTTGCGACTGTGCTGTCTCAAAAAGCCTGAGTAGTTGCCACAAAGGAAATCTCATATTTAGAAAATTACATCACACATACAACATTTACTTATAAATATTCGTATAACAATTTGCAAAAACGACTCAACACTGTTGACAAATTCATGTGTATGTAAATTTATCTCAACAAACGAAAGTTGAATGTTTATACGTATATGTATCTATTTGCTGTATGCACTCTTTAAGGTGATAAATGTGACTTGTACTATCAAATAAAATGTGTAGGTTGATTACCAGTCAATTTACATAATTCATGTGAGTCTCTAAGAATGTAAATATACAGTATGTGGTTAGCCCATTTAGTCGAGTTAAGCCAATCTATGCAAATTTCATTCATTGGGATATAATAGTTTTGCATAAATAATCGCAACTATGGGATTGCAAAGAATATACACCGGTGAGATCTGAGCTTAATCCATAATTAGACCCTGTACTTTAAAGAGTACAAATGGGGCTAGTAAGTCTGTACTATTTGTCAACAACGTACTCTTACCCGAGTTTCTATACATCCATTTACTTTTACATCTTGGAAATTGACCACAAAGTAATTATATTCAAAACGACAGAGCACATCATTTATTTTTTTAAAAATATGGATATAAATTGTAGGTTATTTAATAGCTAAATAAATGAAGTAAATTCATTTATGAGAAGAAAGCATAGAGAAAACCTTTTAAAAAGTAAGTTCAAACACATTAGCATTTGCAATTAGAAAACCTTTTTCAAGTTTCCATCTGACATCTGATGCAGTACATTTCCCTTTTGTTATCTTCCATTTTCTGGCACTCTCTTCTTAGACGAATCGAAAAGGTGCATATTTATAAGCCAGTTTTCTCAATGCCTCACTTTGAAAGGCTCATGAAAATTTATGTTGTCAATGGTAGCACAAATGTGTATACAGAGAGTAACTCTTAAAAGCCGAGCCAGTTGACATTTTTGGTTCGCATTTCTTATCAATTTTCGGTTGTGTATGTTGCAGCTGCGCTTATCGGTAGCTGCCCCCAGCCACAGCCACATCCACAGCCTCAGCCACATGCCACATGCCACACGCCACAAACATAGCATTTGCCACAGACATAGCTATACATATGCCAGTTACATGTGGCCACATCCAATGCTGCAGTTTGTTGCGCTTAGCTCTCTTTTATATTCGTATCCTGGCTCCCTGACTGCCTGCCTGGCCAACTATTTTGCATATTCATTTCATGAAATTTCAAATTTATTCGATGTCTCCTGTGCCTTGGTCCTGCCTGCCACAGTGACTATCAAACCTGTCCCAAACGGCCCAGTTTGCAATTGCAGCCCAACATTTTGTCCAGTCACCTGTGTGAATTAAGAAATTATGAGCCCCTCGCCTCGCTGCTACTGTTTGCAATGGCTTCTGTATTTTGTTGCTAGCCAAATGTACATTCTAAATGTTATTTTTCACTTTTTGTTATTTTAGATATGCAGAGAATTTCGGCGTTGTTTGTTACGGATATCAGCGTGCCGGAAATCGTCGATTTTCGAGATAATGTCACACTCTCCTGCAGCTACGATATGAGTGGACACACTTTAAACTCCGTCAAGTGGTACAAGGATCGTTTCGAGTTTTTCAGGTACCTTTAATGGCTTACATCTCAAAGAGCTGTCGTATAAATTGTTACATCTCTAGATATACTCCACTGATGCGACCAGTTTATCTCAAATTTCCTGTCGCTGGAATTCAAGTTCTGGATGGCAAGTACTTCTGCAATGAGTCCACGTGCCGTGTGGATCTCAGTTTACTGGGGGCCAAGTCCACAGGAACCTTCAAGTGCGAGGTGAGTGGAGATGCACCGCACTTTAAGCTGGCGGCAAAGGAGGACAACATGACAGTAGCAGGTGGGCAAGGACTATAAAGCACTTATCCCATTATTAGCTAATTTGTGTCATTTGAACTCAATGCCCACAGCCTTGCCACAAAGCGACCCCTTAATCGAAAGCTTCAACTCCATGTATCGGATGGAGGAGTTTCTCAGTGCCACCTGCTCTTCGGACTACTCCAGTTTACCCACAAAGCTCTCTTGGTACATCAATGGCGAGCAGGTTAGAACACAGATAGAACATTCGCACTTAACCACCTTCCACCCGAATGTATCTCAAATACTCTCCCCTCTCTCTATCTCTCTCTCTCTCTCCCTCTCTCTCTCTGTTTACAGCCAATGCTTGGGGAACTGCAACCGACCATTGACACGAGTATTCCAGCCCACGATTACATATTGCGTCGACAACGACTCCAGGTGCACTTCTATCTGCAAGGACAACGCTTCTATCAGACCGGTAATATACTTAAGCTTAAGTGCGTTGCGGAAATTGAGAACTACCCGGAACTGCGACGTGAAATGACGCTTAGTGCTGCCCTCACACCATTTGATAATATGAATAATCAAATGCTGAAGCATTCCCTAAGTACGTATCAAAGATATAGACATATTTTTACCCACATATCTAGCTACTTTCAAATTGAATTTTAATTAATGTCTTGACTTTGTATTATACATTATTTTGCTCTTTGTACTTCTCTTTGCTACTTAGACTCGGCTTCTGCTCAAAGAAGTTGCCTTTTGGCAAGGACATGTCTAATATCCGGTTTCTTTGCGATAATTCTGCTTACAAAATGCTTGCAACGCCAATCATGAGCGTCCTCAGCAGCCTCGGAAATGCCTCAACTCTGGTCTCAGTTGCAGGTTCATCAGGCGGCAACTGCAACGCGAACGGAAACTTTGGCAACTTTATCAACACATTAGTTAGTTAGTTAGATTAAGCTTGGAGAAGCTAACGGTAAGACAGATGAACTGAAGGTGGGTGGGAGTGGCAAGTTAGTCAATAAGATATGGAATAGGTTGTCACTTGTAAATAGTTATAATAGAGATGGTGCAACAATGTGAGGCAAAACTATAATTAAATTTTGCAAGTGCGCTAAATGTGCACAATAAATACAGACATAAAACATAGTTATAGTAAGAGAACATTAGGGATTAAGAAGAAACTAGAAATAAACTCCCTCAAATTATTTTGGTTGAAACTTTTCGTATACAGGGTTTGCCAGCAATGAGTTAAGGAATATATATTTAATACTAAATTGAGTTTGTTTTTATAAATCAAATTTATTGAGCAATTCATTTAGCATAAAGGAGCATTACAATTCATTTCATTTGTTATTGTTGATAATAAGAATTTGTTAGATTTTTATATGCTTAACGCTGATAATAACTTATGATATTTAAGATGTGGGCATTTAGAGCATAGCTTCTCAGGGAAGCCAAATAAATTGATTGCATGTCTTTAATTCAATTACAAAATCAAATACAAATGCAAATGCAAATACTCGTACAGAATCATAAGTAATACAAATACAATTAAACTGCACTCGAAACAAGCAAGTGAATATCTAAAAAAAAGTGTTCAATTTGCTTGTTACTAGCCATGATAAGCAACACTCGAGCAAACACGAATTTTTAATGTACATGTAAACATTTTCAAAATTAAATAATAATAAATACACACACATTTTTGTGCACATAAAAACCTTTTCGCAACTACAAATAAAAATACAACACAAAATGTTATCTGTGGAATATGCAAATGTTGTAAAAATGATTATGGATAAAACGAAGCGATATGTATAGGTTAGTTATCATAGAAAACTGTAAATACAATTTTAAACATAATAAACAGATAAATGCAACTATAAATCATGCTGCAAAAGCCAAACAACAACAAAATACATATACAAAAAAAAAAGCATCCAATGTACGTACTATAATTTTACATGTTAAGCAGAAAAATGTGTACCCAGAAACTTTATGGAGTCGAGTCGAATAACTAACTAAATATGCAGCAAACATTTCATATTTTATGAGCTATTAGAAATAGAAATAAAAACCGAAACCAACTGCCAAGTACATGTGTATGATAGTCGATGAATATGTTCTCTTCATACTAAAAAACAGATTCTATTAAAAAAAAATTCAAATATGTACATGTATTAAATGTCAAACTGGAGCATACGTTAAAGCAACAACACGAATTCAGATCACATCAACAAATAACTATAAAAGAGTTTCTAGGGAGAAAGCTAAAGAAAAAAATTATTAATAAATATAAATATAAAAAATGCTTTAACAAACATTGTAACTTGATATATTAAATTGAAAACGTAAACAAAATACTGTCGGGCACTTGTTAATCATTTTTTGTTATTCAATATGCAATTAAAACAAAACTGAAGGCCTACAAAAATAATAAACAAGTACTCGTAATTCGAATTCGAGTATAAATGGCAAATGTATAAATTGATTCGTCTATTCATTCGCACATCTTTGGGTTGTGAACTTGTTTTATTTCAAATAATTTTAATAATAATAAAAAACACAAACAAATACAAAATAATACGCTTTTGGTTTTCTTTTTTCATGTAATCTGGTGCAGAGTCATTTAATACTATATATATAAATATTTAAAACGACAGACAAGTTTTTTTTTATGTTTTCATTCATTTAGTACAGACAAAAAGATAATTAATTAATTTAATTTGTGCACATAATATAGAAAGACTTTTTATTTCGCTAATCTGTTAAATTACAGACGATCGATGTCGATATCAAATTTATGAGTTTTGCAATATATAAAGAGATTTTTAATGAATGGGATTTTTAATTGAGGTGAATCTGCATTTGTATTATTACAAGAACATAACTATTCAAATTAACGGGATTAAAGAGGATGTATTGATTAAAGTCTACTGAATTTATACTAAAGACTTAATTAATTCATTTTTGGATAGCTGGTCTATTTGGCAGATAGTTTAAGTTTGAGTCCGACACTTAATCTAGGAATAAAAGATACCATTATTTCGACTATTCAGAATTTCAACTTTGCTGTGCATTACTCTAGTAAAATTAAGTGCCTGTTCCTTCCGTAAAGTCTTCTGACCTCGTAAGTCTATTGTGTTGCCACAGCAGCCTGCCAATGATGAAAAGTACTTGCTTAATTCGAAATAATAACTTGTTTAAGTACGTAAATTTGTACAATTAATTATGCTAATAAGGCTTGGTCCAAGAGAGACCTAAAGTCAGGCCAAAAAGGCAACGGGTAAAATAACGGGTAACAATAAAAAGGGTTAAATAATTAATTTCAATGCTGTTGCAATTAGTTTCTACTAAATTTTTCATGAGTTCAGTCCAGTTCGCTTAGAAGAAAAACGCTTAGATAGGTCATTCCATACAAAAGAATGGGACTTTAACCCAGCGGCAACAAAAAAAGAAGCAGGACCCCAAACAAAAAACAGAAAAAAAGGAAGAAAAAAACAATTTAAAACGAACAAAGGCTACTTTTGATGGCCACTTAATGAGCCTGAGCCTTGGCAGCTAATCAAATTAGCTTGGCCAAGGACTTCTGATCAAGTATGCGGAAAACTTTGTAAAATTGCGCTTCATTTTGTTGAAGTGTCATATGGTGTATGCGTAATTTATGTGATTTTAATTAGCAGTATGTCGTCCTGCCGCCTACAAACTGTCGACTCTCGACTGTCGCCTGTCGCCTGTCGAATGCCTCCTGTCGTTTATGACTTATGACGCATAGCTGTCATATTCATGTTTCTGCAAGTAATTGAAATTAATTTTGAATTATTATTATTTTTATTTTTTTGTCGTCGCTTTTCTTGCTTATCTTGTTCTTGTTGTTGTTGTTGTTGCAGCGACTGCCATTTGTCATGGAATTTTAAACATTTTCAATTAAGTCCTGTCCGGGTGGTGCACATCAGCCCAGGCCGTGTTGAGTGGCCTCTAAGTTACCAAAAAATGCGGCAAAATAAAGTGAAGTGAATTTTTCGCGCTTTGGCATTTGTCAAAGTTTCTCCAGCTCAGCTCGAGTGTCCTTTCTTCAAAGTTCTGTAACTGCTGCTGCTGCTGCCGCTGCTGCTTCTGCCATTGCAGCCATTGCCATTGCCATCTTCGCCTGTTTGCGTTTCATTAAAATCCATTAAAATGCTGCAAATCAAATTAAAAGTTTCCACTTTTTTACAGGCTGCCAAGCAGTCGGCATCATTGTCAGTGTCGCCTTCATCACGACTACTTTTACGAGTCTGGTATCCATTTTAGTCCTAGACCGGTTTTCAACTTGGGTTCAGGTCTGGTTCGAGTTTTATTCAGGTTTGACTTCGTCTTCGGCTTCATTTGCATTCGCAACATTTTCTAATGACAATTACAAACCTTTTTCTCAGTTTCTTATACTTTTTCAACGCTGGCCGTTGGCCTTCTTCACTAGAAATTACTTTTTAATTTCTTTGTTAATTTGTGGTATTTGTTTCTTGTGATTGAACTTAAACTTTATACATAGATTGTTGTAATTGCAAGTAACTTATCCAACAATTGTCCTCTTACCACTGCTGGTTATTTACCATACTGCATGGAAATCCGACTTTGTTGTGACCCATTGACCCATTGACAGCCATGTGGCAACTTGCCCCACAATGACTCATTTGTATGTGGCATATGCGGCTGCCTTATCGCCAAACATGTCACGCATAATAAACAGATATCGATGCAAACACTCTCAAGTTGCCCGTGGCCAGATTGGTATGCAAACAGTAACAATATCAGCCCAGAAGAGCCTGAATTTTACCATAATGTCATTTGCGGAGACGCAGAGATTTCAATTTTGTATCAGAAACTCAGCTCAGCTATAATGTTTCCTAATGCATTGTTGACATATCCGTCGAGTTTTGCCATCAGCTCATCAGATTAGAAAAAGTCAAGCAATCGGTTCCGTGATTCAATAAGAACATTTAAATGGGAGCCTAACTTAATATTAGTTTATTTCAACTTTTCTGTCGGCATATTTATTACAAGATAAAGAATACATACTACTGTAAATATTAGAGCTTGACTGTCAAACATATTAACGAAAATTCCAGCAATTTCTTAAATTTGTATTATCATAAAAAAGGTTAAAAAGAAAAAGTACAACATTGTCAATGACAAGCAAAATGGCATGTAAAGCAGGTTGTAAGCCAACAATTGAATAGAATTACCTAAAGCCCACAGAAGAACTCCAAATGAGCGACTGGCATTGGCGCTGAAAAACACATGTGCAAAATGTTTTTGGCAACAAGGACTAGCAAGGACTTCTGACAACAGTTGAAGTAGGCTAGGGAGTCGGAGTCGGCGTAGACAGCAAACGTAAACTCTTCAATAATTGAACGTGAAGTCATGAGGAAGCGATAAAATCAAATTGCTTCCTTAATGTGTGAAATTGATACAGGAAACAATTTTCCACATTGTTATGAGGCGCACATGGTGTAAGCGACAGCCTTAACATCGGCCACATCCACATCTATATCGACATCAAAATAGGGAATAGGCATCAAGTCTAAAGGCGGCTCTCATTGCCGCCATTGCTATTGAGTATTTCGATTACAAACGTAAGCCGGAATGTTTGGGAATCGCGTGCACAACCAATTTCGAGTGATTTTGCTTTTTGCCAGAGGGCAAAGTCGGTATATGGAGGCATTTCACGCCTCCTAACAGACTTCCAGTTAGGTTCAATATTATATTTCAAGCCCCGATACGACAACTCGATACATGCTCCTAACCGAACCTTGGCCCAAATGTGGTGCACGGTCCATCAGCGCATGCAAATATGCTTTTGAATTGGTTTACGGTCATTGAAGCGTGCACATTGGCATCGAGCAATAGAAAAGCCCAAGAGCCGGAGTCTGACTACGACTACGGCTACGGCTATGACTACGTCTATGGCTCTGTTTCTGACTCTGGCTCTGGCTCTGGCTCTGGCTTCGGATCCGGATGAATGGCATGTGCGTTTGTTGTTTGCCAGGGGTCTTGGCCAGCTTTTGCTAATGGCGTGGCTAACACGATTTGCGGCAGACCGCGAGTGGTTATGCGGCCGGCTCAATTCTCGACCATCCTCGACTCACCTTCTGAATGGGCATGACGAGCAAGAGCAATGCCTGATCAAACATTCCAATTGGTTTGCTACTGAGACGTATAGACGGTAGTTTCATTTACAAACGCTTAAATCAAAACGAACCTGAGCCAGAACCTGTACCTGCACCTGGACTCTGGCTAATGTGCGTCAATTTCATGCGGCATGCAACCTGAGAATATTAACAATGTCGAACAACTACAAGAACAACAATGTGTACTATTTCATGTACAGTTTATGTAGCCCAAGAGGGAGTCGGGAGTAGGGAGTAGGGAAACGGGAAAGAGAAATAGCTGACAGCCCGGGAACGGGAGCTGAGCGACAAGCGCCGTTGCGTCAATGGGAAGATGACGTTACGCGACAATTTTCCGCTTGAATTGTGCTCCCAGTTCATGCTTCGTTTGCACAGGCCAAGAACGGAGTCAAAGTGAAAGAGGAGCCAGAGAAAAAGAGGAGAACAGAGAGCGAAAAAATAAATAAACGTTAGCAAATTTCCATTTTACAGCAAAGCCAGCAACGACATCGCTTTCACATCCCCCTCCCAAAGCGGAACACGCACCTGTGCGACGGACGACAGACGACAGACGATGCGACAATCTATGGTTGTTGCTGTTGCTGTTGTTGCTGCTGTTGGGAGCTGCGTGCCTCGTGCTGCGTCGACTTTTGCCCCTTGTACCACGTTGCAGCTCCCTTTGACTCTGCCATGTTCTTTCTATTTCTTTTTTATACTAATTCTCCCCAGAGATAAGCTCTACGCAAATAATGATAAACTATAAAATCGCATGAAGCGAACAGGGGCAACAAGAGACAAAAGAGAGAGGAAGAGAAAAATAGAAGGAGTCTTGGAAATAATATCTGGGAAATAAAAATGTGCAAAAAGGCGGAAAATAATTCAACTAAACAATATACACGTATTTACATAAATGGATATAGCCCGTGATATTCAATTACCATGCTAATGGACAATGGACTGAATGTCCCTGCTCAAGTAGACGAACACAATAGCAGGGGGAAAGAAACTCTTGGAGCGGAAACCTATTAAAAAGCAAATAGAAACATGGATGTTTTCATGTTAACAAGATAACCTTGAGGTAAATGTATTATAATTGCAACTGTGGATGCAATATCCTTTTCAATTTCTATATATCAATTCTCTTGAATTTCTCTGATGGATTGTTGAGCATCCGTTGCATCCGCTTGGCTTGTGTAACTTATGTGACCTTTGCCTAAATAACCATGTAAAGTGCTCAGCATGTTTACAAATGTGCACATTTAAAATGACTGCAAACATTTATTGTATTGGGACTATAAACATTTAACAAGAAACAAAAGGAAACGGATAGCAAACGCAAAATCGAAATCTAATAAAATTTTCCATTTTTCTATGCGCAGTTAACTTTATGCGACATTTATGCGTGTGCAAAGTGTTAAGTGCGTACACACACACACACACACACACAGACACACACACATTGAAACAACATGCAAATGGGCAACATTTGCTGCTGCTACTTGCCACATGCCACAGGACATGATGCCCTTTTGGGGCATATAAAGGCGACGTTGTAGGCACACAGCAGTAAAATACTTATGAGTATGGTGTAAGTACGTAATATATATGCAGATACATACAAACATACATACATATATACACACACTCTCCCACACTATATACATACACACACATTTATATCTTTTATCTTTGGCAAACTTTTAAACTTTTTTAAATCGCCAAAAATGAAAGAAATGTAGACAAAGTTCAGAGGCTTCTTGTTTTAGAATAGGACACCCGATACTTGGGCTTGTTGAAAGCCATTTTACCACCAGCTACCAGCTAGGCGAGCATTATTTTGGGGTAAAGAATATGGCTACAGTATTGCAGTCAGTTGGGAGGAGGATGCAAGGATGGGACGAGGAGGTGCCTCGGTCTGTGTGTGAAAAAGTATGCGCAAACTTTCGTAATTTATGTCATACGAAGTGTTAACCGCATGATGGCTGCACGCCGGATTGGATTTACAATGCTAAAAACTCCGGCAAGCGAAACTTCACCGGTTGCCATTGCCGTAGTTGGTTCGTTGCCATAGTCCTTGGTTGGACATAGATCCAACTTTTTTGCCTTTCAAAGTACTTTTTATTGGTGTTAACTTAGTGAAGCAAACGCTTCAGGTTCCTGGTCTGCTTAATTGTTTTTCATTTTATGGTCAGTCAAAATATCAAATTAAATTTGCTTTGCACCAGCTTCTGTTCGAGTTTCAGGGATCTTTTCTACTTTCCACCCATCTTTCTTTCGTCTTTGATGCCCCTCTTCACGGCTGAATGACTAATGAAAGTTATTTAAAATAAATAAATGTTCATTTGGAGCGCCTTTTCAATGTTCATTTCGATGTATTTAACTTTTGCCGCATGCGAATTTTCATTTCATTTCTTTATTCTTTTCCTTTTTTTCTCCAACAATTCCTGAAAGTCATTTAGAGAGTCGTGGGCGGGCCTCCTACAAATTTGTATCTCATTTGCAATCGAGCGTCTGTGATTAATTGCCTTTCAATTTTGAAATTATGTATACTTATATAGAAAAAAAAGGTTCGGCAAGTGGCCGAAATATTTCCAAACATTATCTGACTGTATCTGTTCTGTTCTGTTCTCGTATTTGTCTGGACAAAGTTTTTCCATGAAGCTGCATGGCTGTAGTTGTAATTTTCTTAGCTGTTATTCATGTTCAAAAAAAAGGGACTTGATGCCAAATTTAATTAGGCGCAAAGAGCAAAGTGTGAGTTTGGTTGCGCACAAGACAAACGAGCGGTCGACTTCGATTTGAAACGTTGCCAAGAGCTGAAAATGATTTTGGGGTCCATCTTTGAAAAGGGTTTCCGTCGACTTTTGCTTCTTTGCTGCTTTGTGCTTTGGCAGGCCTAATAAAAATGCATAAGACATACATTAATCAAATGCTAAGCTAATTTCTTCGGCTTTAAAGTGGCTTGCAAACAATTAAAGGCCTACAACGTACATTACTCATACGTCATGTTGGCCCACGTGCCGAACAATTTGTGTTAATAAAGTCGCCATGTGATGAAATGTGGCATATGAATTGTTACTCTGCAACTAGCATGACGTTGACATATGCAACACGCCACATGGGTGTTTCCGTTCTCCCCCCCCCCCACCACCTCTTAACCCACCCACATAACAACTGTATTAAATTGCCAGCAATTACGTTTTTATTGTGCTAAAATGCACCTGTGCATATTCCTGATGGCGCAATTTCGAACAAAAATAAACGACATCAGAAAGAACAACATTGCATGCGAATGTGAACACCGTCTCTCTGGTTGTCTGAGCTACAAAACCAACAACTGTGGTAACTGTAGAATAACAGTTGTCGACTCACCCATAGACATAGACTGACCATTCAGCTCTCCTGCCTCAAACAGTTTTTCCTGCTAAACAGCCGCACTCTCTCTCAAAGTATTAAAATCTCATTTGATTGCTTCTCTGTGTGTGTGTGACAGTGTGTGTGTGCAGACAATATTAGCACAGGTAAATGTTGAAAATTAACATTGAACTTTGTTCAAATGCTTACCACAGACAATCGAGTCCAGTCGAGTCGAGTCGCCTTCCTGCCGACGTGTCACAATGTTATTGCAATTTTCCGGAGCCTGCATCGTGTGCATTGCTGGTAAACTTAATGCCAAGCTAGACATACGAGGCACAGATAACCGATAACAATGGCAACTGCAATAACAACAACAGCATCTCCCCTTTAACCCGCATCTATGTAGCTTATGTCGACTGACCCTGGTATGCATCGTTGACTGTGCCAACATAAGAGTAGACATACTAGACCGGAATGAACATCTTGGCAATGTCACACATTGAAAGCACTGAGGGATGCCTGCACAGTGGGCATAATACAATGATAACTGGAAATAATAACGATAACTAAAGAAGTCTGCTATGACAAATTAAGGCTTGTTTAAATGTTGCCTTAAGGGAAGATGAGAAAACGGCATAAAATATGCATAAGCTAAACTACAGGTTACCCAGCCTTAAATATTTAACATTTGCACTTAGTCCCATCCTCCAACATTAAAAAGTTACAAGATTGTTTTCAGGAGTGGTCCGTCTTTTTCATATAATCCATTTTGTATATATAATATTGTAGTTTTGTAGTCACATATCTGAATAAATGCTTTAGTACTTCATTTTCTATTTACTGTAGCTACTTGTAACAAAATGTTTAAGACTACCTAGTAAATTGTCTATCACATTCACTGTACTTGGGCCGTCTCGCGATTGACTTGATGATGTTTGAGGCTGGAATTGTTATTGTGTGTGTTGCCATTGACTCAATAACTATAGTGGGAGCAGAGCCAGTTGCTGGTTAAACAACAACAAAATTCAAATAGGCTTTTGACTTCATCAACAGATGGCATATGGTACAACTGGCAACTGACATCAGCTGGTTGCTGTTGATTTTGATTTGCGGTGACGATTCAAGTGGCGCCACAAACAGCGCATTATTATATCATAGTGACCACACACGACGCAACCCTTTGAGGGGCCCCCCAAGCTGAATGGACACGTCCAACTGTTGCAGGCAAAACCGCAAAATTAGTTAACATTTGCGGTGTGTTGTGTGGGCGTTAAGTAAGCAAGTAATGCTTAAAGTTAACCTTACAACCTTTTGCGGTTTGTCACTTGCAGCAGACCTGTGATCCCCCTCCATCCGAGTGTGTGCGGTTGATAGGTCATTTATATAACCCGACCAAAGACTACCTCGCCCAATGTGCGTAGTTTATTCTGATGTTATATTTAACTTGATATTTAAGCTTACTGGTATAAGTAGACCACAACTTACAAAAGCTGCTAATTGAAATCATTGATAACTGTGGCTACCTTTTCAGGTCACAGTCAAATTATAATTAATAATTATCTACGCATATGAAAATTCAAGATGTACTTGTATTAACTTATTTAACTGTATAGCAGGTCCTGGCACAATGATGTAATAATCACCTTATAGAATTGAGTACCTTGATTAACAACATTTTGGCTCCTTTTTGTGATTCATTTTCAACCTTTCTCCTATGTTAACTATCAAATTATTCAGCATTGAAATTTGCTAAGATGTAATTGATTTAAACTTCTGATTTCAACCAGTATACTTACAAAATTTGCTAGCTTGTTCCTATCTTTGTGTATCGATATGGTGATACCGATAGTGTAGAACAAACACAATTAATATCGTATTTCCATAAATTGCATTTTTTGAATCGCGTCCCTTACAACAGCGGATAATCGCAACTATGTTTCTAATTGGGACACAATCAACTCTGCTTCTATATTCAGCTGACAAATTGGTTTACCTCTTTTTAAATACATTTACCTCTTTTTGTCCATTATAGAAATACTGTACCGAAAGAATGGATGGAATTTAAAAAAATCCAATTAATGAAAATTTGTTTTTGAATATAACTTTGATTTGTTGCTTGCGTGAACGATTTTTTTTGGCAACACATATAGTATTTTTAAGCATTTTAAATTTGTTTGATGAAATATTTGTTTATCAATGGTGTTCCACAAAGCAATAGCAATCCAAAATCAACTAAAGTGCAATTTTTGGTGTCCTCAAAGATCTAGAGCTTTGTGGAACACCCATGCATTTAATTATTTTTTTTTATTTCTTTTTTAGATTTGATTTAACGAAATATAAATCACATTTAAATCCGTTTGAGGTATACCTTTTGTTGTATTAAATATTATAAATACATATATTATATGATAAACATAAGTATGTATCTGATGTAAGTATATTATACTCAAAACCACTTAACTTCTGAAGTTTTCCAAATACGAAATAAAATACAAAAAAGTCGTATAAAGTGTATGTATAAAAGTTGAGAAAATGCTTGAATTGTGATTTGTTGCAGCAACAGAAAAGATTATTATTGGCCATTAGGACATAAAGCACAGATGGCAAAAGCAAGCAGTGGACAGGTAGCCAAGTTAACAACGACAACGGAGTGCAGTTTAATTAGCTCAAAAATAAAATGGAGTGTCATTAAAGCTGACCATGGTCAGTCAGTTGTAACCTTACATTTTATATTTATTAACCTTTCAGGTTCAGGTCTCTTTACCCCGTCTTGCCTTAGGACACAATGCCAAACAACAATAACTGTAATTTCACTTTATGACTGCAAATCACAACAGAAACATAAAGGCAGCAAAAGCAGAAGGCCAACAAGGACGAACTGTGGCTAGCCACGCACACACTCAGTTTATGTGTATGTGTGTGTGTGTGTGTGTGTGTGTGTGTGTGTGAATATTGTGCACCGAATGGTTTCGGACATTATGAGACGATCTCATCCCGGGCATCAAACTCCCCATCAGCCTCTTTCTCTGATATGGAACGCACAATGCTGCGTATACGCAACCTTTTTCTTATGGACAATTGATGTCTCTGTTCGCTGTGGCCAAAGCTCAGGCTGAAAAAGGAGGGAAGATGAGGATGAGGATGAGGATGAGGTTGGTGTGCTTTCCAGTTACTGAGCGACCATTGCCAATGCTGTTGTTTGCCCGCCGGTCGCCCGGCCTGGCTCGTTTCAAATGTTGTTGTTAAGTCCGGAACATGACATTAGCCATTAACTCGCTGCATGCACTCGCCTTTGGTTTACATTCGCAAATAAAACACACTCCGACCGAGAGGAGAACTCGGGAACAGAAGCAGAAACAGAAACAGAATCACTGTTGAAATAAAAATGTATAAAAAAGGACATTTGAATTGGACTTATGGGACCACAACAAGCGTCAGCATTGCCCCCACACACCCAGATACACAAACTGAGTAACATTTTATTCGTATTATTACAACTCAAGCAAGGATGGGGGCAGGGTCTGGTTGCAGATACTACAGTTACCAACAGCAGCAGCTGAAACAACAACAAAAGCAATAACAATATGTCCTTTTGTTGGACGAGCATACAGCCAATGGGCAGTGGCTTTACAGGAAGGGTTCTGCTTGACCACTGAGCTGTCAGTCCCTCATCTAGTCTACAATGTAGACAAGGAATGCTAAGGATTCACTGTGAATTCACTGATACGGATTAGTTTCGAAGTTATAAGCCAAATCGAGCTAGAAGTTTTTAATGAAGTGCAATAAGCGAAGTAAATTCTTATTTTGATGCGGAATGTCTTTACTATTATATGTAATATATTAAATTAATTTATTTTATTATTTGTAATCAGGGTAGTCACAGAAATGAAATCCAACCAAAATCCATACTTTAAATAAACTCCAAAATATTTTTTATCAAACTGAATTGCTTAAATGTAATAAAAGCAAAGGTATACATATTAAATAAAATTAGTTATTGTATAAAGTATACCACTAATAAGTAGTTTCTCCGAAAATGTGTTTGAAAAATAAAGTCTCTCAAACTTTGGTATGACGTACGGTTCGGTTTGAGAGATTAGTCAATCTCTGGAGATTTCTGGGGCTCACCTGATATAGTAATAAAAGCGTATACTTTCGAAAGTGCATGTTATTTGAAACTATTTGATTGACTTTAAAAAGTTTTAGAAATTCAAGGAACTTAACTTGTGTCTTTTAAAATCACTCTAGCTGTGATCACTGATTTAGAAGAGTCACAGTCTCGACTCAGACATACATCCCGAAAAACATGGGATGTGCGTCCTAAATGTAATAACGACTTTACAAATAAAAACCAGCAACAGCAGCAGGAGCAAACAGCGACAGCAGTAACAACAAAGTACCCGAGTCCAAAGTGCGTGGGCTGGGCAGTAGATTTCGATGTGGAAAGAGGTGATGGAGGAGGTATACAGGCTTGGACATACATATATAGACACACACACATACAAACCTTGGTAGTTGAGCTTAGCAAGATCCAAGACATGGTGTGGACTGGAGTTGATTTCTTTTGCGTTTGGCTAAAACCACGCAGAATGTCGATGCCAGAGTCGACACCGACACCGACCAGGCCAATGCCGGGGTTGGCTGCTTGTTTTATAACCTTTTCACTTTATTTCCCTGGGGGCAGATAAAAAATGAAGAAATCCTTATCACAGCGTGTCAAGGATTTGCTTGTGTCCATTCCGTAGGACAAGCGGCTCCATAATACGCTTATTTGTAACGCGTAGTGGGCGCGCCATTCCAGTGGGCGGGGCCTTTGGGGCATGGACTTGGACATGGACATGGGCATGGGTAGGAGCAAGGGATGTGCGACAATAATGTGACTAGCAACAAAAAGAGCAACAAATAAAAAGTTAACGATGAGTTTGTTATGTTTATATTGCCAGTGAGCAAGCAAATGAAACAACACATGAAAGAGACAGACAGAGGTGTAAATGTTTCAAGAATGAAAGAGACAAAACACGGTCGAAGATCCGGCCATGCGGCCAAGTAACCAACAATCAACGCAAATTTCATGACAAAACGTAAAACTGCGTAAATACATTTGATGTAACTGTTGGCCGAGGAGTTGCTCTTTATGACCCGCAGGCCCTTAAAGGAGGAGAAACACTGAAGAGGAGAGGAAAGGGTAAGAGAAGGGAGGCTGGCATGTTTATTGTTGTAGCTGCCTTCCAAGCATTTCAATAAATAATGCAGAAACTTGAGCAAGTCAACTCGAATGCTGACGGCAATCGCACATATGGCAATATCATGTTCATAAAAATAAGCTCACATTTAATTTAATTTACTTTACTTTACTTAACTTTACTTTACGTTACTTAATTGGGATGGGTTGGGTTCACTTTCACTTGCACTTTCACTTCATCAAATCAATGCACAGCTGCCTAATTAAGCGCAAAATTTGCATAACTAACAACGCAAACAGACAAACGACAGCTGAAAGGGATGAGATTGACGCCAAATGAAAACCAAAGCCAAGTTATGTCACAGCCAAGGATAATCAGTGAGGGACAATGGACTAAGCAAACATCATCAAGCTTAAAAGCTCTGGCAACGTGACCGCCAGACAGACAGACAGACAATTTGCATGCAGGCAAAGTTTGAGCCCCAGGCAAGAACAAGGCCAGAAGGTTGAGGAGTTTAGAGAAGGATGGCTAAGGTGCTACAATTTCGAGTTTCAGGCGTAGTCCAGCTGGGTCTCGTGAAAGTTTATGCCGCAAAGTATGCAAAGTTATGCGTCGGAGGATGCAAGTGTGTGTTGTTAAGCATGTGTGACATTTCAGACGCCGTTGACAGCGTTTCCGTCTTTAGCTTTGATTATGATGCCCGCTGCAGACAATGAAGCCAATGACGTCGACCAGCTGATAAAGATGTCCTTCCGGCTTTTGGGCTGACGCCTAAAAGTATGCAGAGCGTGTCGTGCTTGGTTACTTTCGCTAGGCGACAACTTTCACCCTCGACAAGTCGTCTACACATACATACACTCGTTAGACCTTAAACGGCACATCACGTAGGCATCATTACGCCATCAGAATCAGCCTCAGCCTCAACCGCCAGCTGCTCTTGTCTCTAAAAACCTGTTTACACGGTCAGTTTCTAACCGTCACTTTTCGTTAAAAAATCGTCGGCATCGTGAGAGCCCACAAAATTTTAAATCGTATGTTTTTGACCAAATCTTACCGATGGAAATAGAACATGTCGTTTTTCGTCGGCTTGAACATAATGCGAGTTGAATGAATGATGAATTTTCCGTCGGTGCAAAAGTGACGGTCAGAAAGCGACCGTGTAAAGTGAGTTTTTCCCAGGACTATAGCGGACAGCGGGTTAGGCACGCGTCCTGCCTGCCTACTGGTGTGAAATTTGTTGGCTTTGGCACAGAATGCTGCAAATAAAAACATGTGGCAGGGCAACGCAGAGAAACCCACGCCCACTCTCTTGACAGTTGCCTTTGATGTTTCCAAGGCTGAGGCTGGTGCACAAGCTGGAGCTGAGTCTGAAGCTGAAGCTGATGACTTCATTAGCGCACACTATCAGTGCAAATGGGCAGCATCATCAGGCAAGGACATGAAGCATGTCCGTTCAGTGGTGTTGACCGCAAAAGTCGTTGACCATAAGCCACCACATTAGCCACTGGTCAGTGCATTAGATGATGCTTTGGTGAGTTCATTAGCTGTGAGTCATTAGACCAGGAGGCTTCATATTAAAATGAACTCTGCAGTTGCAGCTGGAGAATTTAAATGCATATGTGTGGCGCCTGGCAATCGTAATCCACTTAGCAGCTAACAGGAATAAAGGATTCCAACTTCTAAGAGTTGTTGCAACGCAAATTGATTGACTCGCTTCATTGGCTACGAATACTACTCTTATGACCAACAAACTGTGATGAGTTGCAGGTCACTTCATCTCGCCCCTTTACTCCACGATTCTCTTGCCACAAGCACGTGCGTCTAATACGTCAAACATGCTTACGCCAATAAGTCGTCATCCTGCAGCACATCCTGCTTGTTGTATCCATGGCTATTCTGCCGAAATCTTATTGCCAGGCCTTGACTGCAACGAGACAGCCAACAGACGAGCAGACAGAGGCTGAGAGGTTGAGAGACAGAGGGCAACGGATAGAGATAGAGGTTGGCAAAACCGGCAACATTGAAAGCAATTCCATTGATGTGGATTCAGCCAGAGGCAATGAGGTAAAAACCAAGCAGGAGGACCATGCACCACTTTTCGATAACTCCTTTATGCAACTTTTTTTTTATCTATTCTGCAGGTACACAGAGTCCTTGGTTGGGGTTTTCTTCTTTTTTGATACTTTTTGTTTTTATTTTTTTGCAAAGTTTTGCTGAGGAATTGAACGCATTACATACAAAGCGCTAAGGCTCTTTCAATGATTTTATTTTTTGCGCATTTGCCGTTTCAGGGTAATGAAGGATATTGAAAGAGCTTTTGCCATTCGGTTTGCAGACCTTGCTCTGTGTATGAGAATTTGTGATAGCGAATTAAGTGAAGAAAGGAAGTAAAAATAAAAACTGTAGAGCTATCCTTTAGCTCTTTACTATCGCAGATCTCTTACCAAACTTTGGACATTCGAGTATGTGAAAGTTATGCCAGTATAAGCAGCAGGCGATGGGTTTGACAATCAACAAAGCCAAGTTAACTGCAACCAACTATAAAACACAGGATTAAACTTTAAATTGTAGTTAACCCCAGAATTGATACTTAATTCTCTGCAACTCTTATCGTATTCTTGGAATTTAAGCTCAACTTCGAATAATTCCATTTACCACAACTATGAAAAGACTTGCCGAATCTCTATTCATCCTAGCGAGACTTGACTGTACCACGGACCACGTCAGTGCTGGCCATAAGTTCATGTTGCGGTTGTTGACGTAATTCAATCTGCAAATGCTTCAACTCTGTTGCCTTTTGCGTCGCGAAACCGAAGGATAATGTAGACGTATATATATATGTATGTAGTATGCAGCATGTGGCATGTAATAGCTAAAGAAATTGATGAAAATGTTGCAGCAATTATGCGGAATTGGCAACATTGCTGAATTCTTTGAAATATTTTAAAATCTTTAAAAAAGAATGTCGAGTTTTTAAAAAGCAAACATAAAGTTTTATTTGTATTGTAGTTAGCGATCTTTTTATTTTTTAATAATGACTTTTTATATTTTTAACATAACACAAAATTGACAAAGCACTTGCCAAGAATATAAACAAGACATTCAGGCACTAATTAATTTTTTTGTATATTCATATTTTAATATTTCAATATTAGATAATAAAACCAATTATTTATCATTGTTTTAATACAATTGACTAACAATTAGTTTGCACTTTGAAGTGTGAGTTTCTGTAACTGCGGTTGTTAGAGTAATACGTTAAAGCAAATATGTTTCTAATTAATTTACACACACATTGCACAAATTTAAGCACGTGCAACAAAAGGGCACGCGGTTAAATTACTAGAGAGATATTGCATAAATGCGGGCGGGAAAGGTACGTTAATTAATTTAATGGATGCCAAACATTATTAATTATTCATAATCAAATATGCAATTGTGGCATTTGTCGATGGCTGATGACAGACTAAAACAGCGGGTTAGGGACAGATGCAACCGCTTATAATGGTCACTTGGGATACATAAAAGATGAACGCAACTTTTGGCAATCCATTTCATAATCAATTCTTTAAATAATTATTAAATACATAAAAGTTGCAGGTAGCTGTAGATTTAAATTACTTACTATAGGAACTGGAGCACACGATCTAACCACAACCGATCTGACCAATATCCAAGCCTAGCATCCGCTGGCATTTGAACAGATACATCTCGACATCTGCCCAAAATTCCGAAAATTTCTGAAAAGGCATTCCCGGGATTCAGTTGCAATTTATGCAAATTGCTTTCGTTTTGCCTCGTCTAGGGTGCAATGTGATTCTCTGCAGCCGAACTGTGGCCGCTGGCCACCGTCAAATTGCGTATACGACCGGTGAACTGGTCGACATATTGCTGCTGCTTAAACAGCATTTGCATTTTGTTATCTCAAAAATTATTTTGATTATGTGAATATGTCCAAAAATTGGTCTGGCGTGGCGATTATTATGGCATCATTGTAAGGGCAAATGATTCTGGCAAAGTGTTGATGTCTATTAATTGAAATGCGATTAAACTCAAAGCTGAAATCTAAAATGGGATATGTGAGTTATAACCAAACATAATTTCGATCACCTTTTCCGTTGCATGCAAAAATTCAATTTGAAATTTTCTTGCCATAAGTAATGCGCTCGCTGTGCAAAGGAAATTTGATTTTTTACTGCAAACGAAAATATTTGTTCCCACATTTTATGCAAAATGTCAACTGTATTTGAATACGCCTACAAGAGCCAAGAGATATGCTGGTCAGTCAGGCAGTCGAAAACTTCACATGCTTCAAAAAGACACTCCTTTGTCAGTTTTGAATAAGAGTAGATCCTGTGTGTGTGCATTTTCATTTTGGTTACAAGTCAAATTTCCGGCACACCTACTGACAACGCACTTTCAGAGATATGCTGCATATGAAAACATTCTGTTCAGACGACATATGTTCCTGTATGTGTGTGTGTGTGTGCGTGTGAGTGTATGTATACTAATACATGCATGCTTGCATGTAGCATCACCTTTGCAATGTGGTTGCTTTAATAAAGCCTTCAACAGCAGACGAGCTACAAAGATAACCAAGTGTAAGCCCCACCGCCAGCTCTGCCCCACTGCCCTGCACCACCATGTGATTACAACAATGGTCGCTTAGCTACCTCACACTGGCTGCCGAAAGTATCTAGCCCTCACTGTCAAGTCACAGTGAGAGCAAAGTATACAAATCTAAACTGAAATATAACACAACAATGCTCGACTGAAAGATACCTTGACAATGAATAATTTTATTTAAAAAACCACCCGATATCCAACCAAAAAATCAAAGCAATATATGACACAAATCTTAAATCTTGAATTTCAAAATTTCTGTAGAGAATTCAATAAAACTCTAAATTTATTGATAAGTTTTTTGAATTGTATAAAATGACATTATATACATTTAAATAAATGGATGTTTTCTATCAGAAATAACACCAATCATTAATTTTACATCAATTTAAAAAAATTCTGGATCACGTAGGGTTTTTTTTTGAGAGATTTCGAAATAAGCTCGAGACAAAATCTTCTGAAATTTATGTATTTGAAATTTGTATAAACTTCAAAGTTGGACTGGCTTGAGAAATAAGCCAAATTTGTTGTAAGAAATCAAAGAACAATCACTTAAGATTACTAGAAGTCTAATCAAAATGTCTTCAATGCAATGAAGAAATTTGAATTTGTCGCCGAGCTAGTTGTAAGGCACCACTATGCACCTGGTGAGAGTGAGTTGTCCTCTGACGAACACTGTCTTTAATATCAAAATGGTTGGTTGACAGCTACAGCTACAGTGTCAAGCAAAGGACAGAAGGCATCCAAAGAACCCTAAACCCTAAGCATTGAGCACTGGGCCCGTGATGATTCCAGCTAGTGCTTCAGTTGGCCAAACAAGTGCAGTCGCAATCATACACACAGTGGGAGTCAGTCTTTGTCAGAGCCCACAGAGATTTGCCAATGGCAGCCCTTGGCATATTAACGAACTCACACATCGCATGGCAGCACAGCTACAGATACAGATACATAGATACATAGATACATAGATGCATAAAGACGGATAGAGCTAAATGGACGCGTCGTTGGTTGCCCCTCAATGATTAATAAAACCTCGAACAGGAATCTGCATATAGACATCAAAAGTGTATGTGAACTTGAGTGTGAGTGTGAATGTGAATGTGAATATGAGTGTGAATATGAGTGTGTTGCCGCAGCTGCATTTATATTTTGTATCTCTAGCAGTGCTCGTCTGCCACTGTGCGAATACCATTCAATTTTCCGACTCGCCCATAATTTATTGTTGTAGTCGGAGCCCGTCTATCTGAGCAGCATATGTCTAGCTTGTTAACAGGATGGCAGGACTAAAGGACTACACGACGAAAGAACTTTCCTATTTTTTGTTGTATGATGTTCTATTGAAATATTTGCAAATTACTGAAGTACCCGTACCCAAGCTAAGCTACCCATGATGTTGTTGCGACTCTTGATGATCCTATAGCACAAAGGACAATTTCAGCTACAGAATCAGGTATTTCAAATGTCCTGTAAATGGCGCTGTGCCAGCCAGGCAGGCGGCTGTATTGTTTAGCTTGTGGAGCTCTGTATTCTGTTCTCTGCAGCTGTCCGTGGACATAATTTATTATACTCGGTAGTTATTTTAAGGCGTTGCAGGATGAACACACCACACTCGACTACATACATACATACATGCACACACATGAACACACAGAGAACATGACAACCATTTTTCCGTACTTTACAGTATATTCTGTGCCATTCATTAAATAAAATAACTTTGGCCTGTCGTAATTGTCAAAGACAGTTTGATGCTTTTGTGAAATATTGCCAGTAAATTGTTTTGCTGTTGCCCCCCGTAGATCCATTTTATCCCCCCGCCACCACGACCCTCTTTAGCAATCATGCAGATTTTGTATTACAAATTATTGGATGTTGTATCTTTATTGACAGTGTTGCAATTTGCTAAAGTCGACTACTTCATGCATATCAAATGGCCATACCCATGATGTATGACCCAAGTAAGTTCTAGCATGATTAATGATGCTTAAACTGATTGTACTAGTTGGAATAGATCTCGGAAACTTTTCCTAAAACTTCTATGCGAAACAAACGCTCTGAATTACTTACGTGGCAAGGTCAAAAATCGTGGCAAACTCAATTAATATAAGCGTCGGGTAAACAATCAACACACAGTTTCACCCCATAATATCAGAGAGACTTCCAATGTCACAGTCTGCGTCACATAAATAGCACAGCTTTAAAACAGATCCTGGCACTCTGAATGTCCTTGGTCAACCGCTCTGTTTGCATGTGGCGACAATGATGACGAGGGCGACTGCCAGGTCCGTCATTTCACTAATTAAGCAAATATTTGCCAGGCTCTCCCAAGCACTTGCCATTTCCTCTGTTCGCTCGCAGGTTATCTAAAAATGTGCACTCATAGAGCGGACTGCTATGGTCCTCCTACCAAGGTCTGCTAAGTCCTGTACTTTCACAGGACAACGCAACATCGCAATAATAAAGACTAAGAATAATTCCATGTCAACACACTCATAAATAATGAACTGGCCAGAATGCTGGGCGGCAATGCCTTTGTCATTGCCATCGCTACGCATACATTTAAGGACTCAGACTCCAACTTAGACTCAGACTCAGACTCCGTCTCCGACTCAGGTACAGACAAAAGCAAAGCTAGCAAAATATTTATCATTTACAATTTGTGAGCAAGTTCTTAAGCTCGCACCAGGGTTTCTCTACCAACTACGATGGTTCAGTAATTCATTTTGTATAAATATAACTTAAATTTATAATTAATTTAACTGTAACAAATAAATATTAATCTTTTGGTAAAAACGTATTTACTTTTGGTTTAAATTGTAAGCAACTTGTAGTGATTTAAATTTATTTAATTCTTTGCAATATTTTGGATACAATACCATTCTTATGTCACGTTGATGAACACTAAACTAAAGCATCATCTTTGTAGGGTATTTGAAATTTGTGAAGCATTTTTATGGTCGCCAAATTTATCAGTGCCACAAAATGAGTTCCCGCGGTGGTGTTCGTCTGGCCCTCTACCTGGCGACTGACTATTTGTCATATTTTAAATACAACAACAGCAGCAGCGACAGCAACAACACCAACAACAACAGCAGCAGCAACAACTAGAGAAAGTTTCGTCTGCAGAACAACAAAAGACAAGGCAATAATGCGTCACAGCATAAATTTTATTTATTTTATAAGCGCTTCAAGCACTTGGCATTGTCCAGGCAAAGAGGTATTCAGATCCCCAGCTCGTAGTTGACTCAACCAGGCGACAAATAGTCAGTTTGATGGCAGGCAACATTGTTGTCTAATACCCAGGATGCCTGCTATGGCCTGTCCTGTCCTGGCTACCACTTTGTAGCCGCGTTCACTCCTCAAATGGGTTTTTAGTAGACCTCCGTGACATCGCAGCTCCGCCAGCTCCGATGCCTCCGTTATGAATGGGAGCTGGCCATCCCATGGATGCGACTTGCGTCTGGGACTGTGTATGATATCAGTGTTGACGCTGCCACTTCATGTCGAGCTTTGAGCGTAATTTTTCCTCAAAAAAAAAAATATCTTAGAGCTAACAACAGCAGTAGCAGTGACAGGGACTGTAGTAGGAGTAACACTAAACGGGATTTTTGCGTGGCAAGAACGCGCTTGTAAAAGTTGAAAGATTTGCATAAGTAATTTGACAAAATGTAGTTGACAGTAAAGTAGGTTAAAGTACCAGCAAGTCACACACACACACACACATACACATGCACACACGCACATAAAAATAATAGCGACAAAATGATATAGGGACAAAAGCTGGCAAACATAAAGTAAATGTACGAAGGAAGCTAGAAAAATGTCGTATGATGAAGCAATTTTTCTTACTTATTCTCCAAAGTACACATACAATGTTGAGAGTTTACTGTACCAAGTGCTAAATTACGTTTTCTTTTACTTTTCATCACACCTCATATTTAATATGATTCCAGATAGATTTCCAAAAGTAAACCAAGTCCTTATTTAAAAGCTCAAAATTCTAATTTGAGCTGGTATTAAAATAATAATATGAGGCAAGCTATCAGACTGTTTGAAGCTGTACCAAACACAAAATGTGTGAGTTTGAATGACATATCTTAAGATGTAAAAAAGCTTTTCATGCTAAATATAAATTTCTAACCGATAGTGATCCGATCAAAAAGACTGATGTGTACCAAGTTTCATTAAGATAGCTTAAAAACTGAGATACTAGATTGCATAAAAACAGACGGACAAACAGACAGACGAATACATAATAAGGCTAACTCTGGCGAGCCCAATTATACAAGTTTGCGAGTTTTGTTAACTATCACTAGGATACCAAAACCAAAACAAATAAAACAGGTGGCGCGAAAAGTTAAATTTAAAATTTGCTTAAATATTATAATTAATAAATTTAGTTATTCATAAAATTAAAAGCTGAACAGAAATTCCCATATAGTCATTGGCTCTGGACTGTAGTAGTTTAATATTATTCAAGTACTTAGATAAAAGCTTTCTAAATAGCAATTTTTTTAATTTTGCAAACTTTTATATGGCACACAGTTTATTGCAAACAAAACACAGCTGTCCAAACATGCTAATTCGAATGCAGTTGCAATGAATGAGGACAGAAAGTATGCGAATTCTTACAAAATGCATTTTATGCTAGGTTCACATTGTGCCACAGAGCTTGGCACAGAGTGTCAGGGTGTCATTTGGCCATCTGAGCTTTCGAAATTTGAATTGCCGATTTTAAGGCCCAAATGAACCCTTGAGTCTTTGTGTCAGGCTCTGTGGCGCAATGTGAACGTAGCATTAGTGAGAAGGGTTGTTATTCTAAAGCAGGTTTTGGCGTCCAAATTCAACAGGTGAACACTACAACAAAATCTACAACAACCACCGACACAAGCCGATCGAGCATCACCCCTCTAGCTTGTGCGTCCCCACACTCTCCGGGGCCTATATTCGTGGATTGTGTCTGTCGGTTTGTGTCAGGGGCACGTGTTGTATTAATACGTTTATACGTACCTTTTCATGTATTTTTAAATTTGCGAAATTGAAATTACCCTCTGTTTACAAAGCACACGAAAAATTCACGGAATAATAGATGCAGAACTGCCAAGATCTTTGCAATCTTTGGCTCGATGCCAATATATTTGGCAATTTTAATATCTTTGAAATGATGTATTAAGATCTAAACAGCATGTTTGCAAGTTAAGGTCTGCCACCTACTTTTAAAAAACGATAGGTTTGGCGCCTCACCAGTTCTTTCAATAAGGCGAATTAATAGTCAACTTTTGTGTGTTGGTCAAACACATACATGAAATGGTGTTTACACACCCAATTTTGACACAAATACGTGAAGTGGGCTTCGTATAAACAGGGTATTAAGTAAATACGATATTAATATCGATATAGGCGATATTTATTACGATTTGATATATTCGAAGTAACTATCGATACTTTCTTTGCGTATTCTCATCCCTACTTGCTACGCAACAGGATAAATAAATAACAATTCTAGTGTTTCCAGTTGTAAAGTGAAATTAATACAATCGTTACTAAGGTGAGTAAACTAGCAGCTTATCGTGATGTGTGTGGTATTTTGAGGGCTAGAATGGATGTTACATAAACCTCGGCTCTCGAACAATGTGAGCAATCAAATTATCTTCCGCAAAATAATGCCAAAGAATACAACTCATAAAGCGCACATCAATTTGGCAAAACGGGGCCATGATATCAGCGTATAAATTTTATGCACTTCGACACCACAAAACGGTAATGATAATGCCGTGTCGCGTCATAAAAACCAAATCCTCCATAACAACACCAACACCCGCTCCATATCTCTCTTTCACTGTCTCCACCTCTCGCTATCGCTCTCACTCTCACTCTCTGTAGAAGTCTGCGCTTGTATTTTATAAGAAGGTGGTAAAAAGGTGCGCAGCAAATGTGGCTAAACAGAAATGCGACAAGGCTCAAAAGCTCGCTTGAGAATGTTGCTATGCATTTTGCAATTGGCAGCCAAATGGTTTCAACTAAGCTTTTGTATACCCTGTATACCCAAATAAAAAGTAATGAGGTGGTCACACGCAGGGAGAAGCAATAAATATGTTTCTGTAATTTAGCTCATTCTGAGCAATGTAGAAAACCTTTGATTGTATCACAATGATAGAATAAATTGTGAAGACAGGGTATGTGCTAGTAGAGCACTTTCGGTTAGAGCTTTCCAAGTTGTTTTGCCCAGCTGTTGTTGCCGCTTCAGTGGCATTAGTTTTATAAGAACGCCGCTTATGGCGCTGGGTGGGGCAACAAAAAACTACGCCAACAACATCGACAACAACAATAACATCGCCACTGCGTAGTTGCCGCTGCATCGACTTACTGACTGACTGGGTGGCTTCTGTATATTGCCGGATTCAAAGCGGCATTCGTTGAAAACACTCGAAACACGCGACACGTGCAAAGTTGAATTGTCAGCAGCAAAAGTTGAAACGTTTTAGATCAATAAAATAAAATAAAATAAAATAAAACCAGCTGTCAAACGCACAGCAAACACACACATCGCACAACAACAACAACAACAACAAAAGGTAAGTTCTGACTCAAGAAATAATCGACATGTCTGTTAATTATTGTGAAAGTTTTGTGACACACACGCGGATACAAATTGTCAGCCCCTCAAGCCCTTCCACCCCTGTTCCATTGCTCCACTGCTCCTCTGCTCTAGATTCAGCTCCAGCTGCTGCGTTGGCGTTTCTATTCCAGATGACAGCTTGTGGTGTTGGTGACAGGCATCTCTAGATTCTAGAAGCTGCCACCCTCTTGTTACGCAGGCAGCTGCAGCTGCCTCTGTAGATGTAACTGTATCCGTAAATGTAGCTGTAGCTGTAGCTATATCTGTATCTGTATCTATGTCGTGTGCACACATAAAGTTATTCGCGTGAATGGGGAATGTGTTTCATGTCATAAAGACACGCACAAATCATGCTTAAACTCGGCCAGACTTTGGCTCGTCCTTTGCTGTTTTGTCCTGTTTCTGTTTCTGTTTCTGTTTCTTGTGTCCTGCGCTGCTGTTCGTTGCTTTTTGCTTAACTCGCAATTTATGGTTAATCGATGTTGTCTTTGAACGTGACCTATTTGCTTTATTTCGTCGCGCAATGTCCTTTGTCCTTGTTATAGCCGCTTCTCGGCTCGCACTCAGCATCCTGCTGACGTGTTAAATTGTCTTTTTGTTTACCCCCAATAAAGCAATAATTTATTTTTCATGCTCTGCCGTTCGTTATGTGCTCTCTTCATCTCCTTTTTTCCATCTTCTGTCCCTATTATCCCTCGTTAGCTCGCCTTTCTTTTTGCATACACATACACGTACATACGTTCTAGATCCATCTGATAAAATAATCTAGTATAGATTTATAGTATATCTTGGGATTTGGAAAAATCGATATGCGACCGACCTTGACCTACGACAAGAGCTTTATGGCATGTGACTAACGAAGTAGTTGGATGCATCAGCTGCAAATGTTGCCAACCCCACACGGTACACAGTTTTGCAGTCACTGTGCGATGTTTTCGATTCTAGAACCATCCAACAAGTGACTCATCACCCGGCACTAACATACCTACCGGGTATTTTAATTAGGGCCATTGTGCAATACTTATCTTCTTCGTGACAGTCGTGATAATCTAATTGGGTCATCATTTCCTCTAACCATCACGGAAAGGTTTAAGCTCATCAATTATATTTCAGCCTAATAGGTTAATGAAATCATTTATAGCATTGTCTTTAGGTCGCACTTTAACTTATAATGTTGAACTTAGGTCATTGGCTTTAAAGTAAATAATTTTGTAATAATAGAATATGTAAACACAATTTGCAGTCATATAATACCTGGCATTAAGGAGAACACATATTAGTTCATTCAAAAAGTTGCGTGTCTGGATTTTCTATATACATAATAGATTAATCAATAATCAAGTAACAAGCTTTCCTCTTTCTCTCATACTCAACGTCTATTAGTTTACTTTCTTCCTCATAGTGGCGTGTCTAAAAAGTACATGGAATTTACTAGTATCCTAATTGTTGAAACAAGCTCTGTTGACATATTTATATTCTTAATTTGAATCGACAAAGAGTTCCACGTTCTGGTTCTTTTGGAGGTATTCAAAAGTAAGTTATTCTTGATATAAGTCGGGGGTGTTTATTGATCGAAATGGCATTGCTACAACTGAGCTTTTACCTTGTAGAAGTTAACGTTGCCTGGACATACATATACGTATACGTTCTGGTTACTTCCTTCTGAGTCGGCCAAGTGTGTGTGTGTTCCGCAATTGAAATGGTTGTTGTGATTTCATGCATGAATCATTGAGGTGAACGGGCACACTTACGCGGTCAACAACTGAGCGAACCTCTAATGAACTAGTTGAAGTTCAACTGATTCCAGTTCAGTGAACAAAGTGCCTGCTCAATGTTAGGTGTGTCTGTTCTTAAATTATATAGTATGTGAACTTATAACATAGAAATAACTTTAGTATTCAATTAAATAAACATTTTAAAAACAAAGTTTATTATTATTATTCGATTATTCGTCATCAGATATCATTCAATTTAAATGCTTTGAATAATTTAAAAAGCAATTAAAATAACGGGACAACAACCTTATAGGTATGATCATAATAAGACAGCTGAACGCAATGAAGCGTGAAATAATGTGCCTTTAAATAACTGAAAGTACATATTTGGATATTTATGTTACAATGAAAATATAAACGAAGAAAGAGAAACACAGCTTTTTTTTTTTTGCTTTATCCCAAGCTTTTGCCTCACTGTATAATTAAGAACAGTATCCACACATAAGGGAAAATCAGTTTTCAAGCGCAATAGCTTCTGGCTATAGCTGTTATAATAGACATAATTATTCGAGGTAACTAAGCAAAGTATTAAGCGAACTTCAAAGACCCCGGGCCAAATGTAAGCTTATAAATATGTATTGTGTTAAAGTTGAATTTAATTAATTTCGCTTGTAAACGAATAAAGCTTGATGAGAAATTAAAGTCATATTCAGTATATCTCGTTTAACTACCCAAGATAACTGTCAAATTATTAACGTTTTTTAACATGTAATAACTGTCCATTGTCAATAGTTTGTATCAATGTATGTGTCAGAGCTGGATGTGCAAATAAGCTTATTTTAGTGTTGTATTTATATAACAAATAAGAAGAGTCTAGAAAATTATTACGAAGTAATCCGAGTAGTACTGCTGTTTTTTATTCCGTTTTCGAAGTTCAATTTAATTTAAGTTCTCCGGATTTTTTAAAAACTATAAAGCAACCTGAATAAAAGTATAAACAACATTGGGATACTCTTCTGTTAAGATAAATAACCCATTGCAGTAAAGAACAGGGTAAATGAAAACTCGTTGACATTCACACTTTTCTCTTTCCTTTTCTTTCTGTATATCTACTGGTTTTTCTTATTGATCAGATGCACAACATGGATGAATACACGAAGGAAGCCGAGCTGAAGAATCACGCCAAACGTGAGCTGGCCAATGGGCGCGTTAAGGATCCAATGGATAAATTGCGACTGCAATGCTTCAGCCGTGGAGCCACCGGTATCTTGGGCCTTGCTAGGTAAGTGAGTGCAGATAACAACACGGTTTACAATTCTCTGGAATAGACTAAGCCTAGGCCCGATTCCTGTATGTTTGACGTTGGTTGAAAGCCATAGCATACAGTTGGCAAGTGCAACCGTTAGTGGCATGCTTGCATAACATGAAAGACTTTTATTTTTTGCTTCTGCTATGAAGGATTTATATATTTTTTTTTTCTTTTGGGCTCTGCTACATTTACATACGTACACTCGTATGACGGAATATTTATTAAAAAATGTGCGGACTGAAGATAGACACTTGCAATATGAACAGGACGAGATTTTTGGTCAGCCACACACACACTCACTCTGGGTACTGGGTGTATTAAAGTGATGAAACTGTTGAGTGTTAGGCAAGTGAATTTTGCAAAAAGAGGGAGCTACTGCCAAAATCTGAAGGATGTTTTTCATATCTCCAGCCTGCTCGTAGTTGCCAATGTCGACTCCTGTTGATGATATTGATGATCATGAAGATGATGATGATGATGATAATAATGATTACGATGATGATGACGATGACGATGATGCTTATGTGTTCAGGTTGAGCTAGGCACCGGCAAATATGTCGAGTGCATGTTGAACTAACATTTCGAAAAGCTCCTCCAAGTGTATGCCAAGCGGCAAAAACTATACACGGTGCAGGGACGTTGTGTGATATGGTTGATGAGAAGGGGTAGGGGCGGTGGCGAAAATCGCTGACTGAATGCAAACAAACATAATTGGATTTCTCTGGTTTCTGATACCCTCACCCTAACGCATCTGCCTCGCAAAACCTAACCAGTATCTGCAACAACAACAACAACAGCACTCCCTCTTTCAGCCCCTCTCTTAGTTTTTATTTCAATTTCAGCTCATCTGTCCAACTGGCAGACATTCTGTTAACAATTTTCCGTTTTGAATATATAGACATTTTGAACAAAATCGCAACTACCAACATATTCATACCGCGATGTGAATGTGTCTTTGTGAGTGTTTGTTTGTTTGTTTGTGTGTGTGTGCGTGCGTGCGTGCGTATTGACCATCTGTGTGTTGATTTTTATTTGTATTTATGCAATTTGTTTGTTTGCCAGCCGGAAAATTCAATGCGTTCAATGCATTGCCAACCGAATTTCTCGTACCTCCCTCTCCATCCTCTCTCTGTATGTCTTTCTCCCTTTCCAACATATTCTTGTTTGATTTTTGTTTTTTGAGGCCATTATTAGAAACATATTTTTGCTTAGATTTAAATGCTCTTTTATAAAATGGGTATATTCATTTCCAATCATCTGTAAAATTGATTTATACAAGATTTTATTCTGTAAATCTAATTGAATTAAATAAGATTTTATTTTAGACAGGGCTTCAACATATAAAATTTTTTTGTAAGAAACGATTCGATTTGATAACGAGCTTGCCTAAACACTATCAGAGCTCAGCATACTCACCTACTATTTTTATTTGAATTCTACAGCGTTTGTTGCCAATTTTCCGTTTCAGAGCATTCCGCGTGATGGACCATGATGGCAGCCAGACTCTTACTCTGGAGGAGTTCAAAAAGGGTATCATTCATATGGGACTGGATATTAACGAATCGGATGTTGAGAACATTTTCCACCGGTATGAATTACAGTATTTTAAAAAACACAATCACACAATATTTAATATATTTTATATAGTTTCGATACCGATCACAGCGGAACCATTAACATGAATGAGTTTCTCGCAACAATTCGAGTAAGTATTGTGTCATTTTGAAAAACATTACAAGGTTATATCCGACTTATTTCAAAATTTCAGCCCCCCATGAACCCTTCTCGTCTGGATAGCATGACTAAGGCCTTCAATAAACTGGACAAAAATGGCGATGGAATTATTACTATTAACGATTTAAAGCATGTCTTCAATGTTGGCAATAATCCCAAGTATCGGAGTGGCGAACTCAGCGAGTCGGACATTTTAATGAGTTTCGTAAAGAACTTTGAAGCTGGTGCTCCCAATCCAGAAGGAAAAGTATCGAAGGATGACTTTCTCAACTACTACACGACAATCAGTGCATCAATTGATAACGACGCTTATTTTGATCTGGTTATGCGTCGTGCTTATAATCTCTAAATACCTGTCGCATTGACAGATGAAAAGTTGCATAAATTACGAACAAATGCTAATTAGTGCCAACTATAATGTAAATAATATTTTTGGCAAAGTCTCGCACAGCAAGTACTGAAATCAAGAAGTTTCTGTATTTTATATAATGTTTTACTAAATACCGGTATTCCTCTAATATTCGCTTAAACATCCTTTATTTACATAACATACTCAATATTGAAGAAATAAATTAAATAATTGTTCAATTTAATGATTTTTGCAATTTTGGGAATTTTAAAAAGAAGTTATCAGATAGTTGTTTTGTTTACATTGGGGCATTTCTTAATATTATTATACATAGTAGATATTTCTCCTCAAACTTAAGGTAAATTTATGATAGGTTGGACAAATTTGCTATAGTGATATTTTCAATGAATCTTAAATTGAAATATAAATGGGATGAAGCTGAAGCCAGGCACCCTTCACCACCATTATCTTTTATTTAATGTTGGATATGTTAAATGTCATTATATCCAAAGTCCTTGTTCTGTTTCTGCTGTGTAGTTAATTCCCTTGTTCCGTGTGTAGTTCTCCCAAAATACTGCGCTGTAATAATTTATTAAATTAAAGCCGCGAACTAATTAGCATAAAACTAATTAGATTACTTGTACATGTGCAGCCACAAAGCGCAGTACACCAAATATAAAACCAAAGAGAGAAAGAGAAAAGTGTTTGTTTAACAGATATAGAGATAAAGAGAAAGAGAGAGAAAGAAAGAAATTTTAACATTTGTCGCCTTTAATAAAAAGCATGTTTGCCAAAAAGTCAAACGACACCCATGCAGACACACACACATACACATACCTACACACACCACACACTGGCAAACAAATAAGCCTGATTAGCTGGTGTTTTTTTTGTGGTGATTAGGCTGACACTGTGAAATGATATCATCGACGCCTCTGCCTCCGGCTACCGAGTCAATCCTAGACTGAACAAGTTTAATACCCCACTAATTAGTAGCTTATTAGAAAAGCGGCAATTGGAAAGCTCTAATTACATTCATTTCGCATCAATGATAACAATGCGATGTCGGCAACTGTTGATAAGCCATCGAATTTAGCTTTTGTTAGCTTGGAAAACATACAGGAGAACGACGGGCCAAGCAATAGGATAAGGATATTACGAAGTACACTCAAGTAATATCTGAACGTCTCACACTTTCGGGCAATGATTATGCAGCAAAGTTTTAGTATGCCGAATAGACAATGTTAAAAGTTTGCCCAAGTAATTAAATCACTTCGATCTTTGCTAATTACAAGCAAAGAACATACAGCTAACTACATGTACACCACATTGCTAAGGGCCATGTCTGTGTTCGTTAGATATGTTGCCTGACTGCGGCAGTATCCTCATCAGGACAACAGGCAACAACTACAGCAACAAGAACGTTGACAAGTTACCTGCCAAATTAATGCAAACATGAAACGTGCGGCAACGGGAATATTAATTAACTAACATACACATACATATACGAGTACGGCAACGAGTACGAGTACGAGAACAGGGTAGAAGAGAGTGCAACTACATTCCTACCCTTTCTCCCCTCTGACCCATTCCGGGTCAGCAGTGTTAGCAGTTAGCACTTCCCATTGTCAGCTCTCGGCAAGAGAGCTAGGGAACTTGTGCAGCGGCCACGCCGCAAACATATTCCGCGTTCCAGATCTTCTCACAAATCGCCGCAAGACTCTTTAGCTCTTCGGCGTGCAACAGTGCGTATGAGCAATTTGCTGCTGTCAGGCGGCATATGATTAATGAACGTTTCATTAGCGCAACTAGCATTATAGTTTGACCTGGACACAGCATTGCTCTGCTCGTATTTGCATTTCAGCAGGTTGCCGAACGTGATCACAATATTATCTCTTCATCAGTCCTTGCAGGACATGCAAACATTTTGGTCGACACACAAAAAGAGACCAAAAGCGAGAATCTCATGTTTCTACCAACCTCCACACCTGCTAACCACCTCATCCAACCCAGACATCCCCCAGGTGGCTGCTTTTTGTGCGGCGCGTGTACTTGTCGTTACGAGCAGGATTCTCAGAGGCCAAGAATCGAGCTCACGTACCTGTCAGCTCAATGGGGAGAAAGAGAGAGAGCGACAGATAGAGAGAGGCTGAGAAGCGAAGGGGGCAACAGCGAAACCTAACGAGTTACAATGATTTCGTGCTAATTAAAATGGTTTTTGCATAGAGTTTACCGCATTAGTATTTCGTTTAGCAGTTGTGCAAACACCTTGGCAGTATCAGAGAGTGTGTGTGTGTGTGTGCAAGTCCCAGTGGAATGTTTGTTCTCGGCTGCCAGCTGTCTATGTGTGTCTGTCTGTGTACCGCATAAATTACGCATACGCAGCGTAACCAGCACCACCATCACACCACAGACACGAAAAGCGTTAGCTAAAAAGTGTATTTTTCAACTGACGCAGCTGTGCCTAATGAACTCCCTATGTGGGTTGCCACACTCCCACGTCATAGGAAGGGGAGAGAGGAAACACCGCAACCATAACCATATCCGAACCAGTCATTTCTATCTTTTTGTGGGCAGCAACTGTGAGTACAGTTGTCAGTGCCTTGACTTAATTAGATGTTTGATATTTTGGCAGCTGAACAGACTGAAACTGAGCTCGTTAGTGGCTTTCCTTCACAAAATGCAACAAAAGGAATGCTAGCTTTACATATTGGTATCCAGGCAATGCATTTATAAACTGTTAACAGTAAGGGCTCTGCAGATAGTCATATTAAAATAAATAATATAAAATAATATATGTATATTTATATAAAATAAGCTGAGAATTTACTTTTGTAAATAGTTAAAGGCTAAATTAATATGTCAAGGAATTCAACAGAATACCAAGTATAAACGTTGATAAATAACTCAGTTTTAACAAAATTGCAATGAAATATTTTATAAATTTGTTTAATGAGCAAACAATTTAACTAAGTAGTTGTGTGACCAGATATTTGTTTGAAAATGTTGATAGATGTACATTTGATAAGTATTGATATTTAATATTTATTTTCTTTTGCTAATCAAAATGGGTTCTGTATTAAAAATGTTATACTTTTGCAGAGTTACACATAAACTTAAACTCAGACACACACACACATCGGATCAATTTACACACGTGCAGAAAACTTTCAGACACATTCGATGCGAAAGTTATTTTAAACCTAACTATAAGTATTTTGATACTTTTACAACAAAACGTTTTGTTATTGGTTGGATTTAACACGCCATTTCAGCTAACACACACATAACATACCTTGTCTTAGAGCTGGAATGAAGGCAACTCAAATGCTGGACACGTGTAAAAGTTCAAATTTAAACACTTGTACATGAAATGTTGTTTCAATCTGAAAGCGTTTGCGCTTTTGGTTTATGAATCAAAGCAAAAGTCCTTGTCCATATGTAGCTCCACAGAAATCCCCAAAGCGCTGGAAAACTTTTAGTTTCACATCGGCCACGTTTACTGTCAATAAAACTTTGCTTGAGCTGGCAGAATGAAAACAGCATAGATTATAGCACATTGCCAACAAACGTAAAGAAAGAAAAAGACAAGATAGAGTATGCAAAAAAAAAAAGCGAACGTATAAAACATGCAAATGCAATGAAATTACAAGTTACGTATACGCCCCATGTTGCAGCAGCAACGGGAGCAGCAGCAGCCGCAGCCGCAGCGGCAGCAGAACAGGAGCCATCATCAAACGGCCGCACACAAAAGGATTATGCAAAATTATGCAAAAATTGTGGGAGGAAAAATCCACGCACATTAAATTCAAGTGCTTTCTATAAAGTCAAATCGTGACTTTTGTGCTAATGATGAACATAAGCTAAGGCACAGAATATTGTCAACCCCCATTGAGGTCGATCCTTTGTACAAAAAAGAAGAACTATTTAAGTGTTTTCGTCATTTGACAAATTGACTTGCAAATCATCATGGCATTTCAGTCTCTTGTTCCGTTACTTGTCATGAAAATTATTACAATTACGGGTACTTCATATTTCCAGCTAGAGTTAAAATGGTAACTCTACTAGCCTATTGCTGATTTGTCAACAATTGAGATTGTAAATATCAGTAACTGTCTGTATATGTGATGCATGTGAGAATCTACAAGCGGATGCCACACTAAAAGCGCACTCAGCTCAAAGACAACTAACGGAAATAGTCGAAAAAGTGCAACAAAGCCGTGCAGTACGTGCCATGAGCCAACAAAATGGCGGCACAGACGAATCATAAGCAGCAATGGCCGACAATGACCCAAGTGCGCGACGAGGGCATGAGAAAAACCGCAGCCAGACGGCGGTCTGTCGGTCTACGACAAGGGACAGAGAACTGAGGATTGAGGTTGAGCATCATTTATACTGAATGGATTTGGATTTGGATTTTGGATTTGCGCACAAGATAATGTGCAGCACAGAGCACAGAGTCTTGCCCGGGGGTCTGGATCCAAGTCTGAATCGTTGCATGTGAGTGAGCTGCTATGGCAGGGTTTGAGCTATAGGGGAGGGTTGGTTCGGTACGGGACGGGACGGGACGGGAGGAGCCGGCGGCGTGAGAGCTAAGCAGCTCCAATGCAACGGAAATAGTTTTGTGTGAGATTTATTACCACTCTGGAGAGTCATAAAACGGAAATTGTACACAAAATCCTTTCGGATGCTCGTTTAAGTTGCAGCATACCCCCGCCAATCCCTATCCATTTAACTCTTTGCCTCTCTCTCTCTCTCACACACACACACACCCTGTATCTCTTCTCGAATGTTTAGATTTTTATGGCTTGTGTCATTTCTGTTTACTCTACGCTGCTGTTTGCTTACTCTTGTCCCAATGTTTATGTAAGTCATCGCTTCGTTTACGACGCTTCCCCAGCACCCCAGGTCATCCAATGGCAACGCCATCGTGGCATATCCTATTTTGAAATTATATTTTTGGCCATTTTCTGGAAACTGTCTCTTGCTCGCCTGTTAACTACAAACTCTTCGCTTTGCAATTTCAGTTTATTTATATTATTTGCCACATTGCAAAAATGCCTTTTCTATTGCCTGGGTCAGGCCAATGCCGCAAATGCATTCCATTGTACTGACACCATTCCTCTGCCCCTTCCTTTCCCAATCGTGGGTAACCGATTGCCGCTTACAGTGCACATTCCAAACATTTTCATTGAGCCATGGCAATTATTTTATGCAATATGAAATACTATTGTAAATGCAACTTTTAATAGACGTTGCCATTGCCATTTGCCGAGAACATAAAATTGCTTCTACTAATTAAGCAGTTGAATGAAATAGTATTTGTAACCCAACTCGATTCAATACGAATTTCAAGGATTTATATAAGTAATATTCATTGCGACCAAATAAACATTTAGCCATCACTCATTTATTTATTCAGTCAATCTTTGTCTGCTTTTCAAAGTTTATTTTGCGTAGACAGTTTATTAAAATTTTGCAAACAAAGCAAAAGTTGAAACCGAAAAGCGAAAATGTTATTTTGATTCCTTTCAATTCCAAATCAGTTTGCCCTCAAACTAAGCAAAAAGATGACTTCAGCCCCATCCAGGCAGCTAGTCTAGTAATTTGGCTGAATACCAAATTCTTACTGTCTGCTTGTCTGAGTACACTGAAGTCATTGCCTTTCTGATGACAACCCCTAGATATCACTTCTGTCCGTAGTGGCCAAGTATACGCTTTTCTATCTACACATTATCGTATATCTAACGGTGTACCACCATGGAACTGACTTTAACCAAAACTACTTACATTAAATCGCGTTGTTTTCTCATTTTAAGAAAATAGCAAGGACTCAATATGACACTCCACCTTCACTCTACACTATGTCGACTTTCTCCGGTTGCTCCTTTTAGTGTTAACATGGCTTAGCCTGGTCGTTTCCATTTCCGTAGCTGACAAAATTTTTGGCAACAGATTTTCTGTTTATTTGACTCAAAAAATAAAAGATATCGACAAAGATAAAAGAACAAAATCTTGAGAAAAAAATCACTGAGACAAAAAATACGACTTTTATAAACGCTGACTTTCAAAAAATGACATACTCTATGTTTGGCAATATTTAAATTTTTTTAAGCATTCTTCTTTAATTTTAGAGAAAATTATTTACTATAACTAATGGACAAATATCAATAATACTTTTAAACCTGATTAATGAGTGTGTTTAATCTTAAGCGCTTTTTTTATAACAGGTTTTAAATAGGTTTTCAATGAACAACCCTGAATTTTTTTAGAAGTAATCGAGATTTCAGGTTTTAAAGACATTGACAGTAAAACTCTGCTTAGTTTAGTTTGTGGCTGAAGACAGCCCAACAGGATAATCATTTTTTTTATAAAGTCATTATTGTTGTGGTTGCAGTCTGAGCCACCACTTGCAACTATTGTTTTCAAGTGCTTGTCGTTGACTGTGGTAAAGCCAAATTATATTGCTGATGGCCAAGACTGCCGACAGCGCAAGAGAAGACAGCAAGTGGCAAGCAGAAAGAAAACAATTTTCATTTCAGGCATTTGCTCATGGAGTAAACAGTTTTTGAAATGTGCCAAGGCGCATTTTCCTTTTTCACTGCGGTGACAACGTCAAAGCAAATGATAGAGCATACCCATTTTCTATTTCTCATACCATATTACCCATTCCAATTGCTAGTCTTTTCCATTCGGTTAAGTCGTCTGGGCAATGAATTTCTAGAGACTTGGTCCTTTAAGTGCGACGGCAATTAACCGCCGGCAAGCTAAGCCGAGTAAGACTGACTTTGAGGCTTAAGCATTTGAATTAATAGATCGCCTAGCCATATCATCATATCACATTTCAGCCAATTAAACAAGCGTTTAAATTTTTTCAGAGAGCGATCCAAAGCGATCTAAATATTCATTTTGACTCATTTGCGACAGTCAAATTCTAATAGGGTCAATTGCAATAATATCATTAGGAAAATTAAACACGAGCAAGTTGTAGTCGTAGTCACACCAACGTACAGTGCCATACCGTATCGAGACAGGACGCCCAACCAAGTCAAGCGTATTATGCCTAATTGGGCGCTGCCAGCATCAGACACCAGGCACTAGGATGGAGCCAGGGACCCACTCAAGGCCCTATCCGGCACCCAGCTGTAGCCTTAACTGAAGCTGTCGCCATCGTCAGCGTCTTTTCCGTGCCGCTTTGCACGTTTTGTCTACGCGAGTAATTAACTTTAATTGCGGCCATTAAAATAAATTGGCAGATACCTTTAAATATTGTTATTGTTGCATACTTAGAGGCGCAGCGGACGTGGCGCCAACAGAGGATGCGCATGAAGGGATGGACAGATGGGCAGGGCGTGTTTTGTTTCATCAGGTTATGCGGCTGAGAAGCACTTTCTTGCAACAAGGAGAAAAATTTTAAATTGCGCCCACATTTTAATAGCCATTGCCAAATGCAATTCTCAAGAACTTTCCACTCTTAGGTAATATTATCTTCATTTGGTAAACGAATAACGATGTGAATAAATGCCTTAATTCAATTTAATACAACCTTATAAATTTTAACCTTAAGGCCTTTTTCAACTGGAAAATGCAAATATGAAATGGAACTTATTAAAACTTATCAATTACTTATATATTATGAGCTTATAAACTATTCGTTTAAAAAGACGTTCCACCTCATTGAAGGGTCCAACACAATTTTAATTGTAGTAAAATATGAAGACGGGAACATTTGTATGTTGGACATGTGAAAATAAGCGAATAATTGCAAATTCATCTCTTTATCACGTATTACCATATACATGAGTCTGCCCTTTTTGTTTGTGGCATGTCAAGAATTGTACAGTATTCCTTTCCTTTAATCGCGACACGGCGCTGCATTTCCTTTTTTATGTATTCTGTTTCTTCCACCAATACCTCCATGTTAAGTTTCTTTTGTTTTTGCTTAATTTTTTTTTCAATTTCGCTGTCACGCTTACAACGGAAAGCTGAGCCGTAGGCAAATTGAAAGAAGTAAACTTCTTTAATTTTACTGAGACAAAGTCCTCCGCGCTCTGACAGTAAAAACTAAAATGTTTGGCCTACGGCAATAAATGTCAAACTAACTTTTAGAATAGTGCCTTCGTTTTCAATTAGAAAAATTCTCGAAAATTTTCGTAGCCAGACAGTGAAGTACGGAATGATGGAGTGACATGAACGGAATATGAATGGAAAATTCGTTGACAGCTGCAGTGTGGCAAGAAAGTGTTGCAAATAGCTAAAAGAATACTCGTAGAAAAGTCGATTGAGAATATTATAATAATAATAGAACCTTTTTGCGGAACTGAGCCACAGGACTTGTTTGTTTTCGCAACTAGAGCGAACTCGGACTCGGATTGATAACAGCAATCAAGCACAAACACAGATGCAAAGTCAAACTCAAATACAAATATAGATACAGATACGAAGGCAGTTACCATATACCATCTACCATCTACCAGGAAAGGCACGGCACGGCATGCACGCACGCACGCACGGACAATAAGGGCTGCTGCACGTTGGTAAATATCCGTTTCCGCTTTTAGTTTTCGTGTCCGCTCTTGAAACACTCGAAAGGCAAGTGAATGCCGCAGGCGTTAACTTGATATTTACTTTGTTGCTCTGCCACGCTGTTTACCTATATCCACCCCCATCTCAATATCGCATCATTTATATATGTACATCCATCCACATCCAGCGAGCCCAAAGTCAAAGTTGTGGAAATGGGTCTCCCTAAAGTTTATCTGTACACTTCCGCCTCCGTCTATCAAACTTGTGGCTCGTCGCCGCCGCTTGACCAGCAAACTACTCGCCATCTCTCGGAAAATGTTTTCGTTGATGAAAAAACTTTGACTGCCTTCAACACTTCTCAACTTTTGTGTAGTTTGTCTGGTTTGCCTCTCATCCGCTCATTCTTTTGCCGACTATTTATCTACATATCTGTCTAAGGGTGTGTCCAGCCAAGCGCCGGCCAGAGCTCATTTTATCATTTGGTGTTAATTGTTTTCGTTTGCATCACAAAACATCTATCGAAAGGGCATTAATGGATAGTCGGACGGGTCTCTGAATTGCTCACAACGTTGAACACTCATACGCCGTGTGATACGCCGCTTTCCTTGCTTCTCGTTCTCTTCGCTGTGGCGCCACCAATAAACTGAAGATGAACTTCCGTTGCCTGGCAACTGCCAAACTCTATCCACACTCACTGCTTTTGTGCGACGCGCAAATGCTCTTAATCACTTTTAGGGTAAGGGAGCAGAACGCACTTGGTCCTGCATCCAAGTCCTGCCTCGGAGACAAAGAGCCATATGCATGTTTGTTTGTGTAGCGTTAGAAATTGAGAGAGACACTAATTGCTTTTCTTTGCAACCAACTCTTTTTCTTTTCTAATTACTCTATGCGTGAGTATGAGTATCTGTGTGTGTGTGTGTGTGTGTGTGTGTGTGTGTGTCTGAGTGTGTGTGTTTGTATGTGTGTGCATGAGGCAGACTCTTGGCGACTGGCGACACACATTTGGCTAAGTAGGAAAATGATAGTTTGAATGCTCTTCAGACAACGTTGTCGACAAAAGGACGATAAGGACGACCAAAAGGACGCATTTAAAGTACATAATTCGGTTTTGATTATGTTTTGGTCTAAGCTGCCGTTGCCGTTGCCGTTGCCATTGCCAAAGCCGTTGCCATTGCTACCGCATTTCTGAAGTTAGCAACTTCATTATGGCTAAAACCCAAATGTGTTGATATTGCGGCTGAAGTGGTAGCCATCTACTCTACCCGCTCATTGAGGCTAAATGAGTAGATTTCAATGGTTTAAGCATTTCATGTGTGTACACAAGTACACAAGCACAAGCTTTTGTGATTATTAGAGACTTGAGGCATATTTACTCATCATAGATAGTTCTAAAACAATTGAATTCCCTGCATTCTTTAAGTCAAATTCTATAGAAAGTGGGCTTATAATTGTATACATGGCTGTTGTCCTTTCTTGTAATTTAACAGACATTTCAATCGTTGATTTATACATTTCTTAAAAATTAATAACATTTAGTACTTTTGAAGCAACATTTCATCTACAGTTTGCCGACTTCGAAGAAGTTTCTAAGAGAATTCGAACTAGAGTTTATCATAAGAGTTAGAACTAAACCCTATAAAAGTGCCTCAGTTCTTTCGAGTGTTATGTTTTGATAAATAGTTCTGTAGTTTTGTCATGTTAATTTTAATTCTATTTAAATTATAATGTTTTGTAAAATGTTTATATCTCGACATAAATAAAAAATATAAACAAGCGAAATGAAAAGAATACTTTGTTACACTATACAAATCACGTATTTTGTATAGAAAAAGAACAGAGTCTCTAACAGTCGTGTTTTGTCGACTGGAACCTTACATATTAGCTTCGTTATATACCTAGGCCAAGGTAGCTCTTATCAGGCAAGACCTGAGCTTCTGAGAGCCTGACACATAATTTAAGCTGTTTATGCACAGATTTTTGCTATAAATTATGTACTAAAAGCCAAGGCAGCTATTCAGCACATCGTTTTGGACACACTTAAATAGGAGCTGAAACCCAAACGGAAGTGCGTAAAAGTCGCACAGAAAATCAGTAAAAAAAAAAACCAAAAAATAAACAAAAAAAAGTGAAAAAGGGTAAGGGACGCGAGTTGCTACAAATTTGGCAAAAATGTAAGTAAAGTTAAAGTTACGCAGCCACTCGATAAGGGAAGGGGAGATGAAACGAAGGGCTGCGCGATGTGTCCCCAAGCTGACGGAATGACGCTTGGGGAATGCCACAGTGGGTTCAAATGCGAAATGAGGAGGAGGGTGGAAAGAAAAGCGAAGAGGGTAGGCGGTAATAATCAGCGGCAAGCAAGACTTTAAATATTTTATGCTGCTCAAATTGGCGGCCAAAAGAAAACCGAAAAATACAACAAAACTTGTGGGACGCATGGCAATAGCTGCTGGTGTAGATGTGGCTGTGATGGCTGCCAAAGGGGATCCCACCCACGCTCCTTTGCTCCCAGGATCAGAGACAGGACAACAGGACAGCAGTGACCAAGCTGGATGGCTGGCTGGCAACTTGAGCCACTTTGATTTTTGCTCAAGCGTAATTACAAGTTAAATGAGGCCAACAGCGCGGCGAACGTCGACGTTGGTAACGTCAGGATACGGCGTCCGCCAAAAACAGTGTCATCATGCGGAAGGATACTGGGCTGCGGCTACGACTGGCAATGAAACGGAAGGAAGGAAGGACAACCAGACGAACAGACGGACGGACGCAAAGCGTGCGCATGGATGATGTACAGTCGGCGATTGCAGGAGTTGCGACCATGACCAGGACAAGGACCAGGACGAGGAACAGAGCCAGGACGAGGTATGGGTGCAAGGACAGGGCCATGCAGACATTGTAACTGAAGCAAAGCACTAGTAATGAATGAGCTGGCCCAATGGCTCGTCTGTGTCTTGCCTGCTCTGCTCTGTTCTGCTCCGGCCTGGCCTGACTGAGAATGAAAAATTGCGAAGTGGACGTGGACGTGAACATGGACATAGACGTGAACGTTGTGGTCGTGGTCGTGGTCTCAGGCTTGTTTGGGTTTGGCAGCCAGGCCGCGTAGTGACATTGTTTGCGCTGGTGCAACATGGCGGATGGATGGAACGGAGCAGATTGCATAAAAAGCGACAGAATTCCAAACAAAACAAGAAATAACGAAGCATGCAACAAAAATTGCGAAAACAAACCGCATTAGTGAGCAGGAGAGGAATGGGGGAGTATAGAGGAGACTATTGCCCAATGATGGAATGTAACGAAACGGCAACAATGATGACAAGAGGATGCACAGTGAGGAGCCAAGGCACAGGCAACTGCAATTGCAGCTGGAGCGATGAAAACATTGTCACCAGGCGACGAGTCGAAGTTGAAGCTGAAGCTGAAACCAAAACTGGACATGGAGAGCAGATAGCAGATAGCGTCCACTTGAAGTGCACAGGAAAAGCATCTGCTGTTTGCTTAAGCTCAAACTTCATCCTGCCCCGCATCAACTGGCGAGAAGGGACCTGCGAAAGTTCATTTTGCAGTAATTAACAAATTGTAAAACGCATGAGGGGCAAGAGCAGATTACAGAGTCCGCCAAGCTGTCAGAGCTGAACTCAGTTCACTTGAGTTCAGTTGCCAGTTGCCTGACAGCCAGTACAGTTGTGACCAAGTTTGCTTGAGTGCAAGGAAGGAATTATAGATGCTGATGCCTGGTCACCATCTCAATCTCATTGCAAGTCCAAGACCGAATCCGGCCGCTTCTAGCTCGATGATAGTCACTTTGAAAAGTTCTCTTGATTATTAATATTTTATTCCATTACACTTTGGTACAGGATCTGCCTGTGAGTCGTCCTTGTCCTGCTCGTCCTCCCACCATTGTCAATGGCAGCACTTGTCAGGCAAAAAGTCTCGTAGATTGCAAAAGCGGAAACTGCCAAACAAAATGCAACTGATGATTGTACCAGTAGTTAATAAAGTTTTACAAGCAGCCAATGCAAATAATGATTATTCTATGATTTGAGAGCACAGCTAAGAAGCAAGAGCTCGACTTAAGTATGATAAACATAGTCATCACCTGGAAAAGATGCGAGTTATTTTAAATAAGTAATATCACTTTGCTGGACATGACATTACCCCTTCAAATATTGACAATATATATATTTAATTAATCAGGAAAACTGGTTAGGAAAGAAATCTTTTTAAATGGTGCATATAATTTCAATTCTAAATGTGATGTACTCGTATGTCAGTTCATACAATGCTGGACTAATTGCTTGTCTACCAGTATGTTAAGCACATATACCAACTTGGACCTTTTTGCCGACAGCTCAGATTTGTTAACTTAGCGCAAGTCATGTCAAAGTGTCAACTACTTTTTGCCACCTCAAGAGCCACATAATTAAGCGACAAGCTGCAAGTGCGATGGTGACGCTAAATGCCAAAAATTATCATGCAAAAAAGGGGCTTGGAAATTTTAAATGACAGACGCTGTCAGCTTTACACGTTCACACCCTCTCACGTGCACACACACACACGCACATACACACACAGATACTCGCTTGTGGTATCTACATATTGGGGCACACACATGTGCAGTAGACAACATGTGACATCGGCTGCGACAACGCCGCAAAAGCCGTGTCAACAAAAGCTGCAACAGCAGCAGCAGGAGCAGCAGCAGTGGCAACTACTGAAGATGTCGCTGCACTGATTCAGGCTCGAATTTGATAGACACCACAGTGGGGCATGGACCAGAAACATGCACTCGTTTGCCACTTGGACAATTTGAGTTGCTCATGTGCGGCCATTACAGTGACTAGTTAGCTGTTTAGCAGCAATCCCCCGAAAGGCAGGAGGCACAGGACTCTTTGCCAATGTCTGACAATGACAGTAAGCTCATTCGCTTTATGGCTATAATTATATGTGGCTTTTTGTTACATCAGTGTCAGTGCAAAGGTGTGCGTAAGTGATAAACTTGAGGTTGTTTGCTGTTGTGGGTATGTATCCCTTCTTCTTGCTTGTAAATATCATATCTCCTCCACATAATAACTGCCCACTCCTCATAATAAATTCCACAAACCACAAAATTGATACTGACAATGTAAACCTGAGTAGCCCTGGAAGATACTGTGGTCAAATCAAAGTGTGGCTTGCACTGTTTGATTAACTCGGCGCTAGCTTAAATACTACTTCCATTTTCATAACCCTAAGATTAAAAGCGTTGTGCAGATAATATTCTGATAGTCTTTTTGGAATCATTTTTGATGATTTTGTCTTAGGGTCTTCCCCTTTTATACCCCTTGCAGAGGGTATTATAATTTTGTCACGAAATGTGTAACGCATTGAAGGAGGCCTCACAGACCCCATAAAGTATATATATCTTGATCAGGGCGACGAGCTGAGTCGATATAGCCATGTCCGTCTGTCTGTCCGTCTGTCCGTCTGTCTGTCTGTCCGTCTGTTTCTATGCAAACTAGTCTCTCAGTTTTGAAGCTATCTTGATGAAATTTGGTACAGATCCGTCTTTTTGCTGCACGCAGCACATATGTCGGAGCCGGCCGGATCGGATAACTATATCATATAGCTGCCATAGGAACGATCGGTTGGAAATAAACATTTAGTAAGAAAAACTTTTTTGTTTCTCAAGATATCACTTAACCAAATATACACATTGTGTGTTTGATTAAGTTTTAAACAGGCTGACCAAATTTGGTGTGAATCGGACTACTATATCATATAGCTGCCATAGAAACGATCGGTTCGAAAACAACATTTAGTATGAAAAACTTTTTTGTTTCTCAAAATATCTTAACCAAATATACACATTCTGTGTTTGACTAAGTTTTAAACAGGCTGACCAAATTTGATGTAAATCGGACTACTATATCATATAGCTGCCATAGGATCGATCGGTTCAAAATCATCAAATTTTGTAAAAAATCTGACGGCTTACACAGGGCACTGCAGGGGTATCCAAACTTTGGCGCGCCAAAGTTAGCTTGCGCTATATTTTTTTTATATAAATAACAGTAAGTATGACCCAGATGATTCGACACCCTCCGGTTTATCTATAACTGCAATTCAGACTCGATCTGGAACTCGACGCCCAATTCCATCTGAAGCTGAGCTGAACTATTTTACTGCTGCACTCCACCATTTGTACCCTAAGTTTCAGCTGATGCACAATTCTAAGCGAAGACAGATTTTGGCTGCCAAATACTAAAGGCGGACAACATCGATGAGAGCATTGCAGAATGTTTCTACTTCAATTGACTTAAGTGTCGTAAGATTTTGATTTCATTAAAATGCTAAAAGTGTAATTACAAAAGCAACAACCAGAACAACTGAGTGCAAATTGATGCTGATGCCAATTGAGGCATGAAATATGCATTCTTAAATTCTTAGAATTTGACTTATTGAAAGTAAACGTAATTGGAATATTTTTATTCCAATTAACCCATAGACAATCAGTCTGTTAGGGGGAAGAAAACCCCACTTAAGAGGCCACCCTGTCGCATAAATCAAGCTAACCTTCGCCTCGTCTCACATTTTTCAATTATGCTGGCTATCCATTTGCCGCATGCAGTCGATGAGTTCATTTGCAGTCAACTGGAACCTGGTTGTACTTTAAGAACCGATAACATATTTGCCAAGAAACGATGCAGTGGCTGCGACTGCTTGGCAATGGTTCAACTGGAAATGGCCGCAGCAACTTGTTAATCGACAAATAAAATTCGGGCAAAAACTGGCCAACTAAATGCTGCAGAAAATCAAATATAGAAATTATTTTCCGTTTCAGATTTCTTTCGTTTTTCCTGCATTGGCAACTGATTTTCACTAGCTTATCGGTCTGGCAAGAGTTATGTGAAAATATGGCGCTTGCCACGCCTCCCGAAACTGGCCAGCAACAAGCGCCCACTTTGTTGCTCTTTGGCCAGCCAACTGCAATGGGAGTGATAAAGATTGACGGTGTTCTAAATTATCTGATTTTGCCACTTCGGAAATTGGCAAAATGTCCGCAAAAGGCCAAGAATTTCCCAGTTGCCATAGTTGCTTATTTTCCACATAAATTTAAATGGTCTCTCCATCTAAAGGAAACTTTATATTGTAACTATATTTTCTTGAAGTACTAAATAATAATTCCCATAGATAGTGATTACTTTCTATATTGAAATTTGTTAAAGTAATATGTTTTGCATTATTTTACATATGGTGGTCTAGCATGAGGTCTCTGGCGAAACGACATCTATGAAATATTTAAAAATCCCATAAAAATAAAAATAAAAGCAAGCCAAACCGCAAAAGACAGACTAAAGGCAAGGAGAATGACAACGCCGATCCGACAACGGCAACCGAATTCCCAAAAGGGAAAAGAGAGCTAACGTATGTTATTTTCCGTTGTTGTCTCGGTTTGTTGTTGTTCTTGTTGTTCTTATTGTTGTTGTGTGGTATGTGTGGCCAAGGCGTCGAGTGTTTGTGCCAAAGTGCAAATGGAACAACAATAATAACAATTGAAAAGAATTTAAATTTGCATTTTGTGCAAATTGTAAGAGTGAGACTGGTACCCACCGGTTACAATCCTCTACTGTACCCTGTCCAAGTGGGAAATGTATGGGACACCTCGACGGCAGCGTCATTAAAGCGGTCCAGTCTACAGCCCACAGTCCAGTACAGTTTTTGGGGCACAATACACAACACACAACACGCTAGTCTACAAGTTCAAATTTGTATCACATTTTTATCGCCATTTAAATGTAAATTGTTACTGAAAGGGGAACCACCCCAAAAGAGGGGTCGCAGTTTATGGGAGTGCGACGACTTCCGACCGCAATTGAATTTTTTAAAAGCGCTGAGCGTTGATAACCAAAACAATAAAACCGAGGCCACAGACTCTACCACAGACTAGCTAACGAACAAAAAAAAAGAGATGGAGAGTAACAAATGTTTTAAAACCGCTTAAATATTCAACAAGCCCGAGAATGGCAGAGGACACCAACCAAAAAAATGTGATGCCAAGGGGCAAAGCGGGGTATAAAGGGGAGAAGAGGTCCATATCGGCCTATAACAAAATATGTGCCTTCCAGCCAAATATTTAAAACGTTTCACTGTGTTTGTTTGTCCCAGCCATAGTCGAGAACAGTCCTATAGCTACAGGACTCTTGGGAACTCCAAACGGATGAGAATCTGCTTTATCGTGTAGAGTCGTTAAATTCGATATCATTTTGCAGCATTATTTAAAATTTACAATAAAACGTGACCTGGCAAATATTTTGTGCTCGTCTGACAAGCGAATATTAAATAAATAAAAACATTTTTAAGTTTATTAAATCTGTAATATTCCAATATTATGTGCAAAGAAGAATTTACTATTGAAACTTATTATTGAAAAACGTTACTGTGCCCAACTAATTATTTTACGCTTAAATAATCCTTTAAATAATTCAAAGTAAAATTATTTGTAATCTCAACTTTAGTCTATGTTTATATGGGTAATACATTGAGCTTATAAACAAATAAAATGTAATTATCAATCCCTTTAATAACTTTAAAATTGTTTTTAGATAATTCCGCATTTGCGCAAATCTATATTAATTTAATTTATTTTTCACATTGGCAAACAACAAAAACTATAAAACGATAAGCATATTACAAATCTCAGTTACAAATGAGCTGCCAAAACTATTCAAAATTAATTATAATAAACAATACCTACAGTAAAAGCTTTAAACAATACAAACCACACATAAATTCCATAAATCGCTTCTGAAAGTTTTCATTATATATGTATAGAAATATTAAATTGAGAAGAAAAATATTAAATTGTATTGTAAATTACTGCCGCAAAAACTATGCGACTCTGTGATACACTATATTAAGGTTTTCAGTATTTTGAATATCATATGAAATTTAATCATGTTGACTTAGAATCTCGTAAATATGTGCAAATGATTTATATTCTTTTAACCAGATATTTGTAAGGGAGTGTCAATAGTTTTGTAATACACGATATATTCAGACTTAAAGTTATGAATTTGACCAGTTTTAGGTTGTTTCGAGCGTGTATTTAATTCGCCATAAATAATAAATTACAATGCTCGATAGTGGCATTGTTTATTTTCAGCACGCTTTACATTAAAAATATGCTAATTTGAATTTATGTTATTTTTGCTTATATTAAGTAAAATATTTATTTACTATTAGAAAACAAAACAAACTACATTGACAGTACACAAATAAGGCATATAATAGTATGCGTTTCACAAATTCTTTTTAATAAATCAGATTCCTTTTTAAAGTAGATTTAAAGTCTTGACACATGTCCAGACAGACTCGAGAGAATTTAGTGACAGTTGAAATATATAAATTGACTCAGACAGCACTTATTAACTTCTAAGAATTCTTGGACAACATATACAAGAATATGACGACTAAGACCCATCAGAGTCGTTCTTTTATTTCATACGCCCTGTTGTACGCACATAACAATATGTAACTAGTTGTAAATTGTAACAATAATGTTGTGTATCTGTGATGCCTTTGCCGGGTTGTCTTTACATTTGAAAGCTGTCAGCGTATTTTATGCTCTTTAACAATAGATGGACACCACGTACGTGGCCTGTAAATGAAATAACAGAAGAGAGGAGGGTAGAGAAGGTTGCCCAACGGGGCGCCAACGCAATGTTAATTGCTTATCTACGTGATTTCTTACCAAATTAATTTGGCCAAATTGCAAATGGCCAATGGTAAATGGTAAATGGCAAATGACAGAGACAACAAGCAACTGGCAACTGCCAACTGGCAACAAGCAAGAGCCGGCATAGTGAATAAATCAGTTAAGTTGCTGTATTAACATTGAATACATTTGCTTAATTAAATGAAACAAAATATAATAAAATATTCGAGCAACTAGTCGCTCCTAGGTTGGTATAAAAAAGGGAAAAGCTTTTTCTTTAATTGAAAATTGCTAGGCTAACACCGTTTAGCCTTTCAAGTGTCGTCTGTGCCCCAGTCCGGTTGTGTCTGCTGTGCGGCCTTTACCGTCATTTTACGATGTCATGTTTTCATTTCATGTTTTGGTTTAGCTCGCACGGTTGATGACACATGAGCGCATAAAATACAAAACCAACAGAACCAACATTAAAATCAAAGTCAACAAATTGGTGCAGCCGGAGGTGGATTTGGAGTCAGTGTAGGGCCGATATTTGTGATTGTAGCTTCACAGTCCGTTCCACATAAATATGTCATGCTTATACATATTTATGTGTCCTATCAACATCCATCCAATATAACGTTCAAACCTTTATTCTATTGACAAAACATCTAATGAAAACACTCGCACTGAGGCATGCAACCAGCTGAACACCAACAACAACTCGCCGCGTAGCCAAAAAGATAAATAAGCGAAATTACAATATAGAAATTGTTATAAAATCAAACGAATAATCTGTACATAGCTATAAGACCATTTGATGATATTATTCCAGGGTTATATTAAAGCTCCACAATGTTAAGTTGCTACTGAAGTGATACTGATATGATAAGTGATAGATATAAATTATTAGCATTCATAAAGAACTAGTTTAAAAATTAAGGTACAGATGTAGAACTAAATAAAAATAAATAAATAGATTTAAAATTATATCTAAAGCAAAAAATTTAACGCTTCATCAAGTATCTATATAATAATGCAACTCATAGATAAATATTTGTATGTCATAGCTTAAATCGGATACTAATTAAAGCACATTTTGTTTGTGTTTGTAACTAGCGCATTAATTTATAAGAATAGCACCAGAAAAGAGGATAAATAATAAAATAAATAAACAAATAAAAGACTGATAAATACACATCTTTAATTGCATTTTATGGCTCAAGTGAACAATTCAAAGAAATAATGAAAGTCAATTATGTTGAGTTTTTTTAATTAAACATATTCCACTCGTTGTTATTTGAGGGAACAAAGGGAAATAAATATGCGTCTGGTTGATCAGCTCAGGACCTTAAGTAGATCAAGCATTATTTCAGTCTTACGCAAAATTTAGTATAACATAAATACATATATACATGCATACAATTGCAATCGCAAATGCTTAGCCCAGTTAGTTGTGTAATTTCTATAGCATACTTTGGAGCGCACCACTTGACACTGATAACACATCGTCTGGCGCATTATTTGGACAAAGGTTTGCCAGTCTATGGCTTGACATTATGTAGCCAGTTACATTTACAGCTTAGTCGACCCTTCCAGAAACCCACAACTTGCCTCTTGTTGCAACAATAGCAGTTGCCGTGCAATCCATTCATCTCCACCCTCTCCACAATTTACAGTCTCTGTGGCTTACTGGCATCCTGTCACATTCTGCTTTGCTATCGTTCTTTATTTGTCCCTTTTATGCCATCGCATTCTATGTTTTATTTACTTGCACTTGCAACATTTGCATGCCATTGTGAACTGCGACTGTAACCTAATTTTCTGCACCTAATTGTTTCATTATGGCGCCACATTAACAAAAGCCCGTCGGCCCTTCAAGTGGAGCGGCAAAAGAAATGTCGAAAGAAAGAAATGTCAGACTCATCTGCAGCTACGTGCACATTCTCTGTGTGTGGGTGTGGTCTCTGTGGGGCAAGTGGTTTACGTGTGTGGCAAGATTTCAAATACTTGCTCGTGATGTAACATGGACGAGAACTTGTAATGCGGCTTTGAGTTGATTGGGGCTGCCTTTTGCAGATGCTGTGCTGTTGTGTTGCGGACATTGTGTTGTTGCAGCCCGCCTTTGTATAGCCATTGTTTGTTTTTAATTAGCCGCAATAAACGGCCATACACGCACACACATACAATCACACAAGTATGTGTATGCTAGTCCCAATTAAAATAAACAATTGTAAATGGCATTTTGCTAAGCAATTGAATTGAGGCCGAGGCCTTGAAACAATTTGTTATTCTTTTATGGAAATTGAACCCATCCCCGTTCCCACCATTAAGTTGCTTGTCGGTAATTAACTCTCACAACAGTTCCCTTTCTTTGACTCTCTTTAAATGTATCAGCCATGTGTGAGTGTGAGTGTGAGAGTGTCTGCTCAAAATCAAATTAGCAGACAGCTGGCAGAAATATAAATCTGCTGATTTACACAGAAATAAAGTCGGAGTCGGTCATATGGCAGTCATAAAAACAAATTAAGCCAAACTGTTAAGTAAACAACTTTTGTGGCTCCGCTGACAGTCAACTAGTCAATTCTCCCCCCTCAACACATGAACTTATCTTATTAATTCCTCACACACACACACAAGAGAGGGACGGACGGACAATGTGAATACCCCGCATACGCCTCACTAAACATTCGGTTAATACGCGCAATCGAATGCGATAAATATAACGAAATATTGTAGCATAATTTGGGGTAACTAAGCTGACAGAAATAACACTTAAGCAAATATTCCAACAGCCTTGAATCACATTTTTAGTCCCCCTGTTCTTCATCTTTGTTGTTGAGCCATTTTGGCTGCCTATTAAGCAATGTTTGTTGTAGCGAATAGAAGCAATGAGGGAGGTGGAGAAGTAGTCATCTATGTATGAGTAATCGCTTTCCTGCTTGATGGCCAAAATGATTAATAGCTCTTGGGTATTGGCCCAAGTCCAAGATTAAATGCAACAGTTTCGAGTGATGATCATTTGTTATACACACTATATCATATTTTAAGGGTTCACAAGGACTGGTTACTAAGTCTTTTGTATGAACTAGTCTTACTCGTAAATTATATAAAGGCTTCAACTAAAAATTGCTAAAAATTAACCTATGAAAATGTCACTTTGATGTCATGCTTCTTAATCTCTCTATCTTTCTGTCTCTTAAAAAAAAAGAAACTTTAGACCATTGTGAGCAGATGACAAAAATAAATGCTTTATCTCATGCACGAATCAACATGCCATAAACAAGCCAAACAACCAGAGCCACAGATTTGGCACAATGCAAGAAATCTGCGAATTTGTTGTTGCAGTTTTCCTTCTTGCGTCTCAACGTATTCTTTATTTCGTTGGTCTTTTTTTTTTATTGCTGCCACTGCCATTGCTCTTGCTGATGATGTCTGGGTCAGTGGCATTTTCTCTGGCTAGCTGGTCAATTTGATTATGCCACGCAACACCCACAACTGCAAATTCAACTGCAGTTGCAGCTGCCTTTTACCATAAAGCATGTTCATTGGATGCAAACAATTTCATGCAACTTGAACAAAGTCCACAGATTCAACGAGTATATCAATTTGGCTTTTCTTTCCAAAAGTTTGGCCGACAACTTAAAGCCGCTTCAACGCTTCAGGCTTGTCGAGTTTTTCACGCACATCCTCAACACGCAACAAGAAAAACATGATAAAGACGAACGACGACAAATTCAACATGTCAACCAGGCCCCTGTTCCTGGTCCCTAGCACTGGGACTGGGACTGAAAGATGGACTGGTAATAGGCAAGAATGTGCCTTGTGGCCGCAGTCACGAAGATGAAACTATTATCCACGGAAATTAGCGCGCTCCAATGGCAAAAACACATGAAATGCAAAAAGTTTTTCACCCTGCTTCAAGCACAATTTCTAAATTGTTGTTGACATAGTTTTTGTTACTGTTGTTTTTGTTGCTATTTTGGTTGTTATAGCTATGTAGTTGTTGTAGTCAAGTACGTTTATCCCACTTCTGTTATCCCAAGATACTTACTTAATACGTATTTAAGTTCAACCATCACAACAGACACGCACATGAATATTTCCATCTGTCTGCCAGTCAAAGATACTCAGAAAACGTATTATACACATATTTGTATAAGTTATAGATGTATACTTTTTTTAGTACGAAACTTTTATTTTACCTCTTGTGCAGTAGAATATACACAACATCAGTTGGTTTTAAATGGCTTCTTAGAGCCTGTGCCTTATATATACATGTTATTGTAATGAAAGTACTTTCAGTACTTATTTAAACAAATATAAGGTTCATTTAAAAAAAAGGTTTGTTAAGTTATCTGAATATAAGTGCAAAATAAGTAATTAAAAAATATATGAAATATTAAATTAGATTATAATATTTGCCTGATAACACATATATTAGTTTCAGATTCAAAAAATTAAAATATAACACGCTTGGTGATGGGTGGGGATATTTTAATATAATTTTTTATATTTTTAACTATTTAACATCGACAAATAGGGACCGAAGAAAAATATAAATTTTACAGCGGAAAAATTTAAAAATACAGTTTTAGATGATCTATTAAAATTACATTTACTTTTCAATGCCCGAATACCAAAACCAGCGTTTAACACCAATATTTAATTTATAAAAAATATCTACTCATTATTTAATTTAAATAAATGACTCAATAAAATCTATTTCTTAATTTTTAACCATTTACAATTTTAGTTTGTTGTCTGCTTGACAACAAACAAATGTTAAAATATCGATACCCATCTTAAGTAGAGGGTATTCTTGAATCGAGTCACTTATTCCATTTGAGTTTGTGTACATAAAAATCTAGCCGACATTTGGCACATAAAATATGCTTAAATATACGCTCAAATAGTTGAGATGACAATGTCGAGAGAAAGAGAAAAAGGGAATGAAAATGTACGCCATGGTCAGCTAATAGCAAAACCAAGTCAAAGATAATTGCTGTTGGACTACTTTGTTGTACTTTGCTTTGAATTTGCTGTGCTGCCGCCTCAAAAGATACACTCAAAATTTTACGAGCGCAGAGGCCATTAAATATCCAAACGAATCTACATGACGCGACTTTCTTGGCTACGTGAAGAGCTTCTAGGAATGGACTAGCAATGCCCTAGGCACGGGTTTCTCTGGGTTAACAGTAGTTCCGCCTAGTCTAGTGCTTGGGTAACTTTTATTGCTGGCCATCAAAGAATGTCGAGAGCACGATTTCCATGTCCATTGTCTGAGCCATGTAATTGCATGCCGTCTGAAATTCTGTGCTTAGGAGGAGGGATAAAACACAATATTGAGTTTGTAATCAAATCCTTGCCCGACAACATTTTCTGCTAACTCAGATGCGCTGTTATTTGCATTAACAGCTCGGTTTGCAGTGCGTTAACAACGCTCTTACATTGTGTAGACTTTTAACATTGTGTTAGCAGCAGTCTGCTAAGTACCAAATGTAAATATCTGCACAAGTCTTTTATAATTTAGAGTAGAACATGGTGGAAATTTGTTTTAATTGCTAAACTGTGTGCTAAGAAGAGTTAACATATCTTATTCCTAATTTGATGTGCTTTTTTAATCTTAGTTGTCAGTTAGTTGTACTTGGTAATTGTTTAAGTGTAACAGTACCGGCAACTTTGTAAGTTGACCCAGAAACGAGACTCAGATGTAAGAGAGCCACATGGCGACAAAGCGACAAAAGAGAAATGGGATAAAACGGACCAAAGGACAATGAGTCGAACATTATTGAGGCAGGTGACGAAGTGTTTAACTTCGTCCTCAACAATATGTTACACTGTTATGCTGAACAGCTCCTGTCTCAGCTGCGACAGACAGCAAGGACAACAAGCCGCGACTGCTGCGGTGTCTTCGTCTCAGGACATCTCAACAGGACGAAGAGTTCTCGACCAAAAATAAACGAAGACTACGGCCAGAACGACGAAAAGTTACCTCTGCTGACGCTGGCGTCGCTGCCGCTTTGTTCACATGCTGTGCGCGCTGAGAAGCTGGGCAGCATCAGTCTCGAAAAGCCTTCTGTGCGTGCAGAGGTTAACGCGTGCCACACACGGCGTATACGCAACGTGTGCCAACAGCAAAAAGACGTAACAAAAAACACGTGAAGTGAGTGTCGTACGGAGTACCGAGTACCTGAGTGTCTGAGTCTCAGTTTGAGTTTGCGAGTATTTATTCTTCCTGCTTCAGGTGGGCATTTGCCGACCCAACGAACCGTGCCAGAGGCATTGAACTGTGGCACGCCATGACTGGACACGGACACGGACATTGAGATTGAGATGGAGATGGAGATGGAGACTGAGAGGGAGTTTGTGATGGAGACTGAGATAGAGTGAAGGTTTAAGCAGGCTGATGCGACTGCTATTGCTGCCTCAGCTGTTGTTGTGGGGGGCTATTAAAAATTGATGGCCATTGAAAAGTCTTAACAAGTGTGAAAGGCTGACTGGCCAAGTTGGAACTCCACTCTTTGTTATTGTTGCCTCGCATGTTTTTGACAGTTTGGAGTTTGGTCGCATTTCACACTGCTTGGTGCGAGAGGTCAAAGTTGAGCAGCCGAAATGAAATTGCCGACCAACAGTTAACGGCGTGTTCACTTGACTTCTAGAGTGCTTCCAAATTAATTAACATGACAATGACGAAGGTGAATTGCGTGTTTTGCTCTTAAGGGTTGCCAATGTCGTTTTCAAGACATTGGCGCCTCGTCGCTTTACATTTGCACAAAACTCAAATCAGTTCTCCAACGACAACAGTAAATATCTACCTAATGCTGTTTTTTTCTCCCCTTTGCATCTCTTATTCTTTTTTTGAAAGCATTTACAAATTTTTAATTAGCCCTTTGTGTGGCAAGGGTTTGGCAAATGATGAAGGGGTCCGGGCAAAAATAACGCCTTGTAATTAATTGTTTATTGTTAGCGATTTTAGGCACGTCGAACGTGAAGGAATTTGAATCACTTGTGTGTGATTAAAGTCCTTTGATTTGGAGAAGGCGTGGCAGTGTTAATTTTACACCACTGAGACAGAGGTGCTAAAATTAAGTGCTAAGTGGACGAGGGTTAATTCAGTGTTAGTCTGAAGTACATCCATTCCACAAAAAGAAGGGGGTTCAAATCAATTGCTAGAATAGTATTTCCTTCTATTATTTAACTACCCTGTTCTATGGAATTTTACTTTTCAGTTTAATCAATGTTTTGTCAATTATTTCAAATCTCTTAATATTTAATAATTATAATCTTTTAAAACTTAAACATAAACAAGCTTCTCTCTTTAATGTCGTCAAGCTCGCTGTTGACAGTTGACTTTCTGTTTTTCTCTCTATTCAGTTAAACAGCACATATGAAGAAAATGAGACACAAATCAATAAACAATTTCCATTTCAATGGTTTAATGTAATGAGAAGGAGAAAAAGGAAGAAAGATAGGGATAGAGAGAATCTTGTGAGTGTAGCCTTCTTAAAGTTGGGCATATCATTACTTTAATATTATTCAGTTAGACGTATAAGTTCCTCGCCACGTTCCCAAAGCCAACCCCTTCTTTTATCCTTGTCTAGAGTTAGAGGGGGATGGTTGTCAGCTGCTGCCTTTTCCTCTGTATCTTCATCTTTCTCTTTCCCTGGTATTGCTGCCTCTTTTGGTTCAAGAGGAGGTACTTAAACCCTTTTGACAATGTCACAGGGGGAACATCAAGTTGACAGCGCTGATGGTTCCGGCTGATCATGATGATTATGACGATGACGATGACGATGGCAATGGCAATGATGATGAGGTGACTGAATTCAAAGAATATGGCGAAGCTTGCAGCAAATATTTTTTAAAGGCATAACATTATTGGAAAGAATTACCAGTCCCAAAATAGCATCGAGAATAACTCATACATGAAGTTGAGCAGGCAGTGAATCCCTTTGAGTTCAAGGAGACTTCAATGGAGGGTAATGACTGCCTACTCAAGTACTGACATGTGCATAAATGTTTTATATTATAAACGAAGGCTGTTCAACTTCTCAGGCTCTTGACTTTCAACAAATTCATACGCTTCTTCTTATAAGCACGCAGATTTATACTCACTTGGCTAATTTATTTGCCTTACAAGTACATGCTGGGGTAAAAGTCATTAAATCATAAATTTTTTAAATAAATATGCAATGTTTTATGATTTTTTTCTTTCGGGGTTAGGCCAGAAATTGAAAATGCAAAGCACTCGAAGTGACACACACAACATTCAAAATACATATATAGAAAGCCGAGAATAAATATAAGTATGCTTAGAGGGCATGAGAACTCTGGCAACAATAATTTATAAATGAATGAATAAAGGGCCCAGGCAGGCGATGGCAATGGCAAATAAAAATAAATAAATAAAAATGGCAATGCGGCATAAAATGTGCCGAGAAGCTGCGAACAAACGGAAATGTAACTGCGATGGCTGCGGCGCGTTTATTTTATTGCGTATACGCTTCCCCCTAAAGTAGGCAACAATTTTTGGCCTTTTTCTCTACCTCTCTCTGTCCCTCTTCTGCTATGTGTGTTTTCCACTCATGTGTATTTTTGATGTGTGTGTGTGTTATATGGCCACAGCAGCAGCCACGCAGCGGCTCAACTTATTTTCCACAAAATTAAACCATCAAAAATTTGCCAACAACAATGCTGGGGTAATTTATTTGACTCATGGCTTTTAGCTGGGTTGTTTAGAAAGCGCCAGCCATAGCCGCAGCAGCAACAGCAACAACAGCAACAACAACACCACAAACAACAATGTGCTGCAGTACACACAAAAAAACTGTATTTAAAACAAACACATAGAGAGAGGCTTGTGCATATGAGCAACAACAACATTGTGACTGTGGCCATGTTGATGACGAGCCTGAGCAACGGATATGAGGCTGAGTTTAAGCCCAACCAACTGGTTTGGCTTGATGTACATGAAGCATACATCAACAGGGCTCGAGCAACATAACATTTTTTGGCTTGCGGCCTTTTGACGTGCCGCACTTTTTGTTGCCCAAAATTAAACAAACTGCAGACAGAGCAAGAGAAAGACAGAGAGTAGAGTGAAAGAGAGAGAGAGAGAGATGGAGTGGCAACAGCAGCCAGAGAACTTTGCCATACTGTGATGATGAATTGATGATAATGCCGACGGGGATTTAGCCAAATACTCGTAATGTCTGCACAACCCCACAACTAGCAGTCGCCTTTTTATGGCTTCACGAACTTGGCTTTGAAAGAGTTAAGCGTTTATTTATTTACATACGTTTTTTTTCTCTGATGTCCCAGCTGCTGTTGTTGTTGTTGTTTTTCCTGCTGTCATTTTGGACTTTATTCTATTTTTTTTTTGTTGGTGGCCGGCGGGCGCAGTTTATTAAGTCTCAAGTGGCGAGTCTCCAACTCGTAGTTGGCTCTGTCCTCCTTCTACTTTTGTGCTTACAGCCAATTTCATGCAAAGCTGCGCTCGCCTAAAGCTGTCGTCCTTGATGGATGGCCTTTGACGCGAGGGCGGCCAATTTGATTTGCGCCGCTTTCGCAAACTCACTTGGCCTGGCCAACAAGCCAATCGGCAAATGGCCTGTAGACCCCAAACTGTCAATTTGTCAGAAAAGCTGCAGCTCACAACCAGACTCTACGGGCAGGACACTGAATTACAGTTGGAAGTATCGAATGGTTGGATTTCTGAATGCAATTTCGTATACATGTATCGACATTAAATCATTCAAACAGTTAAGTTTGAATGCAAGTTAACAATCACTAAGCTATTAAACTAAAGAGATTCAGCAATAAGATAATTCTAATAAGATTATAACTCTAGCGACTGATTATAAAGATATAAAGCAATAATATGAAATTTAAGACATTTAAGAATCATTTGCAAATTCGAAATCAATCTTAGCTTAAAATCAACTGCATCAACTCTTCCATAACATTGATTTTCTGTATTTCTGCCATAGACAAACAACAGACTCGTAACAAAAAGGCAATCCACATGACGTATACGCCCCGTGGGTCGCAAGTGCAACAATCAACTTTATGCTTTTCAACTCAAGCGTGTCTGTCTAGACTTTAAGCCAATGCTAAAGAGGGGTTTGCCAATGTCTGAAAGTCAACGATACGGATATAAATTCTGAGAGATAACAGCAAAAGCAGCGATAAATCTTCAGCATGGATTTAGCCAGTAAGCTAACAAAGAGCTACCTTCTAGGATGATGATGCGAGTGCAGCCAAAAAATTTAATATAACTTCAATGCAATCCGCAAACAGCGCAGATACATTTTCAATTGTGAGTTCTTAAAGACCAAGGACAATCAAGGCCTAAACAAATGTTGATAGAAATTACAGCAGCTGCGTGTTGCGTTGAGTTGGACGAGTCATAAATATTATCAGCAGCTAAGCTCAGGCAGTATAAACTTGACAAGAAGAAGGCTAAAAACACCCAAAAAAAAAACAAAAAAACAGAAGACGAAAATCATAAAAAAAAGAAGGAAACCGGCAAATTTAGCAGCAGGCAAACTGGCAGCAAACTGGCAGCCAACGGGTGCGCATCCTGCTCCAACTGATGCGCCTCCTTTGTGCCAGGCGCGCATTTCCGTTTGTTATCGCGGCAATGTAAAAGCGTTTCCGCTTAATGCTCCTACACGACATCGTCAGCAACATCAGCAGCAGCAGCAACAACAATAACAAGAACGACATTCAACTTGAAGCTGGGAGGGATTACGAGCCAAATTGAAAAAAGGATTTAAAATGAGCAACTCGGCGACGTCACAGTTAACGTCTCTGTCGACGTTGCAACTGTTTCTGCTGGGCGCTCAACTGATGATCATGAGCATCCTTAATGGTAAGTTAAACAAAAGATCAATTTTCAAATATTTATGAAGCTGATTAAGCGTAAACTGTTGCTGGGGTCCTTCATAAATGTCATAAATGTGCACCTATCATATGAGCCGCGATTTATATTCGTTTGCCAATTTATTTGCATAACTATTTACGAGCATTTCCAATGGCAACAGCAACTTTCAGATTCAGCAACAATAACAACAATTCAATAAATGCTGCAATTTGCATCGACAACAGTCATAAATTTATCTTAAATGAACAAATATTTTCTTGCTGCCTTGCTATCCTGGCAAATAAAATGCGATATGGATATACAAAAAGCTTATCGATGCCACAAAAGGCTGCAGCCATGCCGACAATAGCAACAAAAAATACAATAAATCCATGCAATGTGTATGAACATGGTTCAAATTTGACAATGCATTTCAATTTGTAACGCATTAAAGACAAAGTGCATACAGAATCAGAACCAGAAAACACAATACACTCCTACATAATATATACTTAAATATTCATGTATGTATCCACCAACCAGCATATGTATTTTCTGCTTTGGGTTCAATTGAAATGCACCTTGAATCAGTATGTAAATTTGTATACATTATATTCGTATTACGAACATTTTGCATACTTACGGACTGACTGCATTATCATTTGCATAGATTTGTATTCATTTATGGTTTTTGTCCATCTTGCAATCTATATTTCATTGTTTTAAGTGTCGTTGAATAGGTAAAAATTAGTATTGAAAGCAAGTTAAAAAGGAAAACTCTTTAGTCCCTAGCAGAGTTGAATTAAAAGTTTTTTCCTTTAGTCTTGAATCACAAATTCTATTTAAACTCTCAGAAAATTTCATAATTAAATATTTTTTGCAATTATTTATATATTACACTTCACTTGCTTAGAGAAATGTGATACACATTTTGAATTAAAGCTATACGACTTATTTAATTGAACATTTTATTGCATCCAATATCCACTTTTGTATTCGATATGTATTTGATTATTCATACTTTAACCCATTCCTTCAGGACGTACTTATATTTATATGTTGTGTACATACAAGCATAAATGCGAATATCATATTTTGATTTCTATCAGTTCGTTTTGCGAGCACCATAAAAATATGTCAAATGCAAATTATGCGCATAAATATAAATAAATACATATATGAATCAACAAATAAATATGTCACATAAAACGATATGTGGTTTGCCCCGTGCCACACATCGTTGCTACTTTGCCACAGCCGACATCTTCTTCGTTCAAAAGTCAATTTGCTGTCTCTGTCGCTGTCGCTGTCGCCCAAAAGTCGCAAGTGTCATAAACATGGCCAAAATGGCGTGAGACCGTCGAGTAAATAAAAAGTCAAAGCCATGTATGTGTTGAAGGCGTAGCGCACTTGCGGCAAATGCAATATAATTGCATATTTATATGGGCAATCGGAGCTGTTTCACCCAAGGACTCTTCTGCCTCTTCCTCTACTGTTGCTCTTGCCAAAACCATTAATATGAACTCGCATTGATGCGCCTTTTTATGAATCCCAAGATGTGATGTCAGCCTTGCACCAAGTGAAATTCAATTTCAATTAAATAAAGCCACACATCTGTGGTCTGTTTTATTACATTAATTTTGAGTACTAAAAATCTGATTGCGTGTGTAATTGAGTCAAAATGATGACAGCGTATAGTAAAAGAATTACAAATACCAAAATGCTTGTTCTTTATTGTACCCACGTCCTAAGTTTAATAATAATACAGCAGATATCCCTTATTTTAAAGTTCTTTAGATTTCAATTAAGGCTTTCTTAGAACAACTGCTTTAATTCAATGTGAAAATAAAGTTGGAATTGCCATGTTGCTCTTCTGAGTGAGTTAATTTCTCATAATTAATGAAGCATTTCTAAAACAAACAAAAGTTAACAAGTTGCTTAATTATGTATTTCCATCGATATCGAATACCATACAGACCGGGGAGTAATAATTATTACCTTCAAGTCTGGAGTGATTGACTGTTGTCTGTTGTGAGAAACTCAATCGATTGCCCTCATTACTTTACAAAAGAACAAAGAACATTTTAGTTTGTTATATATGCATATGAATATAGTTGTCAGACAGAAAGGGAGAGAGAGAGACAGAGAGAATGAAGATAACAGTAGGGAAAGTAACGAAAGGAAATCAACTTAAAATCACTCAAGAGCATGAATGGCAGCATTTTATCTCGCCATTTGCCTTTGTTCTTTGCTGCGGAAAAGGAAGCGCGTTGATAATAATAATGCCAACACTTGGCTTTTGTTTTTAGTCACCGCAGCAACAACATCAGCGACAACAACAAAAACATGACACTTTAATAGCATAAATGCGGCACTAAACAAAACCAAAATCAACGTAAATGTGAAAGGGATGGGGAAGTGGATGTGGAAGAGGAAAGGGAACTGGTTTAGGAACGGGAATAGGAACGGGAATGGGAATGGAAATGGGAATGGAAATGGGGAGCACAGACAGCGCCAGCTGTCATAATGAAACAGTCAAGGACAATGGCGGCCAGCGGAAATACAAAGTGTACGTGTTCCGCGCAGGACTCGGTGACCTCACTCCCTAGCACCCTATCTGTCCCCATCCTCCCAGTTGCCCTGGAGCTGTCGCACCGACACGATAAAAGCGACAAACGAAATGTTGTCTGACGGGGATGGCCATTTATAAGAGCATCAGTTACAATAATATAGAGCGCGAAGTGGGCGTGGCGTCAGGGGGAGGGGGGGCGTGGTAGCGACAACAATAGCCAGGCCATTGTCATAAATTAAAAATGAGGAAGTATATGAAATTTAACAAAAACAAACGGCCCGCGGAACAGCAGCAGGCAAACCAACAGCCGACAACGGATGTACAAAAAGCGTTGATAAATAAATTTCTAAAAAAAAAAAAGACTAAAAAAAAGCGTGCATAAAGTATAAAAATAATAAAAACAGCGCACAAATGAAAAGCACATGGCAAAAGTCTGAAATTTGGCTTGGTCTAAACACCCACTTTCTAGGCCCTAAAGTCAAGCGTCGCAGCTGAAAACAAAAACAGAAGAAAACAAAAACAAAACAAGTCCAAAATAAACTCAGCGATAAGTCAAGTACGAATATTGTTCCATCTTCCAGACTGGCCTAGGTCAAGATCCCACACCAAACGTCAAAATAGCCACTTAATTTGCTCGCTCTCCTTCTCTCTCTCTCTCTCTCTCTCGCTCTCCTTCTCTCTCTCTCTCTCTCTCTCTCTCTCTCTCGGTTTCCCAATTTCTCCCTTCTTTTTATTCTTCCATCTTAGTTGGTCTATAATCTGAGAGTTAAAGCTTATTTAGAGAATCGCTAAAATGTTGCCTGCTTTCAGGCGTTCGTCCAGAACTCTGGATAAATTCAACGCGTGCCACAAATTTCTAGCTCTCGCGTATGTAAGATATGTGCTTTAGTGACACTCTAGCAGCTACTTTACCACTACAACCAACAGTGTCTGCTATGTATGACCGACATGCCACTGCAGTCAGCACGGAAATCTACTCACAAGGTCGTGTCTCTGGGCAGAGACGTGGGAAGCTAGTCTCGTCTATAAATAAGACTGCGAGTTTGTCCAAGGCGCAATGACTTTGATGGAATTTCATAATATACAACAGACAAAGGAAAAATAAAAACAAGAATTACCAGTAACAAGGCAACGGCAACGATTTAATACCCTTTTCTATAGAAACGAACTTTAATTACAACTACAAAAACCTATGAGTATAACAACTGAGTTTACTCGAAATATTTCAGCTGAATATTTGAAAATGCTCAACGCAGAAATGTCTTCATTAATACAAACATATCTATCAGAAAACAGCCCTTTAATAAAAAGGTACATTAATACATATCATATCTATCAGAAAACAACCCTTTAATAAAAAGGTATTATGAAATGAAAATCCATCTTCGGAAGACAATTTCAGCTAAAATTACTTTAACATATATGCATCTGTAGCGTATGTAGGGTATTAACAACAATAGCAAAGTTCGGTTATTGTCAATGACAGCCCTGCACACTGCACTGAGCTGTGATATTTTCTAGCATTTTCCTTTATTTTATATACACGTATTCTTTTATTATTATTTTTAAGCTGATTTGCTCGCATGGCACGTTTCATTTTTAGTTCAGCTTGGTGTAGATATTTGGCCAGTCTCTTTCTCTCTCTCTTAATCTCTATCCCTTTCTTTTCTATTCTCTTTGGCTTTATTTTCGGTTAAGGGCATTTGTTTAAATTAAAGATTATGCTCAAGTTAAAAAAAAAATGTTGGAGGAGTCCCAAACAAAATGTCAATTTAAAATTTAAATATGTGCCGGGGGCTCAAATCTGCGTCCACGTGGCGCATGATGAGTTTCTGTGTGACGTCACAGAGATATTAGTCAACCTAGCCCTAGCTATCGTAGCTTGCGCAACCTTTGCTTCATGTCGTGTAAACAAGGAATGTACCTTGTGCCTGTGCTTCCTACAATTACAAATGAAAGTATTCGTAATAATAAGCCATTTAGCACTTACTTTTGTCCGCCGCTGCCTTTTATATAATTTATATTGTTAATTCTTATAGTTGCCGCCTGGCAACCCTCTCCTTTCCGTTCCCCTACCTCTTCCCCTTCCCATTATCCACTATGCCCGCCGCACATCAGCGGCTCCCATAAAAGCTTCATAAACATTTTACAGCTTGCAGTTGTTGCAGGAAACTGCGCCAGGGCCATAATTGCTGCCAGCCATTTCCCAGTTTAGCCAGCTAGAAAGCCAACTAACAAAGTGAAGGCAATGGCAAAGTGGAGACTGCCTTTATGACATTGCCAAAATGTCTCTGTTTAAAACAAAACTTTTATAGTAAGCGCATTTAAAGTGGATGTTGATGTATCCTTTTGTTAGTGAAAATAATTAAATCACATTACCGCTCATTAGACTATAGTAAAGACAAGGATGAGAATTAATTAAAGTTTCTTTAAAAATTTTCAGTATTTTTAAAGACAACTATAGTTATCAATCAGAGTTACCATAATTTTAAAGTTGTTAATCATTTGTAAATATGACCGTTTGGATACATTTTATTCAGAGTCTTTAAATTACGGCAAAATATCTAATTAGTTATATTTTGTATATATGATTATTTGGATGTATTTCATTCAGAATCTCTGACCCACGGTTAAATTTCTGATTATTTGTTAATCAGCCTGGTTAAAACTTAAGTCAAACTAAATTATGATGTATGCTTTTATTATGTAAAATAGTTAAATCATTAGTGCTTATTAAACTGTCGTAAGGCAAGGATGAGTATTAAATAAATCAAGTTTTTTGTATTGTTTAGTACTTTAAACGACAACTAGTTATCAATCAGAATTGTCATAATTTTAAAATTGTAAATCATTTGTAAATATGACTGTTTTGATAACTTTTATTCAGAATCTCTAAATAACGTCAAAATATCTGATTAGTTATAATTTTAAAATATGATTGTTTGGATACATTTCATTCAGAATCTCTGACCTACGGCAAAATATGTGATTATTCGTTATAACGAGCCTCGTTAAATCTGAATTGGGGCCCCATTGTTCACCTGGCTGTAGCCTGAGGTGTAAATTACAAATCTGAGGGGCGCATAATGAATGAATGAATGAAACAGTCGGCCGACTGGCAAAACGGATGGCTAAATGAAATGAAATCGCAGTGAAAATGCTTTCATTAGGCACACCAAGGCGTGGACAAAACTTTTGGGATGGCGCGACAAACTGCGGCCAAGTTGATTAGAAAACGGTGGCAGCGACACGGAGTGCCGCCTGGGACTTCTGTTACTGCGCCCCGGCAGAGGGCCTAATGAGAAACTTGAAAATTTACGGTCAACGAGTTGTCAAAGTTCCGGCACCAGGGCATAGTTTTAGCTGCCAAGTCAAACAATTAAGCGCTGCTATGTTCCAATGAATTCCAGTTTAAATAAATAATTGCCAACGAAATTAAGCAATGGACGACAGGAAAATGGAAGCCAAAGCCGTAATCTTAGAGTCCACAGCATCATGTCAGGTTAGGTGGAGGCAGCGGGGTCCGGGCATCGACAATGTAATGTGCGCACACGGAAACGACAAAAGGCACAAAGCGATAGCTGAAGTAATGACAGGAAGAGCTGTTAAAAAAAAAATGAGAGAAAAGAAGAAAAATGCATGCATTAATATTGATAAGAGCTGAATAAAAAGAAGATGTCGAAATTGCTAACAAAATGTTCATTAGTGCTGATCGGAAGCGGAAACGAACGAGGCCCAAATGACCACACCGATACGAGAATTCGAGTATTTGAGTATTTACCAAGGCCAGGATACGATGTGGCAACTAAACGCTTGCCACACGACTCGCCGTGTGGCAGACGGAAGTCGCACGCCAGATTTGCATGTCACATGAAACATGAAATGCTACGCTGCAGACTCATTAATAATTTACAGAGAGCAAATGGAATCCTGCAAATGCGAATAGCAGACAACAAAAAGTTAAAGTGCAATCAAATGCTTCTTCAAATTAAGGACACACCGTTAGATAAACCAACCACAAAAGCTTTTAAGTCCAGTCCAGAATAGTTCAGTCGAGCAGTGTCCGAGCCAAACGAAAATGAAATAAAATAGAATAAAATAGAATGACAAAAGTTAATGCGAGTGCCACATTCAAGTGTAGCAATCCATTAGAGATGGGCATATGGGAATAATCCATTTAAGCTGCAACATATAGGAAAAACTATGGGAATTATAACATGGAAACTAAAAAGATTTTATATCGTTAAGGAGTCGAATAGTCAATACCCTTATGGCAGTGAATAGCCAATTATCCGATGAGGAGAATTAGTTTTGAATCTGTTTTAATATAATGATCTTCGAATAATAATAACTTGATTTTCCTAAGTACTTTAGGCTTGTTCTACACATTCTGCTCCAAGTTAACTAATTACGTATCAATTATATTTTGTACTTAAAATATGTGCTTACATGAACAAAGTAAGCCAAATATCACGTAGAAGGTCATGAGCTAATTGCCAAAACGTGATTTCGATACTGCTGCTCCAGTTCCATCTCTAGCTGACACAGCACGGGTCAACGTTGCGTATGTGTGTTGTTTTGTGTGTGAGCATGTGTGTGAACCATTTTGGCGACCCAACTTGATGCTATCATCAATTGTCAAATAACCAACTGTGTGAGATTTGTGCACCAGCTGTGGCCAGAACCCGAGCCATAGTCATAGTCATAGTCATAGTCGGAGCTCAAGCGTTGAAGCATTCATGGCATTGCAAATCAACGCACACACACCAAAATACACACATAGAGAAAGAGACTCGGAGCTGAACATGCATATGGTATACCCATAGAACAACTCACTTTGTGGGCTATTTGTTTTGGTCATACGCTCATTTGGCATTGCCAGGAAAATCGAATGCGGGACCAAAACCAGCTATGAAATGAAAAGCCAAAAAAAAACAGAAAACAAAAAAGGGCAAAAGGTTTCGCAAAACGTATTCTTGGACGGGACGAATCGGAAAGTGCGCAAAAATCAAGCGAGCCCCAGCGCAGCGCAAAACAAATAAACGATTCGAGGAAAGGAAACGAAATGATGAAAAGAGAAGAGAAGAGAGGGGAAGGAGGAGATGAACCGCAAATGTACAAGCGAATCATTGCCCAAGGTTGGGACTGACCCTGCTAAAGCAGCTTCTGCTTCTGCTGCTGATGCTAAAGCTGAAGCTGATGCTGATGCCAAAAACCAAGCGCCAAGCATCGAGCTGAGCAATCGTAAATCTTCTTATGTGCAGCAGCATTTTAACGATAATTTGCTTTATTGGAGCAGTTTAGATTTGGCCAGCGAACCGGGCACAGAATCGTTCTATAAGTCAAACGACAACTAGAGTGAAGTTTACATGTGTGTGTGTGTGCACTCGGAGAAAAACGACCTGATAAAGTGAAATAGGAATCAAATATTTGGTTTCAAAGTACAATATTTAAGTAGACAACGTATTTTAAATATATATAAAATATTTTTAAATTTGTATGTTGAGCCAGCTGGACCTCGAGCCAGCTAAACATACAAGTTTAAACAATTAAAAAGGTTGCTAAAAACCTACAAATTTAAAATATTTTTATTGAAATAAAAACATAATTTAACACAAAATATTTGCTTAAACTATAAAGTCTATTAAAATGTTACATTGCAGTTCTTTATTTAAATATTTAAGAGCTTTATGTTTAAATATAAATATTTTTAAAATAAAAATACATGTTCCTATTTTATTATTTTCCATAGTCTAGTTTAATCAATGTTTTCGTAGCACAACATTTTTCTCAGAGTGTATGTATGGAAGTGTTTGTTTGCTTACTAGTTTTTGGCAATGACCATCCAACACATGGGTTTGCCTTTTGCCTTTAGAACGTTTCACAGTTTCCGTTTAAATGGTTTTTATAGCAAATTTATGTAGAGGAAAAACACTTCTAAGGTTGACCGAAAGAAAGACCAAGCGCAGCAATTCGAATCCATAAAAATAGCTCACAAACACATGCGACCAAATACCGTTTAGTCTAGACTCTAGACCTGTGTCCAGCTCACAGTCTCTGGTCATTTATGTGGCTGCTGTCCTCTCTGCTTTCCCAACTCCTACACAGCTGAGGTGTGAACAAAGATTTGCCACTTTTGTTGGTCATTTGGCTTCGCTTGGCCACATGCCTCAATATGTAGTACCATGAATAATGACCCTACAAATTGCTACCTGCCCTAACTTAATCTGCTTTACCTTACCTTGCCATGCCTTCCAGCAGCCAACTGCACTTGACTTCTGTATTCTGTTGTCCCTGTCGATTCAAGCAAACCACATGCTTTCATGCAATTACTTAGTCATTTAACAGTTGACAATCAATTGGCATATGGTTGACACAGAGAGCGTGAGGTTAATACATCTATTAACTTGCCACACATATGACCATAATGTAGAGTTCATCTTTAAAATTATCAGGGCTGGTAATTTTCATGAGATAATTAGCAAATTAATATTTTCACTAGATATTAGAGCTGTTGAGGTTCAATACAAAATTGCAATAATAATGTTATGTTCAACAAATGTATTTAAAATTTGCTTGTTGTTGAGGTTTAATACAATATTTCAATAATAATGTTATGTATACAATATGTATTTAAAATGAAATTGCCTATTTGATAATTGGCAGCACTTTATGAAGAATTGAAAGTAGAATTAATAGTCCTAATAGATTTCGTACCATAAAATATACAGCTATCTTATGTGCACTAAATAAATTAAAAAATAAAATCAAGAAATTTCTGAAATTAAGTAAATATTTTGTTTCATTCGTTTTTTAAGGCTGTCAAATCTTTGACATATGAAAATACATGTTGGTTCTATTAATTGTTGAAATATCTGGAAATGGCTTTTAGCTTTAATTGTCCCAAATTGCATGGCATGGCCTTACTTAATTAAAATATTTTCGTTATATATATTTCGCATGCACAGAACGGATATATGGAAAAATAACAATAAAATTGCCAACCAGAAGCAAGAAAATAAATCTGTTAAAAAATACGCGTGAGTTGCAATGCCATAAATTTAAAGGTCATTATTCAAATTAATATATTAATTGCAATTTTAAATTATGCCAAAAGAGAAAGGCAGCATTGAAAGCAGCATGAATGACGCAATTGTAACCCTCGGTTTGACATTACGTATACGCCCGGGTGAATCCCTTTTCGATCGCAGTTTTAAAACTTAACCATAGAATTCAGTAAGACGATTTTCTTTAAATCTCCTGGTGTTGTAAGTCGTATAATTTCCTTCTGCGCTCAACAAACCCTTTATGAATATATACTTATATCATGCTCAGTCGCAGTCGCAATCGCCAACAAACAAACTGAGACATTACATCCATCACTTTCGTTGCAGACATTTCTTTCATAATAAAGAAATTTCCTTATTTACGTGCCGCACATAAAGTCCTCACATTGTTAAGCTTGTGTGTGTGTGTGTGTGTGTGAGGGAGCTGCATTCCCTTTTCCATATTATGCGCTGCACTTTCTCCGGCTGTTGTTGCATTTTCCTTTTTTCTCAGTGTCGGATGTGGACGGCAACGCTGTAGGCCTTTGAATTATGTTAAGCTTTGTGCCAGTAGTACTTATAACCATACACAACACACACACACACACAGCTTACAGAAGGCAGACTCTCTCCAACACACCTGTCGTGCCTTGAGGCTGGCTGGCAAATGACATTTACCGGCATAAAAGTCAACAACTGTATGTTGTTACTGTTGCTGTTGTTGTTGTTGTTGTTGCTGTTGTTGCAAGTGTGGCTTTGACTGTCAACAATGCCATGATGACGGGTGACTTTCTGGCGCTAACTTTAATGCTGAGAGCCACTTACAAGTTATTCACTCGCACCTGTTACGTATACGACCCGTTGCCCGGTTACTCGAGTGGCGTTTAATTATTTCTACAAGGCCTAATTTTCTGCCACATATACAGCGAATTTATTTGCATTAATACTTATGCCACACAGCTGTTGACGATTCGACAAAGGCACTTGCGAAATTTCTGCTTGATTGGCATCGGGTGAAGCATAATTATATTCAGTTATAAGCTGCCAGTGCCACGGCACTTAAGCGCCAACTTTGCACATAAAAAGAACAGTTATCGTAATAATAGTAATAATAATAATAAGAATATCATGAACATTATTTGACAATAGTTGGGCGCGCTACATAAAAACCAAATGTTAATGGTTCCATTTTCATGTCATCAATGCATAGACAAATTTCCACACAAAAAAAAACAAAGAAAAAGAAAAAGAAAACGAATAAATATCTTGTTAAAAGCTAGCGCTGCTCGTCTGAGTTTGGTCATAAACTGCACATCAGGCAAATGTTAATGACTCCGAATAGCAGTAAAATATTTAACCCACAATTTAACGAGACAACTGTCGCAAATTGATTCATAAACAATTAGTTGATCGTCAAAATTGACAAACTGTAGCAAAACAATTATAAAAGTCGAAAACACAAACTGAATTAAATTGACTATTTCAACTTTAAGATATTTTGTGTCAGAGTTCAGAGTCAACACTTTGATTGACTGTGGCATATTTTGGAGTGCTTTTCGACATTTCTTTAACAGTGATGAAGATATGACAAGGATATTAAATCTGTTACATGTATAATTTCCATTTATACAGGGATTTAAGCATTGTTTAGCTTTAAGTCGTTAACTTTGCTTATCTATTTCATGCATATCAATAATAACCTGCAGCTCATCCACGCGCCATTTGAAATATGATTTATGTGGCGGCAACATTGGAGCCAAGGCAATGATTTTGTCTTATATTCACACTCTCCTTTGTCTATTCTCCTGCTAGTAAAACTGTCGAAAGTTGTAAGTGTTGCCAGGGTGATTTACTTGCGTCTAAACGAAATCGAATGCCGCCTTAATAGCCCCCGGACAGACAGCTCGCATAATTTTACACACATACAGGCAAATGGACAGAAGACACAGAGACATCATTGCAAGGGAATGTTGTCGTTGTCGTTTCTTATTAGCAGTCATGGAATTTGAAATTATAATGCCAGTCGACAAATCGGTAAAGTTTCGTTGGCCTTTGCCATCTGCCATGGCTCAGTTGGAATTTGCTTCTTCTTCTGGCCATAAATTTAAATTTGATTTTTATATTGCATTTTGATATGTGAGCCAACACTTTAAGCCACTTTCAATGCGCCGCATAAAAACGGGGAAAAGTTTTCTTGTTTCCGTTCCACAAGCTAAAAACCATATAATATGAGTTCACTTAAGCTTCAAATGCGTATTTTAATAACATTTACGAAAACTTTGACTACGACTATAAAAAAGTACTTAAATTTGAAACATCATTAAACCATTGTGTCTCTGATTTACTATTAAAACGAAGGATTTTCTTAATGCCAGTCACTCGTAAATTATCATTTAAAAGTATTTAAACAACTTTCATAATTTCCATAAAAAATATATATCAACTTACGGAAATTATGATTATAAAAATATGAAATAAAGTTTTGTATCTTGACATCAAAACAGTTTTATATTTATAATATAAGCATGTTATTTCATTGAAAATAAATTATGACAGTAGTTAATAGACTAATCTACTCTGTAATGCTCAAAAAATGTTTGATGTTGTGTACTTTACCTTTAGTTGGGATGAGAGGAAAGAATGTTGGTTATAATCTAGCAATGGGACTGTTCACGATTTGCGTATTACAAAACTTTTAATAGAAACGAAATATATTTCAGGATACTTAAGGATATGGAAAGGGAAGGCCTTTCCACAAAAAGTGAGTCAGCCAAGACGCCAAACTTTTTCATTACGCAATTTTTGCGCTTTGCTTATGTCATGCTCATAGTTGTAGTGCACACACACACACACACACACGAGCATCCATAAAGACGCACTTTTTATCAAAATCACACTCACATACGTATGGCATACATATACATAGACATAAGTATAAGTAAATGAGGAGTATGAGTATATTTAGATATATGTATATTCAGCTTGGCTTTGCTTAAAAACTTTTCTAATTCCATTAACGTAACGCACATGCGAGAATCTGGCTGAAGGTCCTTTTTGCTGTTGCTACATTTTGTTGCTGGCTAAAGTTTCTGCCCCAGTTGCCACATGCACTGGCTAACAACGGTAGCAGGATGAAGGCAGAAGGCACCAGGAATTTTGCGTGACTTCTTAAATTGACTGGAGCTGACTTTATGCTCAGCCTCAGCTTCTTCTGCCTACATAATTTTAACTTTAAAATAAATAAAGGCCCAGGAATCAAACTAGCACACAGGACTCTGACTCAGACTCAGACTCGGCCTTGGTCCTGCTCCTGGTCCTGGGTCTTGGTCAGCTTTAATGAGCTGTAGTTGTGTACAGATTTCCATAGCTCGTCATCTGCAGGCCAGTTTCATGGTTGAGCAGAGTCCTCGCTTTGCGGTTCGTTTCAAATTGTTAATGAAATGAAATTTAAATTTTGTATCATTTTTATTTTCATTTTTATTTTGATGCCCCGGCCAGGACACCCTATGCTAATGCTTTCGATTGCTATGGTGAGTTCATTTTCTTTTTCATTTGCTTTTGTAGTTGTTGTTGTTGTTGTTGTTGTTGTTGTAGGGCCGCTGTAATTTGGTATAATTTCAGTTAATAATTATTTTCACATTTTCGGCATTGCTTGTGGTTTACGTTGCCTTGGCGCAGGGATCACAGTTAATTAGTTTGTAATTATTATAAATTGAGGATGAATGCTTGTGGCAAGTTTAATTGGATATTTGATGTTTTTAAATTACGCAAAAATGAGCGTGAAATATTAGCAAGAGTAGCGCATACTTTGTGGCATGTGGCATAAGCTCAGCAGAAAAGCTCGTCCAAAGCCGGCTAGGCAGTTAGTCATGTTGCAAGTAAATTAATTTTTAATGCCCTCACAATGTCACTCAGTTCCATATTTATGTGGCAAGCGTGGCAAGCATAGAGTTTCTGCCGCTCTCTCACTCTCGATATCTCTCTCTCTTTCTCTGCTGCAAGCTCGTGTCGTTGACCGTTGCGCTTTGTCACACGTGCCACGCCCACAAAGCCCGTGCATATACAACAATTAATCATAATCACATGTAGCTCCCAGGCAGCCACGTACCAGCTCCACAGCCAGAGCAGAACAGAACAGAACGGCACTTTTTCACAAGACCCAACAATAAATTTTACATCCTGCAACTGCGACTTGAGCAGCCATAAGTTCGAATCAAGGATGTGCCTCCTTTCCCCCTCCTTACCCCATCTTCCCACCATTCCACTAAAATATGCTTCAGTTTTGCAACTATTGTTATTGTATTCCCATCATCTTGTGTGCCATCTTGCCACCGTGCCACGTACTTCTGCAATAATTTAACATGAAATATGCCTTTAATCGCATACACTTTGCTGTAAAGGACATACACCTCAGAACTCGTCCTTATCCACTGCAAACCGATTGAAAACTGATAAAACAATTGAAAGTGCCATCAAATGGAACTTTATACTTTCAATCCCATTAGCTTATAGAGATTACGAGTATTATAATTGATTTGAGTACGGAAAGAATGCCAACGAAGATTGGATTAGATTTTATTGAGCAAAAGCAAACTTGTTATTTTCTTTCTAGCTCTACGAGAATTTACTTTTTGTTATAGTTGCATATGGAATCAATGCAGTTGTTAAACAAATACAATGATAGTGAGAGGTTTTGTCTTTAAATACATATTCAACTGTGTTTTCAGCACACTCTTTATACTTTGAAATCCTTCATTACTTGGAATCTCAAACTATTGAAAGTTTTTAATAAAGAAAAATAAATTTGAGCGTAAATAAATTATGCAGTCAGTAAATACATCCTCTTTGCCATACACTGTCATTTAATTCTCTCTATCATATCATTCTCCACATGAGCGAACGATGTAGTTAACTGCATTTGTCTTAAATATTCCCCAGACAAAGTTTGTTAAGGATAACTGATAATAATAGTTCAAGTTGCATAAGCTAAGTACATTGTGCTATATTTCTTCATGGTGCAAAACAGTTTGCCAGCTAAAACAACAGACATTTATCTGTCTTTTGTGCTGGAAACTTTAACCCTTAGCATTTGTATTATTGCCAATAATATACTTGCCTCTAACTGTATAGCTGTAACTGTAACTGTAACTGTAACTGTAAATGTGAGTCCTACCATGTGCAGTTAGACTCAAGTCAAGGCCATACCCCAAGCCCGCCTGTTGCCCAGCTGAATGCGTGCTCCAGGACTCTCGACCAGGACCACAGCAATGTGCTGGCAATGCGGGCTCCTTTTGTTGTTCTCGTTGGAGGCAAAATTGATTCTATTGGCTCTGTTGTGATAAGGTCAAAAGTTAATGTAAATGTTGTGGCTGGCAGAACTGAGACAGTTTCCAGGGGAAGGGAAGGGGGAGGGTTTTTAAATTAAAAGTTGCAAGTTTGCGATGTGGAATGGTGGCAAACAGTGATAAAAGTTCAACTTTGATATAGTGTAGACTACTGGGATGCTGCTGGGATGGACTCCCAAACCTTTCTACTTTACACTTAAATTTAAACGCTTTACTAACGGACTAAATATTGTGTAACATATCAAATAAATAATCGTCATAAATGATTAGTTCTTTTTATTGAGAACCAAAATGATCATTTTCATAATATAATCTGTTGTTGTAAATTAATGTGCAATCAAACAACTAATTTAATGGTTTTTAAAGACTTAATTTGTGTTTCCCATTCGCACTTGCGAGGTTTCACTCTCCAGTATCCCAAACCGAGACTTTCATCCCCAGCTCCAGCTCCATCGTCATCTTCATCGTCATCGTCATCCTCAACCTCATCCCCATAAAAAGCAATGCCTGGCTGACTGCCGAGCAGGGCAAAGTTTGTGCGTAACATGAAAAACTTCGATAAATTCACAGTTGAAACAATTACCATGAATTTTATCAAAAATGATACGCGCAGTTCGTATCCGACCATGCAGCAACAATATTTTTTAATGCACTTTGGGGGAAACTGAAACGCGTGGCAAGAGACGTTGCGGCAAAACCGAACCGAACCGAACCGAAAAAGAAAAGAAACCTAAAGGAAAAGAATAGGAAAAATAAAATGTATGAAAAGAAAGAAAACCGACAGTGGCAGACGCTCAGAAAACTAAGTAGATAAGAATCGAAGCGGGGCAAGAATGAAGGAAATGCCAACAGCATTCCGTCTGCTGACAGATAGACCAGGAGCAGGACCAGCACCAGGACCAAGAACAAGACCAAGACCAAAACCAAGACCAGGAGCTGGTACTGTCGGTTCTCCTGCTGCTGCTGCTACTAAAATGTAAGCGAAAAAATTGCTTGAGAAAACTTTCTCAACTTTTCAGCTAATATTTGACTTTTGCAAAATAAGGAGACGATGTGGAAAAACAACATAGCATCGAATGAATATATACACACACTTATATACATTTATATACATATTTTCTTTTCTTAAACATTATGCGTGACATTTGCGTTGATGTGGAAAAAAAAATAATAAAATAAAATATTCTCACAGACATGTGGCAAGCTGCTTTTAAAGCATAAGTATGTGTAAGTGTGTAGCATGCCCTAGGAAGCGCGAACCCTAAAGCTTTTACAGTACGTGTGTATGGAAGTGTGTGCATGTTGCACCAAAAATAAGTAAATATGGCAACAGTTTGCTGAAGTAATTTTTATTGATTTCGTTGCAACAAATTCCAGCAAACTTTCCGCTAAACACAGCTTTTCCGTTGATTTTGGCCGCAATTGAAAATTTAAATTGATATTTGCCTTAGCCCTCGACAAGGCCAACTTTAATGGTTGTCAGCAGTCGGATTCGTGGCAAAGTTTGTTAGAAATTCGTTTAAACTTAATATTTGGTTATTACTCGTACTGCGTTTGCTCGCACTCGTAAGTGTGTCCAATGTTTTTCCTATTTTTCCCACACCAAAACTAAACTCAAATAGATTTTGAGTAGCTTTTCAGTTTGCTTCAGCGTTAAATGAGAAAAGTTTCTCAAGTGCTTGTTGCACTTTTTTTCCTCCCTGTTGTTGCCACTTATCCTTACTTTTGCCCCCGGGCCAAACTCTCAGGTAAAGTATTCCGATAACTGGCCAAGGATTTCTGTTTTGCCTTGCCGTTAATGATCTTTTGTTAACTGCTTAGCTTTGGTTTGCCAAGCGTTTAGTTTACCATTTAAAGCATGAGTTTCAATTTAGTTTTAGTTTGACCGCAAAACTTAAATGCTCTCAAAGTCCTTTAAAGCAGTTGGAACCTAATGGGTTAAATTAACTCTTCCCTTGATTAATATACATTTGAAATATACATTTCTATACAACTTACAATGACTGTGAAAAACAATTTAGAACTCCAATTTGAGAATTGTCTTTCTCTCTCTGTCCCTCCCTGTCTCACCCTGTCTCTCTCTCCTCTTAAACATACTGCCTTCAGCACTAGAGAATTTAGCTCTCCAAAGAGCTAATAACTTCTGCAATTGGCACACTTTTCAAGCAGTTTGCTCAGGTCTGTTTTTCTTTTGTAGGACACATCAGCTTTGCAACCCCATTTTACTAATTTTAGCTGGCAACTTTTGCTGTTGAAATCCACAATAAATAAACACAAGCGTCTGCCGGGAGTATAGAAATAACAAAAACTACAACAAGAGCAACAACGAAAACGTGTCCCGACGAATCGTGGGAAATCTAACAAAAGACACGCCAAAAACCAGTGGAAAAAAAGAGAAGTGCAAAAAATTAACAGCAAACAAAAAAGGCAAACGAAGCTTGGATGCCTTTCTCCTGGGCCATCATACCCCACACGGTCGGGCATATTGTATTGAGAGTTCGTTTTAATTAAAAGGAAAAGCGAAAAGCGAAAAGCGAAAACAGAGGCAGCCAGAGTGGAAGCCAGAATGGGAAAGGTTACTGGGCGTTGCCTATTCAAAAATTTCGCCACAACTTTTTGCTTGGCAAAATGCAACTGTTAAAATTTATAAAAATGATTAAAAAAAAGAAATGTTGCAATCCCTTCAACAATAGAAAACAATTACAAAATTGCCAAAAAGAAAAATGAAAAAAGAAGAAGATGTGAAAGTGTGAGACAGCAGAAAACGGAAACAAAATATAAACAATGCAATTGCTGCATATCTGAGCTGGGACTACGGCGTGTACAAATATTGCGTATACGGCATGTAATAAATAAAACAAGCGGCGAATGGCGATGGAGAGAAAACTGCTATTGCTTGAGCTGGTGCTAGTGCCGGTGTTGGTGTTGGTGCTGGTCCTGGTGCTAGTGCCAGTACTAGAGATGGTGGTACTTGAGCCCTGTGCTGGGTTGGCACTGGCAAACAGTTTCCAACTCAATGACTTTATATCTACGACTCGAGCTACATTTGCCACAGAAGCCTTGGATATCGAGCATCCGCACTGATGCCCTCGCTGTTGCCCCCACTATCTTTAGCCCCACAAGCAGGAGCAGCGGCATCATCATCAGCATTCAGCTTGCTGCTCGTTTGTTCCAGTTTGCTCGTTTACAGGCTTTTACCTGAAACTATTACCCACTTGCCGACTCAGTTCGTCGGTCTGTTGGTCTGTTGGTCTGTCCGATTGTCAGTCTGTTGCTGTCTGCTTGGCTGTATTATATAGCTAGGATGCGGATGCAGAGTCCTTATGCAATCAACTGTCGACTCGTTACAACTTTTCCTTGCAAATCTGTTAAGGTATAATATTTCGTAGAGCATCTGTAGCTAGTTGCTCATCTGATTACATATTTATCTACAATTTATACATAATTTTGCTTCAGCTTCCATCAGACACTGCAAAATACTTTAAGCACTTTAGCTTCCCATTAAGTTGCAACAAGGGGATGGAGATTGCCCAATGTGCAACAACTGCGACCAGTAACAAGACATGGCAAAGCTCTGGCTCCAAAACAATCCATCAGCATAGCATTCACGTATATCCCCTCTTTCCCTCCCCCTGACAAAACTGTCAAAAACTTGTGATGAGAGCACAAATCTCACACGCACATATTCGAACCAACTTGGTCCCTTCAAGTTTTTCACTTTAATTTTCTGGCAAAAGCTGCCAAAAATCCTGTAAGACTAACAAAAACAATGATGAATTTGCTCAGAAAGCCACTAAAAATGTTTACCCAAATACAAGTATGTTGTGTGGCCCAAAAACAAAAATAATAGTGCGTCCCGAGCATCTATGATGAAATGTGCTTCATTTTTCTTACAATAACATGCAGAACTTAAGATGGGCGCTAGTGAAAGCATTGACAAGTCAGGCTATGAATGGCAGAGGGATCAATACGAATAAGATATACTCTGAATGAGAACATTTCTAAAAAATTTTGAAAAACAAAAAGAAGCCAAATCAATATATGATTTTCCTAGATATACTTAAACATAAGTGTATCTATTATAAAATATGATTTTATCTATTATAAAGTAGGATAAAATGAGAACATTATTGAACCATATTTCTTAATATAACCTAATCTTAATAGAACCTAATTCAAATATGGTTTGCGTAAATATAAAACTATAACTAAGATAACTAAGATAAATTCTTAGCAGTAACTTGAACTATAATCGTAGAGCATTTCATATCGCCTTGAGCAGGCAAATGTGAACCACATGTCAATGTCAATGGCGATGACAAAGACAAATTTACCAAACAGAGAGTGGAGGATGTATAGGATGTGCTGTAGAATCCTGATACCTGGGTCAGATATACGAGTATTACGATAAAGTTAATATGGCGGGCACGTGAAGCACTTGGCGTTCAAAATTTAAATGCAAAATACTCGTTGGGCTGCGTTCTTTAATCGAAAATTCCGAGCATGCTGCTGCTACTGTGGAAATTTAATGCACCGTTTGACAAAGACACACACAGACACACAGACACACACACACTCACACTCACACACACATAGAAACACTGAGCTCAAATGGCGCCAAATTCCGTCCGGCAATCAAGTAAATTCAAAGCAAATTGCCCGCACTGTGAGTTTTGGGCCATGGCTATAACAGTGTAACTGTAGACAGAGGCTAAGGGCAAGCAAACGCCTCATTATTTTGCGCTTGAGAAGTTTCTGTCTCGTCACTAATTCATCATTGTTTCGGCACATTAAATGCTTGAACGTCAACGCATTCATTATCTTATAGCCGTATGGACCAAGAACTAGTCTGGTTTGGCTTTTGGCCAACTCATCGCCTGCTCGCTCACATGGTCACACAGGGCTCAGCTATCTGTCAGCGGGCGTCACCAAGGCAGCTCTTATGCTTGAGTGATATTAACTGACCAACAATCAGTCAGCAAGTCGAGCCAAAAGAAAGCCAAAAACAAACGCACGACTTGGCCCAAAGACCAGAGACTGGAGACTTAAGCCAGATTTAGGCTGAGCATGTTACATATATATTTGCGACCCACAAATCACCTCGTCATTTTCTCAGAAATCCTTTTTAATTTCATCCTCTATGTAGCTGCCTCTGTGTGTGTGGTGTGTGTGTGTTTGTATGTGTGGTGTGTGTGTGTATGCTTAGCATGTTAATTGCTTTCTAAGCTAATCGAATTTTTTGCTCGTCATTATGAGTAATGTGCATTGGCCTGGCTAACATAAAGCAATTTGTCGACTAACTTTCCGAGTGGCAAATTGCGTTAATCTGGCAAAGACTTAAATTTATCAATATTAAAGCCATGTTAATTCTCATCAGCCGCAACACAAAAATAAATACTTAATCGCACATGTCAACTGAACTTAATTTTACATGTAAACAAAACAAAATGTTGTAAGCAAATAATGCAACAACAAAAAAATCATGAATTAAATAAAATAACACAAAAGGTAAATACTTGTAAATACACATGTATGTACATATTATAATAAGCATATATAATATTTATTGTTTGGCACTTTCATTTGCATATTTGATCATGTGATTGCTTTTGAATGCTTCTATGCAATTCACATATGAAACCTCATAGTAATAAAATACAAATGCGATTAAATAATGTTGCTTAGACATATTACGAAACGAGTAAGTTCATTTAAATATCGAATGCCTTTCAATATTATACTTCTGACAGCTCTACAAAGTCAGAATGGAGCCAGCAACAACTTTGTCGATGTTTTATACTATTTTTAAAAGCAGTATATATAGCCTGCAATATATTACATTTAATTATTATTTCACAAACTTTATGAACAAGCTATCACAAGCTATGCATGACAAGACGCTACCGGAAAAAGTTATATTACTGATACTGGGCTAATTTATGGAGCACATAAGTTAATTTTTGTTTGTCTGTTGTTTGTTGTAATTAGTCGTCGTTCAAGCCGTTGGCCAGGACCATTAAATCCAACCCTGCAACGGAACTCGGACATAAACAAATGAAAAACTGTTGCTTCCGCTGCCTGTGTACCAGTCCAAGATAAAAAAAGACAGCGAGTGTGTGTGTGTGTGAGAGAGAGATAGAGAGACAGATGCTAATTATTTTGTCGGTTCGCAAAAGTTCATAGTTCAGATATAAAACATACAACAACACGAATAACAACAATAATGACTGCAATACCACAACCACATCAACATGCCCAGTCTCTGACCTTATCCCTGGCCCTCATTTCAGTAATTTTTATTATCAGCCAAGTAAAATAAACTTAATTAAAACCCACGTTGGGCGCGAGGTCCGTCCTTTGATTCATTGCCTTTGCATTTGGAAAGTGCTCGCTTAAATGCAATAATAAATGTTAAAAAACGGTTGCCTTGTTGGCAAGTGTAAAAAGAAAAGCCTTGCAAATATTGTTGACCCTTAAACTTGATGAAAGGCAACTACGAGTTCAAGGCAGGGACAGTTTTCGGTAATATAATGCATTCAGGCTTCTTAATAGTCTTAAGCTAATTGTAAAGGAGATGGGTAGATGTAATGTATTGTATATTATCTTGTATAACAAAGTTGTCCTCATTTATTTGTTGATTTATTCAATTTGATTACTTGTGCTACAAGCGTAAGCTTATTGTTTAAAGTACTAGTCAACATAACAGTTAACAGTTGGGTAAATTTAACATTTTGTCATTATAAAGTAATTTACAATTAAATTGGCATACATTTGTATAATAATTGTAACTTTAGTATTAAGACAAAGATTCAATTTTGTTATTATCTTTTTCAGTCATTTTATTTATGTTTTGATTTTAATATTAAATTAAATTAGTTCAAATTATTTGATTATTTCCATTAAGGTAAGCTTTTAGTTTTCTTAATAAGGCAAGCATTACATTTGACTTTGTACTTCCGATGTCAACCATTTTATGCAATAAATGACTTAAAAATATGACATTCTTGAATGGAAAAGAAGTGTTGTATATTTCTTAAAAATGTTTTGATTAATACGGCAATCACTGCACGCATTTCATTTCAGGTGTGAAGCCCATTGACGCACTGCATCTATCGAACCTCTCCGTCCCGCGCATTATCGATGTTGCACAAAAGGCCAAACTGTTCTGCAGTTATGAAATGGGCAATCGGACCCTCAATTCAGTCAAATGGTACAAGGATGACCTGGAGTTTTTCAGGTAAGCGTCCTGTAAGCTCCAGTGCCAACTGCTGTGGCTTCAACTCTGCAAAAAACAAATAAAAAAGTGTCATAAAAATATTTTCGGCCCTGGCTTGAAATAATAAAATGGCCCAGTGAGTGTGCCGGCGCATTCATGCAGATTTTATGGTGTAAATTGAAAACGTCATGAAATTGCAACACTGTCCGCAACAAAGTGATGCCAGATGGGACCTGTACAGTGGGGCGGGTAGATACACCTACATACATATGTAGGTGTATAGTGTACAGTGTTCAGTGTACACTCGAACGCTTGAAAGTGTCGCGACTAATTTAAATGCTTAATTGAAATGGATTTTTATGGGCACCAGCAATTGCGCTCAGATGACGTTGCCATTTCGAGAGTCCAGCTGCCAACGTTCCCATATTCCCCTTGACTCCTTGCGTTCAAATATGTGTGAAGAGCACTTTTTATTTAACTGGCTTAATTGCTGGTCATTGGTCGGGCTTAATCGAGCGCAAAATATTCCACAGTATTTTGTGTGGAGCACAAATCCTTTTTAGGCCACGTTTGTTATTGATTTTAAAGCCCTATTAATATCGCCAGTCAAGCAATTAGTTTAATGGATTATATCGATTCAACGGCTTTCAAAAATAAAACAAAAATACCAAAATTTTCCTTTTAATCTCTGTTAACCACATGCGATTTGCATTACATTGTTTTGTTCGAGATTATTGCTTTTGACACATTGTGTTTTATTTTATTTTAAATACTATTATTACAACTTAAGCCAACAATTCACTATGCATTTGAAAAAGGGGTATTTATGGTATGGTAACAAGAAAAGATTTGTTTCAAAAGTAATGCTTTTTAAAATTCTAAAATTTTATTAAGTAAATGTAGAAGAGTAGACCCCATTAAAAATATTAAAGTCTATACAGTAATAAACATTACAGTGGTAAGTGTACCAAAAAATTTATAAATCCGTAATTTCTGGGTTGCAGGGTATGCCTTAGCCATCTCTCGACTCTCAATCAGAGAAATCTAATAAAATTGTTGCTGAATTGATTTTTATTTAATAACAAACAGTTGGTGACAATTATTATAATATCGTTTTGTAAAAAGGAACTATTGATTATTAATTTGAAAGGTAAAAATAGTCTATAAATATATGAAACTGTACTATAGAAGAATCAAAAAACCGTGTTACAAAGCAATTCAAATCATAGCCAATATATAATCTATACATAAAACTCTTTATCCTACATGGACGTATAGTTTATTTAAAGATTACAGCTCGGGTATATGCATATCTGAATGAATATGCGGCGACTATACATTTTGAATTTTATTTTAGTTTTCTTAGTATAGAACTTTAACATCCATTCGATTTAGTTTCCCATATTCAAGTTCTTCAAAATGTATACAAAGCGTAGACTACAATTATAACTAACAGTTGTGCTCTTTTCAAAACGTACTTCGAACTCTAACTGGAATACATAAGCGTATGTATAAATTATTTAAAGATTACAGTTCTGGTATATGCATATCTGAATGAATATGCGGCGACTATACATTTTGAATTTTATTTTAGTTTTCTTAGTATAGAACTTTAACATCCATTCGATTTAGTTTCCCATATTCAAGTTCTTCAAAATGTATACAAAGCGTAGACTACAATTCTAACTAACAGTTGTGCTCTTTTCAAAACGTACTTCGAACTCTAACTGGAATACATAAGCGTATAAATTATTTAAAGATTACAGTTCTGGTATATGCATATCTGAATGAATATGCGGCGACTATGCAATTTGAATTTCAATGTAATTTTCTTATTTTATTTTGGAAATTGACGAAGTTGAAAAAGACTAAGCCTGAAGCAGAAGCGCAGTTGAGGCAACCATTGAAAACTGCATAATACTCGTACTCGCGGTATTCATAATAAAAATTGTGAGAGCAATGCGAAATGCGGCTACAAATCGGCAAATCGATGGATTTTTATTTGCACGCCATTTGCGCAACGTTGGCGCAAAATGCAGAAATCGAAAACCTTTTTGCATGCGCTCATAAATATTTCATGGATTCGATTTTTGCGCAGCACTCGAAGTTGCTTTCTCTCTCTAATGTCTCTGTCCCTTTCTCTCGAGTGTATGTCTTTATCTGACTATTTTTTTGGTCTATGTCTTTCTCTCTGTTTGCAGATATTCGCCGCTAACACCGCCGACAACAAATTGGTTTCCCGTCAAAGGTGTCACCATCGCCGACGGCTCGTCGCATTGCAATCAATTCATCTGCAACGTGGAGCTGGAGAAGCTAAATGTGCACTCATCTGGCCAGTACCGCTGCGAGGTGTCCGGCGATGCACCGGAGTTCAAGCTGATCGATAAGACGGCCAATATGACCGTTGGCGGTAGGTACCAAATGTCATTCCCCTCCCTCTCAATCTATATCTCTCTCTATGTACAGTGGCAAACTAAAGTCTACATACATACAGTGTTATTCCAAATTTAATTTTAAATGTATTAACACATAAATATCGTTAACTTGAAAAATAAGTTCTTAATACAATTATTTCATCAGAAGAAAATTATTCTTTTTGACAAGCCTTTATAATAATATTTAGTATATTAATTTTAAAATTCCCTTGACTTGTGTTTATATATTTTCATCTTTGCTACAATTGTTTAAAGGTTATTCTAAATATGGATGTTTTTATTATTAATCCCTTATAAACATTTTACAACAAACAATACTGCTTCATTACTTCTTTGATATCGGCTCCTATACTTCTATGAGAGCGACAATTGAACGGTAGGAGGAGGGTAGACTTTAGTTTGCCACTGTATATCTCACAGTATCTCTTGTAATATTTGTTATTTACTTGTATGATTTATGTGTGTGCTTCGCACAAAGACAACAAATTATGTGCAATTTTGCAAACACTTAATAAAATTATAAATGGTCTTTGCACGCGTCGCTGCCCGCGGGGTAATCTCAACTCCTTTTCATTTATCATTTACATTGGCAGACAGTAGACAGAGGGGATAGGACTTAGGGACGGAGGCGTGTACGCAGTTCAAAGGCTGCCGCATAAATGGTGCAAAATTGTGACACGCGTCAGCCATTTGTATGAGTAATGATTGTTAATAAATCCTGGCCTAGTGCCTATCCTCTCATCCCCTCATCTCGTATACCACCCACCTGCCAACAAATTCAACTCAATTGTGAGATTCGTACGAATCAATTTATAATCTCCCAAAAGCAGCATCTCCGTTGTCACGTGCATGGCCTAGACATCAACGGGAATAACCGAAAAACAACAACAATACCAACTCGTTTGTGGCACTGGGACCTGTAGTTGGGGCTTGTTAATGTCAGCACCGCCGCTGGCCACGTTGGGCGCCATTTTGAACTCGCACTCGCTTTGATTGGCAGCGTACATGATGCCGCTGTGGTTTTGGCCCTCCTCTGCGGTTGTGGCCCAATGTGGTAGGTACGCTGGGCCAGCTTCGCTTTGAAATTCAAATCAATTGATTCTCTGGCCCAATGTCATTTGACGCAAATGAAAATGGCTCGCTTAGGTCTTTTGTTGCACGAGAACGAGACGGAGAACGAGAACGAGAAAGACGAGCATGAGCATGAGAATACGGATCAAAATGATTTATTTGTCGCAATTTTCCTGCTCAGCGATTTGTTCTTCGGTTGCTTGGTACTTCCACTCAAACTTTTGGGATATTTTGCGTGATGGGTTGGGGTGAGGAGAGGGGAAAGTGTAAGAGGAGGGGCTTTTATTTATTGACGCTACTTTAAGAGTATTGATTTGCATAATGCGCACTTAAGCATTTGTTTACGCGTAACAATCAAATTTGAATTCGCATTTTCGTATTTGAATTTCGCCTTTAATTGGATGTTTTCTTGTTGTTGGCTTGGTTGTCTCTCCTCTTGACTGTGATATTTGCATGTCAATTTGACTTTTATCTATTCTACTTATAGGTAGGCAAGTAAGCCACGCTTAACTTGTTCAGCATGCAAATAACATAGACTAGATTAGATCCAATCGCATTCCAAATTTAACCACCAAAAATTGAGGGTTGTTATCTCTTATATGTATAGTCTCAACTCAAATGGCATTCTTCCTTTGGGCACATTGAAGAGGCAGTCGATTAAAATAGAAAACAGTGATATAACTATATTTAAATTGAAATAAAGTTTAGTTGATGAGCCTGTTAAAAATTACCAGTTTATATACACTTTATTCTTCAAGATGTGGTAAAAGATTAGTTGTCGATTTGTAAACCCAAAGTTTAAATTCAAATATTTAACTTATATGTTAAATCTACAACTTTCAGCAACTGCTTTTCACATGTTTCATTTTGCCCTATTTCCTTTGGATTGTGTAACAGATATTAATAAAATAATTATCGATTTGTTGATTTAAATTTGAAATTCAAATCATTTTCTTTTAGTTGAAACTACGACTTTCAGCTATTGTTTTTCATATATGTATTATCCTAGTTGTTATATTTAACTTAGCCATGCTTCCTGTTAACAAGAAGGAACAAAAATAGTTTCAAATGAAATAAAGTTCCATTAATGAACCTATATAAAATGATTAGATTGAATAAACTATATTCATGAACATATAATACAGTTTAGTTATCTATTTCTATTCATAAATTCAATTTCTATATATTACATTTTAGTTGAAACTACGACTTTTAGCTACAGCTTTCCGCATATTACATTATTATATTTAATTTTGTCCTGTTTCCTTTGGATTGTGTAATAAAAATTTTTCAATAACAAACAAGGGACTCATAAACTGACTGCCATATAACAAAATGACTGAATTTCTCTCTTATGCAGACGGAAAAGCAGCCATTTTTGGCATATGCCACCTTCAATACGCCATTTTAATTTTATGTGTGTGTCAGTGTGTGCGAGTGAGGGTGTAAGCCATAAAAAACACAATCCAAGTCACACATACATGTTCTAGTAAATACATATATGAAATGAAGAACTGGCATTACAAATATAAAAGCCAACCAAGCAACGATGGCATCAAACTTCATCAACGAGCTGGCGACAAAGTTAAAGCACCACCAACCACCACAGCAACAACACCACTTTACCAACACTTCTGATGTTGCAGCTGCATAGAACAATGTGTTTGAGAGTGTGCCTGTGTGTGTGTGGCATGTCCGGTGCAGCACGTAGTTTCAAGTTAATGCCATACCTTGTTGTGTAGTGTAGTGGTTTGTAGCCAGTTTTTTGTTTCAATAGCTGCGAAGCTGTTGACAGACCAACAATCAACTTGGGAATTTTGTCACTAAAGTGCCATCGCCATGCTTGAATTCTACCTAACCCACCTGGTGAAAAACTTTGACAAAAACGGACAGCAGGGTCTTTGTCTCGATTTTCCAAACGGCAATCACCTCGCGTTGTTGTGCTCTTTGATGATGCTCGAAAGCGGTGTGGAAAAACTTTACAGAGCAAATATTTTTCCGCTTAGTTGCGTGCCATGTGTCGCCACCCCACTGATTAACTTTGAAAGTTTGTTCAGGATGTGATCTGTGTCCACAAAGATAGTGGGGCTGGTTGTGGGGCAGGCAGGCAGGCCGGTGCCACACCTAATTACTTCAGAGATTTGCTTCATTTAAAGGGCATACCGCGTTACGCTCCAACCACAAAATTTACCCTTGGCCTGTCCACTTTTGACTTTTTAATATGGGGTCATCATTTGTGGTGTTCCCAACCGGACACCGCATTGGCCCCAAACAGCTACACCTGTTTGGCATGCTGTGCTTGTTCTTTCCTCAGTTTCCTTACCTTCATCTTATTGTTATTGTTGTTGTTGTTGTTGTTTGTCTCGTTTAACATTCAAGCTGGCAGAGAGCAATTTCCCCAACTGCCTATAGAGTCGTTTGTTTCCTTTTCTTTATTTTTTGTTTGTTTTGAGTTGCTGCTGTTGTTCTTGTTGTTTTGTGTTTTACTGGTACTTTGGTATTTTTGGTTTATTTATCCGAGTTGATTGCTTTGTTTTTCTACACTTTCTCGTATACTCGTAGCTGCTCGTTGCTGCCACATGCTTGCTGCGTGTTGTTGGCAACTCCAGTCACAGCTCTGCTTACCACAACTCCACTGGTGAACCGGGTACACCTGCAGACCGGCAGAGCGGTACACCAATGACCGGTTCACAGATGCCACCGAGCGGCACAACATGGTCGCAATCATCAGCTTCAGCTTCAGCATCAGCTTCAAATTGTAGCAAGCATTGTGCCATTGCCATCGCCTCTGTAAGTTTTACTTGAAACAGGTCAGAAACTTTCCACCAAAGTGGTTTGTATTAAGTCAATTAAAAAGTTTATAGTACTGCTGACTGCCTGACTTTTGATGGCCCCCGGGCATTCCCACACCCGCCTAGGCCTTCACTTTTCTTTACTCCTCTACACTTCTCAACATATTTCACAAATTCTCAGCAACAGCAACAACAACTGTACCAGTCGGCATTCATTTGACTGAAACTCAAATTGTTGTTGTTGTTGTCGAAGTTGTTGTTTTTGTTGTTTTTGTTATTGTTGTTGTCGTGCCCACTGTATTGTGGTCGATGTTGTTGCTGGTGTTGTTTCTGGTTGTTGCTGGTTCCTGCTGCTGGTGGTGGTGACGGATACCTTGTTTTCACTGCTTCTATCTGTGTGTGCGTGGCTTTGTGTGTGACGCAATAAACCAAATTATTCTTGCTTTCATCAAAAAGTTTGTCCTGGGCAATTATTTGTAAAGATTAATTAACACTTTGAATAAATATTAAGACTGTTAGCGGGCTGATAATTACCAAAGTGGTTGGGTGGTTAGTTGGCTGACTGGGTGGCTACCCACGTTAGGTACACAAACACTTTCTGACCCAAGCAAAGAGCTTTCCGCATTTCTGTTAGATCATTGCCCAAATCATCAAGCACTTTCCTTTAGGGCAATGTCATTAGCACGGCTTAAAGTGACAATAAATACAAATTATTTTAATAAAAATGGAGTGAAAATATTATCTCTATTTATCTTGAATTCTTTCAGTTCTGCCCAAATTCGATCCATTCATCACTGGCATACGACACTCTTATAAATATCGGGATGTGCTGCTTGCCAACTGCAGTTCGGAATGGTCGAGTCCTGCGGCGAGATTGACATGGTACATCAACAACAAGACTGTAAGTAGATTCGCACATTGCCCATACGCACCGTTGGCTGGCCAATGTCCTCGTTAGATATTTGTTGCCGTGAATGCAGGTTAACCTGATTTCATATCTGTGGCATAGCAACGTGCAACGTACTACGTTGTCAGCAGCATTTGTGCCCCACAGCCGCAGCACGCACTGTAAATGCAAATCGCAAATTATATGTGGCATGTGGCATGTCCAACGGTTGTGCCACTGATTGCTCGCCGTTTACATGAAAAACTATGTACCTTTCGTTCTCTGACTCGTTCTCGTTTTCGGTTTCGATTTTTCATTTTGATTCCTTTGGCCAGGCACCACAGAGCAGCCTTCAACCGCAAATCAATGAGATCACACGCAACATCGAAGGCTTTCCACTCTATGCCAGCAATCTGCAACTACGTGTCCACATTGATGACCAGCGCTTCATTAGCAAAAGCGAGGTCCTCGAACTCCGTTGCAGTGCCGATATCATGGGATTGGCCAACCAGCGACGTGAAAGTCGAATGCGTACCACAATCCTGGCGCTCAAGGACAACGGCTACAATCAACGATTTACCGAGAATGGCACCTGTGCTAGTGTCCGAGCAGGTAAGCAAACCTACCCTGTCTCTCTCTCTCTATCAGGGGTGCCACAGAAATGCAAACCAACCGAAATCCAGCAAAAAATAACAAGGCAAGCTTGTTAAGCCTGTTATCTGTTAGGAGATTTAATAAAACTCTATATTTATTAAATAAAATTTGATTAATCAAAAAAGAAAAACGTAAATTTTACCTACATTTATTATTTGTTTAAAATATACCACTTATTTGTCATTATTCTTAAGTTTACAAGAAAGGCAGCCTATTTTTGTGTTTCCAAAAATGTGTCTGAGAAATGGAATCTCTCAGAGTTCTGTGTCACGTACGTTTAGATTTGAGAGATTTGTAAACTAGCTTCAACCCAAATCTCCTGAGATTTCTGTGTCACCATTGATTCTTTCTGTTTGCCTTTTTTCTCTAATCAATCTCTAATGTAATTTATTTGCAGCCACATTTGCAGCCTGGCTTTTGTGTCTGGCATCGTTGTTGCCCTGGCACTGCACTTTAAGTTAGTAGCTGTCGCTGTTGGCCGCTTTCATTTTAGCCTAATTTTTTAAACTCGTTTGTAAGTCCACAACATGCGGCAAATCCATGGAGTTTACTCTACACCCTACTATGCCACAAATGAAAAGTTAACAAGGTAACAGTTGAATTTGTATATATTTACCAATAAATTGCATAGTCGAAATCGAAATTAATATCGATATCAACATCGAGGACGAACTCGAATAAGCCTAGCAGCTAATCGAATTTCCCTTTGATGTAATGCCAGATGTGTGTAAGCACAAAAAATGAAACTAAAAGAATAATTATAATATTTAACAAATTAAATTTGAAATAGTTTTGCAGAGAATGTGTCAGGATATTCGTATGTAAATCTAATAAAAAATAATAAAATTAAATTGAAATTGTAAACAATTTGCACATACTCGTATGTATTTGCACGCACAGAAATGAAAAACAATCAACGGCAACTAAAAGTAAACTTAATTATTGTATGTGAAATGTTAATGTATTTGTATTAAATGATGTATGAGAAATAAAATTACCCAAAAGCGCAAATATTACAAGACAACCTACATTGTTTCTACCTGGTTCTGATTTGGTATGTATGCCAATAATTAAGAAACAATATTTAATATTGTGCTGAATACTGACTACTATCTGTTTTTTTCCTTCTGGATATATTTAATATTTCAAAAGTTTACAGAACCAATATAAGTGATAACCAATTTATAAGCTAATAAAATATTCTGCTGTGGCTTCTTTTTATCAGTTGATGGCAAGCACAACAATAAATAGTCCCTATTTTAATCTCTATCAACGACCCACCCAAAGTCAATGCCAGAGCCTATGCTATACATTTCCTGTACGCCCATCTAATTCGTTTACCCTGCTTATGGTCTACTGATAAAGGAGCCCAACAAAAACAACCCAGATTCGATTTAGCATTTCCAGAATAAAAAACCAAACACTTTGCAGGCCATGCACAAACACTTCTCCTGGTTAGAAACGAGACCCACTTCGAGAGAAAAATATTCAACGCATTATGACAAATCCGGCTAAAATATGCAAGGGCCAATGGCCGCAGGTAAAAATGGTGGACAATAAAAGCCAACACGAACGTTTCCCGAAAATTATGCATAAAATGGCTTCAGGACTGCGACAAAAATGGAAAAATGTAAAAAAAAAAAATAAAATAGAAAAAAATCGGAAAGCCGAGACCGAAACCAAAAAGAAAAGCAAACAAAGATAAATTTTTGCTGTCTGGGTTTGGGGTCGTCCACGGCTACTGTCAATGTGCCGTGGGCCCATTAAATGACGGAAGTAAATAAGCTTGACAAATTTCCACTCATCATTTTTGCATTAATTCGGGCTTCTTTAACGCATCAACAAAAAATGTCCTTTGATTAATCAAAAAATTTACCATGCCCGTGGGCAGCGGACTGAAAAAGGCAGCACACAACACAAACGCAAACACAAACACAACAAATTACCCAAAGAGGCGCCGTCGGCATTCGGTGGGTTTTGTGTGTGGTAAAGGCGCCAAAACAACACATGGGGCATACTAACTACTTCTTCATCCAACCTCAGTCCAAAAACATCGTTGACTGCGGCTTGTGGCAGCTTCGGAGACGCAAAACCCAACACTCACCCAAAACAGGAACTGAAACAGACCACATTCAAAACGTTACGCCAAACAAAAAAAGATTTCACAGATTTTTGCACGCGATTTGTCAAACTGACATTTCCAACGTTGCTGCCGCCCAGTCGACGTCACCAGGCGTCATCCTCGACGCTGACGCTGACGCTGACGGTGACGCTGACGTCGGCGACGACTAAGAATTAGAATCGTGTTTTTGTTGCCACAAACAAACTTCAACTACAAAAAGCCTGGCGAGCGACAGCCCAAGTTGATTTAGTAAGTCACGTGGCCGCGTAACTGTAAATTGCCTGCTCCTACTGCTGCTCCTACTGCTGCTCCTACTGCTGCTCCTACTGCTGCTCCTACTCCTGCTTCTGATCCTTCTGCTGCTTTTCCTGGTTTGGTTCTGGTTTTCGGCTCTATCAGACCTAGCGCGTGCGAAATAAAACTGTCTGCCTTCGTTTTTGTTACCTTTTTTTTTTGGCAGCCATTTTACGTGGTCCAAAACGGCTTGGCACTCAATTTAAGCCGCCGGCTAACCGAGAGTATAGCTTTGAACTGAAAGCAGTCACAGTGACATTCGGTCCGATAAAAGATAAGCCGAACGACTGACGTCTTACATAAGAACGTTCCATATGAATTTTGTAATTTAAGCTAAGAAAATGTTTCAAATTAAATGAAAACATGCAAAAGTACTCGTACTTGGCCCGTTGCCGACATGTAGTTTTTGGCAAATGAAACAAAAACAAAGCCCGAGCCGCACTCAGGTGGCTTTATACTGAAAAGATTATTTTCCCCTTCCCGCCTCCTCCTTCCACAACATCATCAAAGTTTCCCCTTAAGCGCGAATCCCGAACCTATTTCAAAATGTTGCGATTAAATTATAGTTTTTAGTTAAAGTACACAAAAATGGATTCTCTACTGGAATATTATTCTAATCATCTTAAGCAAATGGAAGATTATTAAAGATTTATTGCAGATCCATTTTTACTGTAGGAAATTACCACTGAAATTGTAGTCCAATTTGTAAAAACTAACTTCAATATCAGTAGCCATCTTTTTGTGGTCAATATTAAGGCTTATAATTGATGAAATTTCAAAATTCTATTAATTTTGTTAATTGTTTTACACTATGCCTTTTCGTTAAGGTCTTTTATTTTTTCAGTGCATATTAGAAATATAATTTAATTTCTAAACTACCAAATCCAATTTGCGCATTATTTTATCACTATTTTTATTGGCTTAATGTTGAATTTTTTTAAATACATATAATTTAATCTATTATGTAGAAAACTATTTTTTTAGACAAACTACATATGTATGTGGCAATGTCATGCTGTTTGACAGTTTTAACAACTGCCTGACAATTGACACACCCACAGCACTCATCTAAGTCCAGTGACAATATTCACTCCCTGATCCGCAGATGGTCAACACAAATTGCCTAATAGCCAGTGACACTGATTTAAATTAAATATTTGAGTCAGCCCGACTCTGTCATGCTGTCATTCTATCATTTTGTCAACATGAGTTTCAAACAAACATGAAATTCATTCAACATTGTCGCCGTTGTTGTTAAAATAACTAAAATAAAATCCACTTAAAACTGAACGGTTAGTTAACCACGCGACTCTACAAATAACTTTATCAAAAAAAGAGTAGAGTACCTGCAGGCATATATTTGCATCTGTTCATTATGTGCACATTTTTCTACTAATTAAAACAGTTTATATTTTATTAATAGAAACTGTAACACGCTGTACGCATTTTGCAAATGTTAACAATGAAATATTATATTAAAACTTCATTAGTTATATGAACAACACACTGTTAGAAGTAGACGCTATCGTTAACAACAATTTGTAAAGTTAACTGAATTATATTTATTTTCAATGTTACTTTATAAAAGGATAAAAAGTATCTACTACTTAATTCATTCTTCCATTCAACTAATCAAAGTACATCACTACAATTTTCAATTCACTGTTTTAATAACAGAATGTACCCAAATAGCCAGCACATATGAGAGAAGCGCCCATCAGTGCTTTAGAAAATAAGTCAAGTCACGGCGACTAACGGGACAGGGCATTGATTTTCCCTTTTGAGCCGTAGCTGTCAGTCAAAGTGTCGCGTGGCAGACATGCAACACAAACAGTGACTGACTCTCACTCCTCTTCAAACTGAACATGACATGCGTTCAACGTGATGATGGCAATTTAAACAAGCGCAACATTTCCGTTTCGTGTTTTTTATACCCTATAGTACTTTAATGGATAGAGAGGGATCCCTCATTCTCCCTCTGATCGAACCAAACATATCTAAGATTTCGAATAATATGCAATTATTAATTTCCAACTCAACTCAACTAACGTACATATTTTATTGTTGACTCGATAACATTTACAGTGGAAAGTGGAAAACTAAAGGCTACATAGGCCAAACTTACGATCGCGGAGAAGTAAAAAAAAACAATTTTAATTTTCTTGGGATTAAAAAAAATCATGCATATAAAAATAAATAAGATTAAATAAACTAAAATCTTTCTTCACATATTTTTGAGACAAAATTAAAATAAGGTTTTTTAACATTTGCATTGTTAGAAACAATAATGCATAGTTAATTTTTCTAAATTAGACTTTAATTCGATTTTCCACTGTATATCTACCACACAGAGAGTAACACTTAGTCGCTCATTTTTAAGTGGTGCTGTCACACATGTTTTTTCAGTGTTTTACTTCTTTGGATACTCGGCCAATGCCGATTGCCAGTGCATTTTGAAATGGCTCACGTTGATGCTGATGTTGATGGCAGTTGTGTCAGTCGGATCAGGGCCTAATTGGTCCGAGGTTTAGGCGCTGTCCAATGCTTTGTTGTAATTAAAAACGTAGTCGTCAAAGAAGCGCGCATTTGGGCCAACTGGAATAAGTGCCAAGTGCAATTTACCAAAAGTCGACTTGTCGAATGAGTTTTGACTGTTGCCTCATTCGCTGTGGGTCAAAGCTGGCACATGGCCGTAGGCTTTAGCTGCCTTCTATCTCCCTTCATTCCCTCTCTCTCGCTCTCTCTCTCTTTCTGTCCCTATCTTTCAGTGTTTGGCCATATCATTGGCATTGGCAATTGCATTGACATATTGTTGCTATCGGCTTTCTGCCTTGTGAATGTCAAAATGCCACGTCACGATGCCACGACGCAAGCTCTGGGTACAAAAGGCAATCAGGAGCGTGCCTATCTTCTATCCTCCTCTCTATCTTTCTCTCTCTCTCTGTGTCTCCTTCTCCTCCTGTGTCTGTGTTGAACTTTAACGGCAATTGTCGACCGTAAAGCCCTTGACTTTATGCTGGGCATTAAGTGAACTTATAATTAAACGATTTGGCCATTTAATCGCATGTGTTTATCGTCGAATGAGTTTGGCAGAACGAGTCACAAACTGAATTCCTCTTGACCAAATGTTGTCCTGTCATTCCCAATGCAGTTACTCTCATTATTGTTCTTCTTGTTGTTGCTGTTGCTGATGCTGATGCTGTTGCTGTTGCTGTTGATGTTGATTGCGGTGATGTGATAGCAAGTGACAGTTTGGAGCAAGAGAATTGCAGCATTGATTTCGGCAATTACACTGTACTTCAGTACTTTTTATTTCAGTGGCTTCTTCTTTCCCAACAATTTCCATTAATGTGTGAAATTGTTCGTATTATTGCAAAATATTGAAGTTGTTTAAAAATGGAATGAAATTTTACAAAAGGTTGAAGACTCGTACTTATTTATAGCATAGTGAACGCATTGGTTTTTTAGTTATGTTTCTAGAGATTTTTCTATTGTATTGACTTGTGGTACTTCTAATTTCAAACTTATTAATTCACTTTGAGTGAAATAAAAGATATTCCTTCGATTGTATAAATTATAAAATTGCTCAAAAATGTTTAAGGACTTTATCTTGTATGTAGCCCAGTGAAAGGCATTGAAATTCAGTTATTAGATACAGTTTGACTTACAACTTGTATCTATCGATTAATTTCAGAGCCTGCTTGCTCTGCATTAAATATCTATATCATCACAATTCCAAATAAATCACTTAACAATTAAGTATTAATGCAGACTCCAAGAACTACCTGCCCCGTCCCTTGTTTTTTTTTCTGTCAAATATCCCACATGGGCCCCATTTAAGCAATATGTCATAAGGCCGCCAAGATGTTTAACTTTGTTGCTATCGTTTCCTTTTTTCTTTTTATGACAAGCCACGCCAAGGACTCATATCTCCGCTGTTTTCCCAGTCTCTAAAAATAAATGGCCCAAAAAAGGGGCGTGCAAAATTTTGAAGGCCTGGGCAAACTCAAAGATGACGACGTGTAGTTATAAAAATTTTTATCTTAAAGCGACTGTCAGTTTTTCGACTCAGGCTGTACTGTACTGTCCTTGTCCCATCGTCCTGTCTGCTGATGAAAACGAAGTTGACAATCCGAATGAGTTTCTTATAACAACAGAATGGCAGAAACAACAAGACGGAAGTGAAAACAAAATGAAGCGACAGCAAAAAGCGAGAACGTGATTCTAGGCTTGGATTTGGATTTGTATTTGGATATACATATATGTATGACAGGACCAAGGTAGAGTGTGAAGGGGCAGGAACAGGGTCAAAGGATGGGAATGGAAAAAGGGCTAAGGTTAAGCACTTGGGCTTACACACAATGCAAGAAAAAAACCTTTTTGCAAATGTCGCAAACGCAAACAGAACATTTATGCGAATGTGTGGAATAAGTTTTGTGATTTCAGGATAAGGGGAATGTGTTTGTCTCCCTTCCCTTGTCTGTCTGTGTGTCCTGTCGCTGTCTCTGTTGCGTTTGTTAACGTTTAATAAATCAAAATTACTTTTCATTTCTATGACAGTCATAATGGGGCGTTACTTGACATTTTGCTTTTCATTTTTGGTGGCTGTTTTCCTTCTTCTTCTTGTTGTTGTTTTCCTTTCTGTGCCTCGCATGTGGCATACAGCGTGCTGTCCTGCTATCCTTCTGTCTGTTCATTTGCGCAGTTTGCAGCGTGTTTCCAGATGAAATCTCAGCGTTAAGAATTTTTGCCACATGCTCATGCTTAAAGCTTATCCTTATCGCGTACTTTGACACACCCACCCATACACACACACACACACACACCCACAACATACTCACACATTGTTGATTTTTATATTGGGTGCTAAATTCAATGCGCTTGCTCCCCCTCCGCCCCCTCTTAAATCTACCATCTCCACAAAAGACAACAATACCAGCAACAACAACAACAACAACAAGAAAATGTCATTTAATTTCGTTCATTTTGCCACACGCCGCAAGGGGCGTTGGCGTTGTCCTTGCACAGGATAACACCAATTTCGCTTATGACAGTTATTACAAATGCTGCTTGTCTGCCTTTTGCCTTCATTTTCCTTCTTCGTTCTCTGTACTCCCTTCTCCCTCCTCCATCCTCCATCATCTTTCGCCTCCTTTTGCGATCTGTGCAAAATGAGCAGCAGTAGAAATGCTGCCACTTTGCGCTTATCCTTCAAATGAAGAGTTATTGTAGGGACTTTTCAGCTCCCTCAACGCTACCATTCTTATTGATGTCTTGAGAATCGATTGTCGCTGATTTCAACAGCAATCACAAGAACAACAACAACAACATCAGCAACAGCAATAACAACAAAACCAAAAGCACATTAGTGCAGAGAAACGACGATGACTTATGCTGGCATCTTGTTGCCCTGCGTCTGTTTAAATGATTGCCCTTCTATTTAAATACCCTATACAATAAACAGAAGAGAGTACTATAAAATATTGGTTTTAAAGAACATTTTCAAAAAAATTCATCTCCCCACTAAACATAAAATAATCAACATTTATTTATGGCAGAATGTCTTAATGATGATTATTATGATTGAATGTAGGTAAGGCGTATCTTCCAGTCTGTCATTGCCAACTTAAGTATTCTTTCTGTTTCATGTACTTGCTTTCATTTAATATTTTTTCATTTTTTTGTTTTTTTTTTCATTTTTTGCAAGAGTCGCTTCGTTGGCTCTGTTGCAATTTTCATTGAATATCAATGTAGAAGGAATCCCAGAGACAGTAAATTAATTTTTCAAAAATTGGCATTCATTTCATTTTTATCGTTTGACTTTCGGAAGGCCTCTTTACATTCCCTAACTTTGAGTTCATTGGGAGCGCATTAAGCGTAGATTTCTATTTGGGCCTTGTTCATTTATTATTATTGTTATTTATTGTCACATTGTGTTGCTATTACGATGTCTACTCATTGTCAGTGAGCTATGTTTCCATTGAACTCAATTATCGACTCATGCTTCTACAATTGATAATTTGGAGCATAAAAGATATGTCAAACCTTCAGTTGGCAGAGAAAGCCATATGACAGGGCTTTAATTTCAATGAAAAGTTATTTCATAAACTTTCCCTAAAAATATAAAAAATAATAGTCAACAAAAAATGTTAGATATGATAAACAGAATTTGTTTTTGACTAATATTTATCATAAATCAATTAAAGTTATACAAAAATGATTAAGCAAAATATTCCACTAATTTTAGCAATTAAATTATCTATAATTCATGATAATTCGCGGTGCATCGAGGAATTCTATTGAAGTTTTTTTATCTAGTTTTTTTGTGTCAAAGAGTACAAAGCGAAAAAAGTTTCAACTTCTTTGAGATATAATCATAATGACAGTTCAAAGATAATCAAACAATCGACATCAGCTTCAAAATAACTAATCAAGCCTACTCTATAACTTGGAAGCTATACATTCTTGGTGAAATGCTTAGGTAAGTTTTTATCAGAATGATTTTAAAAACTGTAATTACTAATATTTATCCTGTAATTTCCTAACCCGTCAACTCACTTAAATTCTACCTCGGCTGTCTTTTCCAGTTATTTTTGTTAACTCTCATTAGAAGAGTCTTAAAATGTTTCAGTTCTTTATTGGCAAATTGCATTAAAGCTGCTGCTGAAATACCTCATCAGGCGTTTTGGCATCCCAAACTTTACCAAAGGTTCACCCACTAAATATGCAAGCAAATGAAATTACAAGCAGACACCATCCCTACTCCCCCTATTTTGTACACCTTCCCCGCAAGCAGCAGCCTTTTGTTAAGCTTAGTATCAGCTCCTTGGTTGGTTTCCTTTTGCTTTGTTGTAGCTTTGCTTCGCTTTAGGGGGCGTATTACGTATACGTATTACGAATTTCGTCTTTCGTGAAAACCAAAAATAGCATCACGTTTTAAATTGCTGCTTATCAAAACATGTTCTTGAACTGTAATCTGTTTTTGCGCTCGCGCGCACGCCAATCCCGGACGGCGCCTTGCCTTACCTGCCGCCATTTGAGGCAGAAACAGGTGGGGCAAGTAGTGGCTTCCCGTTTTTTGAGACCACAAAACCAAAAGCCGGCAAAGCGTCGGCTTCTCCGTCGTCGTCGTCGTCGTCGTCGTCAAGTGAGCAGCGGCGCTGAAGCATAAAATGAGTGAAAGCGAGTCGGAAATAAAAACGCAGCAGGCAACGCAAACTGACACATCATTTATATGGAGAAAAAAAGGGAAAGGGAAAACCGGATAAGGAAAGAGCAGAGTTCTATGTAAATTGAAACGAAGAAGATGCCGGAACAAATGCCTCACCTGCCAGAGTCTTAGTTATCAGCGGCGAGCATAAAAAATTTACATTAGCACGAATGACTAAACGAGATAGGAGAGGGAGCAACCCGAGGCAGACGACATATGGACATAGATCCTGAGGGAAACGTAGGTTGTTCCTAGGGTTAGCTGATGCCACTTGAGCAGCCCAACGCATCCGCAGCAATCTGTCATCTGTGTTGGCTGTCGGCGCTCCATAAATTTGTGACACTTTTCTGAGAATTTATTACTCGAAAATAAATCGCGAGCATCCTGTTAAAAATTTGCACACACACTCACACACACACGCACGCACGCAGCTTCTGATGAGCTGATGTCCTCATTTGGTATTCATTAGAGCTGCTCGACCTCACGCTTCTTGGCCAAGTTAATTAATCGAACAAAAGCTCATTGCGCACAAGGACCGACTGGTTACCTGCCATTCCTAAATGGATTGCCTTCTGTTTCTCTTTTTTGCTCTTCTCTGTCTCTGTCTCTGTATCCTGACCCCAGGTTTTCTATCCACCTGTCAACCTCCCCATCTAACTAGACAGCAGTGCCCTTGGTGTTGCTTGTGTTGATTTTTGAAATTGTTTGGCACTTGAGTGGCAAAGTGCTCCCTGGTGTGGCATCCACCCGATGTCAGTTCATGATGGAGCGACCAGTCAAGCAAAGGGCATGAGAAATTGCAGCTGCATTGCTAAAATAGTAGAACATTATGACGAAGTCCAAGGAGAAATGTGGCAGATGGAATACCAACAGAAACCAACATTGGTTGGACTCTACAACCTTCACAATCTGTTAACGAAATGTAAATAGATTATGGCAAATGGCCAACGTATTGGATAAACGCAGTTTTTATTCATAACTTCAAAAGATCCACAATGAAGTAAATTGTTTTATCTCTCTCTTCACTTAGTTGGAATGCAAAATATTTCAAATTTCAAAGAGATTGGCATTATAATTTATCTGCTGCTGTGGTTGTTCCATCAATAACTTAACTCTTTGTCCTTAAACACCAACAACTTGCTTAGCCAAAGTCATTAGAACATTGACCTCAATTATCGTTTAACTTGACGTATTGTGTCCCACATTCATTTCCAAACAATTAGTTAAGCGAATCAATGTGGTGTCAATAGTTTGATAATTTAATTGCTCAAAGAAAACCATCAGCTCATCGCATTCACATCTCGCTTTACTAATTTAATAAATATTTATGCTGTCAAATTAAAGTTCGTTGGTTGCTGTCACAACGAATCCAATTCGTTCTGGTAAATAGCTCGGGCAGTCGGAGTGCATGGAGCTTTTTTATGCCCATTACGTATACGCAGCGTAGGGCATTGCTCGCATTCAAGTCATAAGTAAGGTCATCATTATGGATAAACGCAATGTATGTGGGGGTTTTATGTACTTAACACTTCAGCTCGGCGCGTTCTGATGACACAGAGTCACAGTTGGGCAAGAAACCGAGCAAACTGCTCCATCTCCACATTTACCCCCTAAGGGGCATCGAGGTCGAGCAGATGAGCAATTTATCTCGCAGCTGTTTACTGTTTCACTTGGACCAGGCCAACACAGATGAGCGGGTGGAGCTATCACGCTTGGCTAAAGCCACTTATGCTCATACCAACAACATACACACACTTACGCACACAAATGTATGAATGTATGTATGTATGATTTATGTGTTGGTGTAAATACATAAACCCATCAAAATAAAAAGAGCCTGCGAGCCAAATGCCGAGTGTCCTTGTGGCCAACGCACGTATGCATTAAATGAGCAAAAAGCGCTGGAGCCTGAGGACGACTGCAAAAGCGAAAGTGAAATTAAAACTAAATTTCAGTCAAAGGGCGTGGCCGTCAATTGAAAGGCGTCGTCGTCGTCGTTGCTGTTTGCATTTAGCAGCAGCAACAGCCTGAAAGTGCAAATAGAAACAGAGCCTGGCGTTGCAATTGTGGGCGGTCCTTCAGTTTTTGCAGTCAGTGCTCATGTCCTTTGCACGCATGACGCGTCATGTCACCAGCGATTGCAAGTGTGTGTGTGTGTGTGTCTATGTGTTTGTTTGTGTGAAAACTATCTTAAGTATGTAAATGTGGCCCCCAAACGCCTAGCAGCCCAGTCCCTTATGAGTCTGCTTTCGTTCGCATGCTGACGTTTGTTTTAATACTCTGTCACTATAATATACTGATAAATGGGGTATGCCAGAGTAGTATAACAGTAAGTACATTGATGATACTATCTTCCTTGAAAAGCTCACAAGAATTGAATAAGAATTACAGCATTTGTATTGAAGTGGTTACACAGAGTAGAGTACACACAAAATTCGAACTAAACTCAAGAAATTTAAGCTTTATTTTAAGAATGTTTCTATTTTCTGTGTATAAAAGCAGTAAAAGTTCTTAAAATACTTATGTGAAGGTTTATAAATGCAGATGAGAATTCGAGAGATTGGAAGCTGCGTACAGCGTATCTTTTAGCTAAGCACACTCGACTCAAACTCTTCTTCTTTAGCTTGTTTGTTTGGTTGCTTTTTGTTTATTTTGAGACCGTTTTTTAGCCATTGCTTTTATAAGCGTAAAGTGCTCTTCATTATGCGCATCAAGTGAAAGGATAAGTGCAGCGACTATACACACTGACACACACACACATTCATATAAACAGAAAGAGACGCACACAGATACACACATCATATCAAATGTTATGCTCTTTATGCTTGGGTATCGCCAGAAAAAAGTGCTGCAAAATTGCCTTCAATTGCAGTCATCTTTTGAATTCCAAACAAAATGTAAAAATGAAAGGAGAAGAGACTAAAATGTTGCACAAATTTGTTTTAGTTTCTATATGAAATGGAGAATAAATGGACTTGAAATGGAGAAGCGCACCTGGGTTAAGAAATGTGAGCTGTGAGCTGCTCACATGACAACTAAGTTTAATGGTTATACTAGGATGAAAAGTAAACAAAAAAATAATCTTATTCATTCATTTTATTCATTTTATACTTCTCGGGTTGGGTTAGCATATGCCTTGTTATACAAGTTGGCTAATAGGCAGATCCAAGGCAAGGAGAAATTACTTCTGGATTAGTTTTCTTCACTATCTTAAACAATGTGCATTACTTTGCCGTGCACTTTGTGTAAATACTTTTGTTCACCTCTATATACGAAGCTTCGAGTAGGAAGAATAAAGTTGAAAGAGTTGAATAATTAGACATAATTTTTGATTCTACGAAAAATAACCTATCCTACCGAATCTTACCAAGCTCTTCTCGGCAAGATATCATACACAGAAAAATAATTATTCTAAATTTCAATTATACAATTTCTTATTTTTATTTGAATATTTTTATAAATACGGGTCTAAAAAATCTGGTTTTTAATTTAAAATTCTTTTTCATTGTAAACAACTTAACATCTAGAGAAAATTCTAAAAAAATAGAATAAACTTCCAAAACAAGATATATTTATTTTACTGACTTGGAAAATCCTCCCGCCAGATACCAAAATTTATACAGAAGTTTAAGTGAAAGAACAGGCAATGAGCGGTAGAAAACCGATAAGTTTCATTATTATGCGAATGGATTCTATGGAAAGATCAGTTCAGACACGCAGTATTTATACGATTAGGGAAATAAACGGCTTTAAAAAAGCACCGCTCAATCTTATCTCTTATCTACAAACTTTATGATTCCTTATTATTATGATAAGGTTTTTGACCTTACCTGAACTGCAACAAAGTAAATTATTTGTTGTACGCAAATTGTGAACTTTACTTTTAATTTGTTTAAAAAGTATACTATACTTATCACTATCTATCCATCATTCATAACCCTTTGACAGTGTAAAGTTCTTTTGCAAACACAAAGTTCAGTTGCAATTAATTTACATTTGTTGTATTTCGTAATTGTATAGCAATAATTCCCCAGAGATGGCCTTACTTCACAAAGTCAAAGCTATTGGTCTCGTAATAATCCAGCATAAGTTTACTCCTGATCAACCCTATTAACCCGAGTTCCTCGTGGGTGTAAAATTCCAAGTCAAGTGACACATTTGGAAATGTCTTTGGGTCTGCAAATCGATTGGTCGTCAGGGTCAACGGGCAACACAGAGCTTAGCTTATGGCCCCAATTGGGCCCATTGTTGTCCAAAAAGCCTTACCGGGCTTAAATTATGTCTGACATAACCGGCAAGCAAATGTGCCAAAGAGCTGCCAACGCCAAAGCGATTTGAATTTTTCACACCATTTTCCCGTCTCGCCACCTCGTTGGCATTTCAGAAGAGATGACGGTGGGCGGTGGGTGGCGGGTGTTTGGTGGGTGATGGGCGGGGAGGGGTTGCCTAACAAAGTCTTTGCTGGTTTTTTGGCACTCTTTGGCTGTTGTCATTGACAGGCGGAAGACAAGCAGACAAAAGGCCCCTGACACCTTTTGTGTGTGCATGTGTTTGTGAGCGGCAAATTATAATACGAATGCGTCAGTCAGCCCTCTTTCTACTCCCCTTCGCCCTCAATCCCCAGCACCCCCCTTTCGACGGAGTCCTTCGCTTAGGCAAAGTCTGTTCTTAACAAGGCCTAAAGTACTGATGCATAACATTTAATGGGCAAAAGAGCTCGCAAATTAAATGTATTTTTAAAGGTATTTTAAAAGTTATACAAGTCATTGAAGCACAACTTTACCAAGATTAATAAATTAAATTTTATACATGCGAATTATTTTCTCAATCTATATTCATTAAACAACTTTAACTTAACCAATACTTATCAGTTAGTATATATTAGTATATTTGAATCCAAAAAGCATTCACGATTATATTAAACTCTGTTGATGACAGGTAATAAATAGATTAGTATATTTTAGAGAAATGCCTTAGAGAAGATGATTTAGTCCAAAAAGGAATCACAATTATATTATACTATGTTGAAGACAGGTTATAAATATGCAAATAGTCAGTTTGTTCAACAATGTCTTTATTTACTTACTCAATTTGTACATATAAGCTTTTATTTCAGGTATGACCAATGTCAAAATAAAGGAATTCGATTACTGTGCTTGAATGGCCTAGTAACTAAAATATTTACAAAATGTATCAACGACCATTTTAAAATATTTTATTAATAAATTGAAAATTTAGTTAAAGCTCTTGACAGCTTAAACGCAAGTCAAAAGTTCAAAATGCCGAAATTTAAATGAATCGGAACATTTGCTCAAATGTTTTGCCTTCATAAATAAATTTGTTTTTCGTATTAGGGATTGTGTCAATTTGTCAATTTCTGTTACTTATTTTGGCATTTTCATTTAATGAAAAGGCAAATAAATGTTATGGACCTCTGTTTAGATATTTACCTCACATTTTCCAAGTATTTGCAGCTTTTGAAGTTTACAGAAGCAAAAGACTCTGGGAGAACGGCATAAAATACAATTTATTGGTATTTAGATTCATGTTTTCCTTATATGTAAATAGAGGCAAGTGAATGTTTTGTATGTAAATGTGCTTTGGATAAAGGAAAACAATCATTTCGCCATAATAAGCACTAAATATGCAGACCGCCCCTATGCTAACTCGTTTTCACCAGAACTCCTCCATATATTGATAAATATTAGTTAAAATATGAATACATTTTTATGACTGCAAACGAATCACCCACCTGTAAAGCATATTCTCTCCCAGTCTCCCTCTCTGTGTGAGTGTATGTGTGTGTGTGTCTGTATGCCAACAATTTGCGAAACGTTACGTATACGTAACGAGCAAAGTAAATTGATTGCAAGACGCAATGAGCCGCGTCCTGTAAAACCACTTAAAACATGCCTCAATACATGCCATAAACTCAACCCAGGAAGCGTCAGAATCTTAAGGGTTTCCCAAAGCAACGCTCGCTCCGAAAGACGTTACATACTCGCACACCAAATGCAAATACAAACACACACACACACAGACAAATCCACAAGTACACAGGCACACACACACACTCACACTTAAATTCGCTAAAAACGAAGGCATGCAAAACCGACAAACATTTAACCGGCGGCTATGAAATTCGATAAATATCGACAAAGTTTTGGTCGCTGACGCCACGAGAGTCGGAACTCGAGAGTTTATTAAACACAGGATATACTCACGGCTCAAAGGACTTGCCTTTGACTCCGGCCATTTGAGTGGCATTCGCAAATGGCGCAACTTTGATATAAACATGCAGTCACACGTTGCCATACATCCCACATCCGCAAATATCCCACTTCCCCCATTCCCCACTCTATCACATCTCTCCCCTCTCACCTACACAGACTTCAATTACGCGCGCTTTTTACCTTCATATATGTGACGGCCCCCGAGGGATTATCGCTTACATTTTCAGTCAAGTGCGCCCGTTTATTGTGCACAAGTTGAGCTCAGCTCAAGCTGCAGATATTGTTGAAAACCCTGCCTAGAGGTGTCCCAATAAGCTCCAGCCTCTCTACGGAAGGTTAAAGAAGTGAAAGGCGTATCACCGTGTCTTGATTTCAAAATGTCATCGGCACGCATTTGTCTCCGAGTTCCAGCCTTTGCCCCAGGCATTTTCAAGTAGACTTATACTCGTAAGTTATGTGACAGACTTTACATTAGCTCTGGAAACAAGACAATCGAGTTCGCGCATTGAAGTCTATGTAAGTTTATTTAAATTGCAAAATTGTGTTGTACGATTCCGTTTAAATTAAATAAATATGGAAAAGTATACTTTGATTAAATTCCCACTAAGCTTTCAAATAGCTCAACTAGGCGCTACCCTATTGAATAATATATTTAAGCCCAGAAAAGGTCTTTATACATATCATCTTTCAGACTATTTTATATAGGGAGGATATTTTAATTGAATTTAAAGAAAATAAACAAAAAATTCAGAAAGTTCATCACAAGTGAAAAACCGACTGAATTCTGCAGCTGAAATATTATATATAACAAAAGCTGTGGCATTAAATCAGTACAAACTTTTGTAGCTATTGAAAATTGTTTTGCTTATAAAAAAATAGTTGTGTTCTGTTTGTTAAGCTTTAACATAAGCAGTATTGAAGGTCAATGATATGATATTTTTTCATCAAATTTTTCAAACCTGTCAGAGAGTTGTCAATGCGATAGGAGGAAATTTCCCTATGATCCACCCGAAAAAAAAGGACAAGAATTTTTTGTTGTCAGGGACAGGCGTGACATTAGCAGCTGTCGACGCCGGGGGCGCTGGTTTGACGCCAGAGCAAAATGAAAACACACACACTCACACACACACACACACTCACAGGATACTATATATACATACATATAAACATGTGAATGGACAGCATAAAGCTGGCATTGTGTTTGATTTTTTTTCGTCAGAGGCATGAATACGCGTACATATTCTTTTGCTGGTTCGTCAACTCTGACAATTTGTTTAAAGCACCCAGCACAGCAGCAGCATCAGTGTAAACTTTTTAATTAATATCAAATATGAAATGTTGCCATAACCGAGAAAGAGAACATCTCGAATAGCTCGGCAATCAGAGAGGGGAAGATAGCTGTGAAGTTGACAAAAGTGAAATCAACCAAAGCTTGTTAAAAGTTTTAATTAAATTTAATTGTTGTTGTGTTCAACGCCTCTGTCTCTGGGTTCTGCTATTTTTTGATATTTTGTTGATGCTGACAGTGCCTGTTAATCATCTCTAGTAAATTTACAATTTATTTATAGTATAAAACAGTTCAATAATTCAAAGACCCAAAAGGTGTAATTAAAAAGCACTAACAATTAAATAATGATGAATAAATATTAATAAAAACAATTTCAAACATGTATAACTATGGTAAATTATTATTTTATTTCGTATAGTTCTTTATCAAAAAGCTGTCAAAGGAACGATCGGTGAAATTTTAATTTTTGCACCTAACTAAATAATAACTAAACAGATTTATTAAAATAAAAACGTAATTTTAAACTTAGTTTTTGAGCTGTGGCTTTTTTTATTTTGCAATATAATAGTTTATCAACTCTTACCTCCAAATACGAAGATGTCTGTCTCACTTGGCGTTAATGACATCAGATCCGAGAAACTTTATAAACTTTATTATAAAAAGAGTATACAAAACTCAATTTTATACAATACTTGTATAGACAACAGTTGTCAATTAGCTTAAAAGTTTTCATTTTATTGATAGGTACACTAACTGAGTTTTTAAGCGGTTTAAAGTGGATTCAATGATTATTTATGGCGAGTCCGCATTTGAGGTACAAATTGTATCCTGTGTATGCAAGTATGTGTAGTTCTTGTTTAACATCCTATGTTCTTTATTTAATTCATTTAATGTAATTATTTAAAATTAATTTTATCTTACATTGGAAAGTGGGTTGCTTTTTGTCCTGAATTACTCTTTCCATTTTAATACTGGGTAATCTAGACTTTATTACTACTAAACACATTGAATGGATGAATTTAAAGACTGTATCTGACATCTAAGTTCACCCAAGATACTATGTACTTTGGACTAGCGCTTCCAACTATTCTCTATCTCTGTGTCCCTCTCTCACTCTCTCTTTTTTGCCCTTGATCAATCTCTTGTATTCCCCCTAACTTACTGCTTTGAAAGAACAATCTAAATCTTAATTGACATTAGAACTAAATTATTAATAGCAATTAAAAGAGTATATTTAATTCGAGTGGTTGGCTTTTATTTACTTAGATTAATAAATAAAATGTTACCTGCAGCCATTGTTTTTTCTTGATGCCTCTACAATATTTTATAATAAACATTGCTTTGGCACAACAATTTCTCCAACACTTTTAAATTAATAAGCAATAATAACAATGCTTTTATGTATTTTCGTCTGAGAAGAGCAATGGCTTTTGTTGTTGCCATCGCAGAAGGTCTGCCCATCCTGTTAGCAACACAACAACAATATCAACGTCCTTTATGCCATTTCCGGAATGGCCTGTGGAACAAGTGAGATCGTATGAGTGAGACTCATAAAATTGTTGGCTATTTGAACGTTTTTGTGCTACCCAAAGCCAAAGCATTGAAAAATAAAACGCAGCAAGTGAAGCTAAGCCAACACACCCACACACACACTACCACATACACACACACACAAACTTACATTCGCACATACTCATACACTCAACCAGCTTTAGAAAAGGGTGCAAAAAAAGTCTAACGAAAATAGGAACGAAATCAAGCGCTTGGCTGGAATTTCATACTGTTGGCATGGCATTTCCTTTTTGCCCATCTGTGTATGTGTGTGTGTGTGTATTATCCTTTGACAAGCAGCATAAGTGTGCAGCAGAGTTGCCTGCGCCTGAACCGCGTGCTAACGCTGTCTGCTCCTGGCTGCTGTCCACGTCGATGTGTTGGCCATTTTATTATATTTGCTCGCAGACATTTTTGCTCTAATACGAAAATGGGATTTTAGGATATAAAAATTATGATAGATTACCGTTGCACACTCTAGCATCCACCCACATACACCCCAATTTCCACACACATACACACACTCTTACAGCTGTCGTGACTCGGCTTTGTTTGGCTTCCTCATTGCACAACTGCAGCCGTTGACGTCGCCGTGAAAATTGTGCCCGGCTTAGCTGAAGAAAATCATCTGATGATAAAAGTGGCCCCTCAATTGCTTTGTTGCTTGTTGCTTGTTGCTGCTGCGATGCGCTCCTTGTCGACATTTCCAGCGAAAGGATTTTATTAAATTTAAAACCCTACAGTAAAAAGAACTTGGCAAATTGTTGGCAACCAGCTGCCACACAGAAAATCCATCAAAGGAGTAATAATAATCAATTATCCGGGTAGTACTTTATTAAAAGGTTATACTGTTCAGCCGCATTGTATGCATTAGTGCCAAAGTATTCAAAAACTCGTTATTCACAGTTATTATATAAAAAAAATTGCAGCAGTTTTTGTTCAACATATGATTGGTTTTTTATGCATAACTAATAAAATAATAATAATTTACAAATGTGATATATCTATATTGTAGCATTATTTGCTTTAGATTAGAAACTCTGTTTTTTAGCTTTCTATCTGGCCCGCCACACTTCTCAAATTTGCTCAAACTTTTTGCTTGGTTATTGTAACTTCCTAGTCCTCAAATCATGGCGTTCCTGCCCATATATGAAAAATATTATATTATATTATATTATTACATTTTTCATAGTACGGTAAATTAATGATAATGCTCTTTATACAAAAAATTACCACGACATCTCATATAAAAGAAAAATGTTACGGAACGCCATAATGTGATATGTCTTGCGCCACCTCTTGTTTGTTTTGCGAAACACAAATACGCCACCTATGGCTTAGCTTAGACACGAACCTTGAACAACAAAACAATATGGAGCGCTTTTTAAATAAAATTTAGAATTTAAAATCAAATGATATCAAAATAAAGAATTATTAATAAGTAGAAAAAATAATGTATATGAAAATAATTAACAAATCAGCAATGATAATTTAAAGTAATAAACACTCCCTAAATATCATTTTGTTAAATAATCAGGTTAGCCGCATTGTTAACATGATGATTTAATACATTTTAACTTGTATCTCTCATCGCATGCATGTATCAGTATTTTAGTTAGTCATAAAAAACCGTTTTCTCAGTTGAGAATGTTGCTTTTGTATTCTAGTTCAATGTGAGTAGAGTTAAATACAAATCTATCCAAAAACTGTTGAGTTAATTAAAAGTTTTGTGCAACTTAAACGACAACTAAATGAACGGCAAAACATGGAAATGTTGAAATCAGAGATTGACAATTACGATTTTGATTTATGGGCTGCCGATTAAGTCGACTTATATATGCTCTACCATAAATAAGTATCATAAATTCAAGTAAAACAAAATATAATTAGATGGTTTTGAGTATATAAAATATTTACTTTTATAGTTAATTAAAATATTAAGAGCCGATCTTTCTTCCTTCGAGAAATATAAAACCTTTAGTTCCGTATGATATGCCCTACAGTTGAATTCGGTCAGGTGCGACGATGGTCAATGCGTTGCTTATTGTACTTTTATACAGAGAGTAGTTGTAAATAATTACATTTTTTAATTAGCCGCAGAAACATGAACAGCAACAAAGACAAAAACTTCATGCAATTTGTGACGCTCTAAGGTCACTGCGATTAGCCAACTGACCAAGTTGTGGAGTAACGTCTGAGCCAGTCTACAATAATATGTACCTCCTAAGGCTGTGCGTTCAATTAAACAGCTGTGTGGCCCCAACGTGACTCAATCGTGTAAAGTAACCGCCCGATCGCCCCTAACCTCCGCGCTTAAATCTATCGTCGCGTGCTGACTGCGTGAACGAGAGAGAGAGCAAGCAAACTTGCTGTTTAATTAGACTGTCTCCCTCGCGCAACTTCCATTCGCCTTCTCCTTTGGCCACGCGACAAATTTGATTGTAACAAGTGGCCGGTCCGAGTTTCAGTTTTAGTTTTTGATTTAGTTTCAGCTGAATAAGAGCGGCGACTCAACAAATGCGCAACAAACATAAACAAAAAAGAATAAAATTTAAATAACAATATTTAGCAAACGTTCTGTTTTAAGTAATTAAAGAACTTTCGTGTCAACAGTAACCCCATAGTTTGCAAGTGCTATAATATTTTTTGAGCTTTGTCAAAGTCAAACCTACGCCTACTAACAATAAGTTTAAGTGAACTCCGTTGTGAAATCGAATAGACGAGAAGCTCCTTAAATATATTCTTTAAAATGGGCAATTCCAGTTCCATTTGTGCGGATCGCAATGCCGTAAGGAATTTTGATGAAAACGGGTAAGAAAGAAGACTATGTGAACATAACCAAAATAAAGAATTTCGAGGGCAGGATGATAAGTTCTGAGAAAAGTCAACCCTTCCTTGCTGTTAAAAAGTAATGATGTTTTTACAACCTTAATAAATTGTAAAGTTTTTAATTTAATTTAGATCCAAGAGGTCTTTCAGTTATTGAAAGTAAAAACAACTATTCATAATAAAAGAGTTACAAATTTTAATTATTTCTTAAATCTCACACCCAAAAGCATTCATTATAATATGAACAATTTCGCTAAATATTATTAAATAATTATGATATTAATATGCCAACAATATTTGTTCGATCCAATAGATCCTACAAATAGTAGAAGTAAATAAATGTATTCAAAATTAAAATCTTATCATAGTGTTTATTTCCTTAAATATTATAACCAATTAATTTAATTATAATCTGAACAATTTAATTTTTATTAAATCGAGTCTACAGACTCCACTATTATTAGGAGTTAGTTAAAACAAATATTTACAATTTTCATTCATTCTTAAATCAAAAATCCAAAACTTTTAATTAAAATTTGACCTATTTCAGTAACAATTCCGACGATTCTCTGCGTCTCTTTAAAAAATATTAAATAAAACTAATCGCACATCCCCTTCAAAAAGTATTCACACGATTAACACTTTGTGTTGTGCCTTTTCGTACCCATCTAATAACTAGAAGTTAGAAGTTGGTGGTTATTGTCATTAGAGCGTACACTAAGTTCATATTAAGTATATAATCCTTGCCACTTAATACCAACTACTACAATTAGAACTGGACTAGCTGTGAGTACTTTAGCTGCCTCTTTGCACACAAATACAAGGAGAACACAAGTGTCACGCCCACTTAATGGACTGGCCTTTGATTTAAGCACACACACACTTAGACACAGTCGTTCAGTACAATTGTTAATTAAGGTTTAATGATGCGATTTACCAACGTTTTATTAGCGATTTACGCGCGATTCACTGACCCCAAAAAGACACCCACAGAATATACAGACACCTGGTTGACCGCCCATTTGTAATTTGGTTCTGTGTTGTCAGGTGTGGGCGTGGCAGAGCTGCGATTCAATTGTACAACACGAAGTATGAAAATTTAACGATAGAAAGCAATCAGAAAAAATCTATAGTTGCCTTTACCTTGATCGTGAAATCCTCAATAACAAACAACAAATATATTAACCCATTAATATTTATGAAGGTTATACACATGTGTGTTATGTTCCAATTTATTGGCACATGGCACATTACTTTCAAATTTTATGGCATTCATTAACTGGGCATATGTGAGACTCAGTTGATTTAACTTAGTAAGCAGTTAAATCTTAGATTTATATAATTGAATAGTAGTAGCAGTGGAAGTATATTTTTAACTACACAGATATTTATCACTATAGTAAACTGTTTTTATTAATCCCCATTCTCTACTTTAATCACAACGCCTCTGAGTATTTTGCCAATTGTTTACATGCTCAAGCAAAATATTTTTATACCCTGATTGATTGTCGTAAAGTCATGATGTTCTTATCAATTCAATGCCCTCTTGTCCCTTTATGCCTCTCTCCTATCGTTATTCTATGCCAAGTAAATCAAACATCGGAGAATACTACAAAATGTAATGGGAAAGAGAGAACAACAAAGATAGAGGCAAATCCCCGGTAGTTGCCATTCTCAGTTCACGTTGAGTGCTGAAGCGCTGCAGTCAAAAATTTAAAAGTGTTAACCCAAGACTAATGACAAACAAACAACCATAGATTACACAATTTAAATAAGAACATACATCATATATAGAAAAACACGTGCAATCAGAAGACTTATCAATATGTATATCAACATACAGAAATTTTCCGCACTTAAGACCTTTGGACGATTGAAGAAGCTGTGAGTTAAACATTCATACAAACATGTAGTGATGTACATACATATGTATGTGCATAATTATCTCGCGTTACAGTGGGCAATAAACAACATCACATCTGTTCCCAAATATCGGCTGTTAATGCCGAACCCAAAACAAAATAAATGTTAGAATAAAAAGAAGAGCCCTTCATTTTACTATGAATCCCTTTAAACAGATTTTATTTTCAGAACCTAGAAAAGTACTTTTCTTTTAATTACAAGTTGTACGTTAGTTGTACGCTATCACCCTTCTTTGTTATTTAACTATTGTAAGGTGGTGCTGTCATGACTTTACGACAATGCCCATCACATAACATCACATCATCTATAGTTCTAATAATTAAATTATTGCGGGTTCCACGCATTGTTTTTGCTCATTCTCCTAACCCTTCCTAACCAGAGAAACGTTCTCACCTATACACACACACACAATGCACTCTCACTCACTCTCGCTCTCCCACTCTGTCTCATTCACAGCACGCCGATATATCCAACGGCCAATAATTCCCAGAGCCCTTCCAATGGCCAAATAACACCGTATCATCAGCAGCTACAGCAGCAACAAAAAAATGAGCACGGTTATTACAAGACTACAATACCCGTTGGCGTTGGCGTTGGCAGCGCCAACAGCTCTGGGAGCAATTCTCACTGCTCTCACTGTCGTCAAACAGCTGATTTGTGCTCACGCGCACTTATCCAAGAGAGAGTCGGCCACAATAATAATAACGATAATATAAACGCAGCACGACTCTCTACACACATACACATGAAAGCACGAACAACTTTGACGATGGCGGAGCTGCTGGTGCTGCGACTGCGAAATGGCGCAGTAGTCGTGTGTGTAATAATCATACGACTACAACGACAACAACGCTTGAATACGAACTTTCGAAATTTGCTAAACTCAAAACAGAAATCAGTACGCAACACAACGCCGACCAGGCAACAGCAGCAGCAACAGCAGAAGCTTTGCCACCACCAATAATATCCTCAAATCACTGGCAGCAACTACAACAGAGCCTTCACGACCTACACCATTATCAGCAACAACCGCAACAATTACTTGGCAACTCGAGCAATAATCTGCAACAGAAACGTCATTTCAGCAACATGAATAATGGCAATGATCAACAACGTGATCGTCTCGGTCTTTGGGGTACCGGCGACAACGAGATGGTAGGAAATCTCTCTGGTCTCGACCGCCTGTACCAGAAACGCTACTCGAAGGTAAGTTTAAAGTGCTCCCTTAAACTCATAGTGGAAAAATACCAGCTGAGAGCATCCGAAAATTTGGGGTTGGTTTCGGTTAGAAGCACACAATCAAACACACATGTGAGACGCGTTAGCAACTTGTTAGACGTTGTTCACTGAGAATACAAATAGGCATGCTAAATGTGATAAAAGTTGAATTATAAATTTTGGCCAAATTAGTTTTCTTATTAAGGATCATCAAACCTCCCCTTAAAATTTGGAAAACTATCAATCTTAAAACATCTTTTCTCAGTGTATTGTTAGCCCTTCATTTGAAAAGCTGATGGAAAAATTGGCTTTTCGTGATAGTTTGCCAAGTTTTAGTTGCTATTTTTATAAATGTGCTTAAAAAACGAACTCATTAATAATAAACAAATAGCTATTAAACGGAAATGTCAGCTGACAAAAAAAAACCAGAAAAAAATTGCTGGCAAACGCTGCTCCGACTACTTTGCCCATTTTGGGTGACCTTTAGATGACATAGCCAGAATGTCCACACGCGCCGCACTGGAAGACCAAAGCTCATGACGCTGCTTTAATGTTTTTCATTGGCTTTATTCATATTGTTGATGTGTCAGCATGTGGCATAAAAAATCAATAGAAATAACTGTGGTAATTAAATTGACCCAATCAGTATGACTATAATTAACAAACTGTAGCTATCACAAAATGTTATCACAATTAATTTTACACCTACTATTGTGCACTACGTTCAAGTTCAATGCCAATTTACAGATGCGGTTTAGCAGTTTTTTTCTTTTTGTTTCTTACTTGTTGTTTTCCCTATTCACATGCAATTTGCTTGCACTCTTGAGAGCTAATTTTGCACTCAGAGAGGAAATGAGCTATTGGAACTGCGGGAGAGAACACAAACGAAAGAGAGAACAATACGCATGGGTTTTCGAAAAGTTAGGGGTTGGGTTGTTTTCATATTGAATAAGCTGAGTGTGCTTAAGAATGCTTGCAATTGCCCATATAAACTTTTTTTATATAAACTTTTGTATTTTGACGTTGACTTTTTGTTGAAATAAGTTCTATATCTATTTAAAGGTGACCCAGTAGTGCTTAAGATTGCTTATCTAGCTGTCAAATATTCAAGGGCTTTCATATTTTCTATTCCTATTACAGATGTAGTTGTATTGAAATTCTTTTATTCTCTCTGAAATATCGATATAAACAGCTGTATGGACTTTGTACATGTACATATGTACATGCTTATGTATACATATAAATGTTTATAATGCTCATGCAAAACTATTCAGTTCTCTTCCACAATGGAAAGTTTTCCAATTCTTATCGCATGGAGTGCGCTTAAAACCGACAAAAACTGACCTGCATTAAGGCACAATATTAACTTTTTTTGCAGCGTCAACAAAAAAGCTTTATTAACCTTTAAATAAACACTCATGCACATTAAAAACATATTATTTGTCTAGTCTGACAGAAAAATTGTGGTAGTCAAATCATTTGCATGTTTGCTTTGCTTATCCGCGTGCTGTTGTCATTTATCGCTGTAGGGAATTTAACTCATTAGATAAGCGATAAATACAACAAGACAAAGTTTGAACACAACTGTGCAACAAGTTAAAATTATTCATATGAGTATTGAACTGTTGAATTGTCACAAGAAATAACAAATATAATAGTCCATAGATCATTTTTAATAGATTTTCAACTACACATTTTGCTAAAACTTATTGTGCTCACTGTAAGTGTATCTACATTTGAATAATTTATACGGTCAATGAACAGAACTATGAACTTGCTTTAGTGGTTCAATATGTAAATAGTGCAGAAATAATATTAAATACGAACAAGCTACAACTGTAATAAGTAGTTCTCAAAAGAAAGCAGCTCAAATTGCATCCTTTTGTCCTTTACCTACTTTTTACGCTCACCTGTACCCGTTTCCCACCCATAAAGACCTTTCACCTTAGCAGAGGAAACAATTTGTAAGAAATTGCTGCGTCTATTGTTATTCATTCGTCATTCGCTTTCGTCATCTCAAAGTCAGGCTTCCCAGTCTTGATTACAGCTAATCGCCAACGACTGGAACCTGATAATTATAATGATTATGATGATCGACAAGTCGTTGTGCCAGACACCGCAAACATCAGCTGAGCGACCCATTCGTGTTATTATTTTGTTTTTGATTTTCTTTGTGTTTTGTTTTGTTTGGTTTTTTGCTCTTTTTGCAACCTAAGTAGTATGCGTAATCATTCCGTTGTGTATTACGTATACGCCGTGTGACACGGCTCAAAGCTTTACTTATGAGTATGTGCGTGTGTGTGTGTGTGTTTGTATGGGGAAGCTTCAAATACAGTTGTAACTGTTGCCAAGCGAACGATCTGTCATTCGCACGCTTATCGTGCAACGCGCCATTTCAATGTCAATGGTGTCGTTTTCAACGGTTTCGCACTTGTATTTCACCAGCTCCATTGATGACGTACCATAAACAAACGATATAACTAATAGTATTACAATTTTTAGATTACCTATCAGCGCTGCTTAAGTCAACAGATATTCGCTATATGACGTGCCCACTTATTTCAAGTGTTTCTTCTATTTGTTTTTGAAAGAGTTCAATTAGCGCCATTTGAGCCGACAGGAACAATTTTAAGCCAACTCGTACACGCACTCAACGCATGACTGGACTACTTTTAAATTGTTTTAAATTTTGATTAGATTAAACTTAATTTATAGTAAATTGTGGTAGCTTTCCGGCGTGCTCTGTGTCACGACTCGGAGAAAATTCTAAATAATCCCTCAATTTGTCTTTCTACAAATGGGTTAATTCCCAGACCATGAATTGGCAAGAAAATTTCCCAAAAACAAAAGAAACCTGCTTGTGACGCACTCGATTGAGCCAATATTTATTTGCGTAAGAGATGGCTAAATTTAGTCGTCGTCTCATCAGCTTTTTAATAAATATAAACAATAAAATTCTTTTCTATTGCGGACGAGTAAAACTAAAACTTAGGTTGAACTTTAGTCTTTTCAATAATTATTAATGTGCATACAAGTTTACATACTTGTTTCCAGTCATTCTTTGCAATGTCACGATCAGTTGTCAGGAATGCTGTCAACATATGAGCTTCTGCCTTATTACCTGCATATCATCAAGTACCTGCTTCAATATTGTACCTGTTTTAATTGCTTTAGGGGAAGTTACGTCATAATATTGCAGGGATTGTTGCCTTTGTTGTTCATTGGCAACGCCCACAACACATATGGTTGTTTCAGAGATACGAGTGTTTTACACAATAGCCTCAAAAATTACATCAAATCTAGTGCTAACACTTTCAAATATTTCGAATCATGCTGAATATTTCGCAGCGTATCGAGGCCAGAGCTGAGTCAGCATCAATTCGACTTTCAAATTGTCTGTCCCAATGCCGGTACGTAATCTCAAAACATTAGCTAAACCCCAGCTACAGATAAGTCTACCTATGGCAATCCATCTATACAGTTTGACTTTGAACTTCAAACATAACGCGGCTGATTTTTATGCCTGTCAGTTTTGGGGAAGGGTGCTACAAAGGTCAACTAAAGACGATTGTCAGCCCATGGGCACACGAGATCACGCAAGTTGTCCCAGACACATTGTCTCTGGCGCGTGGCGCCTAATTGATAGTTCAATGACAAGTTATGGCTATTATGAACATAGTTCGCTCGGTGATAGACGCAATCTATCCCAGATAGCTAATCAGTTGTTATCTATGTACAGGTAATTTCATGACCTAACCTTTACTGAATATTTATTGTTCATCTTCCTATTGAATATACAACACGCAGTATGAGTACGATTATTAAAAACCTGAATTTTATAACAAGGCTTGGATCTGTTAACCCACTCTTGTCCTCTTCAAAGTAAAGAAGTTTCATTCCACTGCTCCTTGCGGTCTAAACAGTAATAGCTCTTATAAAAAGGATTATCTCAGTAATCTTAATAAATCTATGTCTTTTTATTTCACTTACGGTCTTGATAAAATACCATTATCTACACCTTTAAGAATATCTTTATTATTATAATCAATAGAAAGACCCACCTCGATACCTTAAAATAGTTCTTCAACAAATCTTAAAAAACATTTCCTATTATAGGGTCTAGCTTTCACTCGTGAGGAGCGTCAGCTTTTGGGCATTCACGGTCTCTTGCCATATGCAGTGCGCACAGATGATGAGCAGGTTGCCCATTGTCACACACTGTTGAATCGGCTGGAGAATGATCTGGACAAATACATGTATCTGATTGGATTGTCGGAGCGCAATGAGCGTCTGTTCTACAAGGTGCTCAGCTCAGACATTGCCGGCATGATGCCACTCGTATATACGCCCACCGTGGGATTGGCTTGCCAGAAGTACAGCCTTGTGTTCCAAAGGCCCAAGGGATTGTTTATAACTATCAAGGACAAAGGCCACATTTATGATGTGCTCAAGAACTGGCCAGAAACGGACGTGCGTGCTATTGTTGTTACTGATGGTGAACGCATTTTGGGATTAGGAGATTTGGGCGCCAATGGCATGGGAATTCCCGTGGGAAAGTTGTCGTTGTACACAGCCTTAGCTGGCATCAAGCCACATCAGTGTTTGCCCATCACATTGGATGTGGGCACCAACACAAAGTCCATTCTGGAGGATCCACTCTATATGGGTCTGCGACAAACACGCACAACTGGCGATGACTACGATGAATTCATTGAGGAATTCATGCGTGCCTGTGTCCGTCGCTTTGGTCAGAACTGTCTTATTCAGTTCGAGGACTTTGGTAACTCCAATGCCTTCCGTTTGTTGTCCACGTATCGCGACAATTACTGCACATTCAATGATGACATTCAGGGCACCGCTGCCGTGGCTGTGGCTGGATTGTTGGCATCCCTGAAGATTAAGAAGACCCTGCTTAAGGATAATATTCTGCTGTTCCTAGGTGCTGGAGAAGCTGCTCTGGGTATTGCTACTCTCTGCACCATGGCCATGAAGGCGGAGGGACTGAGCGACGAGGAAGCCAAGGCTCGCATCTGGATGGTTGATAGGTAAGTCACTAGATGAGATCTGTTTGGTCAACAATTCTAACACATTTATTGTCCACTGTTTTAGCCGTGGTGTTATTGTGCGTGATCGTCCAAAGGGTGGCCTGTCGGAGCACAAGATGCACTTTGCCCAGGTCCATGAACCCATTGATACCTTGATGGAGGCTGTTGCCAAAGTACGTCCAAATGTGCTGATTGGAGCTGCTGCTCAGGGAGGTGCCTTCACCAAAGAAATCTTAGAGCAAATGGCCGAGATCAATGAAACTCCTATCATATTTGCGCTATCAAATCCCACCAGCAAGGCTGAGTGCACCGCCGAGGAGGCCTACACTTATACCAATGGAAGGTGTATCTTTGCCTCTGGCTCACCATTTGCCCCCGTCACCTACAACGGCCGTAAGTTCTCTCCGGGTCAGGGCAACAACTCGTATATCTTTCCGGGTGTGGCTCTCGGAGTCTTGTGTGCTGGCATGCTGACTATTCCCGAGGAAGCGTTTCTGATTTCTGCCCAATGCCTTGCCGAAATAGTGTCTAAGGAGGATCTGGACAAGGGCAGTCTGTATCCACCGCTAAACTCGATTGTCAACTGCTCTATAGCCATTGCCGAGAGAATTGTTAGCTACGCCTATAAGAACAAATTGGCCACCGTATTTCCTGAGCCATCCAACAAGTTGGCCTTTATCAAAGCCCAAATGTACGATCTCGAATATCCGCGTGCCGTACCCGCCACCTATCACTTGTAAATAGAAGTAGCAAAGAAAGCAGTACGTCATCAAAGGATAATTGTCCTTCTTCTCATCCTTGTTGCAACAGAATTTTCATTCCATTTGCTTCTTCGGGTTGACGTACAATCGAACAGCAACAACAACATGCAACAGCATATGTTATTTATTTTTATAAAGTCGCACATCCTTCAAATATCTTATTCTACTCCATGCACCAACTGAACTATATTGTTTGCTGGCCCAAATTACTAAGAGAAGAAACACATTGGTAGACGGATATGATGGTGTTTAATGATGTTGATGATATGTATGTAAATGGGATATTAATATGATAGATATTTATATGTACTAAATACAAATTCTATGTAATCGTGTAAACCAACTATGATAAGTACCTAAATATAATAATAAAAATATTCTAAACATAGCATCCATCAAAGTTCCTTCTTTTAATGAAGTGTAAAGACAGTAACAGTTTAATTTACCTTTGTAAGATATATGGTGCAGTTCTATAAGAAACCTTTAGGTTCATTAAAATTATATAAATTATTTTGTCACATTTTGACACTTATAATCTTTCCCCAGATTGTCTGTTCTACTTTATTTAAGCGGTCTTTAGAAAAGTAAAGAGTCTGTAGGCCAACTTCATAATCTGAAAGATAAGACAGTAATCATTTTTATAAAGACAGTCAGGTGATGTACCCTTACATCTGTAAAATGTTGCATGTTGACCTCCATCAATCCGTAGGCATTAAGCTTTTTAATGCGCTGAGTGTACTTTATCCACATGAGAATCAATTTGCGAATCTTCTTGCTGCACACATACCACTGTTGATTGTAAAGTGTCGTGTTCAACTGGAAGGACTAAGAATACATCCTAATTTTAATTTACTCTTGAATGATTTTTATATTAGGATTCTTACAGCATCTTCCAGTTGGGATCCTCGCAGACAAAGCTCAAAGGTAAATGCGACCAAGGTCACAGTGGGAATCAAGTATCTTACCATAAAGAAGAGATCGTCTGTCTCCGACAGCAAATACAGATGAAAACAAATTGTAGTTGCAGCCATAAAATCAGTTATCATGACTCCAGCGTTAAATAAGTTGTTGAATTGATCGCAAAGTAAATTAAGATACTGATGACGACTTATTAGTGTACAAAGCTGGTCATATAGCTGAGTGTCGTCTTCAGAAGTCCAGTTAAGCATCTCCATCCGCTTGGACAAGCTTTCCAGATGCATTATGATTTGCCCATGCGTTGTGTAAAATATAGTATCGAAGGTGATGAAGTAAGAAGTTCCACTAACCGAACACAGGATATCGTAGAACAATGCGAATGGATATGCCTTATGGCTCTCTCTGAGGTCATATGGTAACCAACCGCCAAGGAGCTGTTGTTCCACAGTTATGGGACCATTGGGATCCATGGTAAAAGTGTACACAACGGCAGGCAACAAGCAGAAACCTAGAAGGGCGCTGCTTATGCCAATTTCAACTAATTTATTTCGTTTGAGAGCCCTCTCATACGCCTGAGGTACATGGAGTGCCTTTTGTGCGGACAAATCATGTGGAAATTCCTTATCCAAGATGTTAAGAAATTTCACTACATCGTGACGTTTGATAAACATGGCTATACCACGAACTCCGAAGTATGATCCTATAGTCAACACTGGTAGAATTGCATCATTGGACATGCCTCGATAGAAATTTTGTACCAAAGCAATGACCATGCCACTAACAAAACATATATGCAGGGCGAATGTCATTAAAAACACCATTCTCGCTTTATCAACTAATCGTCCGGATTCATCGCGTTCAATATGAAAGTGCTGCATATGGAACAGTTTCTGAAACTTCTTAAATAATACAAACTGCTCAAACTTAACGGGTTCTTCTACGTTGTTCATGGCTTGTATTTTAGTCAACGATTCGAATCCTTTCAGTTTAAAAAAATAACTGTCCAATGGGAATGTACAGACGTCCTTATATGTACAAACAACACCTGTATTAAATTTTCTAATTAAAGCCTATTGGCAAATTTAATTGCTTTCGAACCGCACAAACAGGGTTTTATAATTTCGCAATGTACTTAATAACTAGTTATCGTGGTAAATATAATGAACCCTTACAGTAATCCAATTCAATTTGAATAATTGCTGTTGAAATATACTGGTGTAATTACCTAGACTTTAATATTTTCAATCTTCGAAGTTAACGCTTTAAATTTCAGTTATAAATTTCAGTTAAATGTTTAAAGCTGCCGTTTTAGTTATTGAGAATGCGCTTGTTTTGCTTTTGCTACATCAAAATCTTTAAAATTTTAGAATAACTCGTAGAAAAATATCCGGAAAAATCCACCAATTTCTGAGTCCTTACTCTTTGGCGCCATCTTGTGTTTGTTAGCGCCGCCAGCTGTCTGTTGTTTACTTTTCAAATTAGTTCTTATTGAATCTGGCAATCTTCTCAAATGGAAAACGCAAGTGCTGCCAACCTGATAAAAGCTGGACTAACACTAACAACAACAACCACAACATTCACGTTAACAAAAACACAGACAAACATTGTAAAAGAAAATGCAATAAACTACTAAATTGTAGCGAAAAGCAAGTGCAAAATTAATGGATAGGTTAAAGGTAAGTGCAAAGAATAATAATTAATTGTTATTTGCCAAACAAATGTGACATTTTTTTAATGCAGGAAAGTTTTGGGCGACGTCAACTAGCTGACGAGCTAAAACAAAAGCAGGTGAGTGCCGTCCGAAAATAAATAATGCACGCGTCTAACGCATCTACCACCATAATAGGCTATAACAGATCAATTACTGCAACGCATACTCTATTCAAAACGTCTGCTGGTGGACCACGTGGAGGCACTTGAACAATGCATGCAACAGTATCCAGCTATTGTGGCCGGCCGGCAGCTGTTGACCACGCGGAATGCGTGCCTTTTGCTGGGCAGCACCTTGTTGGAGCATTTTATAACGCCTCGTGGTTTGCGATTGACGCTGCTTCCATCTGTGGTTCTCAGCAGCACCTTTGGCGCACTCTATGCCGTCAAGAGCGTTTTTGTGTGCCGAAATAAGATGGTTGTGCGCAAACTGGAAGAGCTGGTAAAGACCATCGATGAGTTTGGTAATTGCATCAGGCGCAACATGACTTACTTTCAGGAGATTATCATCATGAAGCAGGCAGAGCTCATTGAGTAATTACAGTTGCAGTTAATCAATGACAAATGTGTTAAATTTAATGTACACTTACAGATCGCGTCAGATAGAACGTGCCTGGGACTGCATCACAGCAGCTAAGGAGGTAACTGAGATACTTTACGATGCCACGCGAAAGCTGGAAGTCGACTATCCTCTACCCGCCAAGTACGGTCCCTACTATGCGCCCATGGAAGAGCTACGCGAATGCGAGTACTTTAAAAACAATGTTACGGACTACAGTCCGAAGCACATAAAGGTACGTAATGCGTTGCAAATTGGAAAGCCTATTTATTATACGAATTTTGCAGGATTTCCATAACATATTTGCCTATGTGCAGTCCCAGTATTTGCTGCGATTGGCGTTGTCAATCATGACACAGCCCTCGATTTCTCAACTGAGTGAGGACTTGGTAAAGATTGACAATTTGGTCCGACAGCTGGTGCAGGAGGAGGAGCAGCACTTTAAGAATCTAGGCTTGGCGATGCAAAACAAAAAGCAACTGGAGCTGGACCAGCTGCATGCCACCAAGGTGCAACAGCAGCAAAGTGGTCCCATTGCCGTATTGCAGCATTCGTCCCTCAAACTCAGTGCCTGCATGGTGGCCGTGGCCGGTGAGTGTCAGGCATTGGACGTGACACTACAGCAGCTGACGGCGACGGAGGCAGCTAACAAAAACAATGCTAAGCAACTGGTTGCCGTAGCCAACAATATGCGAGGGATTGAAAATGCTCTGGCTGTTTGCTGTGATGATTTCCAGCGATTGATGCTGGTTTATAACAAGTTTCTGCATAGCAAATTAGATTTAGACATGGACACGCCACGCACAAGCAATGCTCCAACCAAGGATGATGAGTTTCCCGAGAGCATATTACGCGTGGAGTTCTCACAGAATCCCAGTGAGCCTCAAAAGTGTGATGACTTTTATGCCTACATGTACGACGAGCAGGAAGCGCATCAATATGAGGACGAGCAGCAGGCTCCATACCCCACACCGGAAAAGGAGCTCCTTAACTTTGAAAAGCGCATTACCAAAGGCAAATTCAAGCCCGTGCTCAGACAGCTCAAGGATCGCATTGATCCCATACGTCAGGTGATGCTAGAAAAGGAGCGCGAAGTGCTAACTGCCAAGGGGATTAATGTCGATGAGTTGTTTGGCAAAATGGAAGAGGTGGAGCAAAAGCAACAGCAACAGGATAATCGCCTAACAGATGCTGCACGTCAAAGCGATTACGATGGCTCCAACTCGGAGTCTGACTCTGCAGATGAGGCCTACGAACGTCGTAGCAAACAAATCAAAGATCGCGACAACTTTGCCGAAATGCGACAATTTCTGGCTCAAAAACAGGCCGTGAATCTGTTTAATCTAGATGCACAGATGCCTAGACCGCCACCAGCTGTTACAGAGGAGCTCCTTGAGAGCGAATGCTAGAAACAATTATCTACATACCTTATAGCTAAGCACTTTGGCATTACTCACATTATCTTCGCTTTTGATTATTTTATCTATTAAACATTTACGAGATAAGAAGCATTTGTCATAAAGTGCGTTCTGTTTGTTCCTTCTATTGTTTTCGTTGAGATATTTTGCTGTACAAAAATGGCAAAAAATAAAAATTAATAAACTTATACACAGAGAATGGAAAATAGAATGGGTATAAAAATGCATTTTATTTGACATTAATTATAAACTATCGAAACTTAAGTACAATACAAACAGCAATGGCAACACTAGACACTAAGGATGTGGTGGCATGAATCCTCTGGAAGATTTAATATCATCTAGAGAATTCAATATGTACAGAACATGCATGCACGCAAAGTCTTTTTACTGGCTGAAACACTTTCGTGGATATCTTTGGCTCATGTGCACGTGCAGCAAAAGTGAAACGAGACGGAAACATTGACAATAATCCGGATCAGGCATTTGGTGCACCCGTTGTCCCAGCTCCTGCACCTCCGGCATTGTTGAACTTACTGGTAACCGAGACTGGTTGCAGTTGCGAGAAGGCGGACAGATTGCTGCCCCGGACGCTGGTGTAGCGTATGGGTTGAACCCCGTAGTCGTTGCCCTTGAGACGACGTCGCACACAGACTACAATGAAGCCAATAACCAGACCAGCCACAACCACCATGCTGGCAATGATGACGGTAAGGATTATGTAACGACGGCGTAGAAATCGAGGTGGATCATCCTCAACGGCTCGATACTTCTTGGGTATGACCATGTTGCAGATCTGCTCAGCGGTCATATTAGTCAGTGGTGCTCCTGCCAGTAGATAAGGCGTCTCGCAGCGGGCGACAGCCGTCTGAGGCTGCAGCAATTGAGGTGCTCCGGCATGCTCCAGTGCCTCGAGCAGTTCACAACTGCAGTACCAAGGATTGCCGGCTATTGACAAGCTCCTCAGTCGTGGCCAACTCGGATTGGACGAATTACTGCTCACGTTCAACGAGAGTGTGGTTAATGCATTCTGCGAGATATCAAACTGCGTTAAATAGCGGCTATCCAACAGATCCACCAGCTCCAGTCGCTCCAGTTTTGGATTGCGTGCACAGTCTAGATGCTCCAAGCTAGGCAGCTTCAAGGCGCCCAGCTCAAGGCTGCGAAGCATAGGCATTCCACTGATGTTGAGTCGACGCAGTGCAGACAAGTTTTGAAAGCTTTGTGCATCTATTTTGGTCAAAGGATTTCCCGCCAGATTCAGTTGCTGTAGGGATTTCTCCAGCTGCCGGATGCTCGTGGGCACGACAGCAAACATATTGTCAGACACGTCCAGGATGTGGAGGTTTCTCAGTGGAAGAAAAAGCTCGACGGGTATCGTTAGCAGACCATTGGATGATAGATCCAAACGCTGCAGATTCGCAATCGATGCCAGAGCAGCTGTCGTAGCTGCATCCAAGATGTTGAGGCGATTGTAGGCCAAGGAGAGCTTCTTCAGCTGCGGTGTGTGCTCAAAGAGTTTGCGATCGAGACGAGCAATGCGATTGTGACTGAGATCGAGATCCTTCAATGCAATGGGCTCATACTTGGTACTATTAAAGGGACCACGGAATAGATCCGGTTTTAAAGCATCATCCGCAATATTATTCCAGCTAAGGTACAGTCCTTCCACATTGGGTACATCCATGAAGAGAGGCGCTTGCAACTGTTCCATGTTACAGTGGCGGCACGAGAATGTCACCACCGCAGTCGTGGGAGGAAGTTGTTGCAACAACCGAATATTGTTGCCCGAATATGATGCCACAATCTCTGTGCCCGTATGCTTTGTACCAAACTCAGGCGGCCAACGAGCCAGGATGTGCTCAAAGTTCTTCATGGCACAATTGAGTGTCCTGTGCACTCCATTGTTGCTATCCTGGCTGCTGAGGCAGACGCATGTTTGGCAAATATCCGTCACAGACTGATACGGAATGTCCTCATGTTGAGCTCTTGCCACACTCAGCAACAGCGTTGATGCATTCAGGAGCTGCAACAAAGAAAAGAGGCCATAAGAACCAAGATAAATATAAGAATAAATAAAGTTAAGTCGAATCTGGACACTATACTAATATTTAAAAATCCAGATTGTTCACTATATCAAGTATGGTTTTACACACACTTAATTAAAATCGGACTAATACATCATATTCAGTAGAATGCTAAATTCAAGTTTCTGCCTTTTTGTATTTTTCTGCTTGAAGGTGCATTCAAAATTATGTTCGAAATTTTACATCGAGATATTCACTATATCGGGTGTTTCACATAAAAATCCAGTTTCGACTATATTTTCAAATTCACAGAAAGTCCTCAGAATCTTCTTCTTTTCAAGACATTGGATAACTTGGCTATTTTGTTACATTTCCTAATAACAACATCGAAAATGTAGCTAAAGTAAATAAATATCTAAATACAATTCATTTCTTTTTAAGTTCATTTACAGATTTGTTTTTTATTATTTAATACTTATGGATTTTACAGTAAACTCTCAACACCTAAAACCAATATTTTAACAAAATTTTAAATATAAAATAACTAAAATCTGTAGCTAGCCTCTACTTTGTTAATAATTTTAATTTTTATATGCCTCACTTAAAACTATCTTTAACCCATTTACCAAAAGGAAGTGTTGAAATAGTATCTCTCATAAAAAGGTTTCCCTAACTAACTGTATCTATTATATATACTGCGTACACATAAAAGTATATATGTATTGATATGTACTATTTAGGTGCTCCATAGCTGACCCCAACGAAAAACAATTCCAGATAAGATAAGGATAACGTTCGAAATTGAAGATACTTTTATACACTTACCAGCAGCAAAAATTTGTACTTCATTTTGTACACGTAGTATGTGTGTAGCTGTGTTTTTACAGTCTGCTGGTTTTTATGGAGAATTCTTATATCTTTTCAATATCAATTTCAATAAAATGCACAAAGCACTTGCAGTTTTAATTACGTACACTGCTCGAATTGCAGTTGCTTTTTGTTTCGAACTTGAAACCGTTTAATTCGATAACGAAGCCACGGGCACCTTTCGAAGTAAAACTGGAACTAAACTAATGAATCAAACCGCAAAACCGTTGCTTTTCGTTATTTGTTTTGATTAGATATCAGCTGAGAGAACGAATTTACACACACTCTCTCTCTCTCTCGCTCTGTGTCTTTCCCACGCACACTTTCGCTCTCTTTGGCTGTCAAGCCGCGACGTCTATTTAAAAAGTAGAGTAAATCTTAAGTAAAAGTGAATTAGTTTTGAGTCATCAGCATACTAAAGTGTTCTGCGGCAAGGTCGTTGATGTTGATGATGTTCTCTTGAAAGCCAACTGCAGACTGTCTTAATGTTGTCACTTTAATTTCAGAAAGCATTGCACACACATGAACACATATTCACACAAATACTTGATGATTGCAGCTGATAAGATAACAGCTACATAAGGCGACTCCTCGCAGAAGAGAGTGCTTCTCGCTGTTGACTCAGCTGAATTCTTTTTGGAAAAACAAGACTGGAATAGCGGAAACTATTAAAGAAATGCCGACTGTTTGGCCTCTCCAATTAGATCGTGGGGCCAATTGCAAGGCAACAACAACAGCAACAACAACAAAGACAACAACAATAGCAACCATGTGTCATTCGGTTTCATTGAACTTTGCGCCTTAATTTAAGCACACATATGGAACATATTTATGTATGTATGTGAATGTATTGATACAATAAGGCAAATTGAGATGTTCAGCGAAGATGCAAATTGATGCCACACCATAAGGGGGCAGCTGCAGTAGCAACCAAAAGAGATGAGAGAGAAAGAAGGAAAACAAACAAATGTTTGTGGTCGAGTCAAGTGGAAATTGGTTGCATAAACATTCATCCGTCTCACACTGGACACACTTGTTAGTCATCAGTATTTGTGTTATTCTTAAATTTCAATTTTAAATATTATTTTATTTGTCAGCAAAGCACATTTTGAGAACACATACACACACGCACACACTATGACTTTTGTATACATGAGCTTTGCCTTTCAACTTGCAAATGAAACTCGTTTCTTTGTTGTTGCACTTTTGCAGCTGCCTCTGCGATGATGTTCCTGCCTCATTCTTGTCTTAAATCAACGCGACCGAGCAGAAACTGAAAGCGATCGTTACCTGCCTGTTGCTCAAATTGAACTGAAACTGGAAATCGTTGAGGCAGCAGCAACCGCAATGCTGTATGGCAGCCGCAAGCTGGAAATCGATTCCCGTTCCCGTTCCCACAAGCCACTCTGGATACCTCTTTGCCCCCTTCTCTGAAACAGACCCCTACACTGACTTCTTTCTACCAATAATAAACGTTAAACCGGTCGTTGGCCGAATTTGAGACTGTGGCACATTGTTTATGCCAAACTGTCGACAGCACGACCGCGCTTTTCATTGGATTTATATTAATGTGTGGCAGCTGTGCTTTAAATGTCTTGAACCTGACTCCTGAGTTCACGACTTCAAATGCAACGGAAATGCTCGTCATGCTAAGCTCGTTAAACAGCCATTTGGGGCTCACTTCCGGTGCGTGCCCCATGCGGCAACTTGAAAGCGTGCATAAAACCAGATTTGTAATTAAGAACAAACATTTTTATACAAGTTACATGGAAAACTGCACCTATCTCGAGTGCATATAATAATCAATCGCAGTGGAGAACGCCGCAAATCCCAAGCCGCCAATAACGCCGGCCTTAATGCCAGCTCGTAGGCCAATTAAACCGCCGGTAATGCCTCCCGCGTAGGTGCCATTTTTCCAGTCGGTGACGCCTCGTTTCTGTTTGAAATGAAGAGACATAATTAAAGAATGATCCATCAAGTTGATCTACAACTTACGCTCTCTATGGTGCATTCGACAATGGAGAACACGGCGCCAATTAATGCAAAATTCTTGGCATAGGAATGCGTTGTGGATCGCATTTCCCGAAATACCTCCCGAGCCGTCTGCTTTTTTCATTTGCAAATGGATCAGCCATATTGGGATTTACGGAGGCGGTAAATAGACCCAAGGCTGCTCCTAATCCATATCCTGCAATGGAAAAACGAATGATGAAATTTTTTTTATTAATTTTCTTTGACTTACCCATGACACAGGCCATTGCACTTTTGAAGGCACAGCTTTCCACTGCGGTTTCAATTAACTTTTCCTCGTTTGTTTTGATTTTGATCGGCCCGTTCCCCTTGGGTATTATTATGTTCTCGCGATATCTGTGCATGTTACCCACAAAATGCATGGCCATCCTATCAAGCTCGGCCGTATCTATTAGGTTAGTCTTTGCGGCATCTCCAGCCTTGGGGTCAGGGTTGGGTATTACCGACATGATTATCTTTTAGAAAATATTGTGATTTTAATACAGAAAAACCGATAAATAAAATTCTTTTTAAAGTCGTGTGTTACAAAAATCCAATTGTTATCACATCGCAAGACAGCTGTTGGGCCAGAGCTGTCGAACAAACAAAAACATTTCGATAACAGACTAATCGACACTTGTTTTTCAGTACTCTAGCGCCACCTGCTGTCTGTTTTACGAAGCGTAAATTGAGTTTTCAAAATGTCCCAAGAATTGGGTATTACGGTGTATTTTGTGCTATAAATGTCCTATGAGATTGGACTTATGACTACTTTGTGCTATACATTTCTTGAGAAATTGAAGTTATGGTCCTTTGTTGGGCGGTCTTTTAAATAAATACAATTGTTTAAATAAAAAATAAGATCAAATTGAAACAAAGCAAATTGAACAATAAATAAGATTAAAAAAATCTGATCTGTTTAGTGGTCTTCTCAAACTTATTCGGAACAAAACGACACAACTCTACTAAATATTAAATTTTATTGCTATCACAAGTTGATTATACACGTATTACATATACCAAAGAGGGAAATATACAGAAATTGCATTTGTCAGAATGGGCCGAATGGAGAACTTCTTTATCTTTGGACTTCATATGCTATGCCCTTGAACACCGTTAGTTAAAAGCATAGAGTAGCAGCAGAATGACACAGAAAGCTATTACCGCCCCCAAAATAAGGGAATCCCGTCGCTTTTTTATGTTGATACGCTGTATGAGACTGTGAAAGATACAAGATGGATGTTAACTTCCACAACTGAATTGATAAGAATGTCATTACCTGGATATTAATGGAAAACGATTGGAAATGTCGTTGAAACGCGTCTGTATTCGCTTAAACGCCTGTCGCTGCGCATGAAGATTCTCTCGAGTCTCGATGGCAATGTTAATCTGATCATTAACCATGTTTCCAGCGCTGCTCAAGTGTCCACTCTCTTTCATGTACATCTCGCGTCGACTAAGACCAGAAATCGATGGACTACCGCTGGTAGCTAGGCCAGAACCGCGAAGAAGCTCTTCCCGTTCAATGCGCATTGTGTGATTGGCGTATATCTTATTAAACTCCTGTCTGTATCCTTGCAGTATCTCCCTGTGCCTCTGCAACGTGTGCATTGCTGCACTTCCCGTTGCAGGCAGCTCTGACATGGATTCGTTAAGCGACGACAGCTGAAAGTTAAACAAGTGATTTAAGTGAATATCTAAAGAATTGTTGACACGACTTACCTTCTCGAGCATTTGCTCAATTTCAGCTGATAGCGAGTCAAATACATGTTCGCCCAGCAGAGGTGATGTGTCAGCGCTGATGTTGCTGCTGCTTATGCTGCTGCCAGCTCCAATTTTACTAAATGCCACAAGTTTGAGGTCAATTTCATTTTCCAGTGTTCGCGCCTGCTTGCGTAGCACTAAGAAAACAAATGGTTATTGGGGAGGCATGAATTAAACAATTTAATTGTAAATAAATACCATCATAACTAGAGCCAACCATTTGCATTTATTTATTTGTCCGGATATAATTTCACTTGATATGAAAACAATGAAGTATATGTATCGATAACATCGATACTTCTTTTCTATATAACGAAATATTATCGATATTGATCATCTTAAAAATATCAACATCGATTGTAGCAATAGCTGATAGGGCTGCATCCATCGTCGAAGAATTAAAATTTTCAAGCTTCGCTTCTTTTCATCACAGAATATTCGGACGTGTTATCGATAGTTAAAATCGATATTTGACGACATGCCAATCATATGTATACAATTGAAAGCATTTCTGTTGCCGGCAAAACGTTGAAGTTTTTATAAGAATTTAATTTAGCATACATTTCATAATGTCGCAGGCACAGTCGAATAACGATTCACGTGTGCCCGATGAGGAAAGCGATCTGTTGCAAATCAAACCGCTGTAAGTAGACACAAACTGTGTTATTTGACCCACCACGATATATTAATTCCATCTTGCAGTGGAGCTGGTCAAGAAGTGGGACGCTCCTGTATTATGTTGGAGTTCAAAGGCAAAAAAATTATGCTGGACTGCGGTATACATCCTGGGCTAACTGGCATGGACGCTCTACCTTATGTGGATTTGATTGAAGCAGACGAAATTGATTTACTATTTATATCACAGTGCGTATGCATATGCAGTTTTTCTTTTGCCGAATAATTAATTAATTAATTAAATCTGTATATTTGTGGCTCTTCTAGTTTCCATTTGGACCACTGTGGTGCCCTGCCGTGGTTCCTCATGAAGACCAGCTTCCGTGGTCGCTGTTTTATGACACACGCCACAAAGGCCATTTATCGCTGGATGCTCTCAGATTACATTAAAATCAGTAATATATCCACTGAACAAATGCTGTACACAGAAGCTGATCTGGAAGCATCCATGGAGAAAATCGAGACGATTAATTTTCACGAGGAACGTGATGTCATGGGTGTGAGATTCTGTGCATACAATGCTGGTCATGTGCTGGGCGCAGCAATGTTTATGATTGAAATTGCTGGTATAAAGATTCTATATACAGGCGACTTTTCACGCCAAGAAGATCGTCATTTAATGGCTGCTGAAGTACCGCCCAAGAAGCCGGATGTGTTGATCACCGAATCCACATACGGAACACATATTCATGAGAAGCGAGAAGACCGTGAAAGTCGTTTTACAACGCTAGTGCAAAAGATTGTACAGCAGGGAGGTCGCTGTCTCATTCCGGTCTTTGCACTGGGTCGTGCACAGGAACTTCTTTTGATTTTGGACGAATATTGGTCGCAGAATCCCGATCTGCACGAGATTCCTATATACTATGCGTCTTCACTTGCCAAGAAGTGCATGGCTGTCTATCAGACATACATCAATGCCATGAATGATCGCATCCGTCGACAAATTGCTGTGAATAATCCATTTGTCTTTCGTCACATTTCCAATCTGAAGGGCATCGATCACTTTGATGATATTGGTCCATGTGTGATCATGGCCTCTCCGGGTATGATGCAGTCAGGCTTGTCGCGGGAGCTATTTGAGAGTTGGTGCACAGATCCCAAGAATGGTGTCATTATAGCTGGTTATTGTGTGGAGGGAACCCTTGCCAAGACCATACTATCCGAGCCGGAGGAGATAACTACACTATCGGGGCAAAAGCTGCCGCTCAACATGTCCGTAGATTACATTTCCTTCTCGGCACACACAGATTACCAGCAGACAAGCGAATTTATTCGCATGCTGCGGCCCAATCACGTGGTTCTCGTTCATGGGGAACAAAATGAGATGTCTCGTCTGAAGCTGGCTCTCCAGCGCGAATATGAAGCGGACGCCAGCACAGACATCAAGTTCTACAATCCCCGCAATACGCATGCCGTTGATCTCTATTTTCGTGGCGAGAAAACTGCCAAGGTGATGGGTCATCTGGCGGCCAAGAAGCCTGAAGTCGGCAGCAAACTCTCCGGCGTGCTGGTCAAGCGCGACTTCAAGTATCACCTGCTGGCACCCTCGGACCTTGGGAGTAAGTAATCACAGATTTATCCTTGTTGCCCGCACTAACATCTTACTCTCCCCAGAATACACGGACATGAGCATGTCTGTGGTCACACAGCGCCAATCAATTCCATGGACAAGTTCGCTGTCAACACTTCAACTACTGCTGGATCGTATTGGAGCTGGATGCGTAGAGATTGTTGAGGCGGAGCGCAAGCTACGAGTATTCAATTGTGTCGAACTGACTGTGGAGCAGAAGATCATAATCATGGAGTGGCAAGCCACGCATGTCAATGATGTCTACGCTGATGCCGTGCTGGCTTGCCTCATGCAATCTGAACTGGGTGGCACCAACATTAAAGGTGCCACAAAGCAAACCAAATCAGAGGAATCTCGTTTTCGCGAGTGCCTCATTGAGACCCTGCAGGACACCTTCGGCGACACTTGTGTACCCAAAATGTTTAAAGGGGATCTGCTGCCGGTGACAGTGAGTGGCAAGCATGCAGAGATCAATCTAGAGACGCTGGTAAGAAATGATTGGTTAATAATTTCATTGTAGTTTCCTTAATTCTTCCTTTTATATTACAGATTGTTAACTGTGCCGAGGACGAGGTGCTGCGTCAAATGTTAAATACCACAGTGCAAAAGCTTCACCAGACACTGGTGTCAGCTTATTGATTGGGTGAACCCACCCACCGCTATTCCAAACAACATGTGAATCTTTTCTATTACTCTTTATTATAAGGTTCCAATTCAAATGATGTTCAAATAAACTCAACAGGATATTTACGAGTTCTTAGCGTGCTGTCCTTGTCTTAGCTATCTGTTCCTTGAGCACCAGAATGCTAGCACGTTGCTCTGGTGGCAGCTGTGCAATCTGATCGTCGGATAACTGCAACACCTGCATAATCAGTGCTGCCTTCTCCTGGTCAGATGCATCTGATGGCAGCACTCCATGTGCTCCCAAGCGACTCTGCAGCTGCATTGCTGCCGATTGCTGCTGCTGCGTTACCGGTTGAATCTGTGGAGGCAGCTGCTGTTGCTGCACTGGTCCAGGTGGCATAGCGCCACGTAAGCGCGGGTCCATTGGACGTTGACGTGGATCGCTTGGGTATGGGATGGGCCCAGCAGGTGGTCCTTGTTGCTGCTGCTGCGGTTGCATCTGGGCGCGAGTTCGTGGATCCATAAGTGGCGGTGGCACTGGATTGGGCATTGGTCCGGGCACCTGGCGCATATCCTGATCCAGGTTGCGGGCAATCATACGCGGATCCATGTTAACGGGTCCACCAGACACCATACGCAAATCAATGTCGTTCGAATGCATGTTATTGAAATTCGGACCCGGCATCTGTCCGGGTCCCACAACGACGGCTGCTTGTGGAAGCGGCTGCTGCTGTGGTGGTGGTTGTTGCGGCTGTGGCGCTGACACCATGGGCATGGCACCTGAATTGGGATGCGGATTTCCGCCAAGTACAGGCGGCATTTGGTTAGCCTTAAAAAGCATGCCGAGTGCTTGTTGAGGATCTACGATACGCATTACTACCATAGCTTGTAGCAATGCATAAGCTAATTGAGGATTCAACATTAGCATTTGACGAGCCTCTGATGGATTGCTAACAATGCACAGTTTCATTTGCTTCATTAACTCGTACATCTGCTCCGGCGGCAGGGAAGCAACCGTTTTGGTAATGAGCTCGGGTGCATCATCAGGATCACAGGGCTCTCCATATGGATTCTCCACCTGTGGTCCTTGCAGTAGCTGTTGCATCTCCATGCGGGACTTCTCTGTACAGGCATTGTCAACACGCAGAGTGCGTCCTCCGATTTCGTACCCATTCAGATTACGCATGGCACTGAGGGCAGTTTCCTGATCCTTGTACTCACAAAAGCCGAATCCTTTGGGTTTGCCGCTCTCGCGATCAAACACAAGTCTGTAATCAAATGTAATAGGAGAATATAAATATACATAAGCATGGGTGATACATATGGGCAGTGGACTTACTTGAGGGAAAGTACTGGGCCGACTTCACTAAAAATTTCCTTGAGCTTCTCCTCAGTTGCTTCGTAGGGTATGTTCCCCACAAACACTGAACGCATGGACTTGTCCATAATACTTTGTTCTTGTGCCTTATCCGCCATTATGATTTTATTTATTTGCCGATCGTTAAATAAAACTATATCAACAATTTAATTATACTGCGGTACGAGTCGCCACAGTCGGCAAAAAATTTCCCAATGATGCAGCCACACAGAGTTGCATTTGTGATGGAAGTGTTGGTAACTTTTCAACTGTTCGCTTCATACGTTTTGCAACACTCTAACGCCTGGTGTTGTAATTTTTCATTTTGTCGCAAGGTGAAATCGAAATTATGGCTATTTAACAAAGAAAAGTGGATTAAAATCACTAAATTTAGTATCAAATTGTAGTTAAGAAAGGCGTTGCATTGTTTTGCATAAATGCACACTAAAAAATTTCCATAAAGTGCATGAAAAACGTGATTGAAAATTTTACTTTGTGTGGAGCACACACACGCACACACACATGGAGATAAACGCAGCAATGGCCTCGCACTCGCATTCGCAGCATATATAAAAGCTCAGTTGTATATTGAAGAAGGAGCGCACAAAGCAGAAAACGAGAAGAAAGATTTCTGTGTCATTGAACGAGGCGATGAGGCGACGACCAGACCAAGACCAAGGAGCTCCAAACTACAAAGTGGCAGGAACTACATACATAAATACATATATGTAATAACAGCTGCAGGTGCATAACTCTTCAAGGATACCCCCCACTCCCCAGCAAAGAAAACTTGCCCTTGCCTCACACACATACACACTTGTAAAGATCGATACCGACGCCGCCTGTGTATAAGTTTTTATTGAACTCACATATCCCACATACTATTGCAACTGCATTTCATTTACAATTAGTGCTCATTAAACATTATTCTCGCTCGGTGTGGTGTATTAAAGCGTTGTCCAGTGCGTGTGTGTGCGTGCAGTGTAGACGACTCTCCTTGAATGAATTAAAAAGAGAACAGAGAAAATTAAAAAGAAACGCTAAGCGGAAATACACTCAAATTGTGTCTACCTTTCGAGCGTGCGTGTGTGTGTGAGTGTGAGTTTAACAAACAGCAACAACGCGTTGTGCGTGTGTGGAAAATCAAAGCAACAGAAGACAATACACAAAGCAGAGCAGCCCACAGTCCTAAGCAAGATCACACCCTACTGCAACAGTAGCAGCGAAGGTAGGTAGTAAACTAGTTGGCAATTAATAGTCCCACATGAGTAGTTTAATTATTTTTAAATGTACATACTTATCCATTTGTACATATGCAGGTACATAAGTACGCTTTGTACGCACTTTTGAGTTGTACGACTTTTTCGTCACTTTGCGTGGTAAGCTTTGCTCCAAGGAAAAATCAATAGCAACAGACGTAGACATTTGCTGCTATTTGTTTTTGTGCAGCACCCAACACAACCCTTATATCAGAGCCCACATACTATTTCAATATTTAGCAAATAAAAAACACACACCAAAATTATTCACTGTGAATGTGAGAAAAAAAGAACGCAAAAACGTTGACCATTTCCACTTCCAATGGCATTGCCATTGCCTTAAAACAACAAAGCCGCGCTAGCAGATGAGCACACTCAATGTACGTACGTATGTATGTATGTATGTGCTCGTACATACATAAAATCATGTACGATACACATGTGTACTCTGAGAGTACTTTAAAGAAGAGTAACGATATTCTCTGGAGGAACGATAAAAAAGTAAAGAAACAAATTCTGATCAGAGATAATTGTGTAACGATTTGAATTTATAGTATATGTATACATAAATATAACTACATATTGTTATCAGCTAAATTGATCGATAATCAATAAGAGACAAAGCAAAATCATTTGTGTATTTCAAAGTTTATAAGCCAGAAAATTAGCTGTGTTTATATTTGATGACCAGCTGTTTGTTTGTTTCACAGCTGATGTACAGAGTTAAAAAATTACTTTAATCAGTGGTACGTTCGTGCACACTTTAACAATGCAATGCAATTTGTTTATCTTGCAATTGATTATATTTCAGCACACTTTTCTTATAAAAAAAATAGAATAATCGAGTTCTTGGTTATTATTTGCTTAACTATGTTCTTTTCTTTTTACTTCCACCTCAGAAATGACTTTCAGTGTGATATTCGAATTCAAGAGTCACTGTATTCTCTGATTCATCGCATTTATTGCTCATGCTTAACAAATAACTCATCATTATCGTGATGTTGTCGTGTGCCCATCGTCCTCGATGCACAAAAAGCTGTTCCAAAAGTTGTTGTTGTCACAACTGAGCATTCCATTCCATTCCATTCCATTTTGCACCTTACACTCTCCCGTCTAAAACAGACCGAAGGCGGATGAAGCTTGAAGCTTTGCCGTTCTTGTTGTTGTTTTTGTTGATGTTGCCTTCCTTCCCTTTTGCACATTATGTATGTGTACATGTGCGCGTATGCGTGTATTTATGTTTATTTGTTGTTTTTGGCTTTGGCACTTGTCCTTTGTTTAGCCATTTTTTTTTTCATTTAGCACTTGCTTTTGGGCATGACTCTCATTGTGCTCTCGCAGCTTATTCAGTTGCAAAAGCTTTCGCTCTTGATGGGTAAAGCAGAAAATTATGCACGTTTTTGTAGATAACTTTGCTACGATCTGGGTCTAAGCTGCACATTCTTTGCGTCGCCATATCAGTTGGATATCAGTGTCAGCTTACGGGAAGTCTTATCGAGTTTCAGAAATGCATATATCTTTGGACATATATGTATATTTAAGTAAACAAATTCAATTAAAAAGAGTATACTGACATTTCTTTTATCTTTTACAGCACCGCGCTAAAGGATTGTGGAAAATGGCCGCCAAACGAGCACAATCATCTGCAATAACAGCACCAAAAGTCACAGTTTTATGACTTTAAAGTGATCACACGAGAGAGCGAGATTGAGATTGAGAGGAAGAGAAGAGAGAGTAGCAGCCGCAGTAGCAGCAGCAGCAGTTAAGCTTGATAAGACAGTGGGCGAGTGAGTAAGCTAATTGTCATCATGGTTGACAGTGTGCAGTGCCCCGTGTGCACCTTGTACTTGCATGCGGGCATGAATCTCTCCGATCACTTGGAGACCCATCCCAAGGAACAAGTGATCAAAGCCCTGGTGCAAATGACAATCGCTGGCAACAATGCATTGGGCGGCGCCCTGGTGGCAGCTGCACTCTCCACTGCCGGCAGTGGTGCATCATCAGACAGCGCCGCCTCCTCCTCTTCCCCAGCAGCGCCAGATTCAGATGTGAAACCAGTTGTGGCAGCAACAGCAACAGTAGCTACAGCAGCAGCACCAACGCCACCATCACCACCACAGCCACCAATAACAACAGCAACATTAAAGTCAACTGCACCCAAGGCAGCATCATTGCTGGGAAATACAAGTAACAACAACAACAGCAGTAACAGTAGCAACAGTAACAATAACAAATTGAGCAATCCACCGATTAAGGCAGTTAAAAGCGCGCCAACCTCGACTGAGGCGTCAGCCACCACATCCAACACACCCACCATAAGCAGCGCAGCCGCTGCCTATCCTCCATCGTTGACATCCGACTATCGCTATGATCAGCAGCAACAGCAGCCACAACAACAGCAGCAACAGCAACAGGCGACGCCAACGGCAACGCTTCATGGCTTTCCACGTGGAGCAACCACAATGCTAGTGATACCACATGCACCACAACAACAGCAGCATCATTTCCTGGCCACCCAACCACCGCCTGGTCATTTTACCCATCAGCAGCAACAGCACCAGCAAACACAGTCGGCTTTGAAATACACGTATGCAACTACGTTGCCACCACCACCGCCGCCTCTGCAGGTGAGTGTTAAGTCAGGTTACCATGTTACCAGACTCTAATCTATATTTTTTTGTTATTCAGCTCTTTGCACAGCAGCCGACGACTTCGCAGTCACATCAGAAGCCACCGCCCGCCTATGGCGCAGCCATCAGTCAAATTCGATCTCAGCACAACCAAAACAAGCAACAGCAGCAACAACAACATATAACCCTGCAACATAACGTTAACCAAGCACCACCGAGTGGGAAGCACAGCAAAACCCTTACGGAGATTTTTCTGAATCCACCGCCTCCACCACCGCCACAGTCGACCTCCTCTGCACCCGCATCCTCCTCCTCAAGACTGCAACATCCACAACAGCATCAGCAATCCCTTACAGCCGGCAGCAGCTACACTCCAGCTAGTTGTTCCAGCTCCTCATCGAGCCTGTTGTCATCGACAAGCGGACGAGCCAGCAGTCGTCAAACGACAAATTCGCCATTTGGTGCACTGCTTAATGCGGCGGCACAAGCTGCCAGTTCCTCGCCCGCCTCCACTAGCGCATCTGTGTTGCGTTACGCCGAATCGCCGGTTGCCCACTATCTGGAGCGGGATAATGGTGACTTCATTGTCCAAGAAACGCCCAAACACATTGTGGAGTGTGTCGAGAAAGATGATGGAGAGTTCTCGGTCATTGAGCGCATCTATCAGTCGCCACCCAGCGTGTTGCACATACACGACGATGACGAAGATGAGGAGGAACAAAGGTAAGTTCTCTTTAATATGTACCTAATATTGTTTTTTGAATTGTTGAATTATATGCTGAAGGTTTTAATGAAAGGAACAATAATTTTGTTAACTAAAAACAATTGAAGAACTCTTGCAATATAGAGTAATGTAAAATGAAAATTAGTTGTTAGTTTTACTTAGGCAAAGATATATAATTTCTTTGTAACTTATTAATTTAGTTGTGAATAATTAAAAGTCTTGACCTCTTCTTCTATTCTTCGTATGTATTTTATAAATAAATAATAATAATTTCCAAATTTAATACCTTCTAGCTGGGCAAACAGCGAAGATGAGGATCACGCAAAGGCGGATAATAATGTGGAGGATGGCGATGACGAGCGTGAGGACAGTATCAGCAGAGTTGGCCTTAAGACAACAACGAAAAAGTCGCGTAAAACCAAATCGAGTGGCAGAATGCACAAACGCGCGTCTAAACATCAGATAACCACTACGGAGGATGAGGAAGAGTTCATGAGTCTGGGCAGCAGTGAGAACGAAGATCAGGCAGAGGAAGAACTGCAGTCTTTAGGTGATGCACAGGTGGCATCACCAACTCCTCCACAACTTTCCACGGCGCCTTCTACGAGCAATGGGGCAGCTGCGGCTGCAGTAGCTGCTGGCAATGTCAGCTCCACGTCGAGCGGTACCATCAAGTCGAAAAAGAATCGCGTTACAGTTCTGAGCGATGTGCCGCTTAATATGAATGAGTATCTGGATCTGGTGGGCAACATTGTGGCATCCAGTCGCATTGGGGCAGCTCGTCCATTTGCCGCTGTGGCACCCATCCCCTTGGTCAAGGTGGAAAAGGAGGAACCGCTGGACGAGTATGACAGCGTTCAGAACGAGATGCAATCTGTGGAACAAAAGCCCAGCCTAGAACATGCCAGTGGCAGCAGTAGCAGTAGTAGCAGCAGCAGTAGCAGCAATGGACATGGCACCACCAGCGTCATTCGGATGGCCAGCACAAGCAGTAGTACCAATGTTCCGCCCGAGGATCTCACACAGCCGCCGCCAATGAAAGTTGAGGTAGAGCCAACGATGTTGTTGCCACAACGCTTCTCAGCACCGGCTCAGCAGCGTGGACCCAAGAAATTAGTCATCAAACCAAAGGCCACAGCAACGGCGACTGCAACGACGACGACGACGACTTTGAAAAAGACTGATAATAATGCTGCCGGCGTCAGCGTCAGAAGCAACAACTGCGCTGAATCTCTTAGCATATCAAAGGCATCTGCAGAACTGGTGCAGGTCAAGAGCGAAAATGTGGAACCGTCCACATCGAGTGGTAGCATTCTAGAGAAGCATCTGACCACCAGCTATATTGGTCAACAAGCACGCAAACACTCCACAGTCAATGATGATGATGCTCGTGTGTTGCTTGAATTTGCCAACTCGAAACAAATACCATTGGCAGGCAGCAGCAGCAATCCCACAACATTTGTGGTGAATGCGGCCAGTTTTGCATCGGCAGGATCCGTATTTGCCAGCAACATGCAGAAGCCAATCAAACCGGGTGACGAGTACATTTTGCCAGATGATAACAAAGTGGAAATTGATGAAATTGTGATATCCTCTTCGTCTTCCTTTGCCTCCTCCACGCAGCAACCGCCGCAGCAGCAGCAGCAGCATCAACACCATCATCAGGCAACTTTGGCAGTTCAAGCCCAGCACTCGACGTTACAACAGACACAGCCACCTACGTTTAATGACTTTAACTTTCTGTACCACCAAAATGCAACAGCAACAACGACACCGACGGCTTCCAGCTTTACGCCGTTCGGTCTTCAGCAACAGCAGCAACAACAACAACACGGTTCTAGCGAAGCCACAAACGCAGCGACACTCGCCTCGTCCTCGAGTAACTCGTCAGCATTGGATCACGACTCCTCCATGAATGCAACGTTCCGCGTGGCCAAACCGCAGTCATCACTGAATGCCTGGTATCAGCCACAGCATCAACAGCAACAGGAACAACAGCATCCACAGCCAACAACCTCCCAGAACGTGGAACAGTCGAGCAATTTTATTGCAGCATTGGCAGCCGTCGATTGTTGCAGTGTGGCGATGGACAGTGATGCAAGTGATGCCAAGTACTTGGATTTGGATGCATGCAAACGGGAACAGTTGAGCAATAGCAGCAGCCATTTGCCCTCTGCTTCGGCATCCACGTCCACAACATCCTCTTCATTTGCTGCTGCAGCCACAGAAAGCAGCCTCGTTGGTGGCCTGGGATTGAACATTCGGACGGATGAGAAGATGCCTGCCAAAGGGGAAATATCCGAGCAGGAGAGCAACTGCGACATTGAGAACTCCTGGAGTCAATCGGTAAGTGTGTCAACAAATAATCGAGAGTATTCTTTATAATAGACATGGATACACATTGCTCACTTTTTAGAAGATTGGCATAGATCATAAAAATAATATAGAAGAATACTTGTAGCCCAATAAAACATAAGATAATAAATATTAAATGAATATTACAGATGTATGGAGACATATCACAGCGGTACTTTAGAAACCAGTTCGCGGATGGTTACAACAATCAACAGCTGACCGATTGGCGTCAGGACTATTATCCTGCGCAGGATCTCAGTGGTCAGCAGCAACAGCGAGAGCACAAACGGTAAGTAATAAACAAATAAGTCATGTGCTACAAATTGTATTCATAAATTAATACTCAAACTCTTTTAGTTTTGACTTTAATGCGGTCGCCTCCGAGTACGCGCAGCCAGGTGAACTGGACGCCTCTTCGGGCTCTGCAAGGAGCAATCATTTGCTAGATGTGCAACCCACCACGTCCACGTCGTCTTCGGCTTTGCTGGCTGGCCCACCAATAGCCTCGACATCCAGAGCTGCCGCCGAAGCGGAGGCAGTCGCTGCAGCGTTGCAACGAAAACCCGCACGTCGAAAGATCTACAAGTGCCCACACTGTGTGGCCATCTTTGAGAAGCTAAAGGAGCGCAACGCACACATGATTGGAGAGCACAACTATGTGCGGCAGAATCGCCGACTCATTTGTACGCAAGCATTGGTCAATGCTGCCATGTTAGCACAGCCGCAGGTTCAACAACAGCAGCAGCAACAACAACAACAACTGTTGCTGCAGCCAGGTGGAAGCATTAGCGAAGCTTTGCAGGAAGATTCCAAGGATGGCATTGTAAAGATCAAACAGGAGCAGTGCCAGGACAAGCCCGATTCATCGGAGCAGCTGCTTGATCACTTGGAGCTGCCGGATGTGAAAGATGCAGTCTTGTTAGACGTTAACGCTGAGAACCGACCTGATGCGGACGTGAAACCTTCCACCAACGTGGCTGATCTGAAGCCGACCCTGGCGCCCTTGGCAATGACCACACCGGCTGCCAAGTTGGCAGCTATTTATCGGATGCTTATTGCCTATAATGAATCAAAGCTTGGACAGGAGCATCACAACCTCAGCGAGCTGGAGCAAAAGGCCATGGAGAAGTCCATATTTCTATGCTACGTCTGTCGCACCGATTTCCCCTCTGTTAAGCTTTACGATGCACATCTCACAGAGCATCCCGCCGAATGCTTCACCTGTGGCAAGAAATTCTATCGCTGGAAAAACTTCTCACTGCATCTGAAACGTCATCTTGGCTGGAAGGAGTTCGGCTGCTATGTCTGCGATAAGAAATTCGTTGTGCGCAGTGCCCTCGTCGAGCACATGCGCATGCATACTGGCCAAACCCCGTTGAAGTGTAAGATATGCGGTAAGTCAAGCAAGAAAGTGGACCAAGATTAAGATTAAGCTGAACCTTTTCATGCTGAAAAAGATACAAATGTCATAACATAAACATAAAATTTAAAGATATTTATTTACATTCAAAAGTGCAAAATATATTGTTCAAGTTTTATACGTTTTAGCGCCGTTTTCTCATCTTGCCTTTAACCTTAAAGGGAAGATAAACTTAAGATTTTGTTCTCTTAACGGCAGGTTTATCTTCCCTTTAAGGTTAACAGCAAGATGAGAAAACGGCCCTTAGATTATTAAATTTAAAATTTAACAATTCTGGGGGTATTACAAAAATGTATTTGTTTAAAATCTTAACATGTTATAAACTTTAATAAATGTAACTATTATTTCAATTGTATAGGCAAAAAGTTCAAGCGTTACTCCAACTTGACTCAGCATCGGAAGCGTCACACCAAAATGACGGTGCGGAAAAAGGAATATGTGTGTCACTGTGGCGAGGTGTTGCCGTCGAAGGCTCGTTTCCTGTGGCATAAGGAAACGCACGATTTGAAGCCCAAGTGCTGTCCGTACTGCTGCGATCGTTTTGTGCATGCCAATTCACTGCGACGTCATATTAGGCTGGCACATTCGGACAAGTTTGACTATGCTGAGCCCATGGAATGCCCCATGTGCAAGCAGATTTTTGCCAAAACGTCCATCAAGGCACACATGGCAACGCACTCGACGGATCCGCAATATGATTGCGCCATCTGCAACAAGAGCTTCTCCACAAAATGGAATCTTAAGATACATTCGTGGGTGCACGCCAATCGCACCGCCAAACCGTTCAAGTGCGAGTATTGCCCCAAGGCCTTTGTACGCGAACTGGACTTTAAGAACCACATGAATGCGCACAAACAGATAAAGCCCTATACCTGCGAGTATTGTGGTTGCAAGTTCATACGTAAATACAATTACATGCGGCATCGACGGGAGCATCATGGCAACAAGAAGTTCACCTGCGATCAGTGCGACAAATCTTTCCATCGACACTACTATCTGATTGAGCATCGTCGCATTCACACTGGCGAACGGCCTTTCCACTGTACCATCTGCGGCAAGAGTTCGACCACAAAGACCAATCACAACAAGCATCTGAAGATACATCATTCGCGAGATCCCTTCACGGTGGAGGTCTAAATAAATCGTCTATAATGACTAATCATACTAAAGTTTAATACATTAGTTCAGGAAATCAAACTGAAACAATTATTGGTGCCGGTACGTACCGAAACAAGTATTGCGGTAAAAGATTTCATTTCGCATTTGTCCTTTCCGGTTCCGGTATCAGAACCGGTACCGGTACCGGTAATGAATATAACTTCTGATAAAAAAATTTCGGTTATCGGTTCCGGTACCATTAGCAGCTTCGGTTTTATTTCCTGAGTTTAATACATTAATTAGCTAGCTATTCATGGCTCTTCTCAGTGTGTGTAATGTGTGTCTGTGGTTATATAAACGAAACAAAACAAACTAGTATTACTTATCGAACTATTATAAATATTTACATATATATTATTAATAATATATATGTATAGTTTACATACGCGAATGCCAATTCTTGATAAACAAAGCAAAAGTAAACAACAAAAAAATAAACATTATATCATAATAATTATAATAATAATAATAATATTAACATTTTACTAATCGTACATTTTGGATGTGGTTTAAGAGACTTAGCTAAATGTGAAAGTGTTCCCGCCCCCCCGTTTTCCTCTAGATAACCTCTCAACACACTCACTCAACACTCTCGATTCGCAACACTTTGCTTTAAAGTTTAAACACAACACGATTTGCAAAAATTGCTTTAATTTCTTTAAATTTTAAAGATACGTTATATTAGTGAAAATGGCATGCCTAGTTCAGTGCAATATAAATCATTATCATATAATTTAATGCTTTAATTTTAAACATCTCAATTTTAGTTTGATATTCATTAAACTTATTCATTTTATACATAGATTTTTTTTAGTGTAATCTCGTTTGTAATGGGGCAACACAAATCTAGTTAATTTAAGTTAGCTGCAATTGGTTTTAACATAATTCTATACATATTTTGAGTTTTCGAAACTTGAGCACATTCTTAACCACCAAGCAAACACACAAACACACACACACATACGTAACACAAACAATAACAAAAAGAAAATTCGAAATTGTTATATAATTTTGTATTTTGTAATCAAAGAGACAAAACACTCTGCCAGCGATCGAAAGTACACGAACACAACTGTCATATTGAATAAACCTAAAGCTAAACTTAAACGTAAACATAAAAAATAAACCATTTCGATGTATGTAGCATATATATATTTGATTTGTAGTAGTTGCAACTTCTCTAGGCTATTTTCAATAATTGTTTTCGATGGTTTCGATTAAGAAACGATTAGTTAAAATTTCTAGCTTTTAAGCAAAACACAACACAGCATAAGCATGAGAATTAAATTGAATAATAATAATAATAATAATATGATATGGAAAACAAAAACAAATGAAAAAAGAAAACCACTTTCAAATATTTACAACTTACATACAAATTTCAACGAGAATTAATGAACAACAAACAAATTAAAAGAAAACCCATTTTGTGGAACAAATAAATGCAATTTATGAATAATTACAACATCTTGCGAATTTATTATGGCTGGATTTATTTTTGGATTCATTATTGAATTTCTTCGAGATAATCTAACGATATATAAAGAAACTTTGTGTTATTTACATAAGATTGGGATACATATTCATGTTTGTCAAATTAATATCTATAAGTAACAAATAATAAGAGCTTAAATCATTTAAGACTTCTTTGGGACTTCTTAATCCAATTATAAAAATTAAACGACGTTTCTTAAGAAACTACTTCAATAAGTACATTCTGCTGTCAATTAACGGCACATGTAGTATTAATTGTTGGATTTCTTTAAGAGATAATCTAACAAATATAAACAAAACATTAAGTATTATCTGATGAGATAAATGATATTTATTAAGACAACATAAGATTGGGATACATATTCCTTTATGTAAACTTAATTTCTGTGAGTAACAAAGAATGAGAACTTATATCATTTAAGACTTCTTTGGGACTTCTTAATCCATTTATAAAAATTAAACGACGTTTCTTAAGAAACTACTTCAATAAGTACATTATGCTGTCAATTAACGGCACATGTAGTATTACTTGTTGGATTTCTTTAAGTGATAATCTAACAAACATAAACAAAATATCAAGTATTATCTAATGAGATAAATGAGTCAAAGACAACATAAGATAGGGATACATATTCATATATGTAAAATTAATATATATTAGAACTTAAATCAGTTTAGACTTCTTTGGGTACTTCTTAGTCCCATTATTTAATTTAACGACGTTTGTTAAGAAATTACTTCAATAAGTACATTCTGCTGTCAATTAACGGCTTATAGAGTAGCTCCGTTTTGTTTCTATTTTCAAAAACAACTACCTCGATTGGCTTGAATTTTTGCTTTACTGAGCCAGTAAATGAACTTGGGTCAGAGTCGCTGCTGGCCTCGTCACTGTTAGTATGGTAATTAGATGGATAGTGGACTCGGGCAAAGACCACGGGATATTTACATAGACAGGCTTGGAGTGAATGGCGCACGGAGGTTTCACTAAAATTGCTATTCACTTTAATGCCATGTAGCTTGACGCGGAATGAACGCTGAGGAAACATAAACAACTCTTTCGGCATCATTTTAAGGTCGGTAAATGATACCATTTCGGTGTCATGAAAGTCAATATAAAAGACAGTTGCTTGCTGGGAGGACTTATGGATTTCCTCGATAATGGCGCGATACCATTGATTGTCTTGGGGGAAGCGTGCCAGGCACAAAGAATTCAATTTCACGGGATGTAGCAGTTTTGCTTTCCTAATCAATGCGCTCGTCTCCTGGGCCAAAACTATCTCTTGTTTTGCAAATTCGGTGAGCTGTGGGGATATCTGCAATTCCGTTGCGGACAAAACCTTATCGATTCTGCATTCAAACTGTTTGACGCCACGGGGCAGATTTTGTGATCTCAAATGGCCGACATCAGCATGATAAGAACGTTCTGTGGAAGTGTCCATGGGGGAAAAACGTGCGTTTTCCAGCATTTCCTGCTGAATGATAAAACAATGCGTTAGAGCCATATCAGACTTCAAGTAAGTGAATACATACCTTGTTACGCAAATGGATGCGAAGTTCTAACTGTTCCATGGCGGAAATGCGTTGAGGTGGCATATAACTAACTTGATCTCTGTCAGGACTAGCAGAGTTCTCATCTTCCTCATTTACAATACCCTCATCCTCCTCCTCAACAATATAGTCATCTGAAAAACCATCGATTGATTTTTGTTCATTCTCGCTGTCATCGCTGACTTTTTCAAAGTTAATGCTCATTTGCAATTGTTGCAAAGCTTCCTCTTTACAATCAAAATCTTCCTCGCACTCTAGATTTTGCAACTGTAGGCTGTTCATCATTAACTTCTTTTTGGTCGGTGGGGGTTGTACCGTCGTATTGTTAATTTCAAATAAATCCTGAGGTGGCATGTCGCCCAAATGTAGCAGCTCATCAAAGACTTTAAAGCTCTCCAGAGTCTCTGGTGAAATCTCTACCATCTGTTTCTTATCTTGCGGCGTTGCACGCAACGCAAAATCGTTATTAATCATCATAGTGGCTATGTCCAAGCCGCCTGACTTGATTTGACATGACGGCAATCCGTTGGGTCCTTTGGCTTTCACAACGCGAATACTGCACAGCTTTGTTACAATGCGGTGGTGTACAGTGTCCATTGCTATTATACTATATTTATCTTTCTTGGGCTGCACTCCGTAGATGGTAACGCGCCAACACAACGCTTTTAGCTGCGAAAAGGGAGCATAGGGAAGCATCTCTGATGGCATTGTTTCCTCTTCATTCCCGTAATCCACAAAGTACACCTGGTAAACTCCATCGGCGTTCATCTCGCTTTTTACAATTCCACGATACAATTTGTGGTCCGCATGATACATGACCAACACCGGCTGCCCCACAACGTAAGTGGTTGGCTTTTGGCCACAGAGCATTGGCTTAAATCGCTTATCCAGCACCTTGCACATATGGTTAACAAATGGCTTATCGCTAGGTAATCTTAAGTAGATCTCACATTCATGATTCACGTTTGTGGGCTCAGCTGTGAATATACTTTTTTTGCACTCGCGATGCACAAGCCAGGCTGGTGGTGCCTCAGTACACCCTGTGGTGGGCGTTGCCAAATTGAGATCGTCCAGAAGATCAAGCGGTGGCATTTCTTCATTGTGCTTAAAGGAGTTGTCAATCCATTGTTCATCCAGAAACTGAGCACCTTCTAAAATAAAAAATAGAAATAAATACGAATTAGGTTACAGAGTTACTTTTGCTTTACTAGTTACATACTATTCAATCGCTCTACGCTCTCCAGGCAAGCCTTTAATTTAGAATCATCCGCGTCCAGTGTTGACGTAGTGTTGGCAGATGTAACTGGCTCCTCCAATTCAAGATTGGTGTTCTTCACTGCCCAACCGGTCGCAACCAGTTGTTCATTGATGCTAACATATTTGGTTTGTGTCGGGGTGAAGGGACCCAAGATTTTAGTGTATGAGCCCGACAAGTTGACGGACAAGATGTCGCCCTCACGGCCATGGCTAGTGACATGCAGCGAGCTGTAAGCAGTTAACTGAGCCTTGAAGAATTCTATGGCCTCTTGTGACCATTCAGCATCCTTGGGATCAATACCGTAAAGACAGCAGCGTACTGCGCTGTTTTTAACGCCCAAAAGATGCTCATCCATGGGTGTTAGGCATGAAAAGGGAACTCCCTCAATGACCTCGCCAATATCACGTAGTTTCACATCATATTTTGACCCCACTTCATCGGCTACTGCGACAATCTGTCCACGATGCCATAGCAGATCCATGTCTGAGTTTGCCTTGATCCTTATGTAGCACAGGTCGCCTGGTTGCCAATCGCGCTTGGGGTCACAGCGCTCGTACATCACTTCGGCTATATCCTGGACGCTGCTCCTCATGGCGGCAATGGCGGGCATAAAGTGTGTCACGGTAACATAAAATTCGTTGGGGTGCGCTACATGAAGTACTTCGATGGTGCTACGTTTGATTTTGTGTTTTTGGGCGGGCATAAGGGTCTCACATTTATTGGTCGGCGCCTTGTTAAGTTCTATAAATTTGCGCGTATCTGCATCCAGGGGTGTCCTCACAGAGACCGGCTTTACTACCTGGCTGCTTGCACCAGTCGACAGGCAATGACCCTGAGCCACTAGCAATGCAGCAACGTTAGAATTGTCGTTGCCAGAGCGTGAGAAAGTCAAGGAAACATGGGCTACATTGTCACGCACACGGATTACCTCCATTTGCAGCTTGGGATTGGAGGTCAAATGCTTGAATGCGGCAATGGATGACTGTGTCCAGGTATATTCATGCATCTGCAGTGTTTCAACATCTGCAAGACAACATTGAATTGCATACTCCTGCTTATCAAACTGTTCCGGCAGCCTAAACAGCTTATCCCAGAGCAGCTTTTGCTTTTCACCGCTGTCCACCAAGCGAACCAGCACATAGCCTGTGGATGAAGATAATCTTAGGGTTATAATTCTCTACAATGAATCTGAACTCACCTTCGGGCAACATTTGCTCAATGCAGGCGCGATGCCAATGTCCCTCCCAATTGATCAAGCAGCTCATCTGCAGGCGTCCCAAATAGATGGGCTCTAGATCTTTAAGACTCGTGGCATTCATGACACGTTGCAGTTCGTTTTGCAAGGCTTTTCGTTTGCTTTCTTGATCATGTGGCATAACGTAAAAATCGTGCGGATGCTCCACATTCAATATCTGTACCATTAGGACCGCTCCGACATTGGGCTTATATCTATTTAATCTCAGCCAATCAAGTGTTATCAGTTGCTGCGGCTTTGACAGCTGCCCAAAAGCATCCCGAGAGCGTGCCCAGCCTGTGTATAAAAAAGACTCGCGTACTGAAATGGTCGACTTGTAGTTATTGGTAATGAGATCCACTTCGTAGAACTGTGGTCCCAATGCCCGCAGTACTTTCACGAGTACAGGATAGCTGTTGAATAGATTTGAATGGATAAGATCTTTTCTTAATGTGTATAACGTTTAACATACTTCTGAACCACTTGTTTAAGGAAGGCACCAGCCTCTGGCTCCCACTCTACACCTTGTCTTGGCTTCAACTGCTTCAAACTGCAATGCACGGCGGCATGAGGCAACATCGCCAGACTTCCGGGCAGTTGACGAAAACTGAAAAGGAAGACATCCCATAACGCGGATTAATTATAAAGAATATTCTTTGAAAAAGAGAAAGCCTAATAGTAGTTTTAAAATACAAATTGCGATGGGTCAGTTGATTTTCAATTATTATTAAAAATAATTTTTTTGATTTCAGTTTAATTTAAATGTGAAATAAGTGTTATCCCGGAACTTTTAAATACCACTTTAATTATAATAATTATTTTGCACTTAAAAAAAAAGAAGAATTAACACTTTAACTATCACTGTTTACTTTGGTAGTTACGACTAAAATAGAATATTTGGTGATCTTATATTGATTTAGTTTAAATTTGGTTACCTAATTATTAAGTTCTTCTTTTCTCTCCTCGAAAGTCATACTTACTTCTTGCAGTGCACAGAATGCTCTAGTCCGATGTCCGGTAAGAAGACATTATAGTTACCAGTCTGTCCCGACTTGCTGATAACCAGGGCACGATGCCAGGGATCCTTTTCGGTCTTATTGAGGTAGACTATGTACTTTTGGCCCACAACAATGGTGTTGGGTGTCTGGCAATCCGAAGTCGATGAAAACGCCATCAACTGGCTACGAATGTGTTGAGCGAAATTGTCACCCTGCACATAGAAATCTTCCGGGGAGTTGACAGTACGCACATGGACAAGTACATCCGATTTGAACCAATCTCCCATTTGTTTGGTCAAATTGTTAAATGTGAATTCGCTGATTTTGCTGATGTCCAATGCGGAAAAAGTGGGCAATATCTCGCTGTCTTGGGTATAGAGTTCAATGTCGCTTCCGTTGGAGGAACTAGTGATACTCTTGCTCTTATTGGCATGACGCTCCTTCAGCTTCTTCTTTTCTTTGGCAGAAACTGGAACTAAATCCAATTTCGATGTTTGTTTCTTACTGCCGCGGCAAGAAAAGTCATTTCTTTGTGAGTTTTGAGAGAAGCTAATGTCAGAGATTGTGGTCGAATGAGTTTCATCAAACACGTGGTTGAAGCGCACCTCAATTTTTGGATCTTCAAATTTGCTGATGAAATGCCGCTTAATCATATCCGACAGATTATCGATAGAGTTGCTAAAACTGAAAGAAAAATGATTATCCATAGGGAAAAGGGTAATCTCTATACTATTACTTACTGATATGGATTCTTATCGAACTTGGTGACTTGCACATTGGTTGGTATCTTCTCCAAATGCTCGTGAAGCACACTAATGACATCCATGAGGAAAGATTCCTGAGAATTTGCAGGATCCAAAAATGTACGTAGTTTCTGTAAGGCAAAAAATGAAGAAAAGGTTAGATCAATGTTGGGACTTAATTGAAATCTGCACTTACGTTTAGAACCATCTCATAGGAATTCAGTTGGCTCATTGTCTCGTTCAGTTCAATCTGTGGTGGCAAACTGGACTCGCGGAGCATCTCGATTGCCCGTAGCTCTGCATTTTGCAGCTGGCCGTGCAACAAGCGGAAATGCTTTGAGATCCCGGCCAGAGTTTCGTCGGCAAAGTCGCTGAGCTTCTTCTTGGTGCTCTTCACCACCTGCAATGAAGAGGAAAGATGTGGGTCATTCAAAGACATTCTAATGATTCGAATGATATGCGACTGCATCCATACAATCTAGTTGTTGGTGAATGGTAAACGGTCTTCGAAGTTGCCACTTTTAATTGTGCATTTCTCAATGTGCTTCTTCTCGCAATGATCATTATCAGAAACTTTGACTTAGAGACACACTTGTCTTGCTTGTTAGTGTTGCTTTTATTATTGTTATTGTGTATGCATTTGAAAGTGATTGTAAAAACCGCCAAAATACCTACAAATTTATATACATAAAAAAAAACACGACTTGGCTTCGTCGCTTTGGGCTTTCGGCTTATGACAGCTGATTTGTAGCAGATGACAGGCAAGTTCGCACCAATCGCTCGGTTCTACCTTAAATGGCAGCATCTGGTTAACCAAGAGATCGATGGATCGCCGAGGCGTCAAGTTTTGTAAATGAAACCATGTAGGAGAGTCAAATCTTGGCACATCATTAAAATGAAACGCGGCTCACTTTTGGCGCTTTTGAAATGGCCAAAAGGTTGAGGCAGGGCGGCCAAAATGGTTTGTGCTTTACATGCATTTGAAGTGATCGACACGATCAAGTCAAGTCAAGTCGCTCTTGACCTTGTCTTTAAACTCTTGGCAGACTCATTGATATCTTCTATTGTTTGGCTCACTTCAGTTTAATTGGTGGCTGTGTAAGCTTTGTTCTCAGCCAACTTGCTTGCCAATTAGTTTTAATGGCCAAAATCTAATCGCAAACGCATACTTCCTATGCCAGGCAGACTAGGCTTACATAAAACCAGCCAACGAATCAATCAGCAAGCCAACAAGCAGGCATTTCAGAATCTATCGAGTGGGCTTAAGTAAATAAAGTAACAATAACAGGTACAAAAGTACGCAGCAATTGAAGTCAAAGTGCTCTTAAAATATTTAATTATGGGGGAAGTAAATATATCAGATTATGTTGCTCTATACGAACTTCAAATATCCTGCCACATAGTTTATTATCTATCGATTTATAAAACCATTCCGCAAAGAAGTCATCACCATTAAGAAAATAACCCTAGCTATTTTTACTTCACTCTCTCTCTCCTTAGATTTAAATGAATAATATGTTAAGCGATTCCTAATTAATTAATTTATATTACAAGACAGTTAAACATATGAAGTTGGAAAATATTTTTTTATATTTTCCTTGAAAATTAACATGGATATAAATTAAAAACTGTGTATGTATGTATGAAAAGATATATTTATTAGCTTTTGAAATTTCCCCGAATAAAAAACAATTAAAAATAAACTTCTTTTTAAATTTAAAATAAATTCTACCCTAAAATAATTTTTTAAGTTGTTTTACTCATCTGGGGACTTCTATGCATGTATTTAATAAAGTTTTATTGATAATAGTTAGAATCTAGCTGTTCCTAGTTTTATTTATGAATTAATAACATATAATATATTAGGAAGTTCCTCTTTTAAAATCTGAAAAACTTTTAAACAATGTGCAACAACAGAGATCAATCTAAGGTATTAACTCATTTGCTTTAAGTTATTCATATGGTTATTTTTATGCCTATTTTGAAAGATCGAATAATGCACAAGACTCGGTTTATGGTTCAGTTGCTTTACATTTAATGGAACAACACTTCGTATACTTGATATGAGCTAGTTGAGTCTGTTAATTTAGCCTTTAAGTAACCACTATTGAAATGGACAGTAAACATTGGGCTGCAATTATTCTGGCTATAATTTGCTCATACATGTAACTGAACAGCAACATTTAGCACACATTAAAACAATTAGCGTGGCAATTGAAATTTGAAAAAACTAAATTTAAAAAATGATTACGCGCAGTAAAAATGAATTTTTGTTTAATAAAGTTTACCGCCAACGTCAGTCAGTTTGTTAGCCAGTCTGTGTGAGTCAGTCAGCCATGGAGTTAGACACTTCATTTGGCCAGTTTATCAATTACGGACGGACACAATTTGCTGGCGCTTTGAGTCGCCTCGTTAGTCGCATTGCGATTTTTGATTTTGGTTTTTGATTTTAGATTTTTGGTGCGTGCCGCCGACTTGTAATGAGAAATCAACTTTTGCTATTAGTAATTTTTTGTTTATATAATAGATAATTCGTGTAGCTCGCATTGTTATTTTTATTTTTTTTTTGTAGATATATTTTCAATTTTTAATGGACACGTGTGGGCGATTTGGGGAAGCTGCCTAATGCGATTATGATTTATGTGTATAAAGTGAGAGACCTTGAAGGCTGTCGTTGCTGCTGCTGCTGCTGCTGCCTGTCTGCCTCCTGTCTAAAAAACAAGGCTAATTAGACATGCTGGTCAGCGTTCAAGCGTTAAATAAAATATAAATCAGGCACCCAACAATATATTGAAAAGCGGCCAGAGTAAAAGAGTAAAGTGAATGAATTAAGAAGACGTCGCATAAGAATTGGAACTCAGGAGTCTCGAGGGCAAAGACATTTGTGGCAGCAACAAGAAGAAACTGGCTACAAGGTCAGAGCTGCACAGTGTGTTCCATTCGAGCTTTGAGATTCTCGACGCTCCACTTCAACTACGATTAGCAGTAGCTGTGACTGCCAAAAAAAAAATACAAATATATATATATAAAAAAAACATTTTTAGATGGATAAACAAAAATGAAAGGAGGCCTCCAAAAGCAGCAAAGTGTTGTACTTTTGGCAAAGTTTTTCCGTTCTTGCCAAGCGGAGGCAACAAAAACTTCTTAATTACATGATTTGGAGCTGTGACTTGGGGTCATATTTGTAGTTGTCTTTTTGTTTTAGCTGTTTCTCACTCATCTAACGAGCTGCTCGAAGGCTGCCCATTGACTAGGGTCCATGATTGTTTGTGTGTGTCTGACTCATCAGGCGATTTGATTTAATTTGATTTGTAGTTGCGTAAGGCCAAGTCTAGTTAGCACAATTAAAAGCGAGCAGCTGAGCAGCACAAATTTTTGGAGGCACGACAAACTAGTTCGGGCCAGGCTCAAAGCGCTACCAACGGCAAGTAGCTACCAACCAAGCGACTCAAGTTTCGACTCAGTCTGAGTCGCAGTTACTTGTTGCTGCTGTTGTTGTTGTTGTTGTCTGGATGCTCGTTGCGAAAATTGAACAACAATTGAAAACAGAAATCAGTTGAAGCTGAATACCCAAAGCGAACGGTCGTTGAGTCGCGTCTAGAAGGCAACAATCAGATCTGAGCTATATATCTTTGCTTTAACTGAATATAAATTGCATGCAACACAATTGAGGCAAGCTGTACAGTAGCCTAATAACAATAACAAAAACTATCAAATTTGTGTCTGCACTCGTATTTGTGTGTCTGTAGTAGAGTGTACACTATTGTTTGAGGCAACTGGTGGCTGTTTGCAACTGTTGCTGTTGCTGTTGCAACAAGCGCCCGCCCGCTACTTTGAGTCACATATTAGGCAACAACATACAGCATAACAACAACAACAGTAACAACAACTCTAGTTACAATTTTATAGGCCAAGTCATGCAAATTTAATACATACTATTTAGTCTGGTGTGGCAGGAAAAATAAAACCAGCAGTGTGTGTAATTGGCCGTGTTGCAGCTGCACCTAATGGGAAACCGATTAATCGCCTTACTTTAACGATACATTAAATCGCACGCGTTTTTTGTCGCGCGCGTTTACTTACACACAATCCGAGGCGATTGCGGTTTTTGCCTCATTCAAGTGCATGCAACCAGGGGGAGAGCGAAAGGGAAAGACAGTGAGACACACTTGTTGTCGCCTTGTTGAAAAAGGTCAAAACAAATAAGTGTATAACAACAATAATAAACAAAACAAGTACTGGAAAGTGACGGGCGTAGCAGCAGCAGCTGACGACGGCTTAGCAACATTATCATAATCATTATCAACAACAGCAACGTTATCTGAAGCAACATTTACAGCATACGTTAGCAACATGTTGCCAAGGATCACACTGGTGTTTATCGTCTTTTGTGGATATTTACTGTTTACAGGTAAGTTGCAAGTGCTGTGCAAAGACATTAATCAAAATTCACACACATAAATGTTTATGCAACTCCGAACACAACAACAACAACAACAACAACAACAACAACAAGAACATAAATTATGGCCACAGGCGGCTGTTGTTGTTGTTGTTTTATGTTGTTGTTGCAACCAAATCGAATTACAGAAAAACGCAAGTTAAACGCAATAAATTCAAGCAGATTACATGTCGCGACTTAAGACAGAGGGCGGGAATGAGGTAAGAGCCGCCTTGATGTGTCAGGCGTTAAATATAAAAAAAGAAGCCAAAAAAGAAAAAGAAACAAACGCACACAGGTTGCATTTTTGGCATTTATGGTCAACTCGATGCGTCGTCATGTTGTTTTGAATTTATTTTATGGTTAGAGACCAGGGGGCAGACACTTAGCCGACTGGCTGCTTGCAACATCGACGGACACTCGTCGCGGGAGTTCTCAAAATTCAACGCTAATATCTCTGTTCAGTTATGTAAACTCTTATGTAATTGTCATACTTGTAGATGTGCATCATCTGGGACTTTCAAATACATACGTATGTATATGTATAATTTGAAAGGCTCAACGTCAGCCATTTGGCTGGGAAAGTTCTATTTAACCTTTGACATTTGCCCGCCACACAATTTGTGTGTCTCACGAAATTTGAAGGTTGCCACAGTCCGCACCCATAAGTTGCACGATATTTCGTGGCAAATAGTTGAGAGTTTAAGTAAAGCATTAAGATTCGTTTGCCATTTCGATGAGGTGTGAGAGTTGGATTCCCGTCTAATTAATAGTCGCATTGGCATTGCATTTTATTATTACTTTTTAATAAAGTTGCCCACATAAAAAAAAAACAAACAACCAACAGCGAGTGGCAAATGTCAAACGGTTGACAATTGTTTTTGTTTCTGTAATTTTTATTTGCAATTCAAATATATTATACAGTTAAACTTTCCTACAACTAACTTGGGATAGTTTAAATGTAAGTGTGATGGGTAAATTGGAAATTTGTGTATAAATTTAAATATTTATTAATTGTGTTGATTCGTCTTAGCCAAGTTCGACTGTACAAGAATGCTTAATGGTTTTGTTAAGTGGGGGCAACTGCACGACAGTTTTACCAATGCTACGAGGGCTGCACATGGACAATAGACAGTCTTAACCTGAACATAGGAATTACATAAATTTGCAGCTCAGACATCACATACAAATTTACTGCTAATTGCAGAATATTAAATAACAAATATGTTAAATATACAAGTATTACATATTAATTCAAAAATTAATTGCTTAAAGTGTGCTCTTAATTTGTTGAGCATTTTATAATTAAAGTGCAAATCATAATCGATAGTCATAATTAAATTAATCAATCTTTAATCCACAATGGGATTTTAGCTTTTACCTAAAATTAGTTAAGCATAATGTACAACTTGAAAAGTCATATGAGCTATGAATAGTTCTCATCTTGTTGTATTGTGTAATATCTTTGATGTGGGTCGGAAATTGAATTTTCATAAAGGAAAACAACAATTTATTTTTAACTTTTCATTTCCCATAATAAATTATTAATTTTAATCAAGCAATCACATCAATTTCGATTGGTTTCGAGAAGTGGATGCCGCATCTTATGGCCATTCTAGTCTGTTAACTTGTTGTACCGTTTGCTACCCACTCGCATTAACCATTCACAATTTGTGAGGCGCAACGGCGCGTATACTTAATGCAGCGCCGTGTAACTAAGCGCCTTTTGTTTCAGTCTTAGAGTACACATCCGCTACAAGTACAATAGCAACAACAGCAACAACAGCAGCTTGTCAAAACATTTGCTATCAATAAGAAGTATGCAAATGGTTTGCAGTTTATGCAGCGATACGAAAATAAATTTATGAGCCAAAAGGCAAAAGTCTTTCAATACTTTTTTGCTATCTGCTTAATGCGAAACGGAAACTTTTATGCAATGATAAAAGAGTCTGATATATGGCAGCAATAACCGCATAGTTGAGCCTATAAATTGAGCTAAATGCTCGTTGTCAGCTCGTATACAAGTATATCTGACATATATGCATGCAGATAAACCTCTCCGCCTGCCTGACTGCAGTTGTCACTTGTTCGCAGTGCGTTTTTGTCCCACTGTCGCCAGGTGGTAAAATGCCACAGTTGACAGGGAGGGAGAGAGAGAGAGAGAGAGAGAGAGAGAGAGAGAGAGAGAGAGAGAGGGAAAGAGATAGAGATAAAAATGGGTGTGTGTTTGCTTAAATTTATACGAATTTAATAAATAGGGTACAAGTTATGAATTTGAGTACTAGTTTAAAGAAAGATATATTTATTTAATTTTGTAGAATAAATTTAAATTAACTACTTATTATAAAATCCACTACTACGTTCCCACTAGTCACGAAGCAGGAAGTGGAAAAAGCAATATATGCTATACAGATCGATTTATAAACTAATCAAAAGGTTTGTGTCAACTATCAAAAATGTATACTCAAAATGTTGATAGCTGGTTCCTATAATATATGGCAGAAGAGTAGAACTTGGAAATGTATACGATGGTGTAGTCTGTAATATATATAGACTCTATATATTTTAACTTTTGTCGTGTTCGATATTTCGATTTAACTTCGTGTCACGACACGCGTCCATCTCTAGCGTAAGCTTAAGAACGCATTTGCATTCGCATGTTCAAAATTTCATTGATTTATTTGTGGATAACAAAAAGTGGCCCAGTCCACACACACACACACACACACACTCACACACGCGCGCACACACGCACATTGCATACAAAAGATTAAAATGTACAAATATTTTTTGGCGCGTAAGTCAAACATTTGGCACACATGAGAAAACAATTTATGCGGCTGTCGGACAAGCAAACAACCAAATGGCCAACAAAACAACAGTAAGAGTCGATTGCCGCCCAGCTGCCATATGCAAATGGCACAAAGGCGATAAGACCAAAGTTATATCTGTATATACATACATATTCAGATATTTAATGACAACTTGTAATTTGATTGAGGTCAACAAGTTGGCAAACGCCTTCAATTGGCAAGCGGTAATTTCCTTACAATTTTGTGGAGGATCAAATCAGATCTGACCATAATCCCAGAGATCTCTCTTTGGCACTTTATTGCGATTACGCTTTGCCATTAATTTGCGATTAATGTTAATGCCATGGCATAATTTTCAATTAAATTGAAATTTGCTTTGTGCGCGACAAATTGCAAATATAAAATAATAGAGAAAAAACGAAAACAACAGCAGAAAAATATGAAATTTGTGCTCATTTATATTTATGAGCTGGCCAATGATAAACTGCCTGTGGTTGAGGCGGCTTTCAATGCAATTAATATGAAATAAAAATTTATAATTACATATGTACGCAAGGTATAAGCGCATTAAACACTTTTTGGCAGCCAACTATATCATTAACGTGGCCTAAAGTATAGACCATTGTACAGAAATTTATGTTGAATGTTATTTTTGCACGGAACATAACTCTTGATGTCCAGAGCTCTTTAATAAATATATGATTCGTTGATTGCACCTCATCTTTAAGCAGCGCTAAGTTATCATTGCGATAAATTTAAAGTTTCTCTTTCCCACGCTATCAAAAATTGGACTCAATTAATGAGTTACTAACTTACTTACCTACACAAGATTTTAAACGAACATAACTAAATTCTTTTATATTCTCTTTCGAAGAACACATTTTTGAACCTAAGAACATATCTATAAATATAAAAATAAAATGGTTAGTGCCATTTAACCAATATCAAGTCATAACTAAGTTCTTCCCTATCCTAACTCACAATCACAAAGAGCACATACTTTGACCTAATCATATTTGGATTGTTTTGATGCCTATCGATTCAGAACAATGAAAACTTTAAATTGTGTGACAATAATGTGACGAATATTAACAAATTGTCGCTATAATTAATTGAAAAACTGAATGGTCTGATATTAACTGGGATGATCCATGCACTTAAGCACGCAATCCGTTAAGGGTTAAAAGCCAGCGATGCAAATGGTGCAGCATTTCATTGACAATTACGGGTATATAAATCATTTATGATAAACAAAAAACAATCAAAAGACGACGCAGCATATCCTTTCACAATGAGACCGCAGAAAACAACAATAACAAGCCCTGGTACAACAAACAGCCAAACAGGCAATGGCAAGTGACTGTCGCCGCAAACATAATTCAGTTCCACGATGATCCGTCGAGTCTCGCAAAATAAATTAAGCTCATTATATAATTGAATCCTTGATAGGCTGATTATCCACACGGCTAGCCATCTGACTGTCCCTCTCTCTCTCTCTCTCCCTCGTTTATTAAAAGGATAATGCCCAGTCAAGCGCAAAGGATGCCAATGGACAGCACAAAAATTATGTAAATGAATTTCCTGTTGCGTTTGCCTTTCGCGCCCGCCGACATCACATAAATCTGCCAGGTGAACTGTGGACCATTGCCAATCTTCCTCACTCCTCTGTTTAATATATATATGTGTATATGTATAAATATACAGATTGCGCCTATATGGCTTTATACGAGCGTTACTTATGTATACGTTCAACCACTCAACTTTACAGTATTGCAGGTCCTAAATATGCTTACTTCTACTATCACTAAAAGTATCTGCAGTTAGTTTACAATAAGTTACATCCTCTAAAAGTATCTAAGACTTACCCGTATAGAAACAGAAACTAGCGCAATAACATAAACTTATTATGTTTTATTTCTTTGATCACATTCTGAGTAAAATCGCTCATGAAATTTTTGTTTAGCAGCTCGCAAAATTTTACTAAAATGGAAAAGAGTGAGTCTTGTCTTTTGATTCAGTTTTTATAAATTCATCAACTGTTTTCCCATCCAGCTTTTACTCCAAAGTAAACCACTACGACTATTTTCTGTTTCGAAAACTTAAGTTGTAAAAGATTCGTTGTAAGCGATTTAAGTTATCACCCAATTGAAGGTTGAAGGCCGTTAAAAATCCTATTTTTTGGAAGGAATACCAAAAATTAGAAAACCGATTGATAAAGTGTATTGAGTGCATTATAAGAAATAAAATACTTCCGCCGAACAGAATGTTGTGGTTGAAAAAGTCGTGACTTATTAAACAACCAGCATTATATGATAATAGTAATTTCTAAGGCATAAAAGCCTATATCAAGAGAACATCAATATAATACGAAACTTTTGGAGATCAGTTAATTACTCCAAATGTTACGAACTGCCAAGAAAATCCAATTTTTATGTTAGTGATGAATTGTGTACATGCGCAGATAAATTATCAAAAGTTTGTAGTGAAAAGAGAATATAAGATTATAGCCTGTTATTTAATAAAAGATTAAAAAAAAAAATAAGATAAGCAATTAAGAAAGCACTTAGCATTGTCATTTCCTTATGACTGTATGGAAAACAATCTGAAATGATAGCTATAATTTTGTTAGATAGTGTAATAAACGCAAGGCTCTTTTAAAAATCGCTTTAAATATTATTGTCGATCCCAAAAAAGCGCAACGAGCTCCACCTTAAAAATGTGCATGTGCCTTGATCGCGGCGTTGCGGTGAAGTCTGAGATTTTAACGGCAATTTCATGCAGTCACGATTTGTTACACATACACACACACACACACACATTGACACATTGATACATACATACATGTGCACGTGAGTGAGTGAATACATGTTCCGATGGGCATTGCAAATACATACATATATAGCCGGCTCCTTAATCTATTGACTAAATGCATTGCATAAACTGCTGGCCAAACCTAAACGCGACGATTTAAAGCTAAAACAATGCAACAAACGAGTTCGCCGTGGTTTTTTATATATTTTCAGTTTTCAGTTTCATTTTCATTTTCATTTTTATTCGTGCAACGCGACGGCAACGATTGTAAATAGCTCAAAGGCGCTTTGTCTTGAGAAGCGGGCTGTAACCGGACCTCCCCTTCCCTCCCTCTTAGTCACCTTGTCTGCCACATGCAACGTATTTTACGGCCATGTCTAAAATTATGAATACACACAATCCATATCCATCCATTCGATATGGTTAAGTTTGCCAAAATATGCAAATTGCCAAATCGAATTTGACACAAAAGCCGTTAGAACAGCTTTTAACTTTTTGATTCCTATCGAGGCTATCTAAAAAAATACGCCCTCAACTGCCTACGACTAACTAACTGGGCCGCTGTTTTGCCAGAGGCTTTTATAAACTTGGAGGCGGCAAAAGTCGCGCTTTTAACTATCACAAAATGACTAATTGTTGATTTGTGAGCGCTTTTTAAATGGGTAGGAGGAGTAGATGAACATCAAGGATACACTGTAACAACAATAATAGCAGGTTTCTTTCAAATTGGATCAATATTTAAACAAACTTGGCACTAATATTAACACGAATATGCAAAGGGGTTGAATTCGGGGTCTGAAAAACATTCCAATTGATCAACATTTTAACTAAATCAATCAGCTATAAGAACTAACTTAATTTGTGGCTCAAACATACTATAATGTTTGCAATAACAGTATTTGAACAAACAGCCACTAAAACTATATTTGTATCTCCAAAGAGTTGTGTTTAAGTAAGCCATCAATAAATGCTATAAAAGACTGAAGGAAATAAGATTGTAATTATTGATGAATATAATAAAAGTTAATAATAACAATTATTTGAAATTTTTATTTTAAACCTCAAATAATTTTTAAATATGAAAGACAAGTTAAAATGTCACAAAGAACTATTAATAGTTATTTTGCTTTTTTTATATACATTTTTCAGGTTTTGTTAAATGTTTTAAATTCTTTTTAAAAATATAATTGTTTTATTAAGAAACCAGTATATTATAAGCAAATAAATCGATGTTGAACACAGAATTTCTATTCTGTCGACTTTTGAATAATTACTAAACAATGTGATATTTAATCAATACTTGAACAAGATTTGCTTTAATTTTAAAGCACAAATCTCTATTGAAACATTATGTAAAGGGGTTTATGTCATCAAGATACAAAGAACGTTCATGCAACTATTTTCAGCTACTGTCAACAATCTTGAATCCTTTTTGAAACTCAATTGTTTAAGCAAATATGTTCAACAAACCTATAAATTATGAACAAAAATATGCAACATAAAATCATTATCCGCCGACTTTTGGATAATTACTAAACCAAGTGAAATAAGCGCAAAGCAAAACCAATCAGCACCACAGAGAAACCACTCACCACTCAACCACCCACACGCAGACTAAGTGAAATATGCAATTCAAAAACATATTATTAGCCACACTCTACACACGCACACACACACACACACACACACAGAGACACTCTCACTCATGGGAGGCGACAAATTGCAACATTAAATTTTCGTAAAAATGACAGAAAAATTTATTACAATTGAAATAATTACTGGGAAAAACAATCAAATTGTAATTAGAGTCGAGTCGCGAGGCAAACAAAAACACAAACCCACAGCGACAATAATAACAAAAATAACAACAACGTGTTGCCGGCGACAAATTGTAAAGGCTACAAAAGCAACAAGTAACTATGAGAATGAGTGTATCTGTATCTGTATCTATATCAGCATCTGTATCTGTATCTACACGCAGTTAAAACTTGTGCGTAACCATTAAAGAAAAAACAAAATTGCGAATTTAATGAAACATTTTAGTTGAACGTTATGTGGACCCTGGGATTGGGGCTGAATTGGGCTGGGCTGTTGTCCAACGGATGCAGTGCATCATGCCTGGCCAGTGGCACACCCCTGTGGCACGTTGTGGCATTGAGTTGGGTAACCTATGTACAGTCAAACGTTGCAAACACTCGTCAATCCACGATCCACACATTGTTGGCTTGTCGTCGACTCAATGTGATTGGGTTTTTTGGTTTTGCAGTCGCATAATTAAAGTAATTGCCTTTCGGTGGAGTGAGTGTTCACCAAATTGTGGCAGCTGCTACATTAAACAGCTAACAACGGTAACAACGTCCACAACTGCCACGCATTTCACAATTGTAATTACTTTGCTGCTGCTGCACTGCAAAACTGACCAATTGATTAAAGTCGCGACTAAAATTACACCTAGCCACGCCTACCAAACTTAACACTCTCAGTGCTTAGTTTTCCTCCATTTAAATCTCTAACAGACATTCAGACATCATCTGTTGCAAATTAACATAAGTCCAGGGTGACATTTTCATCCGTTCAACAATTTAAGATGTACTATAGTTCATCTTAACTGCTCCTTCGGGGCTGGTTATTAGACGGGAACTTAAGAGGAACTACAACATTTCCTAAAACCAAATGCAATTGCAAATTAATAGACCCATTTGTACTTTTTTTAAGTACAGGGTCTAACAAAGCGCTTTCCAATATTAATAATAGTTGTCAGATACACAGTGATTTTTAATATTATTAACATGTCTTAAGCCCGTATTCACATCTTACCGATAACTTTACAGTCTAGATAAACATGCTGATAAGAGAAATAAATTTATAATTAAAACTACACTGTAAGGCTTAAAGATAGTTATCCTTATCGAAGGATTGTATCTCATGTGGGATGCATACATTTATTTAAAGAGACTCTTGTTAAATGTTGCCCTTCTCCCTGATCGATAAAAGCGGTGAGTTCATATGCCTAAAGATAATTAAACAACAGACAACACTTGACTTGAATGACAACAACTAAGTACTTATAGCCACAACAACAACAACAACAACAACAACAACAACAATATCGAGAAAGAGGCAAAATGAACAATATCGTAACAAGGTTAAGGTCAATTACAATTACAACAAACGACAACTGGAAACTGACAACGACATGAATAAATTGCGCGAATTGTAGAATGAAATTAAGAACGAGTTTCAGTTGCAATTTCAGTTTTGACCAGGCTAACGGACGGACTAACTGCCTGACTGACTGAGCGAAGGCAAATCAAGAGAGAGAATAAGAGACTGACCCTCAAGCGATATGCAAAATTCGTGTGGGTTGCGATGGAGGAAGCGGTGTTGCAGCTGCAAATCAAGCTAATGAATGCAACTGACTGAATGAGTGGCACAAACAAACAGCAAACAAAAGAGCAACAACAACAAATTATTACTAAGCAATTACCATCAAAGATGTTGTCTTCTTGAGTTGGACAATATTTTCCCACCGTTAAAGAAGCTGCAAGGTCAACGGCTAGAACGACCGCAAGAAAACTTGTCAACATTGTGACAATGTTGTGCAACATGTGACAAGTGAGAACATGTTTCACAATTGTAGTAGTCACTGTACTAGAAGAAAAAACCAGGTCATAACTTGGTTGTTAAAGATGTGACCGAACACAGCTCTAAATAATGATCCATGGGTGTGAGCAGCCAAATTATAATCTTGACATTAAAGCGATTTGTATCGCCTTCGATTGTTTCGCCGAAAACCTTGAACTTTTAGATCTGACTCTTGATATTTGAATAAACGTAATTAGATTTGATTTATGTTTGTTTCTTTTTGTGCCATAGATTGTCGAGAAACGGTTCGATCCAAGCGGGCCAAAAGGCCAAGAGCCCCTGAACCCGTTAACTTTGAGCCGGAACCACAGCAAGATCTGGAGAATGAGGAGAGCGGCAGCCAGGAAAAGGATCTGCCCGAGATACCCGATAATTTTTTGAGTCCCTCGGTACGTGAATATCTGGAGCTGGGCAAGTCCATACCGGGTAAGTGTTATTGCTGACAAGTCAATCAATATGCACGCCGGGGGCGGCCTAACATAAGGATGCGACAGGATTCATTGACAAAAATATGTTTTCATTTCCATGAACAGCGTAAAAAATTCACCTTTTTTTTTGGTGAATTTTCCGAATGGAAAATTTGGAACAGAACTGCATCTACTCGTAAATTCATTTATTAGCGATCCGAACCAGGCTACGAATTGGGTGGGGGAGAGGGACGTGAGAGGAAAGCTCAGATTTGTTTATGCCAACATTCGACACTTTTTTATGGGATTCGCAATTGTCGCATGCAACTGACAGCAGTTGCAGACAGACACATTCGTGTGTTTTTTATGCAGTTGCACTTTCTTTTAAGTAAAGCAACATGAAGTGAAATTGATTGGAAACAAAAACGATAGGACTCGACAGGATATGTTGTTTATTTGCCAGCGCTAATTGCAATAACCAATATCCTTGCAGGTCGACCAGGCGTGGACTATCCCATACTCTCGGCAGTACCCTATACAAACTTCTACTGTGATGAGCAGGCCTATCCGGGTTTCTTTGCTGATATGGAAACCAGATGTCAGGGTAAGTAACTATCTTTAATAACATTTTATAGTATACAATTAAAGATATTTAATTATTTTTTTGCTTAGGCTGGCACTATTGCGATATTGATGGACGTCAGGCCTCATTTCTCTGCCCCAATGGAACACAATTCTCTCAGGCGGTCTTCGTCTGCGACTGGTGGTTCAATGTACGCTGTGATCTCTCTCCTCGACTCTATGCAATCAATGCCCGTCTCTACCAGCGTCCAAAGGTAAATCCAACGCGACCACATCGCATCATCACCAAGCAGCTGGTCGAGGACATTTTCACCTGAACAGCAGCCTCTCTTAAATAGACTTACTTAAATAGTTTTGCAACGACTATTAGCTGATAGGTTTATATAGCCATAGGCATACACATCATTGTAGTACTTACATAACGATTACATAGATTTTCATCAGAAAGATTTAAAGTTACAAGATTTGTTTCTTCTAGCATTTCACTTTATTTTAAACTGAAGAAAGTCTACATCATTTAAGACATTTACAATTATAAAAATAGTTGAAATATATTAAATGACAATCGCACTGTCGCAAATGTTGCTGAAATGGCTTTAAGGGTATGCCTAACATATCGCCAGACTTTAATCATTTTAATACTGAAAGATATTAACTCTAAATCGAGATATTTTCATTGTGCTGATTTCCATGTCCATGCATTTTCTAAAACTCTTTTCATAAATATATTTGTAAGTTTCCATTAAATATAAATTTTGTATAAAGATCGTATAAATAAAAATAAAAGTAATCCTAAGGAAAAACAAGCTCGAAAGTCTGGTTCTCTCTATATGGTATATGTTCCTACGGATTGGGGTACATATCTTCCCCTAAGGAGAAGGCTCATATCCCTCTCAATAAGGGCATTTATTGCAAATTTATCAAAGGTTAGTATTAACTTTATTGATACCCTAATACATGTTGTTCTAATATGAGCTGCTCGTTGGTACTTCAGGACTGTAAACATTGAAAAAGTTCTGGGTGTACCTTAAATTGGAAATGTCCTACAACAAACAGACTGCACAGTACATCCAGCGACTATAAAAACATCTAAACCATCTCGAGCGACGCCTTATCAATTGCAGCACCATAAGGGCCTATGAGAAGAAGTCCTACGACATCATCCAATAGATCTTGCCTATCTATCTTCATTTGATACCCTATAATCTATAACTAATTAGCATTACCTCGCCTTTAGACTAAATGTAAGTTGTAGTAGAAGTTACCGCATGGGTTTAATTTAAGTTGTTGTTAAGAATACCATAATAACTAAGTAATTTAAAAAGAAAAACAATACTTGTTGAATTCAGTGCAGAACTTTAGGCGCAGGGTCAAAATGAAAAACAGGTACAAAAACTGCTGCATACTTTTAGTTGAAGCATGCGTTGGCTAAAAATAAACTGAACGTGGTCAAAACGAAAAACATCGCGTAGCTGAACTTGGGCAATAAAAGCTTTCTTTGCATGCGGCTCAATGGTCTAGGGGTATGATTCTCGCTTTGGGTGCGAGAGGTCCCGGGTTCAAATCCCGGTTGAGCCCGTCTTAAATATTTTAGCTCTTTTGGCTAAAAGCCAGCGTTTTACACACATTTTCGATCTACGACTGCGGTTATGGTAAACATTTAATTAAGCAAACAAGTCGAGCGATTGACAAGTGAAGATACGAAAAGCATTTGGCGAGCGGCTGCCGGTTGGTCGTTTTGAGTCTTGGCTGCCGGTTTGAGCCAATGTTTGAGACGATAATGAAAGGCCCCCGGTTGGGTCTATGGCTAAAATATTTTCGAGCACATGCAACTTGTTTAGAGCGGCATCGATTGACTTGGCGATAAACCATTGTGTGTTGTGTGTGTGTGTCTGTTTTATCGATGACAATTGGAAAATTGAACAATGAATGTGTTTTGCCAGCTTTTTCATTTGCTATAGCCAGTTAAGCACTTTGCAGCTGGTTGCATCTATTGAAAGTGTTAAAGATCTAAAAACCGCAGCCAAAAGTCCACAGATTATGATGTAAGAGCATCGGTGCACATAATTTCTCTATCTTTTCTCTATACGAACTACGCGATGACAAAGCCTCGAGCTTGTGTCATTAATAATTTGATTTCGATCAAAGAATAGAGCCATCATATTTTGTAATGCCAAATAACCAAATCCCCACAATCCACTTTCACTTGCCGCTGCAACGCAAACCAAATCAGCCAACAAGCAGTAACTTTTGATATAGTGTGGCCTTCATTCACAAAAGCGGGACTCAAGCTGCGGGCCAAGAAACAGAAATCTGTAAAGCAGCTGCATTGGTCGAAACAAGCAACCACATTCAAGTGCCATGAATCCCATCTACAGTGTAATATCAACAGCATCAGTCAACCAAAAAGAGCTCGACTCTTTAGATAGTATTTACTCAATCCATGACAGACCAGACCGTCAAAAGCAGCTGTGTCAATACACAAATCCAAAAGCTTAGACTGCGTTAGAGATGAGCACGTGAGTGAATGATCCTGTCGAAATTGCCACTTAATAATTTATTTTCTATCCGATATTAAATTTCCAGAACATGTTTTAATAAAAATTAAAACTTTTAAACTAATAGAGAAATAACTAAGTAGAATAAGAGTTCAGTCAATTGTTTTATTTATTTTATAATAGATGCGCTTATTATAAGATTTCACACAGGGAGAATATTTAATGTATGCCAAGCTGAAGCTAGACACATTGAGATAATATTAAGGTGTAGTAAAATTATACTTGAGAGATGTTTTAGTAATCTATATCTGATTATAAGGTGTTTGATTTTGTAATTTACTGCCTCAGTTTTGTTTGAGCGCAATTTAAAGTTAATTACCAGCAAGGCGAAAGTAGCCATGTTTTAGTTCTATTTTCATAGAACTTTATAAAACACTTTATAAAAAACAATTTGATTATATAAGTATAATGGATTTCTTTTTACTACACTCAAATCTGTAGAATAGCAGGACAATAATGAAACAAGCATTGTAAATTCTATTAATAAAAATCTTCACCTAATAATAAATTTACCATGCAGTTGCAGTTGATTTCAGATTGAATAGCGATGAATCATCTGCTCCCATCTCTAATTGACTTTTTCAATTGGGGACTTTGCTACATTTTAAAGTTATGACACTGCAACTGAAGTTGTTGTCGTTTTGTGCCTACAAATACTTATGACGAACAACTGACAAGAAACAAGCTGCAAAAAAGTAGTTAGTGTTCTTTACAGCTGGCAAACATGGCGTATGTGTTATTTTTCAGGTTAATGATTTGTAAAAAGCTGCAACCAAAATAAAAAAAATAATCAATCGGATTGCACTTTACAAATCACGAGCAGCGACTTCTTGTTGCACTTGTTTTAGTCTCAACAAACTCAATCAGTGTCAGTCTCAGGTGTGGTTCACCTGTTAATGACTTCTGCTGACGGCCACAAGTTGCACTGGAAACACGTACAAATGGGCATCGTCAGAAAAAACTAAACAGCAGGTAGTTGTATCAATGATCTGTTTTGTGTGATCAATGGTTTGTTTTGCTTGTTTTTGAAGCTGGTTAAACACCAAGTGAACGCCACTCGCTTTAAAAGTGAATGCAAACAGTGAAAGGATACACTCAAGGTGCGCCCCTAATGAGAGGGATTCTCTGATCCCAAAATATAATCCAAACTTTCGATTGTGCAACTGCCACAGCAGCTAATTTGCCTATCAATGCTTCTTCAATTAAATTGTCGGATTGCGGAATCTACCCATGAAGAGAGCTGAAGAATTGAAGCTGCCTTACTGTGAAATATGAGAACCGCCTCAAGTCACGCAATTAAAGTGTAAAATTACAATTTTCATTCATAAATGCAACAACAACAACAACAAGTTGGTAACACATTGGTGCTTCAAAGAAAAGCGTGCACATTTTCACTTATACATTTTCCCTTTGCAATGAGGCAACTTCATTGAATACTTGCTTCGTTGTTGCTGCACGTTGTTTGGTTGCTTGCTGCCTGTTTTTTGTTACGTGGGCAGGCACTGTATTCTGCTTTAGCCATAGTTGTAACGTTAGCTGGCGTAAAAAGTCGGTTACTTGGTCAGCTGCAGGCAAAGTACCCACAATACACACAAACACACCTACACACACCCAGGCACAACCACAGGCATCCCGTCACGCAGTTGTCCATAATAAAAGTGAGTGTTGCATCATAATTCGAATTATTGCGAAGAATGCAAAACTAGCAGCTTATTGCTTTATTACAATTTATAACAAATTTAGATATGTTTGAGGGCTCTTTTTTGAAAGCAATCGATGCTGTTCGATATACATAAGATTGTATTGTAGAAATCAATTCAATTAAGTTAAAAAACTTGCTTAACTTTTTAGATAAAACTGACATTTAAATGATATCATGCACAATGTATTTTGTATATAAAAACATAAACTAACAATTTGGTAAAGATCATCATAACTAAAAATTATTCTTCCCAATCATTGCACACATAAAATATCAATCAATATGAACAATTATTATACATAAGCGAAAGTCTTTAAAATTTTGGTCTTAAGAAAGTTTGTAGTGTAAAATCGAAGCCTCCAACTGGTCAGTCCGTTAATCTGTTAGGACAAGGAACTTTAATTCAATGAAACTTAAGAACTCAACATTGTAAACAGTATTTGAAATACTCGAATATGAAGATTGACGGCAATAGAATGAGTGGGGTACAGATGTACATATATATCTTTCCAGAATTAACTTAGGTTTGTAAATAACTTTTCAGCAGTCACGAATTCCTAAATTGGATATTATGAATCTATCAATCATCGTACAAAACACCTTAATAAGTAATTGAGCTACATAACATTTATTAATTTAAGAAATTTTGTTGAAGTTTTAGTTAAGCATAATTTGTTGAAAATCGAATAAGAACATGTCAATCATATCAAGTAATTTTCAAATTAGTAAGAAAGCCCAAATTTTTCATTTTTAGTTGAGGTTATTAACATTAAGAAAAATGAATAAAATAAATGTAAATACAAAAACCATTTACTTATCAAAACTGATCTGATTAAATATTCTAAAATATATTTTCAAAATGTTATTTATTGCTATGACAACTATGGATATATTTGCCCTATCCATAGGATAGGTATTCGAACACCTCTCTGTGCTATAATTTTAATCACACCTTTGTTTAGAAAACTCGTCGACCGAGGTCGGTAATCATGGGTGTATTTACAGGTAAACAATCATGTTTATACACTCAGGCTGAGTATACCAAAATGAAAATGTGTGCAGGCAATAAAAGCAAATTAAATCCCGAAAATTCTCTCAATTCTCTGCTAACCATTACACGCATTGACAAATTAAGTGTAAATAACTCGTTTGGATAAACAAATAGATCATGTGAACGGAAAAATGGTGATGGCAGCAGATACATACGTCAGGTTGACAGGCGGGTTGAACTGAGGAGGGGTGTGAGTAAAGTGCATTTGCATAATGACAATGCAATTTGAAATAAACGCAAGACACATGTCAACGAATAAATTAATTTACTCTCAAATTATTTATGCAGCAAACAAACGAACGACCTGCACCAGGCAGACAATGGATGACGAATTGGGCACTGACTAGGACTAGGTTATGCCCCGATGCCATTCCAAATGATATTTTAAATGGACTTGGAACCGAACCTGGTTGGCACTGTCCATGTGTCTTATGAAGAAAACTTTTGGAGTGGTAACTGCTGCTGTTGCCACTAAAGACACACCTGAGAAACTTATGTATAGAGGAAGCCTACACGTCAAGATTGATGGCATTGCAGCAACGAATGTTGCATTAATTGCACGGCTCAATTTGCTTAATGCTGGAACCCAGAACTTAAATAACTTGGCCATTCAATTTTGCCCCCACTGTGGCCTTCTATTTCTCTTTCCTCAAGCTAAGCCGTTGCCCATATTTTCATTATAGAAAAAAAAACTAAAATGAAACGCAACCAAACTCAAAGGCGTGCAATTTTCAAATGCCAATTGATTTTGCAGCACTGACTGACCGTCTGCACCCCTCTACCCACATCACCTTACCCTCCACCCTGTTTGCCTGTTGCCTACAAAAGTACATTTCCGATGCCGCGACGTTGAGCGGACGACTTGTTAGTTGCAGTGTTTTTGTGCAGCAGGCAAACAAATGCGGCAATTGGCAGAACAAGACTAGTAAGAACTAAGTATTCTATAATGCTCGACTATCAGATACTCTGTTTGTACTGATAGAATTACAGCTAAGTAATTACTACATTTTGTTCCACTTAAAATGCGGCAATGAGTTTAAAAAGGATTGATAACCAATTTTTGACTTGGTTACATTATTTGAATATTTATTTAAATATTGGACTGAAACGATCAAATGATAGTCGAAATCGTACTAATCACAATCGATCAGATTGACCAGATATAAATAAACATTATATTGCTTATTTTTTAAAGAGAGAGCGGGAATATACCAAGTGTTTTGCATAGTTTTATTTAGGTTTTACTTTTTGCTAAATTTATACCTTTTGCTGATTATAATTATGTATAATATGGTTGTAAGTAAATCAATTACAAAGTAAAAATTAATTATAGTTTGTAGATTTTATAATGATTACATTCCCTGCAAACGATACCTATCAAAACGTTGAGATTCTAACAACTATCAGAAATATATAGTCACATCGCTGCTGATATTTTGATAACACAAGTTATAGCTCAGAGGGTATTTAGACACTTTTGCTCTATCAACTGGCAAAGCCAAAGTTAGACTGCGAAAGCCGAGATGCGGGGGCGTGGTAGTGGTAGTGGAGTTTCAGTTGACGCCCAGTTTCATTCAATTGAGTTTTGCTATTCGAGGCGCGTGATTTTGCAACTTGTGAGCTGGATTTTCCTTGTACTATTTTCGCAGGCAACAACCGCAGAACCCGCAACATTTCGCCAACAGCCACCGCAGCTACAATGTTGACAACGGTGCTGCATTCACATTGGCGTCCTTTTTTCCATTCCCCCGCCCCCCGCCCCCCACCCCACTATTTTCATAGTCTACAATTCAAAACCATTTAAGCGCTTTGCTAGGTCGGCGGTTCTTGCCGTCACAAAGATGTTTTTTATGCTCCCTTTTTATGGGTTATTTTGACGCCAGTGGCGCTTTGCGTTTGCCTCTTTGCGGGCAGTTGGTAGAATTAAAAAAAAAGAAATAGAAACGGGGGGAGAAAAAAATAGGAAAAGGAAAAAAACAATCAGTAGAAAGAGCATGTCATATTTCTTTGGCTGGGCATTATAATTGAAAATCCCACAAAGGTGTCGTCTGTGCTTTGTGACTAAATTGAATTTAGTAATCGGTTTTTTATATTCCGATAGAAACTAAACAACTAACTAAAACCTAGCCCAATGTACTCGGTCCAACACGCATACTAATGGTTTAGAATGTTATGACATGATTTTTCTTTTTTTTGCCCAAGTGAAAGAGAAAAGCTTAGACCACAAACACATTTTGTAATATCTGCAGGTGGCAGATGTTTCCACCTAAGGCATTAGACCAATTAACAAACGATTGCGAATACTCTGAGTGCTCTGCCAAGGATTTTCCACTTCAAAAGCAATAAAAATTCAAAATGCAAGACTATTGAAGAGTCATAAAAAAATTACGACCTTATCGGGTTTAACACGCAACTTTAGCTTCAAGTTTCCACTTTCATTGCCGCACTTTTTAATTGCTTTTGCATTCACTTATGGGAAGTAAAACAATTATTTTCACAACAATTTATTCATGTAATTAAGCTGCAAATATGCCTACTCCGAATTGAACTTGAAAATTAACAAATTAAAAGTATGTAAATGTTGGGAAATTAACGACATCCATTATACATCATCTACAACAATGAGAAAAAGCAGTCATTGAATACAAATGGTATACGTGCTCATAAATTAATCTCTCGACTTATCAGTAAACCAAACTTATAGAAAGTGCAACTATTGCGTGCACCATGGTATGATATCTTCGAAAAATATTTTAAAAAAAGTTGGTCGCCAAATAAATACGCTCTTCAAATCAATAAAATTATGAGAGTACTCTTTAGAGCATCGATATTACCACATTTTTTTTTTTTGGAAAAGTAGACAGATTATAAAAAAATAATGTCAACCTTATGGATACATTTTTAATCTTATACCTAAATTATTTAACCCAGAAGAATAGCTTTCATATTGGTTTGTTATTACGACCACAAATAAAAAAGGATGTCAAATCGACAGTTGAATTGCTCGAATCTTAAAAATGTACTTCCATATTTGATCATAAAATTATATTACTCTATGAAACCGAGTAGATGATGGTGTGTCAAAATTGAGTTTTTTCATTAATTTGTGGGATGAGCTGCTTACAAAATTTGTGGCTGATTTCTATGGAAAGTGTCTGGGTAAAACTATAGGTAAGTGAAAGGTGGCAAATGATTTTCATAAAATTAACCCCTGGCTCGAATCCGTTGAATTTAAAATAATTAAGTATGTATTTTAAAAATTCATGAAAGTTTCAAATTTGTGAATCAATTAAAGCTTTACGTTTAAATACGCTTAATAATATATTATTTTTTAGTTATGAACAAAAAAAACAACGATTTACCATTGCAGAAATGTGTCTAAATTAGACTTGTTCAACCGCTTGTGTCCCGAATGGTATTCAAGTGAATTATATATAAGACATATCGATAGCTATAGATACAGATTTTTGAATATTTTCGAATACTCTTCACTCCAACCCTTCAAATAATCATGTAAAACATCGATTGTTTATTAGAAAATCAATCAATGAAGAGCTCGTCTCAGTAATTGTTCGTTAATGGCTTCATTACAAGCTACAAGAGTCAAGACACAAATAATAACACCAACAGCAACAACAACATCTACATCCCAAACGCTAGTATAAACAAAACACAGACCTGACCTAGGGCAATGCAAAGAGGTAGTCAATGGGGCAGACTAAGATAGCTGCGCAGCGGGAGGGAGAAGGGGCAATACTATCATCAGTCAGCGTCTGGCGATCACAGCACGCGTTGTCTGCCCGAAGAGTAGAGAGAGAGAGAGGCATAGAGAGAAAGGGAGCGCATTCACTTTGGCTCTCATGCAAGCGGAATCTTGCTCAGTTGGCCGCGCAGTCGGCGAGCAAGCAGTGCGTGCACTGCTTTGTCTAAGTTGCAGTGGTTTAAATAAACAAACTCGCTGCTGCTTCGCCTCAGTTTCAATTGGAACGTTGCGCATGCGCCGTGGTCGCTGTCTATAACTGTAAATCGGTTGGAAATTGTTATTGTGTGTTTTGGTTTTTGCAAAATAATTTAAAGATTTAATCAATCAATTAATTAAGACAAAATTGAGCTACAAATTCTTAACTTGATAATAATTGCCGGATCTTTTGAAACGCGAGTGAAACATTCACTTAACATTGAGAGTGGATATGTGAAAGTTATTGATGACTGAATAAAATAAATTCTTAATAAAATCAGTTTATTGTATTTTACTACAACAAAATGCAACAACAAAAAAAGTGAAAATAACACGCAAACGTTGCTGTTGTTGTTAACACAAACAACAACGAACCCTAATCAACGCATATCTAAATACAAACGACCCTTTTTGAATTGTCTATAATAAAAGATGACAGATTTATGCACTAATTTGCTTTGATCGACCAACAATTTGGCTTGACTAGGAGAGAGAGAGCGATAGATTAGTGGAAATGGCTAATAATTTGAGGTGTCAAACGACCATAAAATGCGAATCGAAATATTGCAAAATAAAGGAGGCATAACTTTTGTCTTTGGCATTCTGCTTGGAAATATGCGTGCTAATAGAGGCTTAGTTTTCTGATTTAATATTGCCATAATTCAAGACATTAGCTTCAGCATTTATATAGTTTTGGTTTTTGGGTCACTTCTACATTAAGATTTCACCTAAAGCTTCTAAAAGACTTTCATTTTCGGAAGACTTTTCACAGCACTTTCAACTCTACTCCATATCACATTCGATTGCACTCAAAGACACCTAACAACTGTTACATTTATCGCTCCAAAGATACAATCAAGAGACCCGCACAAAAAATAAAAACAAACACAATACCAAAATCGGCATTCTCTTTTATGTATATTTTCTTCTGTTAGATGCTCTTGAGAGATTGTTTAATTGTATGTGTTGTAAAAGAATCAGAACTTTAAAGAGAAGCGAGACTTTGTATTTATTTTCTATGCAAATATTATGAATAAATTTAAAGTTTAAATTTTTGTTTGGTTTGTTCGGTCATAAATTAATTAAATTTGTTTTTTTTTTTTTGTTGATGTCTGTCCATATATCAAAGATTTAATATGGTTCTCTAAGCTGACAAATAAATAAAAAACTACAGGTTGAATTCTATACAGACAGACCGTTGTATATCGAACAGGAATCATCATCAAATTCTACTCAAAAATGCGGAGCCACAGCAGCTGTTGGTGGTTATTGCCATTGGCATTTGGTAAGTACAAAATCTACCAAATTACCCGTTTATACCATACTAACTATAGTCGATAAACTCGTTTTGTGCTGAATGCTTCAACGGGAGCAAGGTCGCAAATGTCGCTCGCGTATTGAGTATTGGCTAGAAATTATGCAATTTTCCCCTCGAGGTTGCTGCATTGCTCCCTCACCCTCCACCATCCACCACAAAGGATACTGATAATGTATTACGAAATGTCAACAATGACCATCAATTGCCAATGGCTTCATTCCGAGTTGATCCAACAGCAACAACGAAAATTATGTTTAAATACATTTTCATCTCGAAATGACAAAAATCCCAAATACGTGCGAATAGCGGCGATTCGAAAATATGCACGGATGAGCAATGTTCTGAATGCTGCAGTTGTCCGTTGGCCATTGCCTGTTGGCAGCAATCGAGTCTGCGGCTAAGCTGCAGTTGCTGTTGCAACATTTGTCTGACTAATGGAATGGTATCCAAAATTATCATCATATTCATTGGCAGTCCATCGACACAGTCATTGAATTACAACGTCGAGTAACTCTACCAGGATGTTGACCTGACTATCTGTATCTGTCTGTATGAATGGGAGAATGATGGTTGAACGTGCTTCATTTGGTGTGTTCGGTATTTACAGCTGCGAAATGCTGCACTAATTTATGCAGTTCATCAGTGAGTGGAATGTACTTTTGTGGGAATTCGGCAAGCTGCCTTCCCATAGACTTACATATGTTAGTAACAGGTGGAACCTTGTATTGCTGAGTATGAATTGCAACTGCCTCTGTTTTAGACCAGAAAAGTAACTGAACCTCTGAAGAACTTAAAAAGTTTACACCATACACTGTTGGACTTCTTAGAGAGTGCGATTTAGGAAACATGTAAACTTAAGCTTTCCAATGTATAAACTCTGCTTTAATCCACAAGATAATAAATATCTGTATGTAACAGCATCAAAGAGATAAAATGCAACTTCTTCTTTGAGTTCAGGTACCATTTAACTCCATTATGATCCCAAAATAGCGTGTGATTAATGTTTATAATAATGAAGGAAATAATGCAAATGAAAAGTATCAATGATGTTTAACAATTGTGATGCTGTAATTACACATCCACGTTCACTTTTCCAAGTGCACCCAAGCCGGTTCGCGTGTCAGCTTATTGTATACATACATATATCTTAAGATGGATTACTTAAGCTCAATTTAACGGATGCGTAAGGAGCTTGACTAGAAATATAAAGATTTTAAAGTGAATGACTAGCAAAAATGTGGAACCACTTTCCAAACTATTATACTAATAACTTCCGTAAGTTTGGCTAAATAGGATATTGCAGAAAGAAAAATGAATATTGCAAAATATATCTCCAAAGTTCACTTTTACTAATTACCTCGAACTGTGCAAATTTGTAAACATTTTGTGAATTTTTACCATGTCATAATTTACGTTTGTCAACTTTGGAGCAGAGAAAATGATCAAATATTGTGATATTTTCGGTAAAGTCATGGAGGCTTAACTTAAATTATAGTCATCAGGTGGCTAGCTGGCTGGCACAAGCGACCTCCAATGTGTTTCAAGTTGCAACAACGCCTACCGTTAGGTGAGTTGCATGTGTTGCAGGCAAGCGAGGCAGGTTGAGGGCAGCACGGGGAACAGCAAATGGAAAATGCTGTAACTGTTGAGAGTGGGCGCCAGTTAAAACAAGATTTTTCACTTGCCGGGACTGGACAGACACTAGAGCGGCAGCAATAGTTGGTGAAAAGAAAAAGTAAAATGTTTGCCGAAAATAAAAAAAATAAAAAAAACAGAAGAAAAATTTATCCGTTGGCCGCGAGGCATTGCGGCAGTTAACGGAACCGTTGTGTCAATGACTTTGAAATGATTTCAACGCGAGTTTCTCATTTCGAATTTCACTGATCTGGGGACGGACGCATCGCATCGGATCGCATCGATGGTTGTCTTGGTGGCTGCGGGTCAGCAGCTCTCGTACGTGAATTTGATTAGCAATTGGATAATTGATATAATGCCATTTCCAACTGATGGAAAGAGAAAGACTGCCACTTACATTTGCTACATTCGTTAACTGGCCACGTCGCGACGTTACACTTTCGATGGCACTCCGTCTGATAGCTTGAATGCAAACGAACCTTCTGTCTGTCAAGCTCGAAGATTTGTAACATCAGTTGGTTGTCCAGCCAGCGGATATGACGCCTTTACTTTTAACCCAATTAGCAGCACCTTGGCTAAAAGTAAGTTGCGCAATATTTACGCAGCAAGAAATGGACTGTGGAAAGTCAAGTTCAATGCTGCTTTGGTTTTTCCATAAAACTGCACCACTTCCTGACTGTCCCGTCAAATTTAAATGAAAAGATTATGCATCTTGAATGCGTTTACAAGTTGGCAGAAGCAATTTCACACTCTGGCCAATGTACGTTTAAGCCAACCGGTTGGACGGTTGGCCAGTTGCCCACTTTGCTATCCTGCAGGCAATTTCCCAATTACTACAAAAGCGGCTCTCAACTATTGCAACATTATTTGGCAAGTTGCTTTCATTTGAATTGGACTTTTCATTTGGCCATTTCTTGTGTTCAACGCTTTGCTTTGCTTTGCTTTGATTGTTTTGTTGCCATTGGCAAATTTACACAATTTTAAACAAAACAGTTAATAACTTGGCACCACACAGTTTAATGCTGCCCGAAAGCCGATCAAGTGCTTTAGTTAACCACGCGGAAGACATTTTTGCAGGTCATATGCAAATTTTATGCTATTATCGCGATTAGAACGTCACAACTCGTCTCAACGCCCTCAACAATAATAGCTGAAAGGAATGTGGATATTTTGATCAGAAACCGGTGACTAATTTAGTTTTAATGCAGTTATTAAGTCAGATTCAAAGTCATTTTTATCTAATGTAATCAATTTGTTTTTCATATAACATAATTTTGAAGCGATTGTTTGTATTATAGAAATTCGATACGCTTTTAAAAAACAATGTAAAAATTTCGTGACAAATTTATAGTATCGACTTTGAAATTTTAGACAAAACCGGTGTCAAATTTGTTTTAAGTGCATTTCATGTTTAGAAAAACAGTCTAAACAATTCCTAAATCTCTTTTAACTTTTGTTTTATGACAACAGATTAATTACCAAGCTTTGCCAAATTCAAATGCTAAGAATTTAAAGTTGTCTATCCAAAATAAAAAAGTCATTTGTTACTTTGCATAATAAACCACATTAACGAAATGTGTCATAATCACATTCAAAGACAACACCAAAATGCAATTACATAAAAACAAAAGAGCTAGGGAAAGCCCCTCATATGAGTACTTGTACAAGACTTTTCTTCAATCAAAGTGAAAATGAAAGCTAAACTCAGCGAACCGCAGCGTAAATACTCTACACCAACCCAAAGTATCTTCAATGAGGAACTAAATGAAACTTGGTATAAACATGGAACTTCTCAGTTGCGGTCTATCAAAGAATGTGTAAGGAAAATGTAAATTAAACCCGTTTACCGAACTGGTTTCGCGAACTGAACTGGCTTATAATAGTGAAAGCCCCATGCAACCAATGCCAATCCAAAGAGTTTTAACCTGGCCAACAGAATAATATATGACTGTATTAAATGAAGCGAGCGTTTTTATCACCTAAAGTTTAGTTATTCTTCCGTTAAATGTGCGAATATTTATGCCAAGCTCAAAATCACGAATACTCCAATTAGGCGTCATGCTCATAAAGTATATAAACACCATACATTGTTCACATACGACGAATGCATAATAATTAGACCCGCCTCTCGCAAGGGTATATTTACGAATAGAGTATCTCATATATATTTCATGCGCCGCTAAACAAGCCAAAAAGATTCCATACCAACTTGGTATTACAAGCAAACAATTGAAAACTGGGCTAACAACAATTGCATGAGCAGATGATGTTTGGCTCTGGCTGGGACCGCTGTGGTGTGTGAATATTTTTCAGTCATTACACGCATTTTTGGCAAACAACAACCACATGGCGCCGCCGTTGGCCAAATAAAGTCAAAAAGTGTCAACACATGATATGATTTTTTCAACGTCATTTTTATACCCTCAACACATTAAAACTGACTAGAGTGGGTATGCTTAACGTAAGTTTGAACACTACGAAACTAACAGATAATACATCTGATAAATATTTTTGGTTAGATTAAGTTTAATTCTTTTTATGTATACATCCTAATACACTTTTCGTCAAACAGTTTTCATCAGATTAACTGAATATATCCGTTAAATGGAAAGTGCAGAAATCTTTCCCTTATGATAGCTTTGGAGGAAAGAAGACGATGATGTGACCGTATCTGAAAGTGTGACCATATCTTGCCTAATATTTCATTTAAATGTATTTTTTGGGGTTTCGATAGCACACAGCTGATTTTGTCAATTATAAGTTGATGTTAATAATAACAAGACAGTTAATTTAAATATTTATCGCGAAATCCAAAAACAAATGATCAATAATCACAAATCAAATTTTTCAAATTATCACTAATAATTGGGTCTATTTTAATAAATTTGTTTGATATTTTTGCATCTAAGGCAAGAAATCTGATATAACATAGATGTGATTACATGACAGAAATCTAGATGCTCCTTCTAAGCACAGGGTATCTATTTGTCTATCTCTCTTATTCGTTTTTATTATGATTTCTTCTTTTTATTTTTGTGTGTTAACTTGTGGATGATTATTATTGAAAAGTGCAGAGAGTCGGTTAGTTAAGTGGGTAGACAATGTGTAATGCTAACCCAAACAAAACGCTGCATTTGGCAAGACATTCCATTGTTGTTGTACTTAATTGTTGCTGTTGTTGTTGCTAAGCCTAGAGCTATGCGATTTCATATTGCATTGCTTTTGGGAAGGCTCGTGCGTAACAGCTTTTAGACCTTTTGAGAGGTGAGGGGTTTTCACTCGCTGAAATGTAGACGAGTTGCCGGCATGACATGACATAATTGGTCATTGTTTTTATTGTTGCTGTGAAAATTGCACGTCAGCTGACTTGACTTAGAAGTGCCATAATTAATGATCTAATTAACTGGAATATGATGTACTATGCATGACATAAGATTTTACCTTTTACATACTAAGTATATACATATGTATCAATGGAAAGTTGTTGGAATTGCAGTTGTTGAATTGCAACCAAATTGTGGATCTCGAAACCATTGAGAAAGTCACAGACGGTCAGCCGTCAGGTATGGCATAATTATGGATGAGACGGGTTATTGGACGGTCGCCAAATGGCAGCCATCATTTTCATTGCACAAAAGGCATAATTGAAATAATCACGTCACTAGCGATGCAATTCAATGTGAATAGTTATTACTGCGGTTTCAATTGATTACTTTATTCAATAAACACTTTAAGAGTTGTTCCCCCTTACTCGTGTCTTTCTTGATTTGGGAGTTATAAGGCAACACCTCTAAAGTTCTTTTTGAAATTAATTTGTCAACACTATTGATTTGAACACTATACTTGTTTCCCAATACCAAATTTGATTATTGATCTGTTGCATAAACTAAATTTCATTGATTGTTGTCAAGGTTGACATGAAGTTTGAACTCTTCGCAAATTATTCCACGGATGCTTATCCACACATCAAATTATATTTATTTGTTTTTAAAAGGCTTATGGCTACAACTTACGACATAACTGACCCTAGGGTTACGCTTATAACGGTACCAGACTATTAGTGAACTTAGCTTTCGGTTATCGGGCTGCGCAGTTGTTAATCATTTACATAAATTAACCACAATTAAGATAAACTAACTAACGAAAACCAACACATTTATCATTGCAGCTGAAGGTCAGCTTAATTATGCTAATAATACAATACTAATTATACCGATATACTTTTTAGATTGTGTAATTTTTACTAAAGTGGAATTGATTCTTAATCAAAAATATATTCGAATTTGGTAGTTGAATCAGCGGACAAGCTGCCAACATGCAAACAAGATTCTCAACACCTCAGCATTTAATCTACAGTTAGGCAATTAATTAGCTCGTTAAATCTTAGTGACTGGATTTGTTTTTGGCATGAGCCCAGACCACAATCTAAAGCCAATGATCTCGAGCAAACAATTAACCATTCGACAAAAGACAAGAGAGGTTGCTTCTAGTCCACAACAAAGTTGGCTCGACTATAAATTAGGGGCGGCATTCGGTGGCGTAGGCGACAACTAGACACATGCCAAGTTAACAAATGCCAAAAAGTGGTTTAAGTTGCCTTTTAAATGTAACTGTAATTAATTAAAATGCTGCACATACTGTTTTTTAGCCAACTTTCAGACCAAATACAAAAAACTTGTCGCATTCGCTCGAATTCTTAAAAAATATTCACGTTTACTTGAGAATTATTTATGGCTTTTGTTATATGGCAAAAACAAAATTCTCGTCATTGTCAATTGAAAAGTTCACAGGGTCAATTTTGTTAATGTTGTGCCGGTCAGTTTTCTGGACAAACCTTGACCGCACAATCGCAATTAAAGAGTAGAGTAAAATTGTTCCCCAACTTATAATTTGCCACACGCACTTAAGTATCTGTTAAGAAACCAACGCTCATAATTAATAATTAAATGCATCTATGAGATACGCTTTCCCACTTGAAGCTTTTAGTTAACATTACCTTAATTGTTTCCTGTCGTAACCTTCACTTATTTCATTTAATAGTGAGAGGGCAGTCAATGTCGTTATTACATCTTGACCAATTATACTTAAATTTGGATAAATGGTATTTACTTAGTAGTGCATTTCGTTCCCTCTTTAAATTTCGTTATTTTGTATAATTTGAATTCATATATTAGTGACAAAAATGACAAATTTAAGCTAAAGAACTAAGCTCTGATTTATGTGGAAAAATGGAAAATATATTGCCTAATATAACTGACGCTGGTGACGGAAATACTTGAAAGGAAAGATCATTAATATTTACCCAAATAAAGTCATAGTTAAGCAATTCGCTTCGCTACAGATGGAACAAATGTAACAAAATATTTATTTCTTTTTATTTCCGTCCCTATATTAATGTTATTCAATCGTTATGAAAGTGGGAACCACTCAGAAGTAGACATAAATTAGGTTAATTGGGGTAAAAATAAATAAAGGTTAGACCTGCCTGTTTTTGGTAATCTTTCACTTTTTAGTTAAACTACAACAAATATTTGATTTTTGCTGTGGTTCACTGGACACGTTTTGATTAACAATTTTCGTGATGAAGATTAAGACGTTTGCGGTGTCTGTAAAGTTGTTATTAGTTATGGATTTCATTAAATCAGCCCAGCCCCCTAAAAAACGTGACTGTGACGAACTAATTAACAACATTTGGTATTACATATTAGGAAAGGAACCCAAAAGTGACTGTTTATTCTAAAGTAGACACCCAACGATTAATTCTGAACTTTGTCGACAGGCAAAAACTTGGATTAATTGCCATTAAATGATCAAAGCCACAACAACTGACCTCGTCATGAGTCCATGTAGCAGATCATAGACAATGGGCACTATTAGTATTAACCTCAGAGGCTAGCTCATGACCCCAGCAATTTCCGCCTTCAATTAATTCATGTTCCTATAAACAGAAACTAACTAACAAATCATAAGGCGACAGACAGACAACTAAGACTAACTTCTCAAAGTGCAGCCAGCTATCGATGGAAACTCTGGCGGATAAACTACAGCTCGTGGTCAACACTGAACCACATTTAGCAGCCACATCGGGACGGAGCTGACAATAGGCAGCTGGTCGACCTTGATGAAGCCCATTTGCACACACAAAATCTAGACGATCTTTCGGAATCGATCGTTCGATCGATCGATTTTTGTGGCGCTGCAAATCGATCAGAGCCGCCATTAAATAAAGTTTTTCAGTCTTCGTCTAATTTATGCAATGTTTCCATTTTTTTCTCTTTTGTCTTTTGTGCTTCGGCTGTAAGTGAATTATATTTAAATTTGTTTGGCTTGGCTGCGCTTCGAATGATAAAAATCACATTTGAATTTTGCCGTCGACTGTTGCTTTTACTTTGCATTGCAGAGAGGAAATAAATAAATTACATTTAATTTGCGTAATCATTTTTCAATGGCATTCATTGGAAGTGCGATTCCATGAGTATATTGTATTGAATATTTCATAATGCAATTACAGTTATTGGAGTGGGGAAAGGTTAGAATTTAAGCCCCAATATATGTATGTTAAAATTACAATTGTTATTACAATTTACTGTTGTGTCAGCCTAGATGGCCCGTTGGATTAGCGGTTTCTCAGCCATGTCTATAAATTAATCGCATTTACAGCAACTGTCAGCTAACAGGCCACACAAATCGTGCCACACAAATCCTGTCTCATTGCTCATACGTCCCGTGGGTGGTATTTAGATACGAGGGGTCAAGCGTTCAGGTCACCTACAGCAGCTCCCAAAAAAATAACGAATGGGAGACAACTTTTATTATTTGCCAGTTGCCACTGAAGTGGCATGAGTCACAACTCTTACTACTTGTATTTGTAGTTGAGGAAATCGTTTTGTTAACACAATAGAGGAAGTATTTATGTAAATATTTACAGATATCTGTTCAGTTGACCATGAAATGCAATCTCTTAATGAAATTCAGCTGCCCAAACGAAGACAGCAGACTAAAAAATTTAAATTTATCTACTGCGGGCAGAAAGTGTAACAAGGGCCAAGAGTCAATGCACTGAAACGTATTTCATTTGCATGCAATTAGTGGCCAGTGATAAGCTAACGATTACAACTTGCTGAGCTCGACTAGCAGATACTGCATAAAATATGTATTATACATTATCTTTCATCTTTGTAACTTGTTGAAAGTCGTGGAGAGAGATATAAATTTCAGCTCTTAGATACTGACCAACTGATAAGTATACACTTCCTCATATTGCAGATACATTCATATTTCAAATTTTATTTGCCACGCGTTTTAAAAAATAACTGAAATTGCATATAAATTACAATAAACATAAGATTTAATAATCATAGGTAAATAAACTAATTAATAAACTTAATTAAAATAATATGAGAAATTTTAGCTATCTTGTAGAGGCTAATTTCAAAACCATGTATTAGTTGAGTCAATAAATTAAAACTAAATTAAAACAGAACTGCTACTAGTGACTATTCCTATCATGTACACAGTGTAAACCATGTTAACTGACAGAAGAGGGCAGAGGCAATGGGGTAACTGGAAACAAGCAACAAGCAACTAACAAATTGAGCTCGCTCACTTTTCTAGGCGATTGGCAACAAACTTGACAATTCTAGAGTTGACAACATGCCCGGGGATTGTGACTTTGATGAACGCAGTTTGATTGCCAGTTTCTTAAATGGGCGGTTGGCTGTTGGCCATTGGTGGCACAACATCAGCGCTTAAAATGCTTATGTTTTTAATGGGCACCAGGCCTACAGAGTCAGCAAATGTACCACATTGCGACATTTGCAAACGAGACTAAACGATACAATACAAAAAACAAAACATAAAAAAAGCCAAACAAACCCCCCATTCACTTTTCTGGCCTGACTAAGAAAGGAAAACGTGGAAATCAGCAAAACAGTTCAAACATTTATGTTTTATTTTTTTTTCCATTACTTAAATCAATTTGTTATAGCATACAGCACACACTATGACCAGCTAAATATTAGACGGATGTTTGGCGGACATACAACAAGCTAACCACAAGACACCTGTTATGTTTGCTTTTATATGGTTTTAATAGATTTGTGCTTTTCATACAAAGTCATTGCTCAACATCAAGAACACAATTAAACTGAGAAGTATGGGAATAAATTGACATTGTAATAGAAACTGCAGCGACAGTTCTTTGATCAGCATTAAGCTGCAGATACTGATACGGATCTTTGATCATAAATTAATCAGAAATATCCGCTTTTTGCTTGAATTATTTTCATCTATAAGAAACTCTGCGGTCATCTAAAAAACTTGTTACTTTTTATGCGATTCCATTGTCATACTTTATTTTTATTAATACACAATAAAGTAATGTTTAATTAAAGATTAAGACAACTTTTTCTTACTGGTAAGAATTCAGAAAGAAGCAATATTTGCTCTGTAGATATCTCAATTTAAATTGCTGGCTTTGATTCGCATTTAATCCCAGTCTTATGCAAATGTATTGAAATGCTTTATAATTTACATTGACCCCAAGTTAATTTTTTAAGCAATCTACGTTATAGTTGTAGTCGCAATTCTTCGCACTTTACGAGCAGTTAGCTAATATTTTCGTGCAGGCCTATTGCATTTACCAGACACTGCAATTTGCCACAAACAAATCGAGTCTCGTGGCACGGCACGGCGCATGTGCAACCGACAGGCTGCAATTTCAGATTAGACGTTGGTGCTGGCGACTTGTAATTGAAGAAACTTCATTTGATTTTGTAGTCAAGATTATTTAGAGCCATAAATGGCCAAAAAAATAGACGGTCGACTAAACTGTGGCGTCTGGCTGTTATAATTTGGAGGCAAATGGTTAGCCAGGTTAGGTTTGGGATGTGGTGGGGTGGCTTAAGTTGACCGCAGGCGTTTGACGACGCGGCATGGTCAAACAAAAAAATATTCCAAAATTCCCAAAAACACAAATCGAGACGGCGATGACAAAATTAAAATTCATTTACGCTCAAGTAAATATTTACGCAATAAATTTGCATTTAATTGCATTTGTGAAGCGCCACCGATGGCACGCGAAAAACGCCACAAAACATTGCCCAAAATCAAATCAAATTTGAAAACATGCCACAAAATGCAGTCCAAATGCCAATTGCAGGCCGAAACCCAATACCCAATACCTAATGTTCAACACCCAATACCAGATACCCGAAACCCGATACCCATTACCAAAGCCAATGCGAGTGCTGCAAATCGACGCAAACAATTTGTGCGACGTATCGAAATCTAATCAAATTATGCGCCAGAATGTCGAAAAAGCGTGAAATGTTATGCCAGCGGCGAGAGGTGCCTATTAACCCTGGACGGGGATGGGATGAATGGCAGCCAGCACTACTGAGGATGAGGAACATGTTTTGTGGGCCTGGATTTTGTGCACCTGGGCAGCCTGCGAGGCGTCATCGAGTTCCAAAAATCGCATCAAAATTGCACCAAATAAGAAGCGATTCACAATTCATTGGCAAATGTTATGCAAAATGTGCGCAAAAGTGTTTTGCAAATAACGTGTGTGTGTGTGTGTGTGTGTGTGTGTGTGTGTGAGTGTGTGTGTATCTGTATCTAAACACGCATATATACGCAAATCTATTTGTATCTGCATCTAAGTATGATGGGTAGCTTCGCATTTTTGGTACGCTTCACTGAACGCTACAATCAGGAGTTTGGTTTTTGTGCTGTTTTGTGGCTTAAATGTTTTTATGCGGTTCGCTTAATGTGTTTTAGCCATAAACCAACTCGCAACAGCTAAAAATATCAACAATACCAACAGCAGCAGCAGCAGCAACAACAATGAACAACAGTTTAGACAACGTGGAATGAATCTTTATGAAAATGGGTTCCCCGCCCAATCTTCAGTCTCCATTTTTTGAAGTGGGTCGATTATTTGTTTTGTGCGCCTAATTGCATTTTCCACACACTCCACACACACACTTCTCTGAGTGTGTGCTTGTGTGTAATTGAAATTGCAATGTGTGGGCGCGGGACATGTGAAAAGTTTATTTGCCAACTACTAAATTATCTCACTTCCTGGCCAAACTTCCATTAAATTCCATTTGTCAGGAGATCTTTACCACATTTATGATATCAGAATTTCTGTTCTACTTAAAAAATGACTTTATAAAGCTATGGAAATGTGTCTAAGACAAAACTAAACGTTTAATATCAAGGACAGGTTTGAGCTATATAGTATATTATATGTACCAAATATCAAGGGTATTAGCATTGAAGGAGCTCTTGTAATTCGACTTCGAAATTTTGAATTTAAATTTCCGGGGGCGGAGTTGGGCGTGGCAAAAATCTTAAACAAACTTGATCAATGGGAGATATAGATGTACATACATGCCAAATTTTGGTGTCTCTAGCTCTTATAGTCTCTGAGATCTAGGTGACACAAAAAGGGACAGACGGATCGACAGACAGACGAACATGGCTATATCGACTCGGCTGTTGATGCTGATCAAGAATATATATACTTTATGGGGTCTGCCACGCCTCCTTCTGCCTGTTACGCACATTTGCACAAACGTAATAGACCCATTTGTACTTTTTTTAAGTACTGGGCCTAAAAAACTTGAATCTGAAATATTTAAGAGATTTACAACATTTGAATTTCTGCTCTACTTAGAAAATGGCATCATAAACTACAGAAATGCACGGTAATCAAATGAAACCCCATATATTGTAACTTATAGTATCGTATCTTACTCGTTTCCGAATGCAAAATTTTGTAAAATTGAAAAATATTGATATTGAATTATTTTATAATAAGGAGTTTTGCAATTCAATTTGAACAGAGAGCCATAACAAATTGATCACCAAATTGTACAATCGATGAAAAGTGCAATAACAGACAAAGGATTTGTGAACGGAAGTTGCCTGACAACTTTCCACATGCAACTCCAAATAATGCACCAGAAGAGAATGAAGAGTTAAGAGGGGTACAACTTAATAAGCCGTTGCAATAACAGCAACAGCAAGCGGCCATATAAAAGCATCCAATGGATGCAGTCATGAATCTGACACGTTGCCTGGAAATTAATTCAAAAGCATCCAGGTTGGGGACCTCAGAGCACATGAGATGGATGAGCCAATGCACAACATTTAGTGCCGCCGGCAAGCACACACAGAATACACATACATATATATAACCACACAGAGATACAGGCACATGCATGCACATATTAATTAATTCAAAATTGCATTACGCATACGCACAGGTGTACAAGCTCTGCTCAAACTAATCTATACCGAGCCAAAAGCAAACCGAGCCGTGCCACACTTGCAGCTGCTGCTGCTGCTGCTGCTGCTGCTGTCGTTGCTGCTGCAACACTTGGACAACAAAAGAGTCGTAAAATAAAAACTCTTTGGCAATAAAGAAAACTACAAAACTAACGAGCCAACGAGAGACCAACAACGAGTATACAACACATTTTGATAGAAAATTAAGGCTCCACATGGCCAAATTTAGTTAGCTACTGTCAGGCAGCCTAGTGGGTGTACACTGTACTACAACACACATGTCACCCTGTCCGTCTGTCGGCCTGGACTTGGCCAAACCAGGCAAATTCAGTTAAAGACAGTGTGTGGCCGGAGCAGCCACTTAAGCTGCCCGCGCTCCAATGCAAATTATCTACCCCAGAGCTCAGATTTGGCTCGTATTCTCGTACTTTCGGACACTTATTGTATCACTGACGTCTGAAGATTGTCGCTGTCGCCATTGTTGTTGTTGTTGTTTTTGTTATAGTTGTTATTGTTAGCGTTGTCATGGCTGCCAATTGCAAGTTTGCAAGTTTTCTACACATGCCGCCCAGGATATGGACAGGCACTACCGAGAATAGAGATGAAACAATAAAGGTGACTTGTATTGACAATTTGCGAATCCCTATTTTGAGGATATTATTTAAAGGACCAATTTTTTAATGTCTAGAAAAAATGATATGTTTTTGAAGAATCGTAAGTATATGTATATGTCATATTGCCATTGTGTAGGTGTAAAGCCTTGATTGTAATTCCTACTTGCTTAGATTTGCTCAGATATATAAGATTCAGTAAGTTTAGGAATAAATATGTCGGGTGAAGCACCAGATAGCACTTAAAAGTTACATCGTCTGTTTAGGTTATTAAATATACGCATTATCTTACAGTTTAACTGGCAAATAGGGCTTATTGAGACTTTGAAAAATTATAGTAAATATTTGATATAATAGCTCTAACAATATTAAATTAAATTAAGTTTTTTTATTGGTCGGACTTTCTCATTTTGGCGAGCTGTGAAGCCCAATTAAGTCGTGACACAATCGTATTGTGAAAAATACAAAGTTTTGTCCATCTCTAGACTTAAGTTAGCCTCGTCTCGGCTCACTAAGCACATGCAGGCACAAGGTACGATAAACAATATGAAGAAAATTTGAAAATTTGCTTAATGCTATTTTATAATAGTTTTTCCTTAACGGTTATAACAGCGTCTGTGGTTCGGCTACGTTGGGTCTTCGCAAAAGTCGTTTAATTGTTGTTTGCACAACTGGCAACAAAGTGAAGAAAAGCGAGACCAACGATTGACAATTTGTATTTCTCATTTAGGGAAATTGACAAAAGGATTACTTAAAAATGTAGCCTTCTATTAAAATGTACATAATATATTGTTAGAAATACGTTAATTTCATACACTTACACAATTGTAAACATTAAAGTTATTATTGAAATAAAGATATATGTATATTTAATTTAATCAAACATAGGAATGCCCATTATTCATCGTGTAAACCAACAGTCTGGCAATGATAAATCGCAAGAACAGATCAGGCTGTAATAAACTTAAAATTAAATAATACAAAATTGCTAAATAATAAAATAAAAACGTATTTATGCTAACAATTGATATGAGTGTGCTTCTATTGTATGTACGGGTACACGGATATCCAAAGATATATATATTTATATATACACATATTAGGAATTTTGAAATAGCAATATATCGAGACTATCTGATAATAAAATTTCAAGTTACAAGTTACCGAAGAGTGAGTCCAAGACATTTACCACCCTCTCAAGTGGATGCCGATGGACGCGACTCCTCAATGGATTTTAACCAATTGCAGTTGAGGATTTCACGTAGATTCCAACGTGCTCCAGCATCTGGTTCCAACAGCACCGCCACAGTGGCCTTGGCATTAGGCGAAAGCACACCCTGTAACTTGCGGCGAAAGGAAAACTTCTTGCCGCGTTGATCCTCCAACAGTTTGGTCAGATTTCTATCATCGAATGGCATTTTGGCGTTCATCATGATATACAAAATGACCCCCAATGACCAGGCATCGGCCGTCTTAGGATCGTAAGGAACACCACACACAACTTCAGGAGCCGCATAAGCAGCTGAACCACAATAAGTCTCCGATTTGATTTGATTTCCGCTCTCATCGCGACAATAGCGTGAGAAGCCAAAATCGGCAAGTTTGACATTGAAACGTTTCGAGAGCAAAACGTTCTCACATTTTAGATCTCGATGGGCTATTTCATGCACGTGGAGATATTTTAAAGCCTTTGCCATTTGAAAGAACCAGACCTTTGACTGTTTCTCTTCTATGGGGCCCGTTTTCTTGATGTGCGTCAAAAGATCGCCTCTTTCGGCATATCGCATAAAGATGAAGATCTTCGGACCACGTTGCAAGATGCTATGAATTTGTATGATATTGGGATGGTCAAGTTTCGTTAGGATTTCCAGCTCGCGTGGAAAGAACTTGTGCACAAAATCGGAGGGTGCCTTGGCCTTGTCGATAATTTTGCAGGCCAAATTGACACCATGTCCACTTTGATCTGCAAATCCAGCGGTGATCACAGTCGCATATGAGCCTTCGCCAATCTTATGGCCAATGTTGTAGCCTCTTTGAGCCAAGGCATCAATGTCAGAGCTGCTTGTGGTCAATTGAAGATCTTTTGCATGATTGGACATGATTTACGGGGAACGAGTTGAATCGGTTTGTTGCCAATGATTGTGGTTTTTAACCAACTGTATACAATTAGATATATAATTAAATAGACCATCGAAGATGAGTTCTTTCCATGCACTTTTCATATTTACCAATTAGTTGATCGAACTCACTAAACTTGAATTTGATGGTACTTTAAGGTTAACGAAATATTCTATTCCAATCCAGAAATTTTGACAAAACTACAAGCGTTGTGAAACAGCAAGGACAAATAATAAAATAACAGAAACTTAAATTGGAATTATATGGAATTTTGCTTAATTAGGCTGCGTCTACTAAGATTTTAAAATAAATATGAATTCTATTGAAAATATTAGACACAAATTTGAAGAGCCTATAACCAAACTCAATTCTATTCGATTTGAACTATTCGTAATTAAACAGTTAATATTGTCAATGGCTATGCTATACTTCATACAAAGTGGAAGGTAAAATGCACTTTGTGCAAATAATTTTGTCCATCTTTCTCACATTTAGTTTGCATATTATCTATAACTCAATTTAAATATGTTTGGACAATTTCTAGTGATAAATTTTCTTTTCTATTTAATAAAATTATTTCACTCTGAAATAGACTTTATTGTTTTTAGTGCTAGTTTGACAAAATATCAGTTTAAAATGTCATTTCTATTTTTAAGTTGTTACTTATCTTTGATCTGAAAAATTGTAAACTTTTGAAATTTTGGATTGGAAAAGAAAATTTCGTTAATTTTATAGCAATCGCAACATCAAATTCAAGTTTAGAAAAATATTGTCCAATGAAAAGGTAAATAAAACGCTACAATAATACGTTTTCCAACTATTAATCCGCTCAATTATTCAGTTGATATTAATACACTATTCGCTATATATCGGTTCTGAGAACTTTCAATAAAACATGGCGAATTCTGCAAGCAACTGCCAGCATGCCATGCGCACCTCTGACATAGATGCCTTGGCTCTACAGGGCTATAAACTTGGCCATAAAATTGGTGAGGGATCCTATGCTACTGTGATTACAGCTAGCTATCACGACGAAGCCGGTAACAATGCGGACTTGGCCTGCAAAGTAATTGACAAGGCCAAGGCACCAACAGACTTTGTAAATAAGTTCTTTCCACGCGAGCTGGACATCCTTACAAAGCTCGATCATCCGAATATCATACAGATCCACAGTATCCTGCAACGAGGCCTAAAGATCTTCATATTTATGCGCTATGCGGAGAAAGGCGACTTGTTGTCTCACATAAAAAAGACAGGATTCATTAAGGAAAAACAATGTCGAATCTGGTTCCTTCAAATTGCAGTCGCTTTGAAGTATTTACACAACCATAACATTGCCCATCGTGATTTGAAATGCGAGAATATTTTACTTTCGAAGCATTTCAATGTTAAATTGGCCGACTTTGGATTCGCTTGCTTTTGCAGCAACGAGGGAGGAGACAAGTGGGCATCGCAGACATATTGTGGCTCAGCCGCCTATGCCGCTCCAGAAGTTGTGAGTGGAATACCCTATGATGCACAGTTGGCCGATGCCTGGTCATTGGGTGTCGTTCTCTTTATTATGTTGAATGGTAAAATGCCATTTGATGATAGCAATTTAACCAAACTGTTGGATGATCAGCGTTGCATGAAGTTCGCCTTTCGTCGTAAGCTCCATGACGTTATTTCCCCTCAAGCAAAGGCCACTGTTGCCGTTCTCCTTGATCCAAATCCAGCCACTCGCTGGGATATGCCAGAGATTCTCAATTGTAGCTGGGTGCACGTGGAAAATAATCAGAATGCTTGTGTATAATGAAGTACGAAAATAAATCAAACTTGGAGTCTTCATTTTATTCTGAAAACTATGACGACAGGGTATCTGAATTACAAAGATACACGAATCATTTGGTATTTGGTCACATATAAGATTGATAAAAATTTGGCAAAAAAAACATTTAAAAAATAATACAATTTTAAAGAAATTCTTAATCACTAGAAAACTAGTTTTAAGGCAATAAATATTTTCAAAATCTCTCCCTCTAATATATATTTAGTTATTGTTGGTTGTTACAGTATTAATTAAATAAAACGTAGGCTGTAATAGTTATGCTATATTTATAGATTAATGAAAGATTAACTGATCGTTTGACGGCACAAAACCTTCTTTTTTTTAATAATATTTACATAATTATTGTTGTCTCAATATAAAATTGTATTATTTTATAACTATAAATTTATCGAAAGACTAATGAATTGTTTAACTTTACAGCAATTGCAATCCTTTTGCCAATGCCGTATGTCGTGAATGGAAGCAACCACAGTGGCGTCATTGCCGACGCAGAACTCAGCGCATCGGAGCGTAATCGACGTCTTATACCCTATATGGCCTTTTATCTGCCCGCGCCGGAGTTGCCCATCAATCAGCAATATGCTGTGAAACATGCCGCGTCTGCTGGCGGTGCACAACTCCGACCACCGGTTTCAGCACCTAATCGTATACCGGTACCGGTTGCCTACATGCCACAATCGCAACCACAACCACATCCACAGCCACAGCAACAGCAACAGCAACATGCACATCATCAGGCACAGGCAACGCACTATCAACAGGGCACAGGAGACGTATATCATGCCCTGGCTATAGGCGGACACCAGCATCAGGGTTTGCCACCTGGTCATGGCAAGGATTCATCGTTGCCGGCAGATGTGGGCGCCACATTTATTGCCTACAAGCCATTGAACCCAACTCACAAGGCAAGTACTAAGATTGCGCATAAATAAAGTCAAGTAATCGTGAAATTCATAATCTACAGCACAAGACTGTACAGCATTTTCCGCCACTGTCCCAGCATGAAGAGCATCAACAACAACAACAACAACAACAACAGCAGCAGCAGCAGCAGCAGGAACAGTTTGAGCTGCTTCCTCCACCGCCGCAGTTCCATCGACAGCGTGGCAAACAATCAAAAGTCAATTTAACACCGTTTACAGCGCAGAACACGCTGCCGGGACACTTTATGCCCATTATTTATACGCCAGTGAGCAAGCCAACAAGCATCAATTCCAACACCAACAATAACAATGAGCTGCATAATGGCAATACAATCAATTACAACAAGAAGCCGTCGCCAACAGAAATTGTCTACCATAAAAATTCCCATCAAACACAAATTGTTACGGATTATGCACCATCCGGAGTTGCCTCCTCGGCGGAGCAACCGGAGAGACAGGAGGAGGCGGTGCATCCAACGCCAAGGTATGATTAATACTGACGTCACACTGCAAATGTTGTATCTATGTATCTGTAAGATACATATCTTGCATAGATTTTCTATTTCGCATCCCATACAAAACAGTAAACAGTAGTTTCCAAAAACCGACTTCTTTTTGGGAGATTCTCACAGACACGCCCATTGAACCCAGCAATTGTTGCAATTTCGTGTCGAATACAAATTCAAAAATTTGAACCAATTTCGTCACTTCATTTTACATATCGAGTCGTGAATACTCTTTCGTGAAGTTTTATGCCCAAAACACTTTGAGATTTTTGACGAATTTTAAGTTTAAACCTTATTTTAGTTTTTGTAAGAATCAATTCTATATAATCTATGCAGTTAATAAGTTATGCAAATGTTTTAAACAAAATTATATTTAAATTTTGTGAGAATGTATAACTATTAATTTATTAATTAGCAGAATTATTTTTGATTCAATTCCCTTGACTAAATAAATGATAATATTGTTGTGACATAATTACGACACGTAATAAAATATCAACTTTAAGGTATTCAGAGCGAACATGCAGCAGAGTGTTGCACTTGCAGCAACATGTCAGACGTTGCACTCGTTGCACGTTGCATGCAATGCCCTTGGGCACAAAAATCAATTGCATTTAATGCATGGCTCAACCTCTGTTTCTGTTTCTGCTTCTGTTTCTGTTGCTACTTCTGTTTCCGTTTCTGTCTGCGTCTCCTTCTCTGACGACAATATTTGTTGTTGGTGACGTAAGAAGCAGTTTGATGTACCCTATGAGGCGCCGCCAATGGGCAATGGCCAGCGTGCAAGTTGCAACGTGCAACTTGCAACGTGCAACGTGAGTGAGCCGATGACGTCGATGAGAACGTTCGCTTTGTGTTCATCTCGTAATTTTCAAATTGCAAAATCATGTCATATATGACCGCGGGCTGTCATCAACGGACAGGTCGAAGGCAACTGTTTTTACAAACCTACTTGCCCCATCTTTTTGTTTCCCCTTCTTGCCACTGAATAACCTAACACACAAATACAATACTCATATGCTTCTGCATGCCCCACAGTGTTGGCTATAATGTGTACAATGAGCCAGCCACTGTCACTGCCACAGCCACCACATCCTCATCATCGACATCATCGAAATCCGCATCGATAGTGCATCAAAAGTCGCCGGCCAACTATGGACACGTAAGCAAATACGAGAGTTACTTCCATATGGCACCGGATCAGCAATTGACGCCGCAAGAGAAATACGTGCTCTACTTACAACAGCGCATGAAGTTGCAACGACAGCAACAGCAACAACAGCAGCAATCAAAGCAGCCAGAAAGATATCATCATGTTACTGATGATGTGCATCATCAGCCAGTGCAAAGCAATACGAAAGCTGGCAAGCAACAACACCACAGTCACAGTCACAGTCACCCGCATACGCAACCACCTCCACCACCACCACCACCATCACACCACAGTCAGTTACACAATTACAATGGGCTATTTGGTCGCCCAGAAGTTGGGGTTGGTCCTGGTCAGCAATCGCATCAACAGGTGTTGCATATTCCATTACGTGCCCTTATGGGCCAATTGCATGAGCAGCCAGAGTACGTAAAGGAACCGCTGCTCGGGTAAGTTCATCCAAATCCCCATGTAAACCACAGCTCTGCTCAAACATTATGGTTGGGTTTGTTATGCATATATTTAAATAACACTAGGCAACACGTATTTTATAAACTTTACCAAACCCACTCCAGATGAGATAAAATAATAATAATAATAATAATAATAGTCTTTGCTAGAACTTTTTCTTTTAAATTTGTCAAGTCTAGCTGTTTTTTAGGTGAGTTGAATTTTTCATCATTTCATTGTGCGAGAATGTTATAAGCAATTAAGAGAATTCTGAAAGCAAATGTTTATATCTAATAAGATGTCCCTTATTTAATGATTCATAAAGCTATAGTTGAGCAAGGTAGACAGTGGGAGACCCTGTACTTAGGGGAAAGAACAAATTGTAGTGAAAAGCTAATACATAGTGGTTTGTTGAATTACTTCCAAGTTTATTTGAAATTTTGATTTTCGATTTAAGGGGGCGGAAGGGGTGTGGCGAAATTCGAGAACAAATTTGATCTAGGCAAGATATAGAGGAATCATACCTAGTTTGGGGTGTATAGCTCTTATAGTCTCAAAAAAAGGGACAGACGGACGGACATGGCTATACCGTCTCGGCTGTTAATGCTGATCAAGAATATATACACTTTATGAGGTCTGCAACACCAAAGTAAAATTTGTTGCCTAGTGTTATAATATCATGATTTTGCTTAGGTCACCAGCTCCGACGCAGTTCATTGATTATCTCATTGACGGACCACGACAATCGTTGGATGAGGAGCAGCAACAGCACCAACAACACCAGCAGCAACAGCAACATCAGGAGTCATCGCCATCTCGACCACCACAGCATGCGTATATTCTGGTAACCACTGCAGCACCATATCTGGACCATCCACAGGCACCACGAGTCCATGATTTAACTCCAACCCGTGCTCCCGTTGTGTATAAACAGCAGCCAACTCTTCGATTGCAGCCTGTGACCCCTATTCACAATTACAAAGCCACCAGGCGTCCTGTCTACATCACACCACCCACTCCTACTCAGACTGTTAAGATCACACCCAAGTATGTCTATGTCTCCAGCAAGCCACCCTCGGCACCCAGCGAGCTGCCCAGTCGGCCAGCTCCAACCTTGCCACCAATTAAGCTGAAGCCCGTCTACAAATATGCAACGGATCGTCCACAAGGCCCATCCACTCCCGGCCAGGTGTATGCCACAGATGATGCTGATCAATTGCCTGACATAAGAACCTCATCGCTGGCAGAAATTCTGCATAAGCTACAGGCCAGTAATCACTTGCCACAGACCCTCACACCGGATAACATTGACAACTCCATCAAGACGTTGATTCGCATCCTGCAGAATCTGAAGCAGACACAAACCATTGTGCCGAATCCTTCGCAACATCATGAGGCCAAGCCCAGCAGCAGTAGTAACAATCATGATTATGACTACAACACTGACACGGAAGAGGAGCATCCGGCAACGACAGTGGCGGGCAATGCAGAGGCAGATCTTCAGCATCTAAGTAAACCGAGTGAGTAAAGTTATTTTTTGGAATGTCATTCATGAGCTAATCTCTCATATTATTATCGATAATAGATAAACATCCAGGACCAACCACAGGACGTGCTGGCATCGACTATCCCAACTATGCAGAGATTCCAAAAACAAGCTTTGAGTGCACACAGCAGCGGTACAAGGGTTTCTTTGGCGATCCAGAAACCAATTGCCAAGTTTGGCACTACTGTGATCTAAATGGTGGCAAGGCCTCCTTCCTGTGCCCCAATGGCACCATCTTTAGTCAGGTAGATGCCAAGTTTTAGAAGGCACCAAAGATTACTATTAATCCAAATTTACCCCTCAGATTGCTCTGACTTGCGATTGGTGGTTCAATGTGAAATGCTCGACAACATCCCAGCTTTATGTCCTGAATGAGCGCCTCTACAAGTATATATTGCCATTTAATCCAAAGTTCCCAGAGGATTACAATGGACCCATTGTCGATAAGTAAATGTAATCGAAGAATAAAATAAGAAATGTATTAACAAATATTCATCTCTTCCCAACAGATACCTGGCCATGAAGTTTCAGGAAATGGAAGAAAAAATGCGTTTAGAAAAGCAACGGAAAGTTAAGCAGCAAGCGGAAAAGCCCGTTGCCAGAGAAGAAGCATCCACGCCAGCACTACCCAAAAATCACAAGCTGTCGTCCAAGCATGGCAGCGGCATCAATGCACAGGTCTATGAGCAAAGCTCGGAGCGTAATCTGCTCATCGATGATGAGATTGATGACATATCGGAACGCGGCACATATGATACCTACGGCCAGGCACCAACCACGGTTATGGCACCGACAGCAATATCAACGGACTCACAAACATTGGGTCTTAGACCCATAGTTGTATCTTCTACGCCAGAGCCAGAATTAGACGAAGAGCCAGACCTGAATTCAGAACCTGACCTTGACGGAGAACCGCCAGCGAATCCGGAAAGCAGCGAGGAAGAAGACAAGTTACAAAGTTTAAGGGACACAAATGCGGTTGCCGGCCAAAAACGGCAGGAGACGACAAAAGTGAGCGTAGAAAAACTGGAAGTGATTGAAATTAAAGCGGACGGTAATACCGGACATCTGATGCCCCTCAGTGGCATAACGGATAGGGAGAGCAGTGAGCAGTCGAGAGAGAGCAAAGAATGAGGAGCAACGAGAGAGCCTGGTAGAGAATGCTTGCCATATTTGTAATGAGAATTCTTTGTACTTGTTCGTTTCGATCGGTCGGTTGTACGCCTTAAATTATTCTTAGCGAGCGATTACTGTAAATAGCTAACTGTAAATGAAACTATACTTATAGGAATCTACTAGACATAATAACATAAATGCCAAGTATTAAGTAAAATTTGATAATTTGCTCACCATTTGTGCATTGTTGACTTGTAAAAGGGCCGCATCTATTGAGTTGATGGAAGCTGGTACCTCAGTAATATAGCGTTGGTTCTAGAAATGAACATAACTTTAGTATTTGTAAATGTATAAATAATAAAAATAAGTCTCTTATAAACTTGCAGAACGGTTTTATTAAGCAAACTTTTTTTAGCCAGAATATTGAACATCAGCTAATAACCGCTATCCACAACAAGAATTTAAAACATCTCGCAAAATGTCTCCTCTGGCTGGAAGTTTCTTTGATAAGCCGAGTCTTTAAGGACTTACACTGCAAGATTTTAAGGACAAAGAATATTGAAACAAAAACTAACCAATTCGGATACCAAGCCCGTCTTGTGATTTGTATGATACCGGAAGTAGCACAACTTGCAGCAGGTGCACTTGCAGGAATGACAATAGACTTCTTCAGGTTTGTAGTGCTTGGGGCACTTCATATTAACGGGCATACGAAAAATGTCCTTGCCAACTCGAACATACTTGCTCGTTTGCTTACTGCTCGCTAGGCGCTGAAAGATGTGTGCCTTGAGCACTCGGCTGTGATTATGAACCATCTCGAAGCAACGCTTGCAGTAAAAAGCATTACATTTGTTGCACTCTCCGGTGGCGGCAACGTGGTTGCATTCGCTGCACTTTGTCTCCATCACAACGTCGCTCAAGCTGGAGCAAGTCAGGGACTTATTGACTGGCTCCACCGAATAGCGGCGAAAATAGTCCAGACTTGCAGCTTCGCCCAGCACATGATAATTGAGCTCGTAATATTCGCGAATATTTCCAGCACATTTGGGATCCTTGGTTTTGATTGTCGGCGGAGCAGAGTTGAAGCAGACAGCGCACTTAAAGTCAGCTTTCATACGATGCCTTGATAGACAAAATTCGCACATATTGTGTCCGCAGGGCAGCAGAAAGGGTCGATGATTCTCTGTCAAAACAAAAAGACAACAAAAGTTACAAAAAGTCTATTTAGATAAGGGAAAGATATCATAAGGCTTTCTTTGATGCGCCAAAATTGATTACCATTGCAGAGACCTGCATTAATCTTTCGACATACGAGAGTCAAATGGTGTAGCAAATCTGGTCAGATTGTTTATAACGATACCGCACATATAATCTGCAAGTTTGGTTGAGATCTCTTAAGAAACCGATCGTTTCTATGGCTGCTATGAGTTAGTAGGCAATGTTGATTAAAATTTAGTCAGGCTGTTTAGCACTACACCAAGCATAAAATCTGTAAATTTGGTTTATTTATCTTGAGAAAGAAAAATGGTATGCCACAAAGAGATGGAACTATATTAATTTATCAAGATAAATTCCAAAACAAAAAGACACTGCAACGGTATAAATAAGCGTGCTGCACACAAGCATACAGAAAATAACGGCATGTCTCACATACATATACACGCGCTTGCATATACACACATTTACGCAATTTGCGTAATAATTTTTAACATTATTGTCTCAATATTAGCAATACACAGAAATTCCTACTGGTTTTTGTCCACAAGAATATGTAAACCTATAATTTTTAACATTTAATTACCTGCTTCTCTTCCCGACATGTGGATGTGTGAAAATTCTCGTGAGCATTTTGGACAGCGCAGTTCACCTCGCAAATTGGCTGCCACAAACTTGCGATCAAAAAACTTCACCCCACTATCGTTGCTAATCATTATTAGCTTTCTGGGATCACTTATTTTTTAATAAATATGAATTAATCAATGAAACGACAAAAGACGCGTCTATTCTTCGAAGCGAAAAAAATAAATTGAGCGGCTTTATTGCAGTGCGCAATAATTCCAATAGGCAATAGTGCTGTGTAGCGTCCGTTTTGATCACTGGTTCTTTTAGACAAACATGCTCACGGCATTCTAATGGAAATATTTAATTAGAAAAACAAGAAATATTTTCTTCTGATGTTATCCAATATATTGTTTATTAATTCTCATAATTTTAATAATATTACATTTTAATTGGTTGGTATTTTTCTGTTGCGTGAGGGCTCAAGTTAGTTTTTTATATTAGCATCACTCATCAGCAGTCAGCTGTTCGCTGAGGCAACGTACGCTGCAGTACCAACATGAATATAATCAAATATTTGAATATCAATATTTATATTTTATGTTATAAAGCGACCGATTTTTCCCATACACCCTTACCAACAAGATGTATGTGATTCTGTATGGGGTGCGTCGCACCATTTCCCAATTAGAGCTCACGCATCCACTTATGGAAACGCACCACAAGTCTTGCGATATATCGATTTGAAAGCACCTCTGCTTGAATTATGTACGTTTTTGTTTATGAGCAGCATACCACCTTATTTGCAAAATGCAACACTGATTAAACTATATTACGGTTTTAAACCTACCTTTTGTAAGCTTACATTTGGTCAAGGGTTCCATTTAAATAAATAAGGTAAGAATTGCAACCAGAATTAATTTTATTCATATTTTTATTACACAAACCAAAACTTGCCATACCCACAGAATATAAAAATGTAATTGTTATTGTTCTCAACCGAACATGGAATCCATTAGAGAACTTTGGCGGTCACGGCGATTCGACTCATCCTGCTTGAATCGGCGCAATTCCTCGTAAACTTCGTCATCGGTTTCCTGAATAAAAATGTGTTGACCTCAACATGCACAAAGTGGATAATTACAACTTATACTTACAAAGATATAACGACAAATGGGACAGGAGTTCGCCTATTCATGTGTACAATGTATTGTTAAATATTGATAGAAGGGCGAATTTTTATCTTATATTCTTTACCTTTTTTAGCCATAACAAAATACACTCTTCGTGAAATTCGTGCTTACAGGGCAGGACCTTAAATTTGTCTCCAGTCTCAGCCGGTTGTTTGCATACAGCGCATTCAAAGTCCGGGTTTACCTCCTCCGCAGTGATTTCGTGGACAGGAAGTTCTTCTATAACGCGCTTGGAGGCCTCAGGAACCTCGATTTCCATATCAATGCCATTCATAATGGCGAGGACCTGAAGCCGACGGTAATGACGATCGAAATCATTGGCACCCTCGGGTCCTGTGGGAGTGTGTCCCAGTTCCTCAAAGTAATCGGCCATAATTTCTCTGCAAAGGATATCAATTGGAGACAAGAAATATGTAGATGACAAAAGTTCAATGATAATTTGTTAGGTTTGGTTGGGTTTGTGGAGCCAAATGCCATTTTATTTGTAAGTCAATTCAAATCGTATACAATTTCTGACATATGTATGTAAGTACAATAAGTAATAGTTTGAACTCGATCTTATCTATTAGTTGACACTGACCTGCGTAGAGCCTATGGCTTAGTATTTAGTTAGTAGCTAAGAATATAAAGAGGTCTTTGCTTTTAAAATGTGTTTTAGAGCTAAGTTTAGATTATTTAAAAGTTTTCACTAGTCTACAATTACAGGCATATACTGGCATCTCGGGATTGCTACAGACTCCATAGTTCGTGCTTACTGTATTTTAGAAAAGGTATTCTAACTTGAGCTGAGTGTTAAGTCCCGCAATTAGCGTAATCATTATTAGATTCAAACAGTTATATAGATGAAAGACAAAAATATAAATGTTAGACTGCCAAATCTTGGAATGTTAGATGGTTGTGATGATGAGAAATCAAACAATAAGAAAGATCAGAATTCCGTTCAATTAAAACACAAAATAATTTTGTTTTTTTTTTCGTTTTTTTTTTATATGTACTAAAAGTATGTTCTTTAATATTCATTCTTTTTATGTACGTTGTGTTTTCTGTACTCCATGAAAATAATAAATACATTTCTTTCGCATGATGTGGCAACAGGCAAATATTACTAACAGTTATTGGTAAGTATTTAGCTGCTGGCGACACAACTGTATTCTCGTGACAATTCGCAATTCGAAAAATCAGCTTAAAATTTATAGGCTACAGTGCAATTAATTGCATTGCATTAAAGAAAACAAAACTTAAACTTAGAAACTATTCATTAAAAGTAACATGTTTAGATCTCTAAAGAATAAATTAAAGGCGCTCCTCAAATTGGGGGTAAAGACGCATCCGATTCATATGGGTCTTGTATGGTATTTTAAAGAGAGTGGCTAGTTAAAATATATACAGAGCGAAGTGCGCTACTTAAGACAATGAAAAACAAAACGAATAATAAGTACACAATTTCGATTAATCGATTACTTTTAGCTACTTTAGCAGAGGGAGCTGCAACTAACTACGGCAGGGAGGTAGGACTGCGGGGCGTATGAAATAATTACAATGCGCAGAGAGATACAATACAAATCAGTATATGCATTAGGTATGTATGTTTATATATATATATACATAGATATACATATAAATCTATGTATATACATATGTAATTTCTATGGTAAACGTACAGCTTGCGTTTAGATCTATAACTAGCATTTACAGTTGTAGTTCTAGACTATTGCTAAAAGCGGCGCAGGCGATGTAACGTTACGCTGCATTGCGTTACGTTACGTTACGTATGGGGGAGACTGAAGGGGTTGGAGAATTATGGCACTAGGCCAACTCCGTGTCCTAGTCCGTGATGGATATTTGCGCATAACCGACAAGGGAACGCTCATCAGGCGTCTCGCCAGGCTGCACTCCCGAGCTGAGTTGGAACGTTATTGTCTTCATGGTATCGCATTGCGCAATTAGCTGATCAAGATGGATAGCCATGGGCTGCGTGTCCAATGTATCCACTAGACCAGCATCGACCAGCTCCGTGGCAATGCCCTCGGCCGTATCCTTGCCAATAGCAAACTCGAACCGAATGTCGTGGAGTTCCCGACGCAGATTGCGCATGCGCAGCACAAGATTAACTGGAGGTGCCTCGGCAGCGGATTCACTTGGCAGTGGCATTTGAGCCATACCAGCTGTCAGTTCCTGAGTTGCTGGAGCGGCTGTTGCTAAGCCCGGTGTAACTGTCGCCGACGACAGGCTGCGGGTAATCTCGGGTGTCGTCTCCTCACGATCGCTATCCGAGGAGTCGGCGCGTTCGAGTCGATTGATGGGACGATCCTCCGATTCAGAGTCAGAGGATGGCTGCTTGCGTCCTCCACTACCGCTCACATTGTCCTCCTCTTCGCTGGACCAGACCCACTCACCGGTCACGGTGCGATGCAGACGACCCGATGCACCCGGCTGACGCTTGGCCGCTTTATGGACACGCGTCTCCATACTTGGGCCGGACTGCAGCAGAGTCTGGGTGAGATACTTGCGATCCTTGGCCTTCTTGAAGAATGCATGCTTCAGCAGCTCACTGGCAGTTGGACGTTTCGAGGGTTCCTTTTGCAGGCACTCGACTATCATCTTGCGGAATGTTTTGCCATAGGCCTTGTACTGATCCTTATCCTCGGCGCCCGTGTCCAGTGTGGGTGGCTCATTCTGCAGTGTTAGCATAAGTACCTTCATAGGTGGATACTTATGATAGGGCGCCGTTCCCGTAGCCATTTCAATAGCCGTAATGCCAAACGACCAGATGTCCGCCTTGAAGTCATAGCCATGATCCTGCTCCATCACCTCCGGCGCCATCCAGCAAGGCGTGCCCACAAATGTGTGGCGCACCTTTTGTCGGGACAGATCTCTGCCCGTTGCCAGCCAGGCGCTGACACCAAAGTCAGCAATCTGTATGGTGCCATCATCGCCGATGAGTATATTGCCTGCCTTGATATCACGATGGATCTGCCCGTTGGAGTGGAAATATTCCAAGCCCTTGAGCACCTCCTTCAGCACCGTTGCAATCGTGGCCTCATCAAACACTCCCTGCTTGCAGTTGGCGGTACGCATCTTATGCTTAATAATATCCAGCAGAGATCCACCTTCAAGCAAACGCAGGACCAACCACAGTTCCTCGCGCACCACAAATGATGTATGATATGTGACAACATTCTCATGATTGCAGGACGACATGGCCTGTATCTCTTTAAGCAACTCATCCATCGAAGTGTTCCATTTCTCCAGATTGATACGCTTGATGGCACACTTCTCGTTCTTGGGTATACAATAAGCGCCATGCACCACCGCAGTGGCACCCACACCAATCACATCCCTAAGCTCGTAATCATCCTTAGAGTTTGGCCACGGTTGCTTTTCTGGTGCGATCGCAGCGCCTGCTGCTGCCACATTATTACTGGACAATGTTGCAGGTATGGAAGTCATGCTTCTGACGGCGACGTGTGGCGGCGGAGTTCCTGGACGTTTCTTTTGCGGCTGTTGCAAGATTGCCGGCTGGCTCTGTGAACGTTGTGTTTGTCGCCTTGGTTGCTTGGCAATTACACCCGCTGTGGCTTGTTTCTCCTTCGGCTCCTGTTGCTGTGGTTGCTCCTCTTGCTGTTGCTGGTTGTTGTTGCTGCTGCTGAAGAACTCGGTGTTCTGCTGTCTGTAGATGGAATAAGTTTGATACTCTTCACTGTTGGCACTTGCTCTCTGTTGCACGTTATAACTGCTTGAGTTTGAACGCTCCTTGGGACGCTCCTGTTGTTGCCGTTGTTGATCCTCCTTCTGCTTTTTTCCAAAGCAGCAGACTCGACTTTCCGATGAAAACTGCTCGTTGGCTTCGCTTGATTGTTGCGATGCTTTGTTGTGACTATTGTTGTTGTTGTTGTTGAAGTATGCAACTTCTGCAATAGAGCAAAGAGAGTACATATATAAAGTAGGGCCTTGCGGTAATGTGATAAGAGAGCGATTTGAGAAAGCCGAGAAAAGAGATAATTGTTGGTGAAAAAAGCAATTTGTTTCTTTGGGTTATTGCATGCCACATACTTAAGGGAAGTAGATCTGACTAAAGCACAATTACAATTAAAAGATGCCACATGTGGTCTCGGAATTTTCGAAAGGGGAAATCACCAACAATTTCGTAAAGTAAACAAATTGTTTACGTTTAACACATGCCGCAAAAGCAGACCTGCTAATGACTGATAAATCGAGTAAAGTCAAAAATTTTTCCACAAATTCTCTGATAAGCAGCGACGTGACGTGTGTTTTTTATTTTATGAATCAACTGCATACATATAACATTAGTGGGCACATAATTTTAGATGCTGACTGTACACAGTGGCGGCACGCACAAGAGAGCTTGCTTGATAGTAGCATAAAAATTGCTTGACTCTCGCAATCAGTTGAACTGTGTGACGAGAGAGAGTGAGTGAGAGAGAGAGAGAGAGAGGTGGGCGAGGGACCAATGACCGCATTCAGTTATTTTTAGATGCCGCAGTGGCAACAACAACAACAACATCAACAATAATAACAACAAGACGTAGAAAGTGCAATTAAGTTTTCAGTTCAAATTTTACTGTTTATATCAATTTGATACAATTGCTCTTGTTGTTGCGATGGACAGGTGGGGCCGGGGGAGGGTAATCAAAGTTACCATAGTTGATAGGAGAAGGAGGGATGAAAATTTGATATAACTGGGCGCGGCTTACGGTTAACTTTGAAAGCCGACAAAGCGACTCATTAATTGTGGTTAATGCCAAGTCAAGTACAAACAGTGGCAACCTGAACCAGATACAGATATACTCGTATCTATTCTAGCACACAAGATACTGATAAGCTGAATATCTAACAAATAATAATAAAAATAATCGTAATAATTATCTAGGGTGCGTTGTCATGTGCCTCTGCTGTGGCGATTATGTCAAGAGCTGTGCTCCAATTAGACCAAACGGAAAACGAATACAAAATCTAACACTTGCGGAATATTTCGCAACTCAACGCATAAGCCAAAATAATAAGAAAAACAAATAGAATGAAAGACCCAAATGTTTACACAACAAAACACACAGTGGAGGGACGATAGGAGGTAGAAAAAAAGGAAACGTTTCCTAACAAAATAAAGACACTTGACCGCAACGGGAAAGGGGAAGGTTATGGCCAACAGCGCTAATTTAAGCAAATTCTTAAAAAAAAAGAACGAAATCTTTTTTTTCTATCTTTAAAATAGCAACTGTCAGACATAGAATACGTTGCCAGGCGCCTCAAGAATGTCACAATGTATCAATATTAAAGCCAAAAATTATTTATTGAGACGGTCCGACGATCATGTGAAAATGATAAGCACACACTATATCAGACTGTGTCACACGACCGACGGGCAAGAAAAATATAAATATGATTCAAATGATGATCACAAGAGTTCAATTAGTTTCGATTAAGGCCTGCTGCATTTCGTATATGTATTTATTGATTTCACGCAATTGAAATCAAAACAATTTACGCAAAACTATTAAGAAATTCGCTCTGGTAATTACTTTCAGTTACTTTACGTTGCACCCCCTCACGGCAACGATCACTGGCAACTGTCAACTGGCAAAACGCACGCGCGCGTTTTTCTCGTAGTTATATTCGTCAATGGTTTTCGATTTCCGCCTTCGTCTTCGTTTTCGCTAACGCTTTCGCCGTATCGCTCTCGTATTTCGCTCCACGCGATTTCGACGCGTTTGTATTCAACGCCGCGCAACAACTGAGCGGACCGTGGCGCAGCACAAATCGGAATAGCCCCCAAAAGCCAAAGCGAGTAACGTCAACGGCAGCGGCAACGGCAACGTCAACGTCAGCAACAACGACGCGTAACAAGTGTGTGCGCCAAGGGAGGGGATTGGGGGGTCTAAAGGGGAGACTGGGTAAAAAAAAAAGTACATTAGAAGAACTACAAAAATAAATGTATTGAGCAAATATCAACAGCAGGGAACGAAGCGGCCTCTGTGACTGCCGCAAGTGCGGTGGACTGGGGAACAATGCAGCACTGAGTACAAGAGAGAGAAAAGAGAGAGCGATGATACTACAGTTGCACAGTGGGTCGTATACGTTATGATCATTGATGAAATTCATTTGTGTACAAAATTATATATTAAACGTTTTTTAAACGTTAAAAGTCAGTTAAAAAAATTTAAAAAATCTACAATTCAAATAAAGAATGGTTACATTTTTGATATTAATTAATAAATTCCATGAACTAATTTTCCTTGAAATTAGGTTTATAATGATGTGTGTATATAATTTCCATTAATTTATTTAACCTAACATTACGATTGTAGCGCTTCTATGAGTCGTATATTTCGAGTTTTCCATCTTGATTGTGTTGTGTGGTTTATTTATTTTGTACTACACTTTTATCAGCTCTGAGAAAAAAAAAACCACAACAACAATAGCAACAACAATGCCAATAACGAACAAAAACAATTAGCAAGACAAAAAGCTCCAAAATATAGAGCATTGAAATGCATGAATACATTTCCATACCCACACAATAATCCCTCCAAAAGTTTATCCCCATTCTGTTGCTAGACACACACACACACACACATACATAAATACATGTGTTTATCTCTAGACTAGATAAGTTTTGTATCTAAATACGTAAGAGGAGAAATTATAAAGAGCCGTCATGGAAAATTCGTGAATCGCATTGCGAACTGAATAATGATTTAGTTACCATATCTTGAGCATATGGCACAGACGTATCTCTCCTCCGATCGCTATATAGTATGTATGAGCTTTTATATGAGTATTATCTTCCTTGTCTGTTTGGATTTAGAGTCTACATTTTCGAGTTGTCTGCGCCTCGAGCAGTGAGAAATGCTGTGCATTTTTATGCGCCATTCCTCGATTCACATATAAAAATACAAATTCGCAAGAGATTTCTCAGTTCTGCGTGAGATTTATTTATAGAGTTCGGTTCGCTTCGGGGTTCTGCATATCATTTCCAATGCAATCACAGACATTTTATACACATATGTACATAAATAGGAGGAGAGAAGAGAGGAGGAGTGACATGCAAAGGTGAGTGTGATCGGCTGGCTATGGGTGCGTATAAGCGATCTATGAACACACATACATTTATGTACATATACATACATACTTGTGCATACATTGTGCATATTTAATAAAAGTGCTCAGCCATCAGCGGGCGTCAACACATTTTCCGTTTATTGCACTTTGCATTCGCAAATATGTATTTATGAACAGCTTTATTTATAGATCTGGTGATTTTTATACGATCTTAATAATTTCAATATTGACACATTAATGAGCACGAGAAGTTGATGTGATTGAACTTTTTATGCGTATTACGTGATTATAATTAATTTATTTTAATGTCGTTTATTTACATAAATAAATGTTCTCGATTTCCCAATTTCGTATCAAAGTTGTCTTAATTGAATTACGGCGTATATGACAATTCTTATTAGACGGTTTATCTACAAGGTAAAAATTTGCAAACACCTACAACATATAAACATTTTTAATTGTATAAATTAGCACACTGACATTACATATTTAAGGGCTAGAAGTAGCACAAATAAAGCTTAAAAACGTGCACAACTTCATTAAACCTGAATCGATTTTGCCGATATCTCAATTGAATCGTTATATAAAAATTGTTTAATTTTAAAACTAAAAATTTTTTTTAATAATGTTCAAAAGAAAAACCTTACTCCCAAGCAAAAATAAACCTTGAAAAAGGATTATTCTTTTACATCTGGCGCCCCTTTTATCCGCCCTTTAAGGTTATGTTAAAAGTTACGAGATTCAAAATACGTTAAATTCATTTAATTTTAATATTTTTAATTGAAATAAAAACATCTGTAACAAGTCAAATTGACATAACGTGAAAAAAACGAGATAAGAATATCTGTTTGTGTAAAAGTTAACGAGGTAGTAAAAGCATCTTTATATTAATTACACTTTAAAGACTATTAAAAGACAATTATGAGGTAGGAGCTAAAAATTCAAAATTTCCTGATAACGCTCTACACGTTGAGGTTGTAAAACGTATACACAATTTAAAAATATATATAACATTTTTCAACAAATACATTTGGATGGACCTCTTTTGTAATGTGTGGCTGTGTTTCCATATGTTATGTGGAATGTGCATAATATATGTCTATAATGTCACAGCCATAACTGTGAATATTACAAGGAATATCAGTGACAAACATCGGCAACTGTGACTTTTGAATTAAAGTTTATTTAAATTAGGGATGGGCAGCCAATTTTGGCAAGTGAAACAACAACAACTACAGCAACCTATACAGATTTCGGAGCATCTAATTGCAAAGGAATTTAAAATTTCCGAAAATATATGGTGTGCATCTTTTCCGATTGGAAATAATTGTTTTGCTCTTTTCATTAAGTTTGTTCATGGTAAATAAGCTGATGGCAAATAAGCCGATACGTCCCTGTTTAAAATATATCCTGATCTGGCAGCTCTACATCATAAAATACCAATATAGTGGCAAAGTTCATCATTCATCTCTAATGTCATTCTATCATTCTCGATAGTTCATTTTACTATTGTCAGAGACGCACTCTTTAGAAATTAAATAATTTCAAAATATTATTTGAAATTGTTCAGAATAAAGCTATTCTTATTTTCCGCTTGCCTTTGTGTGTGTTGTGGAATTCAGAATCAAGTTTATTGCGTGATTTTATCAAGGAAAAGACGCTGGAAGTTAATCCAAATCAAGTCAACACGTTTCTGCATTGTCAAGTTATCTTTGATTGTGACCAACATGCCGACCATTAAGTTGCAGACCTCGGATGATGAGGTTTTTGAGGTCGATATACAAGTCGCCAAATGCTCAGGCACAATTCGCATTATGTTGGAGGATTGTGACCTGAATGAGGATGAGAACGCAGTTGTTCCATTGCCAAAAGTGAATTCAATGACTTTGAGCAAGGTATTGATTTGGGCCAATTATCACAAGGATGACCCAAAGCCAAAAGTGGAGGAATTTCCCACAAATCGAATCAAACCATGGGATGCTGATTTTGTGAAAGTCGATCAGGGCACACTCTTTGATCTGATTTTGGCAGCCAACTATTTGGATATTAAGGAATTGCTGGATTTAACCTGCAAGACTGTCGCCAATATGATGAGGCACAAGACTTCAGAGGACATACGCCAGACATTCAGCATCAAAAACGATTTCACTTCCGAAAAAGAGGTGCAAACTTGCGAGGAGTCATATCTAGTCAGTTTAAGGCTATTTAATGCTACCAAATCTGATCGAAACCAATCACAATATTTTTGAAGCAGAAACAGTTGGCAGATAAAAGGTGAATTTGGAGTATTGTTAATATTAACATAATTATTTGTATTTTAGCTACTTTTCGATTCTACAGTAATTTCTTTTTATCTTTATTACCGAGCTCTTTTCAAAAACTTGTGAAATTTAATTTGTATTCAGTTAACAACAATTAGATATGAAGCAAACATCTATTATAAATGCAACCGGACACTTTTTGCATAGAACAAACGAATTGTAAAAGTGAGTTTTTAATAATAGACAAAGGAAGCGTTTTGCATTTCACGTGGCTATTTCAATGAAGGCCATTAATTTAACCATTTGCATTTAGCAACCTTTTGTTTGGCTTATGAATGATAAATGCCTGTCGCACATTTAAATGTTTTTAGCGATAGAATAAAACGATATTTTATTGGTAAGTCACATTGCAAATTTTCCAGACACAAGTACTAAATATGTAGTTGAAAACTTATTTATTTTTTTGATAATGCCAACCCACTTTGCTTCAGGCAAATCATATTTAGGAACTGCATTCTGACCGGATTTCAATTTATTTCACTGTAAAGTCACTTTTGAGTGTCAAGTCTATGAAATCACAACAACGAGTAGTGAGTGTCACACAAAGTTTTGGGCACTTGAAGTGCCTTTCGAAAACGATCTGATTTTGCGACAATCTGATAGGCCGCAATCGAATCGCGTGCAATTTAAAATCGCATTGCTTGCGGGTCGCTCCTCCAGCGCGAAAATCACAAATTCGACTGAACTTCACAAATCGTTGTAATCAAACATTTAAAATGAACATTTCGTTAAGCAATAAACAACAATAAAAAAAATATATAAATGAGCGCTACAAATGGCGGAACACGACGGCAGCAATAATAACAACAATAACAACAACAACAACACTAACAACAACACCAACAACTGCGCCACCGACAACAGAGTCAACTGGGACGAACCCACAAAAAGTGCGAAATTTTGCCGCCTTCATTGTGGTTGGCGTTAGTTACGAATGAATTCATTATTCTTGTGAGTGTAGTAGCTACGACTACGACTATGAATCTGAGTGTATTTTGTGTTAATATTGGTGACTCTAACAATAAGTCGGAATACTGGATGGATCTACTGGGGTTTATAGTTAAGACAACTGTCTAACATAATGATTATGCATGACTTTTGCATTTGATTGAAAATTTTTGTTAATTAGTTATTGACACTTTTTGTTTTAGCGGTACTTTTTGGGGTTCTACTTCAAAAGAAAACTGGATTTAAATATTGATCAGATATTTTCTTAAGTTTTTCCAAAGGAACAACAAATTATTAGTATCGTTTTAGAATCAGTTTCTTCTCGATTTTTTTAAAGAGTATTTCATCTTTGAATAGTTTATCTTTGCATTTAATTTTTAAACTTTTAAATTGTAAAAAACATGTGCAAATTTAGGTTAACAGGTGTTTTCTTTTATTAATAAACTTGTAAAAAAAACCCGAACTTAAATCATAAAGTAATGTTTATTCAGTTGTGTTTCAGTTATAAGCAAATTATTTAAAATCGGAAAAATTGAAATTAAAAATGTCCAGTAATTTATAAAAAGTTTAAAAGTGTTAAAGTTTCCATTTTATAATAATAGTCTTTGGAATTCTAAGTAATTTATTTTTAACACCTATTTAAATAGCATTTTGTTGTTTGGCTTGCCATCCCTAGTTTATCTACGTGCTTAACATTTATTTGCATAACATTTAGTAATACTATGTTGAGGTACTTTTGGCTAGTTATTATTATTTTTAACAATTTGCACACAGCCTTTGAAATATTTATTTTTAAATTTTTGTTTATAATCAAGTTTGCTTTCTTTTTCTTTATTTTTTTATATACCTATTAGTGTATAAGTAAATGTATTTGTTGTTCAAGAAATGTGCGAATCAGTTTGCAAATTAAAACTGTTTCCAAGGGGCTTTTGTTTATGCGTACCCGTAACACGAGTCAACTGATCGAATCGAAATTGGCGTCACATGCAACACTAACATAAAAGATCGACAATTATCGCCTCAAGTTTTTAGCACGTGTGTAGGCGGGCCAAAGTTGAGAAATTGTTGCAGTTTATTGATATTTATTTTGTGCAGATCATTATTTAAACATTAACAGATTGTAAAATGCTATTGATGCCATCAAACGGTAACCATGAATGACCGCAGCGAAACGAATGTGAATGAATAACATCGTCACAGTTCTCATAGTACTACCAAGTCCATCTAAAATAAACAAAACTACAGATACTTGTGCCATATGTAGTACATACATACATACATACATATAGTAGACCCGTCGTAGACGTCATAGCAATAATTTCTGGCTGTCTCTTCGAATTGTATTTTTAAACAAGTCTGAAACTTTATATATCTAAAGTTTATTGAAAATATGTGAAATACATATGCGTAAGATCATGACGGATCAAGTTAAACATAGCTAGCTCCGTTAATGATCAGAGATATAACTAGTTCGTATTCGTTCCCAAAAATTCAACAAATTCTCATAGCTATAATCTATAGTCTCAAGGCAAGGCCAGGCGTCTATTGCTCTCTCAAAGCAATTTGCAAAAAGGTGTGCGAATATTGCAATATGGCTAAAAGCATTTTGTTATTGTTTTTATATTTTAATATATGTATATGTTCTACACCTGTGTGCGAGGTCACTTCAGTTGAACGAACTTTTAACTGTAGGAAGTATCGTATAATTATAAAGCAGTTAGCGGTTCAAATAGCATCACATACAAACCCAAAGTGCTTGTAACAGAACGATAAAAGTTTGTAAATGCGATTTATTTATAAGACAAAACTAAAAGATTTAATTAATGGAAAAGCTCGAAACAAAGCCTGAGTTCAGGGATCTGGAACACGAACAAATGAGCTCAGGGATGAAACATTGTTTTCAATCTTTTTTTTTTGGGTTTATAGCACACTTTTAACAAGTGATTGCAATTAAAAATCTTGCTAGTGCAATGTTATTCGCTGTTATACAATGATTTTCAGAGTTAAACAATTGACCTTGTCGCAAATCCCAAGAATATTTATACATTTTTTTTTTAGTCCGAGTCACGTATTTTTCCCGATTCCAGAAGCGCACGACATTTTGCTCAATATGCAAATAATCATTAAAAAAAAACACAACAAAAAAAAAGAATGAATAAAAAAATAAAAGCAACAAGTAAATGTTTGCGCGCTTGATGACAATGACTAAAAATAGCAGTCGCAATTGAAATGTCGTTCCATATAAAGCCAACTGCCTTGTATTGTTGTTGCTAAATTTAAAAAGCAGAGCGTCGGTCGTTCGAGTGAGTGGGCAACTGGGTAACAACAGTCCAGGAAACTTGCAGCATCCATTAAAATGTCGATGAATAGCTGGGCGACCATCTCTCAGATACAAACTACGTTTATGCTATACAAATCATGATATTTGCAATTTACAAAACTGATGTGCTGAGGGTATCATCTGAAAATGACACAGTTAAATTGGCTACAATTCATGAAATGCTGTTTACACTGACACACGAATTGATTTCGCAAACTAAGTTTAGCATATAAACGCAGTACAATGGACTGCAGACCCTGCAGAGATTTGCACTTTACAAGGGGATGAAGTCAACAACAAGAACAAAAAAAAAGAGCGACGAGAGACAAGTTCAAAGTCAAATCTGATTGTGAATGTACAAATATCTGTAATGGGGGCGCCACAAATGTTGTTGATGATGATGATGATGATCATTACCATACCCCGATCATTATGTCAATTTGTTGTTGTTGTTGTTTTTCTGCTCGACTAAGCATGCAAACGAATTAAAAACTGGGAACGCCATTGCCCTGGCCATTTGTCTAGCTAGCGAAATTTAATTAACATTACCGCACTGTAAGCATATAGGAAACTACACATACATAGTATAAGTATACTCAAAATACAGTGGGCACTAAATCAGTTCACATGCCCTGCCCAAAAAAAAAACACACATTTCCGTGTGCTTACATGTTGCCAATTAGACGATTAGCGCCGTACTGAACGTGACCCACTGCTTGAGAAGATGCTCGCAATTCCCCTGGCTATGAATGTGGATGATTTTCAATTTAATCTTGATTTTAGATCACAATTTAGATTCACATTTTGTAAATTGCAATTAGTTTAATTAATGCATTCTGTCTACGCGAATATTTACTAAAACATGTCTGGCTAAAAACTCATTTCAATGCGGGTGACTAATGCGAAAACTGAATGAAAGACTTTAAAACGATGTTTCAATTCTTATATCATGGTCTTTCGATCTTCGTACCTCCATAAAGTCACTTAAAATCGCTATCAACTTACCAGCTAGTCCGTTAGAATCTGCAAATATATATATATAAGGATTTTGGTATTAAATTGATGTGCTTTCATGATATATAAGTTATTTATTAAAGGTAGAAATTATAATAGTTTAACTAGAACCGACTGTAGTGTCGGTATCCAACTGTTTCTCGACTTTTAGGCGCCCCAATTAATGCATTTGATTCGTATCCACATAAACATAAATTATGGGCTAAAACTATCCCAAATGTGGCAATAAACGAACCAACTTGCCACTGTCGCCTCGACACACCTGTTACCACAAATTAGCCTCCCCGTCGAGCTACATGAGTATAAATAATATTAATAAAAAAATATATCAAACGCTCGAGGACAAATTTATTACCCAAATAACAATAATTATTACTGAACGTTTTTGCTTTTTGGATGTATTTTTAAATACATATTTATTTTTAAATATTTGTATTTTTTAAATTTATTTATTGACGTCTAGTACCAAACCTGTTGGCGTCTCACTTTTGGCTTTCTAAAGTACGTCGTCACCAATATTGGTCTTAACTGAATATCAGAATACATGACTTAATTAACAGTGTCAATAAGTCAGCTCGCTTAAACATTGAAGAACTTTCTATGATTTGACAAATGGTAATGGCATTATAATTACAGAACAATAATTGGTTTGAAGCCAAACAAGAAAATGTAGTTCGTCTCGGGAACAACCCTCCCATTTCTAGGGCTCCTATAACATATCCAGAATAAAATAATCATATATTGATTTATTAACATGGGATAGACAAATCGAAGAGCCGAGAAAATCTTTTGGGAATCAATTGATAAATATGTCATATGTTTATAATTTATTGTCTTTGTATCTAAATCTCTTTAGCCTGAATGATGGCTGACGGACTAAATGACTGATTGGTAATCAAAACTCTGCAGTTTCCGTCCATATCAAAAATGCTGACATAGAAAACCCAAAGAAAATTCAGTTGTCAATAAAGATTTCTGAAAACCAGTTAAAGTTAAAGAACAGTCACATATTACAAATTTATGATAAAAGATTGCAAAAAAACAAGGAGAATTTCTTTTAGTAATTTACTTAAATTCAAATAAAAGTTATATCAACTAAATTCAAGAATTTTTGTCAAAGACTCGTACGTGTCAGTAATGAAGAACGATTTGACAGCTGCAGGCTTAAACATTTGTCATAAATTATATACTTTTATGCTCGGCTCTATGCATATTAAAAATTTTCAAAAATAATAACACAGATAAACAGAGGCAAAAGCAATCAACAAATAAACATTCGTACACGGCACGTGCTGTAAAACCCATTAAAATATGAATTTTGCGACTTCAAAAACACAAAAACGAACAAAACAAAAACATAACACGAACAGCAATTGGCGCAACAGAGAAAGAGACAAATTGCGAGAGAGAGGAAGAGAGAGTGAAAGAGATGCAAGAGAACGTATTAAATATTAAATCTTTGTGGACGGCAAAATGACATGCAAGACAAACAAATTGCGCATAAATTTATGACCGACACTCGCACTACAACAAATAAATAAATGTGCAAAATGAATGATATACTGAGCTTTCAAAGGCAACGAGACTTTTTTTTTGGATCCTTTTTTGATTGCACTTCAACTGACTGCCAAGCTAATTGCAACAGCCTGTGGAATCTTCAATCATAAATATTCAGCTCAATGTTCACTTGCATTTCTTTTTCCACACTCATTTCAAAATATCAAAGCAAAATATTATATTAACGAATCAATGATTGATTTATATTTTAGACTGGCCTAAAGGCTTTGTTGCCAGCGGTCGTCCTCTAATTAGCTTTAATATTTTCACATTATTGTTAATTTTAAATAAATAAATACAAATATTTTAGTTTCGCTATATCACTGCGCAATAAAGAAGCTTTCATATACATCTTAAAAAATCGGAAAACTTGAATATATTAGGATGAACTATAATAATTAAATATAACTCTCAATGTAATTTAGGATTAAATTTAAACTGCAATAATGTAAATAAATAAATAATAGTTAAAAGAGCTTAGTAATTAAATCTAATTCTCAATGTAATTAGAATTATATTTAAACTGCAATAATGTAAATAAATAAATAATAATTTAAAGAGCAGTATAGAAAAGTTCTACTGTTTTTTAAGGTTTACTCTTCAAGTGAGTACAATCTATGTATTGGGTTTTTTCTCGCGTTTTTTGCTTTGGGGATTACGCTGTAGTTAAGCTTATCAGTTCACAATGTAGACCTACGGAATCTCTGACGTAATTTAGCCAGTACATAAATATAACATCTTTCTGCAATGATTTTCACTATTATAGGTTACGCCCTTTATTCGTTGAGGGCGCTGAGCGCGTGCTCGGAGCGTGACCAAAGTACAGTGAAGCTAAACTAAGTAAGAATGCGATATTCGGAAGCAATCTACTAAGGTTTTATAGATAGTATTGATAATGATCAGCATCGATTATTCAAATAGTCATACCTTTTTGCTTTTCTATGAATCTAGGGTAAACAAATTAAAGTGAACCTACATTAAGTATGAAAGTGATATTCAGGAGTAATCTACTAAGGTTCTATAGAAAGTGTTGATAATAATCAATCAGTATTGATTATTCAAAAAAATTCATAGCTCCTTGCTTTTTTTTTAATCAATATAGGGTATATTAAAGTACATAACGTGAACCTACATTAAGTAAGAAAATAAGATTCGGGATTCTAGGGTTTTATAGATAGTATTGATTATAATCAGCATCGATTGATCAAATGGTCATACCTCCCTGCCTTTTCTTTGAAAATAGAGTATATCATGTAGAAATTTTAGGTGCATCGTATCAATAAGCACAACAAGCAGGCGACAAACTGAACGTGGAAATGAATGAGGCGACAGTCAGTCACATGAGCGTGTGGCAATAACAATAACAAGAAGAGCAATAATAACTGTCAGCAGGGTGGCGTCTTGGCATAATAGGCATCTGAAGTATAATTGCAGGCACACGGATGCGTCTAATTGTAAACGCAAATTGGCAGCCTATAAAAGTGAGGTGTAAATGGCAGAATGGTTTGAATTGAAAGTGGGAGAAAATTTACTTGATGGACTATGAAGAGGGGAAAGGAAAGCTGCAAAGCGTTTATCAATTGAATTAGCAGGTATTTTAAAAATCACATAAGGAATGGGAGGCGCGTGGCCACTTGTGAAATATTTGCAACAATTGGGTTGTATCAACAAAATGCGTCGCATTTCAGTTTAGCATTCAGCGAGAATGGCCAAGTTCACAACCACTTGAATTGTTTACAATTAACCTTCAAAAATTAGTGTGAGAAAATTAACCTTAGTGACGAGTTAAGGCATAATGCAAAACAACTGTAACTGCAATAATAATTACAATAACAACAACATCAACAGCCGCAGCAGCAGCACCAGTAGCAGCAAAAACATCAACAATAACAAAATCCACACGAGTAATAAAAAACGATAACACGCTAAATTTGATATTGCATAATAGACGTGACGTTCTTTTCGCTCAGCGGCAATTCCAAATGCAAATGGAAGGGAAGGGAACAGCTGGCCGGACAGCTGCTGTGGCACCCACGACAAGATGCAGTCGCTACTGCTGCCGCTGGTGAAATGCTTAGGAAAGCAAAATGCAACTAATTGAAACTAGTTGTCGGGGCAGTAGACGTAACGACGACGTCCATTTGAAGTTCGTATCAATTAAGAAAATGTTGCAATTCAATCAATTGCAGGCGGAGCTTGCCCAATGCTTTTGGACACCAGTGTAGCTGCTTTTGCACGCGCGTTCCAATTCCAAATGACACGCATAACCTCACACAACTACAAGCGCATTCTCTGAGTCACCGTCGCGAGTGAGAGAGCGCCAGCCGCTCAAAATTTCAACGTGTGTGTGTTGTGGCTCTGTTCTCTCTCACTCTCTTTCTCTCTCCACATATGTATGACAACAAGCCGGTATTTCGTTTTCATGTTATTTCCGCAACGAATGAAAAGTTTAAAAAGCAATCTCAAATAAAATACATATGTATGCTAAAAACGATAAAAAAGGGCACTATGCGAGACCAAGAACCAGTTACTCAGATTCAAATAAGCAAGTTAAAACAGAAAAAAAACAACCAACCTGTTTTCCCTTTACTGCTACGACAGCGGCACAGTCGGCAAAATCGATTAAAAACCAATTGGCTCGATGTAAGCACTGGGGCACAAGAGGACACGGTTTCCGTTGATTAGCACAGCTGGGATCAAGTTGAGCCACCTAATTAGAATAGTGTCTATGAGTCCAGTAAGAATCCCACAAAGCAACAGAGAAATCAACGCAAGCTGAAAGTTCAGCGTGACGAAACAGTTTTTTTTTTTTTAGTTGTTGCTTGCTTTTTACTGAAGAGGGGAGGTTGCTGCCAGCGATTGCTGCTAATTCTGCTTATTTAATGCACTGTAATCCACTGCACTCGAATCGACATACACTCTGATCTTAATTAATTAACTTTTTGCACTTTTTGTGGTCTGCTGGCCAACAAAAATTGAACACAAAATTCACGAAACGTCGTTTCGCAGCGACACGAAATAAATATACAATAAAATTTGTATTGCCCGTTCCGTTTTCATTTCGTTGCGAATTGTTCTCTTGTTTACCATTCGTACCAAAAAAACTTTGAGAGAGTGAGAGAGAGGCAAGGCATTATAGTATTTTACAACACTGCGACTTTCAGCACTGGTGGGATTTGGCGCCCTTTTGGATTTTTAAATGTTCGTTCAAATTGTGATTACCATTAAATGAGAATACTTTTAACTATATTAAATATTTTCATATGAACACTACGTATTCAAGACACATTTCAAGTAGAAGAATAATTCCCCTTGTTTTAATTGAGACACATCAAAAAGTGACAGTCGTCGTCAATGCAAAATTGAGTCTTGATGGACTGTTTATACTACGAGTATTGCACCCTATGGACACTCAGTCCGACTCAAATGCGTCAACTGCGGTGCATCTTTGGCCGCCGTAAATGACCAAAATCCAATCAGTCAACGACGGCGACGTTGACAAAAACCAATCAACTAAGTGTCCAGTGCCAAGAATTAGCATAAGAAAGCGTCGTATAACTGCAGACAGTGGCTGTGGCCAGGACTATGAAATCGTTTAGATCCTAATGAAATTTTACACCCAAAGGGCGCTCGTTAAACGGCCACGTCAGCGGCCCATTTGCCATTTGTTGGTAATTTAGTTGCTTCTGTTTACAGAGCACATGCAACAACCCATCACCCATCACCCTTTTTCCTACTCCAGAAGAGCCCTAACTACGATTGCCACTTGTCTGGTAAGTTTGACTTAAGTGCAGTTTTAGCGAGGCGCCTGTCTGGATAACGTTACGTATACGATTTTGCATTCATTTGCTGCTGTTTGCCCGCTGTAAACTTGGTGAACGTGTTAACTGCAGGTGTTTGGCATTTGAGTTACGTGCGAACGCAACAAATTGCAGCCGTTCACCAACTGCACCACCCACCACCCACAGCCACCACCCACCAGTCACACTGCAATGGCGCATGTAATTAAATGTCAGCAGCTGATGCGCGATTCAACAGTTTATCCCCATGTTGTGTTGTCCCAAAGTTCCCACTTCACAGTTGCCCCATTTGTGTGTCGCTGAGGGGCAAGCAAATCTGCGCGTGACATAATCCGATATAGTCCGAGGGATTACAGCAATGGGTTAATGGCCACTGGAATCATTTAACAGCTCACAACTCAATCGAGCTGGGGAAAGCTGCAGCTATTTAGAATGCGGATTGAATTGAATGAATCACTTGAATTGGCGACGAGCTCTTTATTTCTTATTCATGGGAATAAGTTGAATAAGAAAGAGAGAATCACTCTTGTCGTTTATAATTCCTGAACTCAAATTATCACAACTTAGATACAATATTTTGGGAGATATATTACTATAAATTAATAGGAAACAAAATAAACTGTTAAACTTTTTTGATAAAAGCAAAATACACAAGTAGTAAAATTAAAGAACTTCTTTATTAATCCGACTGTTTTTTTTAAGCTGTTTTATGTTTTAAATGGAAAAAAGAGCTTGCATAAAAAGATAATTAGAAAATATTTTGTTTAAATAGTTTTCCGAAGATATTCCAAAGATATTTTATTTACTTCTACAGACTAAAGATATTCCAAAGATATTTTATTAATTAATTTAGCTAAAAATAATTTAATGCATTTAAAATATAATTAATATTATTATGTTTTTAAATTAATAAACTAGATTGTTCAACAAATCTCTAGAGATATTGATGACCATTGCTTTTGCATCCATTGCATCATTTTATTTCGAATTTCAATAAAAATTTTAATTATTTCTACATTTTCAAAAATTAATAAATTCCCTGAAAATATATATATCTATATCTAACTAATTTAAAGTTGTGAATTTTAGATAAAGATCAATAGTACTCTTAAGTTCTCGTACATATGCAGATCAAGGAATCAATTAGCTTAAGAATTTTGGATTTGCACTCGACCAGGTGTCAACATTTGGACATTGATGGAGGAAAGTGAGCAGTAATTAGGTTTTGATGGCGTGTCCGTTACCAATTGCCCCTCACTGGACTCACGTTGTTATATGGTAACAATTAAAATGCCACACGCTGCCTTGTTTGCTTGTCCAGCTGGACAGACAGTCAGACAGACAGACATGGTCCAGTGTCTATGTTCTGTCCTGGGAGACGTCTGCGTCAATGGAACGTGACGCTGCAACCGGGCTCATAATGCGGCTGTCATCAGGTTGTGATTCGAACCCTACGCAATGCACTAAATGCAATCACTTTGAGTGCCTTGATATATTGGCAAATGGCGAGAGGAGATGCGGAGGAGTCAAGGATTGTTATCATACTCCAATGATGGGAACTAAAGAGCAGCTAAGCCAAGTGACTCGTTAGGCAGCTCATTTGGCAGCCGCACACGTTTCGGCTGAAGCTCAAGTTGGAGATGGAGTAAGTAGCAGTTGGAGCAGGTCCTAGTCTCAGCTTCATTTCATTTGCAGTCTAAGCTAGTTAAGAAATAGCACAGCAAATGTCATCAGCATAAGTAAAACAACCGAAAAGGAGACGGCTGCCCGGAAACAGGAGTCAGCCAACACCTGAGGTGTACTTATGGCATGGCATTAGCATTCCTTACAGCCAGCCAGTCAGGAGATAACAAAAACACGCACAACAATTGCTAGGCGACTGAGGAAACTGAAGATGAGGGGACGAGGTCGTCACCTCCTCCACATGTGGCAGCTTGTTTGCGTCGAAAGGCTTCAGCGATTTTATGGCAGCACTTGGAACCGACCATGTCGATGGTGGCGATGGAAATAAACACATTTTCAAGCTCAATGCCAGCGAAAAGTACAACAACAATAACAACGACAAAGAGTCGAAGAACAAAGCCAAACAGAAACAGGAATAGAAATAGAAATGGAAATGGAAAAGAACTGGCCTCGCCTGAGAATGGTATAGGGATTGGGGCATGCAACTGGAACTAGAACTGGGTCTGAGTCTGGTTCTAGTTCTCCTCTCTGCCAGCCAACGGACATATAATGAAGTTTCGCAATCTCGTTGACTGTGCATAGCGTCTGGCTGTGACGGGAAGTGGAGGAGGTGCAACAGCAGCAACAGGAACTGGAGCAGGAGCGGGAGGATGAGAAGGAGGATCGCCCATTGCTGCCGGCTCAAGTGTGATTACATGGCCATGTTCGTTGGCATCGAGTGTTTGTGGCATAATATTATTGTTTTTGTGCTCGCGTGTGAAATCAAACTCAATGCAATGCCAAAAGGATTAAAAGGATACAACGACTGCCATGACGTTGCACATACGCTCCGTATACCAATCTTCCTCTTTCCCAACAATTCTGCCGGGTCACTAGTATCTGCAGAGAACTGCAACTTCCATCGACAGCTTGTAAGTGTAAACAGATACATAAACTGGACTAGAATCAGTTAGAAGGACATTGCAAATACACTACTTTAAATTGTGTAACACATCAGTTAAAAAATATAACAATTTAAGTTTAAGCTGAAATAAAATAAGTTTGCTTATTTGTTAAAAGCATAAATGAATAATTTGAAATCGGCATAAAATAATTTATAGACTTTATTTGTACATTATTTTATTTTATTTTAATTTTTATAAATAAATATGTATAATTTATTTATGAAAACATAAACTATCCACAATAATTAAAAATTACTTTACTGATTAAACAGAATATAAGTTAAATTGTTAAATAAATTAAAGTTTAAAATATTATTTAAACAGAATGTTTCTTAGTTTATAAAGTAAAAAAAATATAAAACGATTAAACTATGTGTTTAAGTTTCATTTTGCTTTACAAATAGAGACACATATTTAATTTTAATTATTTACAATTAATTCAACATTTTCATTACTCTTAGATAATTGCAAGTATTTTCACTGCAAACTTAGTCAAGTTTTGCTTTTCTAGGGAATTCCAGAATCCTTTGCTGAGATAATAGTACAGGTTGCCCCAAATGGCAGGCGATTCACAGATCAGTATCAGTTGCAACAACAGACACCTCAACAGGCAAACAACAACAACTGGAACAACAACATGAACCACAATGACAATAACAAGAGGAACTTGAAGTACCGTACAGTTATTTGACTTTTAACTTTTATTGCTTTATGTAGTTTAGATAAACGTTTGTGGCATGCCATAAATACGCAGCATACTACAAGGAATCCTCAGTAGCGAAAACAATGCCAAAGGGATGCCGATGCTGCCAAAACTTGAGTAAAAACAAAAACTTATGACCCTCATCCTGTGATGATGTCCTTCGATGATAGACAATCAGCAGACAGCCGACAAATGAGACGGGAAAGATGAGTAAAATAGAAAGATAGAGAGAGACTGTGTAGGAAGACTTGTGGAGGAGACTTGTCCAAGGCTTGCAACTTCTGATTTATGTTGTAAGTGTAACAAGCTTGCCACTTTGCACTTGACTTTGCGACAAAGTTTCTTCTCTATGCAATTTGCTGCCCCGTGTCTGCATCCTTAGTATGTATGTGTGTGTGGCAAGTTACAGTTTAAGTTGTAGCTGCATTTCGCGCACTTTCACGCTCCATAAAAATGCTCAAGTTATTTTTGGGCAAAACTTTAAGCAGCGAAAGTTTTAATTAATTTCACACACACGACACGAACTCAAGTTGTGCATCTAATTGCAGGTGCTGGGTGTAAAGGAGGAGAGAAGGGTAATGTGTCTGTGGCTGCCATCATTATCGACAGTATCATCAACACTCAACACATAAACAGGGATGTTGCCGAAGTCGTTGCCCAATAAACGTCAGCAAAAGGCAAATAAACAGCAGCTGCAGCCACAAAGTATGCAACACGTTTGCCAAAAAGAGTTAAGCATCGTGTCAAAGGGTTGGTTGATGAAGGGAGGGGGCGGGAACGCGTTGCAAAGGGGTCAAATAAATAAACACATAAACAATTCAATGCGGCAAGCAACTCTTCCCTTTCCAGAAATTTCAAGAGCCTCTGATGCGGGTCTCAGTTACACAAATTTAAATGCAGTCCCTTTTTAAGTCTTGGGTGTAAGTCGATATCTCTGCTCTCATTTCGAGTGGAAAATTTAGTTTAAAGGTGTCAAAATTCGACTTCTTCATATCGATATTAAGATGACCATCATGATTTAAAGAAAATACATAAAGAAGCTAGGAATTGCCAAGGGTATTTATTTACTAAAAATACAGTTGATATGAGAGATAAGATGGTTTGTGTTTTTTAGATCTTTTAAAAGCAATATGAATGTAAATTACTTAAAAATTTTCCTTTTTAAACACCTTACCAATAGGTTCAACCTTAACTACACAATCATACACTAGCTAACATGGTTACTGCTTTGTATTCGTTAATGAAATTACGGTGGCAGCATTGCGCGTTTCAATGGCTTTTTGAAAATGAACTTTAATCGTCAATACTAGACACCGTACATACATTTCACACCCACACACTTTGCACACACCCTGTCACAACTACAGACAGACATCGAGTCAAACGCCTGCGAAATTGAATGCGAAATTTCCTTTGTGTTTTGTGCGTTCAAACTTATTTCCACCAGCATGAGTTCTACCTATAAATTCTTTTATATATATGTGTAGATGTACAGTGGAAAACGAAAGTCTACACACTCTTTGCGGGATTTTCTGCTTTTGAAAAGTCTAGTTTCAAAATTCAAAAAATTAACGATGCAGTGTTGTAAACATAAATTTTTCACATTATCTTAAGAAATAATTAAAATAAATTAAAAAAAAACGTATGGCCAAAAATCTACATACAGTTTTTGTAGATATTCAAAAATTTTTAAAGTTCATATTAAATATAATTCTTTGTCAACTAATATTAGTAAAATTAAATGCAGATCAGTATTACCTTTTTGACTTCTTAGACAACGGGATTTGGAGGTATGTAGACTTTAGTTTTCCACTGTACATGTACAGAGACAAGCTTGGATCTGAATCCGAAAATAGTTGCCACAACAATTTTCCACTAAAAGATTTTTGCGCTACAAAGGATTTTAGATGCCGCAAACAACTGAAGTTGGTCAAAATCCACGAAAAAAGGTTAAAACAGCATTATATAAAATTGAAAGAATAACAAAAGTGAAGCAAGTTAATATTAAAGCTGACGCGTTTTAAAGATGAAAGTAAATCACGCTGAAAAAAATTGTGTGGATATATTTAAATTAATCAAAACTTTGCTCATCAGTCTCAAACCAGGATATGAGCAAACATGGAGTACATATATGGGAAAGCTAGTCGTTGTTGTTGTTAATTTTGTTGTTGTGATTTAACACACACATCTCGATGTGGCTGTCTGTTGTTGTGGCTTTTTACTTCGTCATAAAGCGTCAAAAGTCAGCGACAGTCACTGACGCGACGCGACGCGATGCGGGGAACAATTTCAAAGTTGAATTGAGTTTCGTTTGCAGATACGCAGTTGCAGGAGCTGCAGTTGCAGGACTTGTCGAGATGTCGAGAGATATTTTGCTATTTGTCTGGCTGTTTGTTTATCATGTACGAGTACAGGGTATTCCCATTGGCACTGGGGCTGAGCAATCCCAAAGGCGATATGCGCGCTGAGAGCGAATCGTTTGTCGATAATGAAAGATTTGCCAAACCAGAAACAAACTCTTGACTTATGTGAATCACACATTTGAGCGAACTTATAATATATGTATATATAAGTATAAACTCATTCTCACTTACTCAGTGCTCTCTCTTCATCTCTTGCTTTCTCTCTCTCGCGAATAATAATTGACTCAGTGCCCTCTGTTTCATACCAGAGCTGGAACAGTACGTATTTTAAATTAACACAATGAACACAACGACAATTGCGGAACAACAATTTGTCATAAGCACATTGTATCTGATACCATCAATACTCATATCAGCGCTGTTATTGATCTGTTATTTCTACTACTGTTATCTGAGTGTGCTTGAGTGTTGTAAAAGAAGGATGGCTATTGAGAACAGAACATCCTGTCAGACTGTCAGTCCACCTCTACGCAAGTTTAGCGTAGTATGCAATACCCGTGAATCCCATCGAAACAGGCATACGGAGTTTTATTGAATATACACAATTAAAAACCCAATAATTCGACATAAGAGTACAAATTATATAAAATACCGAAACTTAATTAACGCATTATCAGAACGAAAAGTGTATTTGCTTACAGCATTTATGATTCAATTTAAATATATTATACGCATTGTATCAAGACTTATCAGTCAACGTTTTTATACTTAAAGGTTAATATTCGATATCAGAAAATGTTCCACTGTATCGCAAGTTTCATTGAACTTGTTACGTATTAATTAAGTTGTTAAAATGTTAATTTAAACAAATAAATGTAATTATATATCATGAAATGAACTTTACGCATATTATTTAAGACGATCTCAAGTCAACACCAAAAGTTGCTCAGTGTAAGCTCATTTAATTAAAAAAACGATTTCGCAATGCTTTTTACAAAAATACTTAAACAAGTAAACAATGCTCGACTAGGGAAATATCCTACAATGACAGACATTTAGGAACCCAAGCTAGAATCTTTAATGTTTTAATTGTTTTGAAATTTCTTCACTAATAATATCAAAAATGCAAGTTTATCATATAAGATACATCTCGATCGATTGATGATCGATGATCGAAGAAATATCATTACATTAAATTCTGTCTTAAACATTTTAACAGCACTTGAATACACAGTTTTTAGACATATTTATGGTTGCAGGGTATAAAAAGTAATAACCCCACCCAGAGCTCGTTTTATAATTAGTCCAAACAGAAGCTTTGTAATTTCCCTATTGTTACTGAGTACGTTAATGACTCACAGCAGCCCGCAGAGTAAAGCCGCAAATCTTTACTCTTGCTATTTATAGGCTTGGGATCTGAAGCGTAAAGTTATCTAAGGAATTTCTTCGATCGGTTTGATTTTAGTATAGTTTTATTTGCTAAGCAACTCGCCTGTCTTTTGTGGACAATAAATCGCAATATGAGTTTTATGAGGGAACTCGAAAATATTTGGAACATTTTAAACGAACGCAATGAACATCTGCAAATACCATTACTTTATGTGGTAGTTCCTTTGGGTGTTATTGCACTAATATTATTAATCTGTTGCTGTTTCTTCTGCATCAAAGCTTGCTGTGACGATGAGGATGAGGTTCATGTGGTTCATAGTTTTGTGCCAAACGTACGTCCTCGCCATCCCGACAACATACTCAGGAGAGGAATGGATCCTACTGATGAACCCTGCGGCAGTAGAACCGACATCCATACAATGGACTGCCAAACCCGTGTCGAATTGGATGAATGTACATTGAATAAAGTAAATGCCAAGTACATGAAGCGTAACTATTAAGTACCCGAATAAATAAATTTGTCAAAATATACGACCTCTCGTACCTTAAATGCTACTTAAAGTGTGAACGAGTGGACGTGTGAACGTGCCTTGGGTTTCCTTGTGTACGGCAGGTCATAAATTTGTCAGGATACGCTCTTTGCACTTGTTGTGCTGACGTTTCTTTTCAAGAACTGCAAAATTTAGCGTCTCACAGCGGTTTTTGTGATGGCCATCAGGCACAGGACTGAATGTGCTAATAAACGGCATTCGACATTTTAACTTGGCTGTCAAGGAACTTGCGTAGAGATAAAACAATGAATTAACTAAAGTTAAGAATGTGAGGTAGTTGATGCACGTTAAAATAATTCTGAAGTGTACATTTAAATATCAGATTAAGATTGTAATTTAAATTTCCTGTGCTTTTAAAACTCTTGGCCACAGATTTCATTGAGGGAATTCAGTTCGCACATATGGAACTAAAATTTTGTGTGAGTTTTCAAGCTTGATTCCTCTAACTGAACTTGTGACTAAACTAGAGCTAATGCATAACATTTTATATAATTTAAGCCAAGTCTTTGTTGAAGGTTTAAGTAAGTATCATTGGCACATAATTTATTAGATTGATTAGAACTTGTAGTCTGAAGTTCATACTTCTTTAAATTAGTTATTTTCTGTGTGCGAAATGAAGTTAAATTAGCCAAGTTTATTCAGTTTGCTTGTTGTCGCAGCTCTTAACTGGTCACCTTACTGGCCAAATTGAAACGCTAAAATAATTTACGGCCCAACTAGCCCCATCCAAATCTAACCGAGCTACTATTGGCAACGTTCTGGCAGCTCCTGACTTGATGACTGGCACGTTAGACGCCACCGAAATGCTCCCAGTTGGAAAATTAGTTTAAAAATACGTCGGCAAAGTGGCAAAGGACTACATGAAATGGGGGAACCGTAGCAGGAGCAGGAGCAGGAGTTGAAGCTGAGGCAGGAAGAGCAACAGGAGCAGTCACTGTCAGTGTCTGCATCTTTGTTGTTGTGTTTTTGTGTACTTCTTTTTTTTTATAGCAACGTGCCGCATGCGTTTTGGGTGGCATAAAAATTCACTTTGCCAGCCATTTGGTGTGCGCCGGTCCTCCAAAGGGGCAGTTCAATAAACGTGGCCAAAAACTTAAGAGCATGCTCAATAAAATTTCGTGTTTTACAATTTTATTATGTGACGCTTGTCGCGCGTCTCAGTCGGCAGTATCAAATATTTAATAATACATTTGGCTAGTATTCGTGCCACAAGTTGCTTCATTGTGTTCACGCTTTTGCGCTTAAGTAATTGCATTTTAGTGGACAGACGTTGCATACTTGACCAAAACCAAACCTTTAAATCATTCTTCATGCCACCGTTGTTTATCTTGCAACCATAAATTAACGCATTACCCATTTGCCCATGTTGTTGTTGTTGTTCTTGTCATTGTCCCTGTGCCAAAGCAGGCATCGAACTGTTTGCATTCTAACCAATGCATTTGGCCGTGCAGCTGCTGCCATCAAAGTCGTGGCCATTGTGGGGTTTACAATGTGTGGCCGAGGTTGACCACAATCGAAGTCGACCGGATACGAAAAACTCCCTCTGATCATTAATTGTCCAGCAAGAAGTGTGTGTACAGTGTACATGTGTGTGTTTAAGTGTGTGGCAAAAGTTTGCCTCACATTTTGTTTGATTTACTCGTTGCAGGCACTTCAAACTTCAAACTTTGCCTCTTTTAACTGCCCAAAGAAATTGCTCTTTGTTTCCTCCTAATGAGCCAATTTAGTTGCATTCAAAGAATTTTGAAATTGCACTCTGTCTGCCTGTCTACGCACTCGACAACTTGGCCAATAGCCCAGGCAATGGAAATGCTTTGAAATGTTAACTAGTTCCAGTTGGTGTCAAAATTGATTCTAACGAGACACAAGACTCAAAGAAGGAACTATACTTGCGATGGTTGTCGATATTTCAAAGTGATAGCAGTCATTAAAAATTGTAAATTCTAAATATAAAAAAAAAGTAAAAACAATAAGACATTTATTTAAGTTATAGATCATATATAGTAGTTTTGTATTAAATATTCTTTTATAAAGTAAATATTATTTTAAAAGTTCATCTAAAATAGTATTATGCCTTTGCAGAGGGTGTTACAATTTTGTCACGAAATCTGTAACGCATTGAAAGAGGCGTGGCAAACCCCCAAAAGTATATATTTGCTTGGTCAGGACAATGAGCTTAGTCGATATAGCCATATCCGTCTGTCTGTTTGTCCGTCTGTTGCTATGCAAACTAGTCTCTCAGTTTTGAAGATATCTTGGTGAAACTTGGTACAGATCCGTATTTTTGCTGCATTATATATTTTTCAATATTTCCAATTTAGATTTAAAATTTTGTCGATTGTTTTTTTTATAACCCTTCCTAAACAAGACACATTTATTACGTTATGCAATCCGTTGGAAATCTTACTTAGATTTTAAGTAAAATATTTAAATCATCTACAATTTAAATCATCTACATAAGTTAGTTGAAAACATAAATAAATAAAAATATCGTTAAGGTATTGTTGTTTAAGTTTATGCTTTCTTTTGCCTCACTGACATCAGATACTTGCGACAGGCATCCAGGGAATGGCGTTTTAAATAGCCTTCCTGACTAAAGTACTTGGCACACTGTCCACACTGAAATTCCCAGAGATGATGTCCCATTGTGCGTTGATGGGAACGCAGATTTGAGCTGCCAATTGTAAATATTGTAAATTTTAAATATGTATCTAATATTCTGTACTAACCGATCAGCAAAGGACTTTTGGCAGCTTTGTTCGGGGCAGACAAAGGGCTTTTCGCCCGTATGTGTGCGTTTGTGAGCGACAAGCATCCAGGAATGGTCAAATTTTTTATTACAGTCATCGCATATGAAACTTTCTCCGGGTTGTTTGAAGCGACGACGATCTGGAGTTTTTTTGAGTGCTTCCTGCTGGCTTTTGTCAGATTGCGGTGTCTTGGGAGATTTATCGATTGTCGATTGTCTTAGCTGTCGCTGTGACTCTGCCCGCTTCAGAATATCAGGCTTTCTGCCGCGTCCTCGGCTTCTGATTAGCATCTTGATCCTGCCCATTTTGGCACCTCCATATCCCTTGATATCAACAGGATTACTTTCTTGTCCGGGCAGCTCCAACTCCCAAATTGTGTGACTAAATTCGCTGCTCGGATTCGACTCGATATCCATAAACTGCATATCACTTGCTTCCTCCATCCTGCGTCGTTCCACGATGGGCACATTATCGCCTGTCCGCCAATCCGTGCTGGGTTCAGCACTTCCATACTGAAAGGCTCTTATCCAAGGCTTCGGCTTTCCATTTGCTCCTGACTTTTGTGCGTTGTTTGGCCCTTTGTGAATCTTATTTGTACTCACGATATCAGGTCGAGGCATTTCAGCCATATTGGGCACAACCCGGCAAATGGCTGAGTTCGATAAAAACTGTGATACATTGCGAAAGATTTCATTGTTTTCTTACCTTCGTAGCGGTCATAGAACCGCTCGTTTTTTCGATCATAACGATTTGAAAACAAACTGCGAAAAAGCTTTGGCATAGTTCAAATTAAAATCTTTTTTTTTGGGTATTTATTGAACTTGCTAACCTTTAATGCTTTATGACGTTTGGTTTACTGACAAGTGTCAAAATTGGGAACTGCCAACTCACAGGGTTGTCAAGGAAGTAAATATATGTATGTATGTAATTTTCAAAGTAGTTTGTAAGAAATAAATATAGTATCGAAGCTGCTCTAGCTTCACATATACTCTGTTTATGCGGAGCCCAATTTGCAAATTAATTTCATGAAATGCTGTCAAAATATGCGTATAAACACGGATTCATGAGTTTGAATAACACACGAAAGTTGGTTATGAATTCAGCCTCAATTCATGAAATGAGTTTCATTTCAATCAAATTTCTGCTGTATAAAAAGATTTTATATTTTGAAAATTGGAAAATTTATGAATGCTGCTTTTAAACGTAGTAAGAGTTGGGTGCAATTTGTAATTGTCTTGTACATTTTCAAATAATAATACCAATATATTTTGTTATATTGTCTATAGAAAACTTGTATGGAACATAAACATTGAACAATATTTACCGATGTGTTTTAAAGCTAAAGAGGACGATTCTTCAGCTTAATAACTTTACCTTAATTATACAGTTGGCAATGACTCAAAGTTTATAAATATAAGGACGTATACAATAAATTTCAATTACCAAATGTGATTTCTATATCTTAAAGTTTGGCTGAGATTTGACTGGCATTCTTTTCCATAAGATCTTAAAGCAATCGTTAAGCAATTCCTGCAAGTGGCGTTCATGAGGCCACTTAAGATGAAACACTTAAACAATTTTCTTGTTAAAATTTTTGTACACGATTGGTGTACTATTGGGTTGACTAGAGGGGGGGAGGGTCTGAAAACATCAAGGAGGCGATGAATGTGGTCTGCAATAAAATTAGTTTGCCAAATGTATGTGAGGGTGTGCAAAAGTGTGTGTGTGTATGTGTGTGTGCGAGACATGCAAAGACGTTTTGCAATTTGCCTGTAATCCAGCTACGTTTCATCTTCCTCCTCTCTCCACCACTTGTGGGAGTCGCTTTAAGCATCGAAATTGAATTGTATTGCAGTTTTCTTGAGTATCGTTGGGCTCTTTGGCGATGCATGGGCTGCTTTCAGTAAGCTCTTAAGTCCGTGCTATAGCATTGTGAAAATTTTCAATTGTTTGGCAGTTTAAGTTTTATTTATTTGCTTTTTTTATTTGTGTGTTTTAAGTGTGTTTTGTAATAAAAGCCGGAAGAAACATACGCTTTCCCAACTTGTTCAACAGCTTTATTTCATTTATTTGGCACTTTATTACCCCACGTTCATTGCTGTTGTTGTTGTTGTTGTTGGTCTTGTTGTTGTTGCTGCTGCTGTTTCTCTTAAATGGCTAAAGGACCACAAAATATTGGCCAGCAAATTACTTGGGTAATTTAAAATGCAGAAGCTCGAAATATGGCCCGAAGGCTATTGCAAAAGATAACACAAGCAATTTGCCAGTTAAACATTAATTCATTTTGACAATTGCAAATTTACTCAACTCTCTTTCTCTGTCTATCGTCTTTGTCTCTTATCTCTCACTCCGGCTTGCTCTAAATGCTTTATGGACATCTATGAAATGCACACAGATGCACATTTTTCATATTGTGTGTTTCATAAATTTTTATTTGCTCTGTGAGTCTAACGACAAAATCGCATAAATGTTTTCGACTGTCAACAAAGGCCGACATGAAAGCGACTGTCATTGCAATGAAACGGTGCAGTGCATCCTGTGTCTGTGTTTTTGAGGATATCCTTAAAAGTGTGTGTGTGTCAGTCGGACTATTAAAAATCTATTTCAAGTACATTGAAATTGCGTTTGGCTTGCAGAGCGAGCGCAATCTTGGCACAAAACAGCGTACTTTATGGCAGTTGCAAAAAATTTATTAGATACTTTTGGGCTACGCTATAAAACAGACTTCATTCTGCCCTGGAGGCAGCAGCTGGTAATGAAAGCATTTCAAATGAATTCCATATGACAATATGTGCTTTGCATTTTTATGCACTGCCAATGGCCACTAATTGGAACACAACAAACACTGCAAATGAGTTGTGGGTCAACAGACAAACGACAGCAAAACCTCTTTTCCGAGTACCATAACAATTTTCTCATGCTGTGTAGCGTATACTAATTCCTTATACTAGTAGTTGGTGTACTTACTTTAATCAGAGTGGGGTCTTCTATTTAAACTTTATATTATGTTGTTAAAGTAATAAAGAAACACAACCGTGTTAATTTTGGTTCTTTGTTACCCAAAGGTTCATCTTGATATTTTTTGTATTCTTTCCAAGAGCATACTATATATTCTTTATTAGTTATTCTTAATATCATGTAACCACAAAAAGGCAAAGAAGGGTATTTATTTTAAAACATTTTCTATAGCTTCTATTACAACTTTAAATAATGTTGTTAAAGCAATAAATAAACCATATACAGTGTGAATTTTGGTTCTTTGTTGCCCAAAGGTTCATCTTGATATTTTTTGTATCCTTTCTGAGAACATATATTCTTTTTTATTCGTATTATCATGTAACCATAAAAAAGCAAAGAAGGGTCTTTATTTTATAACATTTGCTCTAGTACATATTAGATTGTTAATGTAGAAATCATTACGAGAAATTAAGAAACCCACACATGTTATTCAGAAACCCAAGTGCTACCATGACTACATGTTCTACACTGGAATGATATTTTTTCTTACTATTTTTTCGCTCTCATAATTCGCTCACATTCTTCGTACGTGCATATCATGCAGTTCATTAACAGCTCGTTGGGACGGTTTAAAGCTAGCTGCAACATTCAACTATGATTGTGGAAAAATCAAAGCAAAGTCTCAGTTAAGTCGAAGAGCTGTCAAGGAAATAAATCCGTCTTGTTGCTCCCATAGGAGTTTTGGCCAAGATTGCATTCAAATTTAGTCATCAACATATAAATGAATGTCGTGTCAGATGACTTTGTTGTCAATGCCTCATCGCCAGGCCACGTTATGGCCAATAGTTCTAGGCCATACGGCATCAGTTTCTAAGGGAAAACTCATCATTGCCATTTTCCATTTAGAATGTAATTACTTTGGGTGAGCTCAAGAAGGATTTGCTGTTTGTCAGAATAAAATAAAATAATTTCACATGTGGAAAATTACTTAAAAATTGTGTGTTTGCCTATGATTTAATATTCGACAAATCCCAAGAAAATAAAAATGTATAATTTAATCAAATCATTTTCGACACCATGACACGTCTACGGTAGAACCATAACGACCCGGATTGCCTGCAGGCATTGCCAAATTAAATTTGCATGCCGCAATTGCATGCAACAAAAAACAAAAATAGAAAAAAAGTGTCAAAGTCCGTACTCGGTCGAGTTATTTACTAAAGAAAAACACAATTGTTTGTAGCATTTGTGGCCTGACCACAAAATTTGACCGCTTCCTGTTCTCCCTACCAGCCAAAGGTACCCTAGCATAAACAACCTACGACGTAGGCAAATAGAACTTATTTTTGTTGTACGAGCTGATTTGAAAATTTGTTAATTTGCGCAAAAGTTTGCATTGCATTTGCCCCTGCGACGTGTGTGGCATAAACAACCAACCATTGAAACCATCGAGAGTTCCTAACTCGGCTTTTGCCTCAACCCGGCGGGCCTGCTGCCTGGCCAGGCGATTATGCTGTTCCATTGGATGTGGTGCTGCTGAAAGAGGATAGAGAAATACTCCTTTGCTGTAATTAATGGATACAAAACAAATTGTGAAATAATGGCGTGTCCCTGCGCAACATTTGAACTGCACTTTGTGATATACATACATATATCTGACGAAATTTCTCAATAGATTTCAATACTTATTATCAATATCTAAATTGATTTAAATGAATTTACTTAATTGTTGGAAATAAGCTTACAAACTTCTTAAAAAGGTAATTTGCAACTTGTACAGAATGTTAACTTGAAGTAATAATTGGTAGATGGAAGAGACTTTTAATCGTAAGCTTGGCACCGTTAAGAATTAAAATCCCTCCCTTCTATTTATTTCCATTTATTTAGTTATTATTTACTATTAGGAAAATACTTTAATACGAAGTCAAAACAGTTTTGCATCGTTTATTAAACTAAATTATTAAATTTAATTGATCTTTTTTGAATAATGCATAGATTTACAAGACTATTTATGACAAATAAAGATATTATATGTACTTGTGTCATTGGGAATATTTAAACTGAATATATTAAACTAAATTCTTATTATAAAGCAATACCAATCGGTTGGTTTAGCAATATCTATTGGCTTTGAAATATTTAAGCCTGCTTTTAATAGTAACATTTTCCTAAATTTAAATTAAATTTTATTTATTCAATAAATTTTCCTAAATACGGTTGGAGAGATTGACAAGTGTTCCCAACAAGCTAGGTATATTTATGATTACGAGAATATACCATTGAGCTAATATTTAAAGTACATATTTTAAATTAAATTGAAGCTGAATAGTAGCAAATGTTGCACAGCACGTAGCTGCGTTATGGGTCTATTACTTGGCCTGAACTGTTAGCCAATTTGTGCTGTGGTATTGCGACCATAAATAAAATGTGGCAGCATACACCATCCATGCGATACGAGTATCTCTGAGTTTAGTCCATAAAGCGAACACGTTGTTTGTTTGCAATTGAACATTTTTAGCATCATTGCAACATGACAAATGTTTGTTTGTTGTGGCTGCTGCGACTGTTGTGGCCATTGTACTTTTCGGCCATTAGTATTCGGATCGGGTCTGCATAGGCGATAACTTATAGACTGCGTGTAGCAAATAAATTTTCTCAAATTCTAGCTTGGCTCGTCGATAACAGCAGCTGAGGCTCTATCTGTCAGCTTGTATGTCATTAAGATTATGCTAATCCCTGGCAATTTACACAGCAATAATTAAGTTTACAGCAAAACAAATAAATATTAATTGAATTAAACATAAATATGGGAATTATTACAGCTGAAAATGATATCAAAATCATTTGGACACATAGTACAGTGTTTCCACTGAGCTGCAGAAAGCAACCTGAATTCATAATGCAAAGCTAATTTAAACTTCCAAGTACATCACTAATACATATTTTACTGTGGAAGAGGTAACAAATTCTATTACGTACTTGTGGAAAGCGCATTCAATTGTTGCGAAGTGGAAACACGCTACAACAGCCCATACATAAAAAATAGATGTGCGTGTGTGTTTGTTTATTGCATTGCTCATAGTAAAGAAATATGCAATGCATATGCAAATTTAATTTACCCACCCACACACTCGTGTGTGTGCACACTCACACACGCATGGCCATAGTCAGAGTCGTAGCATACTTTTCAGCGCCTCTGGGCATTTAAAAATGGATTCTTTCGGACGTTGCAACGTTGTTGGCCAACGCTGCGTATGCGTTATGTTTGTGTATATTTAAATAAAAATAATCACACATGCAAATTAATAATTTCAGTTGCCATCCCATAGTTTTGTCTGAGACTCCTTTGTATCACTATTTGTACTATTTGCAGTGTGTTTGACTATTTTCAGGGCAAATTTTCAAATCAAAAATGTTGCCCATAAATAAAATAATGAAGCACAAAGCCGTTTTTAACCATTTGCCATGCATTTAGTTGGGGGCAAAGCCATAAATTGTTTCTGTTTTTGTTTGCAAATCTGTTGCGCATTTGGTTTTTGCTTATCGTTAAAATAATTTATGCTCTGGCATAAAAAAGCAAGCCAGGTCTTAGTTGGGCAACAACCGATTTATCAATTTGCCACTTTAAGCCTGCTTCAGCGCCAGCTATTTATTTTCGTTTTTTTTGTTTATATTTAGTATTTGTATTTGTTTGCATTGTAGTTTAAAACAAGAACAATAATAACAACTGTTAATTTACATGCAGCAAGTGTCAATAGGCCGCTGGCAATTTGTAATTATGGGTTTCAGCTTTACTTTACTTTATTTTATTTGATTTATTTTTCGCATTTTTGTGGTTTAAATGCAATTTTTTTAATGGGCACAAAGTACTTCATAAAGTGCATTGGCATGCAAATTATGTTAAGCTCATGAATTTATAATTTAATGAAGACACTTTGTCGCCATAATTGGTGAGAACAACGAGCAATGTTGCCATAATATTGTTCTTAATTTAATAAATGGGATACAACGATTGTGACTCCGACTGCGATTGTGATTGCGGTGATTGCATTTATTTTTATTACATTTTTATTGTTTTTATTGTGTATACATACATATGTACTTAATTAAATTGCAGATTTTCACTTTTAAATTTCGCTGGCGAAAAGCAAATGCTTTCGTTTGTCTTTTAATGCACAGCCACAATCAACGAGCGGCTAAGGATTAAGATTCGGTAACACGATGTAAATGCACTGACTCGAGTCACTTGCCACTCCTCCTGTTTTTTAACCATCTTATCTGTTTATCCTTATCAAGATGTTCATGCGTGACCTGATTACAATAGCATCTACGCTTATAAAACTAGATTGATATTATTATTTCAAATTCACAGATTACATTTTGTTAATTATGTTTAAGCAGTCACTTTTTTAAATAGGAGCTAAATCTGTTATTCTTTCTATCTTGTTACTTATTAAAGTTCTTTACATCTTATTTCTTTAAACTTAACAATATTATCATGCGTACACTGATGAAAGTTGCAATTGCAACTAGAAAGAGATTTCAATTTTAAAAAAATCTAAGGCATCCTCTTATATATAAGCAATAATTAAAATTGCAAGTTTACAAATTACATTTTGTCAAATATACAACCATAAAACTGGTAAGTAAAGAACCTGTATATCTCTATCCTGCCTTCTCCAGAAAAAACAGAAACCTTTTTTCTTAAACTAATGCTATCTAAATTTAAAAATGGAAGAAATATAGACAAAGTAAAGTAATAAACAACTTTCTTAAATTAAAACAAACTATAAATAAAGGAGAATCAAAAAACGTTTACTATCATTGATAGTTATTTTAAACTGTTTTAGCTCAGAGTAGTGACTAGTGTTACAAGTAATCTGTATACTTGAATCACTAAGAAATAAATAAATATATATTAATTTGATTACATAAAAGCTTTTTCATTTTATTAATTTCGTGATTTTGTTGCTGTATAAACTTCGTTGCATTGCTGAAATGTCTGTCAGGTTTCATTCTTGCGTGTGTTTCAATTAACTTTTTGCCTCCGCCAAAGACGCAGATATGAAAATGCAGTTCGAGAATGTGTTCTGTTCTGCTGGCGGTGAAAATGGTTGTGGCGGTGGTGTTGGTGTTGGTGTTGGTGTCTGCTTGTATTATAAGAAGCTTCTTCGCTTGTTTGAACATAAAAATGCGACGTTTAACATAAATTACGCGTCGTGTCAGTTCCTTGCAGTGTGTTTGTGTTTGTGTGTGTGTGTGTGGGGTGGGGGGGGGGGGGGGGGGGTGAAGCTGCGGCAGGTGCAAGTCAAGTTAATTGTTAAGTGCTTGCCACGTAGAGCAGCTTGGTCGGGATTAGCAGGCACTGCAACAAGGCTGCTTTGTTTTAAGCATCAAAGTTTGGCCAGGTTTTTATGTGTATGCTGCAAGTGTTCGTATCATGCACAAACTTGCCACAGCGCCAGCGAAGCAATTTATGTGGCAAGCTAGATCAAAATTCAAAATTGAAACAAAAAGAAACTGTAAATTATAATTGCATATTTTCATATTTTCATATTTTACAATTGACGCCGTCGTACATAGATGTGGCGACTCCTCTTATTGCCTCGAAGCACACTAATAAGAAATTAAACGTCGACACTTCTTATGCATGCAATTTCCACAAGTTTTAAATTGAAAATTGTTTTTACCGTGTGCCAAGCCAAAACAGTTAACGGAAAATTCTGTCTTTTGCGCCAGGCGAGCTGAAGGCTCTTTGGCAACAGCTGCTCAAAATCCATTTGCGTTTAGCCTGTCTAAGACAACGCGCTTAAGTTTCGGCCATTGTGATAATCGAAATGTTTTGAGCTTTAAATTTCATCAGTCTAAAGCACACATTGTGAGGCTTCATGCATATAGCCATTTAAAATTGGTACCGATTACGTGAATATAAAGAATATATTATATTGAAATAGCAGATTGATTTATGTTCTTAAAGTATTTCAATATATTGAAAATATTGTTAAGCATAACTGAATGAGCATCTAGATGGATAATAATAATTTCCTATTCACCAATTTGTTGAGTTTAACAGATCCTTTGACCAGATTAGATATTTTCTCCAGCCTCACCACAAGTTTTCAACTCATTTATCTTCACTAGCAATTGAAAAACTTCTCAGCCAAGCTAATGTACACACATTTTTTTGTATAAACATCTAATTTGAAAAAGGTTCATACGACAGTGACAAAAAAGTATGGAGTAAAGAAAAGAAAATTCTAAAGCCCGAGGGTCGGAGGTTTCTAAGCAAAGGAGTAGCCGATAAGAAGCTGCCAATTGTTGGACGGTTGTTTCCTTTGGACTCTGGCTCTCTCAGTGAAAATTATTTCACAGTTGAAACGATTTTCATGAAATTAGTTTTTCTTTGGCCACTTTGGGATACTCACCTAGCATTTGGATTTGTATTGAGATTCGGAATGGGTATGCCATTGGTATGTCTTTTGCCTGCTTTGGCTGATGTGTTCTTTAGCCGAAAAATCTCATTTGCCACCTGGCATAAAACTTTGGCACGTCGCGACAAAATGAAGTCGGATAAATTACCCAACTCCGAGTTAATACAAATACAATGCGTCTACGATTAATATTTTATAATTTTGCGCACGATTTTCAATCTCTGACAGTGGCTGCTAACAAGGCTTAGACAAGTATGCATTTTGTGGTAGTGAAAGTTTTTCTTTTGCGCCATTTACTATTTCATTGGCTATTGCCAGCGGCTACCAGACACGCATTTGAATGTTAATTCCGGTCATGGTACTTCCGTCCAATTTGCCCATTTTTGTAAAGAAAAGTATTGCCTTCATTCTCAAGGTTATAAAGTGAAAGGCTTTTCCCTTTCGGCCTAGCCCAAATGAATATTTGTTTAAAGTATTCCACAATGAAGTGAAGCCTTTGTCTGGCCTCTTCACTCAATTGCATTATGAATAATTAATTGCTGCACAATTGCCGAACAATGTCAGGGCCATCATTAACTCAAGTGAATGGGCATAGTTCCTGTTAGTGTTGCCAAGTCAGCTTTTTTTCAAATCAAGCGAACAGTGAAATTTTAACTGGACTACTGTACTGTTCAGTTTGTAAAACCTTCAAGATTGTTGGATTTGGACTATTTTTATAATATTGAGTAGTTTCTCAGATTCATCTTCCTATACAAATTTTAAAATAATTGTCTGCTTAACAGAAATCGACAACACTGGCGTCCATGAGTGCAGCTCTTGAATCTAACACTTTTACAGCCCAAAAACTGCTCCAATTGAAAGTTTTAGTAGTTAAAACTGTCAGTTAAGCATCTTGTTATACTCTGTATTCATTTACTGGTTAAAAGAGGGTATGATAAAGTTCTGTAAGTTAAGTTAAAAAAACGAAATTTTTATGCATAACATAATTGTGATTCTAGTAGATACATATATTATGTCTTCTATTTTAAATATTATACATATAGGGTAAATTCTAGCTTAGCAATCGAGACTGTAACATTAAGACTTGTTTAACAAGCCATTCTGTAGGATAACCACTCACTGGCAATTGTCTCTGGCCGCTATCCTTGGCCAGGCTTTCACAACTTGGCGGATTAATTTCCCATTTGCTGCCAACTAATCCTGTAAAAATTGTCTGCTTGGCGTCTAGTTCTTGGTTCTGTCGGTTTTTTGCAAAACTTTTGTAACAAGCGAATTTGTTTGTAATTGTTAAATGCAATTGAATTTATAAGCGGCGCATAATTAAAATTAAGCAGCCGGCAAGCCGAAACTTTTGCAAGTATTGCACTTCCTGAGCTTTGGCATCCTGATCTTACTACTGTCCTGTGTCTTTGTTAAGGTTCGCATTGAGTGGTTATGCGGTGTCGGACGAGAAACTTTAACCCTAAATATGCCAAGTTCAAAATGTCTTTAAAGATAGTTTCCCGGATAGTTATACTAGTTGTTAATGTGGCTTGAAGGCATTTGCAAAAGCTGACTCGAGGTCTTTTTATAAAGAACACAAAAGAACAAGGAAAAAGGCTTGGTAGCTCGTTTTTTACAAATATTTTAAATGTTTAAAGGATATTCTGTAACATATTCATTCATAGAAAAAACTTGCATTCTGTAGAATCTTTAAAAAGCATGCAGATAAATTTGTTATGTTGATTTAAAGCTAAATATGCTTTACCCTTTTTGAAAGGAGGATCTATCAGTACAAAAGAAAGGATTTATATTAACACACTTCTATAAAATCAACTGTTTTTTTTTTTTTTTTTTTTCAAAAACTGCAGCATCTTGCTCTATATTTCACTCTTAGTATAATACTGCTTATCTGCTTGCTAAATATGCAGCTGCTCGAACTAAAAACCCAGAACAACAAACAACAATTACCATAAAGAGACACAAACCATTTGGCATTTTCATCAAGAAGATACTCACATATGTACATACATACATATATAGTACATACAAACACACATTGAACTAGAGGCGACTCATTTGCTTGTCGCCGCCTGTAATGCGAATGCATGAAATGCTTCTCAGCTGTAAACACAAAACATCCTAGATCCTTGAGCTGTATTAGAAGTTGGAACTCATCCTAAGGTCGTTGGTTTTTGCGCTGGAGTCAGTTGGGCAGCCAAAAGGAAGTTTTGAAATTTCTGTGATGATGATGAAAGGCTGTCGCGTCGTAGTCATCACATTTGTAAGCAAAAACATTTCATTTCATTTGCCAAATTAGTTTCTGCATTTTGCCAATTGTATCAACTAATGTAGTTTTGGAGCAAAGTTGTCGACATTTACTATAATTTTGCGAAAACTCTGCCATTCGAAAATAAACAATCAGTTTAAAGTGTGATTAAAATGCCATTTAATTAAGATTAAAATTGATGCAACCAAATTGCAGTAATTGGCAATAGGCAGGTAGAACAACAAAAAAAGACAAATACCAAAAACAAAATAACAAGCAAAAACGTTTTAAATGATTTTGGTTGCAAATATTTTTTGTAAACTTTATGTTCCGCCCCCCCTTGCCACGCCTCACCTCACCTCAACAAGGCTTACGCTTACGAAGCCCGGTTCGGCCACGAGGCTAAACGAGCAACATTGTATGCCAATTCGAAACAAGGATGTGGGCGAGGGCCTGTCAAGCTACCGACGAATGAGACGACGAGCTGCACCGTCGCCCTCCCGGCTCTGTATATACCGAGCAATGTAGGCGACATGAATGCCCGTCGTTGGTTGGCTGCCACACCATGGAGCCTATGTAAACGACGCACGCACCCGTCGTGTTGTATATGTGTTTGTATGTGTGTGTGTGTGCGTGTGTGTGTGTATGTGTGTGTATGTGTGTTTATGTGAATGTAGGTGACATGTACTACAACAACAAAAGTCATGGAAATGGCCAAAGGTAGCGGAGTAAAAACGAAATCTGTAGGGAGCCCCATGTAGGGGAAGTTTACGCCAAACATGTTGCAAGAGGAGGAGTTTGGCCAATTTATACTTGGTCTGAAGTTGGACTTTGCTGTTGGAGTTTCGTCAATTTATTTAAACAATTCCAAAGTGTAATATGTGATCTTCTATTAGTCAGATAGGTGAATAAATAGTTCTAATATATTTTTTAATATTCTTATTATACATATTACATTTGATTAAAATATCGTACAGTTATACATCCAGAACTTGAAATTAAATATTATTCAAAGAATAAAGATCTTCACTCATAAGATATATTAAATGCTTGTTTGTTGTTTTTTGTAATATTTATTTAGTATTTTGAATGTAAGCAACTTAATCTTAAATTCTGTTTGAAATTTTTTTAACATATATTTCGTCTTTTAAACGTGCTAAATTTCTATTTAAATTCATTTAAAGAATGGAATTGCGTAATATATTAGTAATAATTTTCAAATTACCCCTTTACAACTAAAAAAAATACAAATTTTTTATTTTTAAGACTCTACTTTTGAATTTTTACTTTTAATTATAAAAAGGAAATTATCAAACAATAATAATGTCCATTCTTTTCGACTTTTTGTTATAAATACTTGACGAAAGGGACTACACACAAATTTTGCATTAATTGTTATTTGGTATTTGAAAATTTCCCCAATATTAGATAATTTTAGCACTTTAGATTATTTTTCCTCAAAGCTACAAATCAAAAAATAAATACCACACATTTCACAAAAATAATACAGCTCAAAATGTTTCAATTCTCGGAAAACACATTATAAGTGTTTTTTTTCCAGCAAAGTAAAGCAAATAATAAGCTTATCTTTTTTGTGTAGTTGGACATAAAAAGAAACTTAAATTTTACAATCCCTAAGCTGTATCACTTTTGTGTAATGTGTAAAATATGATATATTGATTTTTGAATGACAAAAGAAGGCAGATAATATCATCTACTTGATGTTTTTGATGAAAAGTGTAAGATTCATACATTTTTGAATTGAAGATAATATCCTCATCTAAGTGGAATTTCATCTATATCTCAAAAGTAACATATTACAGATATTATTTAAAGGGTATCTAAAATAGACCGCAGTTCAAGTATCTATAAAATTTTTCCGAAAAATATTAAAAAAAAAATAGAAAACAAGTAACTAGCACGATGTTTTCATCAACAATATGTAAGAAATTAAACAACTTCACAGTATGTAAGATACTTTAGCTTTAGGTATCAGTAGTATGTACAATTTGTTATTGGCCAACACTCACTTGTAGTTGTTTTTCAGTCAATTTAGGCCGAATACAATTCGTAATAAAGCGACCTGCCCCAAAAAGCATGCTACATTTAAATGGGGTTTAAGACAACGCCTAGCAATTAAAACGAGTACACATACTACCAGTAATTCGCACATTTCATTCGCTGTCCAAAAACCGAGAACCGATCTGCCTAACAGATATGTATGTATGTATGTAGGTGCCCACATACATATGTATATGTAAATACGTTCAAGTTGTGTAGGTGGAGCACCGACTTATGTAAAAATTTATTTTTTGTTGTACAAGCAAGAATTGTCCTTTTTTTTATTTTTGGCGGGGCAATGACAGAGCGAGATGGATGCAATCAAATGCAACATGTTCGATGTGGCAATCATTTTAGTTGCATGCTGCAGGGCGCCAAAAAGTTAACCATGGCCGAGTTTGTGCAGTTCTCTGTTGTAAACAGCGCAGGCGACTCTTTGCCTTTAACAGTGAGCGAGAGAAAGCACCAGAGAGAGAGAGAGAGAGAGCAAGTGGAAAAGAGTGAGCAATAGAAAGCGAGAGAGTGCGCTATGAAATGCCGGCCACGTGACATTGTTGCATTTCCGGGTTATCGTGTATGTGTATGCGTACCTGATGATAAGACCCAACGAAGCTATTAATCAAAACAAAATCAAAAAATTCGTTTCTCTGTGTGCGTGCGTGAGAGAAACACGTGCCGTACTGCTAACAGTGCCAACTTAACAGAGCTCTGTTAAGGCGCACAGTTGACAACAAGCAATGAAAGATGTTCATGACAATTGATTGCTGTGGGGCAGCAGCAGCTGCTGATTATACTAAAAATAGACAGGTTCCTGTAAATATGCCAGAGTTAACTCTCAATTAGAGTAGGTGCTTCTGTAAATTATATTATTTAATAGTGCCTAATTAAGACAGACAGCATTGATTGCATAAGCGCTGGCCTTGAAATCCATTATCATATAATCTTTAAATTAATGCACTTGTTGAGAGTTTGTCTCTGGGGTAATGCATTAAGTCAATTGCTTAGTCGGATCCCCACGCGCCTTATTGTTGTTGTTGCTAAGCCGTTAAGCAACTGCTGCTGCTGTCAACTTTGCTTTGTTTCCCCTCTTTTGCTTCACTTGGTTGTTTGCTCAACACTTGGCACGCACACGCTTCAAATAATGCGGTGCAGTATATATAAATGTCCTTGTACTTTTACATAATAAACGAGTCAATGCCGAGGCCGGCATTGACTAAGAAAGAATCGGAAAAAAGAAGACACTGTTAGACTTAACAGAGCTCTGTTAATGGCAACAGTGATAAGAGCCGGCGAAATGCACAGCGCAATAGAGAAAGAGAGAAAGAGTGGAGAGAGAGCGAATTGCTCTCTTTTTGTGTTGCTGCTGTTGGTGTAAGCTGCAACTGTAAAGTGCCCTGTAGTTGCAAGGCACTAAGCCAATGCCAACAGTGGAACAGTGGGACAGAATTGAATGCTGCTCTCCTCTGTTGGCTTGCAACTACAACTACAACAATAACTACCAACTTTAACTAGGTACAACTATGGATTGAGTGGAGGGGGGGGCATGCTACACAACCCTTGACCAAGGCACAACTTCGTGTAGTGCTCGTCAGTCGTGCATTATGTACATACGACGACACATGCACATGGGCCCTGCGTCTATGTGTTAGTTGGTGCTGCTGCTGCTGCGCTTCCTTCCACACACAGGACTAGTCGTTGCAACAATCGCAATTTGCACATTCACCAGCATTCAGTTGTACGCGGTTGCTCCTTCAGTAAGGACGCACAGCACTTCCCTCAGCCAATTGGCCAACTAGTTTGTAACTTGGCTGCTTTTTTTTTGAGTGTTGCCTGTAACTTTGAGCCACTTGTGCGGTGTAAAACTGAACATTTAAACTTACAATCCACACTGATTAAATACATTTTATAGCCGCAAGCAGTTACAAATCTTACTAAAAGGGGCAAAGAAGCCGGTTGTCGGCGCTGTAAAGTTTACAGAACTCATTACATAAATGCTCAGGTGCTGCTAGAGACGAACAACAGAAGTTAGAAGGCCGCCAGCAGTCAGTCGATTAAATAGTTAAGAAAGTCCGCCCCCACAGATTAGTTGGGGAACCGGCATGCAAATCAAAATTGCTAATTGGTGTTACCACAATCCGAAGCCACATGCAACTTGACACTCAACGCTCAACGCTCAACATTGCCATGAAGCAAATTGCAGTTTAAGATCTTTTTGTGTACGTGAATGATATTGCATTAAATTTTTTGTTGTTGTTGTTATTGTTCCTTTGTGTCGCGACAAGATGTGTAATTTTGTTAGCCTTTCGTGCTGAGTGAACATTACTTCGAGATACTGACGTCAAAAAACTAATATTAACTAGACGAACTTGTTGTTTCTTGCCAGTGCGGCGTCTCAAAGTGCATTTTTATTAAAGTCAACAAGTTGCTGCAGAATAACATAGACCAGGACCAGGTGAGTTTCATATGACAAAGCACATTTCCTTTTCTATCCACTTTATATTCATTATTTACATGCAACCATTATACATAAGTGTTGATAATATCATGATATTGGCGAGGTTGAAAAGTGGGTTAGCTTCTAAGCAACACACTTTGTTGAAAATGAAGCTTGTCGTTTAAAATTGATGATGAGCAGATGCATAAAATACATGAGATTCGATCGTCTCTTAAGTCCATTATCCATTCTGATAAAACCTTGTAGAAATTGTAAATACATTTTTTACCTTATTTCGATAATATTCACAATATTTCGGTTAAAGTTATTCTTATAGTTAAACATTACTTTGATCTGATTTTAAAATCATAAACTATTTAAGTTCTAAATTAACAAGTACACTTTAATTTATTTATCAAATTATTTTATTATATTCAGATTAAAGTTTATTGTAAAATTGTAAAATATCTGTAGTTAATTTTTTGGAATGGGATAAATGTCATGTTTAACTAATAAATTTTTATAATACTAAATTCCAACTTGCCTGTTACATTTCTGTATTATATTAGATGTGTTTGGCTGACTCGGGGTCTTTTAATTACAAATAAGCTGTATTTCAAAACTAAGCTTAAATGTTATCAGTTGTCGTTATTTATTTGTCATATATTCAGAGTTTAGTTTAGAATATATCTTAAAAAAAGCACTTAATTTGCAGATTGTAATAAATATTAATATCAAAAGCTAGACCTTGGCAAACAATTTTTGGTTCCCAAAATGCTTTGCTTTAAAACTAAAATGTACTCACAGCATTATTTTATTTTAAGGATTTGTTACGGTAAATTTGGCCAAGAGACCGACAACAACAAATCATGCAGAAAACAAATACTTAGAAAAATGTTGAATTGAGTCAGTTATTACAATATGAGTACGAAATTCGCAAAGTGACTTAGTTTTCAGTCTGGCATGGCAATCGGATGCTTTTGATATTCAATAAAAATATGTAATTGCAATTAGTTTTATCGTTGTTACATAATCAAATAATATTTTTCCAAGCGTCCGCATTTTAATGCAAAACTTTTAATCCGACGCCTTGGTTTGTTTACATGAATCGCATTCCGTCAGCCGCAAAAACAAAAGTAACGACAATAATGAAAACAAACAAACAAACAAAAAAAGGAGAACATTTTTGCATATTTACACAAGACAATATATATACACTCTACCGACTGAATTGCAGCCAGGATGAAGCTGATGATGATGGGGGAGAGGATAGGAGGAGGAGGAGGAGTAGTAGGGAAGCAGTCGGAGCTGTCTGTCTATTTGTAAACTCTATGAGTGAGTGAGTGTCGAGGATATTTTGTAAATTGTGTGTAAGCCAAACTGCTGCCTGCTGAACATGTAGACAAACCGTTTCAAAAGTCCAACAAGTTAGCAGGCGTGTGGCGTCTGGCGTGTGGAATGCAGGCGTGTGGCATGAGGCATGAGGCATGAGGCATGGGAAGGAGTGAGCGTGTGGCAAGTGGAAAAACGGGAAGCCGACAAGGACAAGCAAAGTGTCGGCATCATTGCAGTTGTTGTTACTGTCCTGCGGTTGCCAGTTAGGCCAGATCGGGTGTTGCAAATAAACACATACGTGGTTATACTCCTATGTATATGTATGAGTATGTATCTTTTTGTATCATATCGCAACGTATCCGTATGTATTTGTTGGATGTTTGTACAAGTGCAGCAGGGCCAGAACATACGGAAGTAATTCGATTTTGTGTGGCATGTTGATGATGAGCCTATGACATTGTTGTGCAACCCATGGACAGGCAGTTAAATAAACAGTCAAACAAAGATTACAAACTGTCTGAGCAGTCAGAATTGTCACAGCTGTCGGATTGTAGTCACACAACTGGAGTTCTGGCCCAAAGACAGACAGATAATGCTTAATTCAGCATAATACCATTTACGATACAAATATGCCCTTCCGGTGCGCACAAAAACTCATTTGGAAACATTCAAGTAAATGTAATTTTAATAATTTACTAACAACATTAAAATTAATATATTGTAACATGGTTGCGTACACTCATAGTACGACAAATGGTCCAAATTACTGATACGACCGGTATAACCGGGCATAATATTTTATACATTCTATGTTCATTCACAACCATTACACGAGTTCATGTTTCTCGAAATTATCATTTGCAAATTATAGCTTGCTTCAATTAATTATGTATTATTGCGGATATTAAGAAGTGTTATATAAATTTAGAGCCGAATCTAATTGCGGCTTGCTGTGCTGTGCAATTAATAGACTAATATTTTCAAATTATTTATTATTATGACATATGTATGTAATCCATTTGCTATATAATTTCTCAAATAAAATATTTACAAAATTTATAATCTGAAGCTAATGCTATGATTAAATATCTTTTAAGCGAATAACTTCAAACCGATTTGAATGGTAAAACAAATACTTACAACATTTTAAATTACCTTTTGAATACATTCAGTTGTTACTTATAATTACATAGAATTTAAGTTGTGATTTTAAAGGCTTAATTTATAAGTGTTACTTTTAAATGCTGATGTTTGTTAGAAAATGCACCTACAAATTTATAAATGCAGTTGACGAGTAAAAGTATAACATTTTTGTTTTATTATTGAAATTAATATCTTAAGATATCTTCAAACAATTTTTACTAAATTTCTTAGTTCAGCTAAGCAAAAAATTGTGTACATATTTTTTCCTCCACATTTCTTGCATTTTAATAATATTTTCACAAATGGGACACAGAAATCAATTATTAAGCCGACCGCAAATTTTTAAGCAAATTTTAGGCCACAATTTGACAACAAAGTCAACATCGAGACAAAATATATATTTATATAGGTTGCATACAAGTTAAGTGTGTTGTTGGCTGGCCATTTTACATCCGGCTAACAGGCTGACGGTCGGTCGAGCTGCCAATTAAATCAGACAAAAATATCTTTGGTAAAATTGCAACCTCATAATTGTTTCAATTGAAAAATGAATGACAAGTGTATTTTGCAAAATGTTCAAAAATGCTCAAAGTAATAAAATGACTTGAAACGTCAACGTCAACGTAAATTGTAAATTTAAATTTGCAAATTGCACAAATTGGTTCGTTTTCGATGAACATCTAATGCCTATGAGTATTTTTATTAGGTCTGCGGTTAAGGTGCTGCCTTTTTTGTCCGGCATCTCCATCAATATTTAATTTCATTACAATCCACAAATGCCAAAAGGAGCATCAACAATGCCAAAAGTTGCACAAACCTAATAAATAATTCGAAATTTATCTATGAAAATGTCCATTTAAATATGCCTTTGAGGCAGGCATTTCATAGTCCATTAAGGTTGCTTCCAGGACATGCGGCAAGTCCATGGCCATGGTCGATTAGATTGTGTTTGAGCGAGTGTGAGTATGAGTTTTTGGTATTTACACCTTGCTGTAAACTATGCTTGATCCAATTTGATGCGTTTTAAACTGGTCACTAGCCACGTGTTTGGCTTTAAGCTGCTGACCAGAGCAGAGGTTTCCCACTCCGCTATCCCAACCCAGTCAAGGGGAGACACACAGCCAGAGTGCATTTTATTTTATGCTTTCGGCCTGCTCTTCCCCACAGGCTGTCTTTCTCCCTTCCAGACACCTTCTCTGGCTGCATGTCCTTGCTTTTGTTGTTTGCCCATCTCTCTGCACTTCTTTTGCTTTGGCTTGCCTCAGTGTCTGTTTAAAATGATAACGTTGAGAACGTTGGCGGTCTAGAGAAGACAAATGTGTGCTATTGAGGCGTGAAAATATTCCACTATAAATACACATGAAGCGAAAATCCCACTTTAAGCTGAGTGTAATTTTCTGAATCATAGTGTGGGAGTTAGTTTATTTATGGTCTCAGCTTCGGCTTCATATAATCCACATAATTGGTAAGAAAATCAGCAGTAAGTGGAAAAAAACTTTAATTACAAGGGCTTTAAAAATCAGTTGAATCAGTTGATTTACTGCCAAAACGAAAGTTTAAGAACCATTTGGAATGACATAACAGTTTTGAAAAGTAAAATCGATACAAAAGTAGCAAAAAAAACTCTTCATTTAATATGTTACTGTAAGATTGATGATGGGTAGCCACACTAGAGGTACAGAAAATAGCACTAACTTCCCAATTCCTCAAGAACCCATCTTACAAATATGATGATAAGAATATGCATTTTTTTTTGTTTTCTCTTCACAGAATAAGACAAAGATTTTAGAATAAAATGTCTTCTTGGAATAAGAAAAGATTTCAGCTGAAGTGAACACTTTCAATTGCATATATTTTTGAACACTGTCTCTAATGCCTCTTTTCAATTCTGAATGATTGCTTCCACAAACAAATTATAGATTATCCCTTCGATTTTCAAACACATTCTACAAATAAGCTTATGTACATAAACGAGTATACCCTATGCATGTTTTCCTACGGTGCTCGAAAAATTGGCAAGCTTTGCAGACAGACTTCCATCCCTTCCTTCCTTTTTTGGCTCCTCGCTGTCGGCAGCCAGCGAAAAATGGCAGTAAATGGCAGTATGGCAGTAAATGTAAAAGCGAACTGCAAAACATGAACCAGAAATGTTGCGTCGACCCAATTTTGTGTGGTAGTAAAATCGCTGCTTTCATTAACTGAAACGCCAGACGATTGAGGTATGGGTAGAGATGCTGGAATGCCGTCGCGACTGTCAACGGCTGCAACAACAGCCATAGCTTTAAAAACAAGTTAAACTGGGTGGCTGATCGGTGGCTGTATATCAAGTCCTCAACTAACATAACTTCCCCACTCGCAATTCAGGATCCAGTAACTGTGCCACGTCGGAGCTGGGTGGCTTACTATAGTATACGGGTGGCTCCTTTGTTTCACTTGGCAAATTGTTTCTGTTACTGGCTTTTCAGTGTATTTATATGTATACTTGCTTTGGATATGCCTGAAGTTCCATAAATACCCTTTCATACCCTTTACAAACTTGAGAAGACCTTTAAGGCAAGTCGTGCTCTGGGGTTATTTAAAAGTTTTTGGTTATAGTCAATGCGGGCGGAAATTAAATGTCATCGATGGTTGGCAAATGCCTTAAGGATATGTTGAAGTGTTTGTCATTTGCAATTAATTTTCTTTTGACCAGGTTTTCCGCTGTCCGTTTTTGCAAGATGCGAGATGGCATTTCAATTAAGTTGCTCAAAGCGAATGTCCAAAAATTTGTCCAATAATTTCCTCATATATCCGACCATTTGCAGTGCCTAAAAGCCAACTGCATTTTTAATTAGACAAAGTTAATGCAATTATTTCAGTCAGTTATCTATGGGACTGGTTATCGTTATCGATGTGCGTCTTTCGAATGTTTTAAACAGCAGGAGCTGGCAAAAATATTGCCTTTTACTTTTAATACAAGGCAGGGTAGCTCTCGGCAAATCCTTACATGTCCTGGCGTGGCCAGGCCACGTTTGGGCCATTTATCCTATGCTTGCCATGTTTGCTTGTGTAACCCTGGGTGAATGCGACTGCTGCTGGCATATGCTAATGCCAGGACTGTTACTAGACTCTTTTTGCAACAACTGGCTAAATATGTATGCCAAATGTGATTTGCATATAACGTTCTACTTGTGGCCAAAAAGGAAGAAGGAATTGCCATGCGTTTGGTATGCCTTTTAGCTTGACTTTAGCTCGTCGGCTCTAACGTTATGTTACGAGTTAACCGAATATTGGAGCAGACTCTATGCACTTTGTGCCACACTCAGGTATGTAAAAGGGACCCCCTCTCCTACACATCCCACATTATCTGTCGGTCTGTCTGTCTGACTGTCTGATTGCTGGTCAAGCAACGGGTATTTGTCAGTTTTGATAGGCAAGTCGATTGTTGACTGTTGACTGTAACATTAGTTATGACACCATTTGTTCGCTTGAGAATGTCCTCAAAACTTGCCCTTGCACTTGTCGTTTCAACTTGATTTACATGAAAATTAGCTGAACATGTGAACATTGCCATTGGTCATGTCATTAAAATGCAAAATTCTTACAGCATATGCATAAAATTATTATTATTATTATTAACATTGGAATACACAAATTTATGCATGTTGTCCCTGGATCACATCCAATCACAATCATAATCACAATAACTTTGAATTCAATGCTAAAAACATTGCAACGCCAAATTGTTTCGCTTTTATCATGAGTGAAAGTAGGCAATTGCCAGATGCATGCCAATCTCAAATAGAATACATAGGGGGCTCTTGTCAGAAAGGCATCAGCTATGTTCGACTATATGTACATGTATGTGTATGTATGGCTAGCGGTTTGCTTCTGATCCGGCTAAAAGGCATTGCCGGAATAAGTTTGTGTAGCGCAAGAATTTCTTCTTTTTGGCCAAGTTGCACGATAAATCTCAACCAAAAGTTGTGCTTGGGTGCAGAAGCAAAAGGGGATTCGACTGAGGAGACGGGGCCAACAGATTGTGTAAAATATGCACTGCTTTGAGGCACAGGGCAACAGACAACAGACAACAGACAGCAAGCTAACCAGTTACCAGTTACCAGTCACAAGACAGTAGTCACCAGACACCGACCACCAAGCACTTGAGGCCGACACAACGCCACAAAGCGCATTATGTTGATCAACATGATTATGGAAATGGGAAGTTAAGAGTAGGGAGTCAGTATGTCCGACAAAGGCGGCAGGGGCGGCAGTCTTGGCAAGCCTTTTCCTTCCTTTGGCCAAAAACAAACGAACGGCCAATAAGTGCCGCTAACTTGGCAATTATCCACAACTCGTAAACTACACTCTATTTTATTCTAATAAACAGAATAAACAAATTAATTTAACATATAATCATTATGCTTATAGAAGATAGATAAAAATTTGAATTTAGATCGAAAGTTTCTAAGAAGATTCTGAGTTAGCTTTCGAATAAATATAATAAACTAATAAAAGTCAATGTTAAATTATATAAAATAGAGGTTGAAGACTCAGATTAAGCTTTAAAATTGGAAATTTTGATTTTATGGGACGTATTGATACATCCATTTTAAACAAGGCTGCATAGCGGTTCCGAATTAGGTTCCTGATTTTTGGGTAATAACCCTTCAAACTATCTACCCGTTGAACCCGAATACGAAATTAAGCGCTTAAAAGTGAATTACATTATTTTGTATACCTCACAATTATTCTTCCATCTTCAAACAAAGTAGATTAATAAATCAAATTGTTATCATAAAAAAGATTTAGATGTTCGTTTTTAACTTTCAACATTTTTTAGTTTTTTTCGCTTAAAAAGTTTATGAAATTAAAACAGAAAATTAGAAATTTAAAGTAAATTTAATGTCTTATGTTGAACCAAGGCTCAAACTTATACCTTGGGCTTAAATGTTCTGGAAAACAGGTTCAAGCACTCAAAATCTAAAAGGCTTGTAGCCATAACTTTAAATACATATAAGGAAATTAAATACAATTTTAAAAGTTACTCAGAGTGGGCTTTAAATTAATTTTTTATTACGAATGTATGAATATATATTTATTTAAAACTCAAACTAATTATGAGTAATGGATAACAAAAAGGCTTTTTTGCATAAAGATATATTTAACTTCCATGTCAATAAATCAGTCGAGTAACACGGCCTGGCCAACAGCTCGGGTTAGAAGTATGTAGGTAAAGCTCGTAGCCCTTTCAATTTGGCATCGCAGGGGCCAGTTTGCAGTAAGTTTTATTGGTATTTGGCATTTGGGTTCATGTTGGCCCACTGCAAACAGGACAACAACAGGCAAGGCAATGGAATTCGATTTTCTGCTATTTCCTATGCCAAAAACGAAGTTTTGGCCAATGCCAACAACCTACTTACTTGCTTGAAGAGGCCAAGGATTGGGATTGGGATTGAGATTGGGGTAAAGGAGGGGACATAAACACGTGATAAAAGCTTTACTTGCAATTTTAACTTTGCAGTCGAGCGTAGCAAGAGCAATACGGGATTACAGAGTTGCAACAGTAACGAGAACAGAAGTTGCAACACAACACAATTCCGTTTCGTGATGCTGCCTCTTCCTCTGCCACAGCCTGTGTCTGTCTGTCGGTCTGTCTGGATGCGTGCGGCAGAGTGGCACCAACGACTGTTGGGCGTATGTGTCGCGTCTACGCTGCCAATGCCAAGGCAGTCAGCTAGTCAGTCAGACAGACAGACAGTCAGTCATACCAACTGATTGTCTATCTATTTGTGTTTCCGTCTATCTAACTGTCTGTCTGTCTGTCTTGCTGAATGTCCTGTCTGTGTATTGTGCCATCTACTTACGAGCTTCGTTGGCGCTGAGAGTTGTTTAACCGTCTGTGTGTGTCGCGGGTCATTTGGACTTGGCTTTGAATTTAACATTTCTTTTCCTCTCTTTTTAATACTTTTCTCTCAAAGACTTGCCGACAAATCTTTTATTCTTCCTGTAGCTCTATATATAGTATTTGGCTTTAAAGTAGCAAATATGTCACCCGCATGTAATTGGCTTGGGCTTTTGTTGATTTTTCGACTGCAGCTTGACCTTTGACCTCCTTTTGGCTGCCACAATCAAACCTTAAATATGCCACTTAGCACTGATTGAGGAAAATCGCCTTTTGGTCATAGTATCAAGTGCTTAGACTCATAAACGGCCCGTTGAGCTGTAAAGCTCTCTCTCTAAGAGCCGCATTTCAATTTATTTAATTTGATATTTGTTTTTGCAAGTGGTGCGTAGGGCAAAGATGCATGCCACACACCCATTACGAATGCCCAAGCGCATTGATTTGAATATGTCAGCAATTTGTATAGTTTTGTGCTCGACTGCGCCAACTCCAACGCCAACGTTAACGCCAACTGAGGATGCATCCTCTGAATGTATGTAATGAATGCATTGGCAGAGCAGGCGACGCTGCGTAATGCAATGTAAACCAAACCAAACAATTTAAAATCATGGCGTGCATTTGGCTTCAATTCAATTTAAACTGAAATGAGCTCATGGGCCACAGACGAAAGCGTAGACCAAGGGACAAGGGACAGGGACAGGGACAGGGGACTGGCATTTTACAGAGGTGAAATACTGCACAGTAGTATCAGAGTTTTACTTTATTAAATTGCGCACTTTTATCTCTTGTATCTAAAAACAATCAGCGTTAATAGAAACTCTAGAAAACATTTAAAATTGAGCATAGAGCTTAGTTGCTTACATTTAGCTGAGCTAGATTTTCTATTCAAAATAAACTTGCTAAAGTTAAAAGTAAGAGATTTTCCCTTCAAAAAAAGGATTAGAATATTTATATTTTAATTATAAAATCTAGCTATTTAAGAGAATGTATATTTATAATTTTGTTTAGAAATGAGGACCTTAATTTTGTGCTTAGCTTTTAATATTTTCCAAGGATATGTATAAAAATTACAACGCAGAAAATTCCATTAAATAATCATCTCACACTTATTAAGTTTTTAAATTAAATTAAATTACAAACATAACTGTTTGTGACTAGTGCCATCATTATAGAAGGCTATATCTTGTTCAAAATCAATTAAGTATTAAAAAACACTCGGTCCTAAAAAAAAAGCTTTGCTTTAGTAAGTATATTAAAAACATTGCTTTGAAAATCTAGCTCAACTTAGGGTAAGCAACTAAATTTGATATTAAACTTTTAATATAGTATTTTCTAAAGAACATGAAAAAGTGTCACAAATAGAAAAACAAAACTTAATTATCAACTATTTATAAACTCAAATTAAATAGAAACATCTAAGCGCAAAAAGGTCACTTCGAATGTATTTACTCTTCTCGTTTTCAGCTTAGCTGAGGACTTGTAATCCACAGTCATGTAAAGTAAATTTTACTGTAGTTCAACGAGTTTCGTGTCGTGTCTGTGTCAAGTGGTGACAACTGTGCGCTGTTAAATGTGCTGAAAAGTGCTAACAGCGCGTTAACATCCACGATTTGAGCGTTTTCGTACATAAATCCAGACTTCGTTATGGTTTTTTAATATGACCCCCAAGAAGTTTTTGGCATTACAATGGCCCAATGTGGCATTTGTTGGGCGTTGCTTTATTGACACTTGCACACAACTGTGTCATATAATTTATGGCTTGCAATTTGTATACAAATTGAAGGCGCAATGTCAACAAAACTTTGCGTCCATTTTGGCTAACAAATAATGTGAATATCAAGTTTATCAACTAACTGTTTTACACGTGAGTCTGTGTCAAAGTCTGGTTGCTCCAAAAAAAAAGGAATAAATATCAGACCAAAACAATTAAAAATTTTGTTTTGGCCAATTAAAAGTTTGGCACAAAAAATCAACCTGCCGTGGCCAAATGCGATGCTTGCCGCACGAACGCCTTGTTAGCGTCAAGTTTTATTGCAATGCCAACTATTTGGCGTGGCAATTTAATGAGAAAATGTAGGACAGTGTTGCTCTCCTTTATTCACAGACAGTACCAGCCTGCCTTCCTGCCTTCCTGCCCTCCTGCCTGTCTGCCTCAAGACTGAAGCACTATTCAAACAGTCTGAGTGCCGTTTAGAGCGGGTTCACCCCCAGGCATCCCCATACCCCTTTCTCCCAGCTATGTTCCGGCATTTGAATGGTGTGGCATTTAAAGCGCACTCTGGTTAAATAATTCATCAGCCGTTTCGTCATCAATGTGCGGCTATGTTAAATCATGACCAACAAATAAGTTTGTTTACAAGCGGAAAACAAGCGCGCCAAAAGCCGTAACAATAACAAACTGACGTCGAAATTAATTATGACACCTCTGAGTTGGGAATTCAACTCGACGGACGGGGTCCTGTGCCCAGTTTACTTCGTCCTGCATAAAATGTGTTGCATATTTTAGTGCGTTGCCAGCAGCAAATATGCAAGTTTTGTTTCGCCGAGTAAATGGGTGTGTGGGTTTGCGGGTGTGCTGGTGTAAGTGCCCCAGGCAGGCCCCTTAACAGGTTTTGTAGGCTTTAAAGCTGCCACCTGGCAATGCCAATGCACAACCCGCAAGAGTCGACAAGAAAGTCAAGTGCAAGAAAAAGGACCAAAAGCATTGCGAGTGCCATAATAAAGGTGAGGACAAAACCTGGTTCCCACTCCACTTGCCATAAACTTTACAGTTGTGGCCTTTGGACATCTTTATAACTTGCTGCGGCTAGCAAACTGAATGCACTAGCTTTCATTCCCTGCCGCTATCAATGCCACTGCCCTTGCCCCCCCCTTTGCCACTTACTGGTCTTTAGAAATGTCGTTGGGTTTTTATGACCACCACTTGATGGGCATGGAAAAGTTCAACACGGTTGTGTTTAAAATTGAAAATGCTTTAAAATTCGAACATCAGTCGATTGGTTTTCAAAATGTTTATAGCACAATTCATTTGGTCAATTGGTTTAGCGTACAAACAGTTAACAATTTTTTAGTTCAGCCACAAATCCATTTTATTGTCTAAATTTATGATTTTATAAACATTTTTTTTTTTTTACAAATTTTGTAATTGTATTAAAATGTTGAAAAAATACTCTGTAAGTTTGGTAAATATTAGTTTAGTAACAATTGCACAGCACATAAATAAACATTGAATTTTTGATTAAAATGTTTAAGAAAATAATCAAAATTTGTATTATCTGGAAATATTAAAATAATTACATTAAATTAGGCATATTATAAATATTTACAGTCGGACTTTGAATAACTTTCAAATATATACCTTTCTTAATATACGAAAACTTATAGTATGGGGATATTTGATTCCGAAATATATTGTATATTGATTAGTCAGATTTCACAGTTTTCTTAAAAGTTTATAACAAAATTTGTTTTAATCATTGGTGTTATTAATTTACAAATGGTATTTAAGCTAAACTATGTTCATCTATTCTAAATATGATATTTCATTTCAATATCCCTTTTGTGCTTTGAACACAGGGTATAAAACATTCCACAGCATTTACACGCGACGCTCAAAACTGCGCTACAAAAAACCAACTTTAAAATGTCCGCAGCAGCAGAGACAGTAACAGCGACAGAGGCAGCGGCAGAGGCAGCGACAGAGGCAGAGCCAGCTGCAGCAGTTGGCAAAATTTTTGTTTGTTTCATATGCGAGTAATTTTCACTTTTATTGGCGCACAAAAGTTAAAGAATTTTAGTTTTATTTGCGATGTCTGCGCATTTTTAATCATTTCGAGCTTGGTAGCAGTTTTATTTCATGACTTGTCAGTCCGTCGCCAACTATCTCTATCTGTATTTGTATCTGTATCTATAGGTGCAGTTGCAGCTGTAGTTGTGTCTGTAGATGTAGATTTATCTGTTGGCTGTCTGGCTGCTGAATGCTGAGTAGTTGGTAGTGTGAACTAATTAGTGCATTAGCATTTAGCGTTGTACCCAAAAACTTTCACTTCAATCCCAGGTAATGTGGGTTATGCAAAGCTCTCGGTTAACCATTGCTCATGATGATGATGATGATGATGATGATTGTCATGATGATGTGGTTGAGTATATGTGAATAGCTGTGTATCTGCTGCTCATTAAATCACATTGCAAATAGATAGGTTGTATATTCGATGTGCATTTGGCTGTAAATGTAACGCGTCTTATAATTGAAATTTGCTAAGCTCGCATACTGATTAATGATTGATTAAAATTGGCTTAAATAACAACGATGAACTTAACTGCACCACAAGCAGCAATCAAGCTGGAATGCAATTTGCAAGGCCAAAACAAATGAGCATTTAAAAACAGCCACAGACAGAATGTCAGACAGATAGTTGGTCAGGGAGCTACAAGGACGCGTTGATTTTCATGTAAAACAAATATCACTTAATATGGCTCTGGTCCTGTCGACGTTGGCTAATGGTAAAACAAAAGGCACGTAGCTGTTTTGCTGTTGCCAAGCGGTCAACACGCACCTGCTGTCCATGCAACCACCTGAACACGTGTGCGTGTGCAGCTCATAAAAAAGTGTGCATCAGGTTGCAACGAGCGGGGGCTGAGAGAGCTGGTCACTGGCCATGTTGTGAGGCATTAAAAACAACTGTCGACAAACAACAACGACATCAGCAACAACAACAACTACACCAAAAGCAATACAATCGGACCACCTGATGGTGCTCGTGCACCATTGCACATTGGGATCAAATTGATTGGAAATGAGTTGAATTTTTTTTCTCATTATTTCCTAATTATTTTTTGTAATATTTATATTAAAATTCAAGGTTTAAAACCGGATAAAAATTAAAGTTTGATTAATTAAAAAAAATAGTTTTCATTTATAATTACATATTCTTGTCATAGTCAGCGACATTTTTATTTGTTAAAATAAAAAGTATTAGCGGTATGGAGCTCTATTTATAGTGTCGATTTATAGTCGATATGGATCTCATAATATTTTTGGTTTAAATAGAACCAAAGCTAGGATCGCATCGGAACCTTGTGTCGGATCGGAACCTTGGCTTTAAGTTTTTGAGTAATCAAGCCGAACCCTATCCAAAATTTTGGACGTCTTCAGCCTTGTTTATAATTATGTTCATAACTTCAACTAATTTCATACACATTTTTTCGCTATAATGTCATACGCAAATCTGATGTTTGAAAAATGTTTTCTATTACTTATATGATATGTGAAATTCAATCTTTATAAAATTTCCCAAAAATATTTTTTAAAGTAAAAGGAAAATTCTCTTCAATAAAATGTATATTTGCATATAGTTTATTTTTACTGAAAGGATTCCAAAATTGGTTATATTTGAGTGGATATTTATGTTTATGGTCCCACAATGGTCAAGCTGCCCTGTGTCCTTGGTACTTAATTTTAATAAACAAAATACTCGAAGCGTGTGCTTGGTGGATCAAGGACCAACGCACATGCCAAGGATACCTACCCACACACATATACATACATATATCTAGGTATCTCTCACACTATCCACCGTTTTTGGAGTGATATCAGTGTGTGTGTGTGTTTTTGCAGCTCAGTTGGAGTTGTAATGAGCCGCACGAGAAATGCATAAAGTTTTCGGCTTAAGTAGTTCAGGGCTCTGGGTCCCGTGAGATCGATGTCTAACCATAAGTCTGCCAGAGACTGCAGCGGCGGATTCAAGTGTCATTCGGCGCAGACGACGTAAACAAACGTCCGTATATAAGGCTCTGGCCTAGCTACGGCTCCAACTCCAACTCCAACTCCGACTCCGACTATGGCTCAGAGTTTTGGCTCCCTGGCAGGTTGCACGTGCTCTTGTCATTTTACTTTTAAAACTTTTGCGTTTTGCTGTCGTTGTATGTGGTGGTTGTTTCTGTTGTTGTGGTTGTTCTTGTGTTGTTTTGGCTGCTTTTCAATTTTATTGTGGAAAACAACTGAAACTGTAAAAGGCGTTGGAGTGCTACGTGATTTACACCTAGGCGGATGTGCATCTGTGCATCATTTTACGAGTATGATGGCTGCTGCACTTACCACATGCCATCCCATGCCCTACCACATCTGCCACCTCATCCACATCCACATCCTCTCCTTAACCCGCCTTCTTCTACTACTATCCCAGTTTAATGTTTATAAGGTGCTGCTCTTAGCTGCCAGTCAAGATGTTTGTTTATATTTTCGTTGACGACTTGCTGCACAATTTATTCGTTCTCGGGGCGACTTTACAGCGGCCTTCCTCAGTCAACGTTGATGTGACTTTTACGTGCGTGTTGATGCGAGCCGTTGCCACAGCTGAAAACCGCAATTCTGTTTACGGGGTATTGCAGTTGGTCTACTATCCACTATGCACTTGCCACTTCCCACTTCCCACTTCCACATTTCCTCTCTTCTGGCCATTGGCCATGTCAAAGTCAAAGCCACGCGTCGCTATTGTCATTACACGCGCCGACGCTTACACCATGGAAAGTTTGGCAGAACGGGGCGGGGGTGTAGGTTTCGAAGTGGGTGTGGTTGTGGGTGTGAATACGCTATTTTGGATGCTGAGCCTGTGTCAGATCTACTGTGGTCGGTTTTGTGGTTTCCTCGTTCGATTGCCGCGTATGCCGTGCTGAGCACCAAGGATGCATTGCATTTTAATGAAGATATACGGCGCTGCGATTCCCAGCGAGAGTGTGTCAGTCGCATCGCTTGCCGGGGTTTAGTTAGCATTCCCCTTTACACTTCTCCTCTCTCTTTCAGTCAGTCGGTTTGTCAGCTTTGGCCCGTGTCCCGCTTACGCGTGCCTTTCATTTCGCACTTCGGACATGGCCAGCGGCGTTGCAAGTGTTGGCATTTACGAGTTAGCCGCCATGTGAGAGCAGTACTGCCTCAATCGGCGAGAAAAAGGGATGAAAAAGGAGATGATAATCCTGTAAGAGCACAGCACAAACGTTTCATTAAATTTTCGTTTACTCAGAACTGAAATAAACTTGACCTTCGTTACGAGAGTCTCTGGGAAAGATTTATTCATACAGCAGTTTGAGAGATGGACTCTTGGTGTGATATAAACGTGTCAGATTTATGTTCTCAGAATTCAAAATTAGATATCATATTGGTTTAGGAAAGAACTTGTCAACGATTGTTTTTGACCTAGTATAAGCATCAAATTATGTTAAAACCTTTCTATAATTGATATAGAAATTGGGTTGAATTGTTTGACCAACAAAATTTAAACTAATAAAATTATATAAGAAGACAAATTTTTACAAATGCAATTGACAAGATCGATACGAGTTATGTTCTAGTATTGACAGACTACTTACATAACAATAAATATATTTCACTTTGAGTTTAAGCACTCCTAAACAGTGTGTTACAGATATTTTATATAAAGTCCACAGCCTGACATCTTCTATATATAATCTTTAGCTTTTTTTCATGGCACTCTGAAAAATTAATTACATATTAATGTTGACTTTAAAAATGTGTTCCAAGTGTCTTACGTAAAATTCTGACTGTTAATTTCTGAGCAGGATTGAGGGAGTTATCTGAAGTGCTACTGGTCACATGCATAATACAGATACACTCTGTATATTATAAAGGAAAAACTTGCAATTCTTTCTTTGTCTTTGTCTACCAATTTTCTCTTTAGTTGTTTGTCTTGACTTCACAGTCGTAGTTGCAGTTGAAGTCGCGCAAAATTTCTTGTGGCTTTCGGATTACTTATCCTTTGTCTTGTGAGTGAACTTTACGCATTAATTTGGTTAATAAATTTAATGACTACATACACATGTTTCGACATGCAAAGTTCAGCAACTATTTGCACATATGCTAATTTAAATTTTAATTGCTCTGCCAATATGTGCTTTGAAGTTTTTCTCTACTTAAAAAGTTACAAAATGCAACAAAAAGATGTCAATGCATTTGCATTGCAAATTACTCAGTTACTGCAGGACGAGGTGGGTCCTTAGCTAAGGATAACTTAAGAACATTCACTTACTTAAATATGGCAGAGGGATTTCATGGTCTATTTATTTGTGCCTACATCCAATGTTTATATATATATAAATCACTAGTCACAAAAACAGTTGGTATACAATAAAAAAAATCATAATTACGATTACAAGGATTTACTCTTCATTTTGATATATTATTATTTTATTTTATTATTATTATTCGAATTGTTATTTTTGTGTACATACTTTATTGTAGTATTTTTCACTTAATTGTCGTTTTCTTAAAGCTGTTTACACACCTTTGAGAAGACTTACATGTTGTCCAGAATTACATCTTTTCTATTGTTCTGTCATGTTGGCGGTTGCTTTGTATTGCCTGACATTGGCAGATGGCCACCATTAGTGCTGTCAATTCAAATGCCACTTGACGAGTTAATAACTTAACTGGAACAGACACATACACACCATCAAACACATCAGCACATTTACAAATATTAAGACAATTGCAGGGCAGACATTGGGAATGCAAATATCAGACATGCGCCCACTTTTATTTGCCGTTTAAGTTGTTCGACTTTAGTGGTTGCGTACCGACATCCTTGGCCCAGGTAAAGGTATTCATATAAATGCAAAGTAGCCTCAATAAATGCATATCTTACTATGCATAGCTAGACTTTGCTCAGAGGCGTCTTTGCCTTTTTTTTTTTTGATTTTATTGGACAAACAAAGGAATATCAATTTGTTCCACTTCACAACTGAATACTTTCTCACTTCGTTTAAAGAGACTAAGTGGTGACCTTTAATTTGTAATCGATGTACATATATCTGTGTAAATCTGTTTACAATAAATTATGCAGCAAGGCAAATTGAATGGAAACAAAGTTGTTGACGTCTTCAAGTCAAATTATATTTGATTAACTCTTAGTATAACAAGTTCTGCTCAGTTGCTGAGTGTGGCAAGCAAGTTCTTGCGGCAATCGTCAAGCGAATGTAGTTGCAAGTCACTGGACTTGACAAAATGACTGCCACACATGTTGCACTGCAGCTTAAAGCCCTGACGACAGCTGCAAGTGGAAGAGACCAAAAAAGTATTACAAATGGCCAATAGGAAAAGTTTTTACAACGCACCCATCGATAAAGGTCGCCTCCATCTCCATCTCCATCTCCATCTCCTTCTCAGCTGTGTTCCCACGCTTAATTCCAGTCTCAAGTGTTGGCAGCCGCTGTTGCCATTTGATTGCAACTTTTGTGTCCTGCTGCACGGAGTTGCCAATATGCCTCAGCTTTAAATTTGGCTTATCCGTGAAACGCAGCGAACGCCTCAATGCCTGCTCCTCTTCTTGATCTTCCCTTGGCCATGAACGCCAACTGCAGACATCGATGCTGTGGCATGGGGCCAGATCCATTAATTGGTTGCAGCTCCACTTTTCGACGGCCCGACGTACGACAATCGATACGAAATTGCCGGCAATCCTTGAATGCAAAAGTGGTCTAATTAGATTTCTTGTCCCTCATTTCTGCAAAGACTTACCATTCATCGTAATCGAAATCTGCATGTCTCCATATCTTCTGGCTACGTTTTGGATATCTGCATTTCAAGGGCTCTTTAGGTCGTCTATAGAATGGCAGATTCGGAAATCGTAAACGCGTCTCTTTAAATAAATACAAAGTCTTTTATTTGATTTACAATACAATAGTCTACATTTTACCCTCATATTGTGCATAAAACACTTCCCGTTTCCTGTTGTAGCGATCGGAAAAGAGACTGCCAAACATTTTAAAGGGACCTACTTCAAAATGAGAATGTCTTACGCAATCGAAGTTTGCTCTATTTTAAAGCTTATTTATAAGCTGAGTCGACACTGTCGGCAAAAAAAAACAACAATACGCAATGTTGTTGGAAATTGCGATAAGAAGAAAAAAAGAAACAGCTTGCGAAAATTGAGTCATAATCAGCTCTGATAATTATTTATAAATAAAGGCTTGTTTATTTATAAGAGATGAGTGGGAATTAAATATTCCAGAAAACGAGGGGAAAACCTTCAAATGTGTTGAGGAATGTTACGGTTTTTTAAAATTCTTATTTTATTTATAAATTAGAAAAAGTGCTAAGATTGTAAGAGTTTAAAATGTAACATATATTATGCAAATAGTAAACTTACATCTTTTCAAGCTGAGTAAATAAAGCATACATCTTCACTTTTTGGGATAAAATAAATATATGTAAATAACTGCATAAGCAGTTCTTCTTTATCTTTTTATAATTTAAAATCCTATGTTGTTTAACTCAACTGCTGATTTATAATTTGATTTCTAATGCTAAATACATAAATAAACACTTTAATAAAAATTACAAACTCTAAAAAATAGGAATCGATAAGAGTACAGTAAGACTGTATTTATTGAATTGTTTATCTTAACGCTAAATGTACATAGATACTTATTATTTATTGCGCTAGTCACAAATAATTGCCTATGTTCATAATAACTAATAGATTTGTAAGAATCTGAATAACAATTATATTTACCAAAGGGAAAATAAAAATAATTGAAGTATAAGCGTTTTTATAAAGCGTCATTAATAAAGCTTCCTCAATTGTTTACATACTCAATGAGTATTACTCATACCTTACGAATTTAAAACTCTGTATTGTTTTACAGTTCAAGCCCACGCTGAATATTATAATGCTGATAAGGCTTTACACCAACAAACCATTTGCACAATGAAAATTATAAACTAATAATGCATAAAAAGGGGCGGTTGGCGTGTGGAAAGAGTTTTCGCCATCAAATCGCAAACTTTGATAGTCGAGCACGTAGCGATTTCGAAGCGAGCAACCGCAGCCACCAAAGAGCATGGCCCAAAGAGCATGGACACGGGCACTACATGAACACAAACATATATACATACTATATGTATGTACATGTTTACACATGTATGTGAAGCTGGAAATCAGGCACGTAATTGGCTATTAACGCTGGCCACTGCACAAAGCATAATGGCTAATTTCAGCTGTTGTTATTGTTGTCATTTTAGCTAAAATTGCTAGTGTTAATTGAATTAAAAGTGCAAAATTTTGTCGCTCCAAAGTTCACAGAAATCAAATTAAAAATATTAACACACAGAGAGAGAGACAGAGCCTGTCTAACTAAACAATCATACTATATGTAAAATAAATTGAATTTGCATATTATTAGCATGTGTTTTCACCCAACTATTTTAAATGTTCGGGAACCGGCAAAGCCGTTGGATGGCGAGGGAAGTCGGTGAAAGGGTAGCGGGTGGCCAGGGCACGATATAAAAATAATCCCAATAAAATGCATTTTTCATGTCAAACGCCTGAGCTGGTGGAATAACCTGAATGCACGCACAGGACTTTGTGGAATTGCACGCAAACAAAGTGTTGCACAATCAATGCACATGCTGCACCAAGAGGAAGGGGCAGAAATAGGGGGTCGGGGCAAGGGAATGACAGTTCTCAATTGGGCGGTTCATTGAGTGTACCAAGGGCGTGGCAACTCTTGTTTTATGTAATAACAACGAAACGAAAACAAAATAACATTTGTGCTGTGGGCGAGCTAAGCTAATGGCCAAAGAATAACATCTTTGTTGGCCAAAAGAGATGAGAGTGCATCAAATGCAATTGCCACAAATCAGCTTAAGTTCTGTGTTGCATTTGACTAAACAACTGGACTTAGATGGTTGGTTGGTCTTACCGCGTGCCACAGCTGGCGCCTTTGAGGCTATTTGGCTTGTTGCCAAATTCAATTTATTGTCTTAAAGCGCTAAGCCACAGCACGACAGGCTAACACAATAAAGCAACAAAGGATTATCTTTGGCCTGAACCTTTCTACACCCACTTTCAAACCTCCTCCCTCTCCCCACCCTACAACACCCATGATCAGCTCCATCTCCTCTGTCAACGACTTGAAAAGTTACTGTACACATAAGTTGAAGGGGGACAATGTTAAAGTAAAAGTCAGCAAAAGTTATACAGTGCTCGCTGATAGCGAACGGGTCACAACTTTCCAGATGAAAACGAAAAAAGAATGCAAAATGAAGGCAAAGTTTTTCATTCGAATTTCCCATTCTCATACCCTAAAAGCTAACGTGATAAAAAAAAAAAAGAAAGATGAGTTTTCCCCTCACAAGTAGTTCAATTAATTAAAAGTCAGGCAAATGCATAACGAGCAAAGCTCAAAAGGTAAATGGTGAAACTAAAGTAGGGCTAAGCCCTAGGGTTAATATCCCTCCTTCAATCTCTCGTCCTTTCGCATCAATTAGCTTGGCTGTAAAACACACACATCTGTCTATAAAGTGCTTTCATTTCTCACAAGTTGGTTTTCATATTGCGATTGTAAAATAAATGAAGCCAAGAGTTACCTTGAATTATCTCTAGTGAAGTAATTGAGAAAACCAAAAACTCAACAGATCCCCAACTGTAGCATGGTATTTAATGGATTTACACAGTTCTCTCTACGAATATTACAAGTATTTCGGCTACTTCCGAGTCGCCAAGACAGCGCACAAAAGTAGGCAATACAAAAAGCAACAAACCGGTTGAGGCGTCGCGACGGCTTTGTTGTCGTTGTCGTTGGGCATTGTTGTAGTTTGTCGGATTTTAGGGCGACGCCAACGCACTTAGACACTCCCACGCATACTTGCAACATGTCTTAACTCATTAACAGCGGCATTCCACACTTCACTTGCCACACACACACCGTTGTAAATGTTCCGCAGCAGAGATTACTTTGCCTGATTCTGTGGCGTTGCATGCTCAGTTCAGTAGGTGACACCAATGCGCGTAGGTGTCGCCTCCATATCATTTGGCCTATTTGTTGCTGTAGTTGTTGCAACCGTGCCATGTCGGCACTTCGTGCACTTGACGCCATTGCTCCAGATTTGTGCGTCTGTGTGCTGTGTGCTGTGTGCTCTGTACTTCAATATAACCGTGTATGGTTGCATACAAGTTAAAGTCAACGATACCCTAGGGGAAGTGCGCCATTAGAGTCTCGACGGGCTTTCATTTTATTATAGAAAAGTTAACCCACGTAAGTTTAAATGCTGCACAAGTTGCGAGCTGAGTGCGTGATATATCTGTGATACATCGAATGCTCCTTTAGTCACTAGTTTCTTGTAAATTTCTCGACTCCCTTCGAACTTTGTCTTTTTTATTCGATTCTTTCGTCCTTCTTTTCTCGTCTGCTTTTCTTACACGTAATTATGCAAAAGTTATTTAAATGCCGTCATCGTCACCATCGGCGTCGTCTCGCCGGCAATCCGTCTGGAAAATCAGTCAGTGCTTGAGCTGTCGTGTTAAATTATTCAAAAGCTACAAGCGAAAAACAAAAAAAAAAGGTTCATTAAAAAATGCATTGCATTGGTCATTGTGTGCAGTGTTTACTGTACATTTCAGTGAGACTGTTTCGTTGCACTTGGCTCAAAAATGTTGGCCATTTGCTGCCAATCGCTGGGAAATAGCGTAAATCCGTCAAGTCGAATGTGTGGCCAACAAATCGGGGCCAATGTTTGCATTTAATTGCAATGTTGAAAAACCGGAGTATTCAGATACATATATATAATTACTCGTAATGAGCGTTTTGCGTGTGTTTCCAAGTGGATGTAATGACGATGTAAGGACGATAGAGTATAAATTTTATATTTAGCTTTGGTGCAGGCAAAATTATTCCTCTATATTCTATATCGGTATATTAATCAGAAGTTTTGAAAAATGAGTTTTTAAGTTGCAATAAAGTGTAAAAGCATACAACTTTTAAATCTAGCTACTTAGTTACTAAGATGGCAATACTGCTTGTGATTTGTGGTCACTCGGTTGCTTCAGATAAATAAATGCAGGTGTCGTTTTAAATTTTAGATTACCATTAATAGCCTAGTGAATCCTTCTTAGTTGCCTGGACTATTTAAATATCTATACATTATAAATATGTTATGTTATAAACAGAATTTAAAATACTAGTTTTTATAGTTTTAATTTAACTCTTTTTATCTGTTATCCTACATTTATTATTTGTGTACTGTATCACTTAAATGAACTACCCCCTTGAATATTGGTTTAAAGTAGCTGTTAAGTAGTAGGCCTTAACTATTGAGTCTTATCAATGGACAATAATTGTCATTGCCTTTATTATTCAGAGTATGTATGCACAATGGTTGTGCCACAATCATCGTCGCCTCGTTATAAACATTGCCACACATATAGACCATAGTATTGGTTGGCACTTAAAGCGACAAGCGGACAGGACACTTAATTACATGCGTAGTACAGTCCTCTCGTGGCATGTCGGGCTCTGTGCCAGGCTTGTAGTTTGGTTGGTTGAACGACTCACAGTCTGTCGACAGGCAGTTGGCTGTCAATTATGGCATGTTCGACATGGGGCCGTATCCATGTTCCGGGTATCAATCAAATGGACATGTTACAATAATTTCATTTCACAACAAAATTAAATGCAGTCGCGTGCCAAGCATATTTACATGACTATTAAATTAAAAAACATGAATGGACAGAACACGGACAGGACAAACACATGAGCTGCCAACGTTTAGTCAACTTTGAATGGCTGTCTATAGAAATGGTTTATTGACATGAGAGAATTTCAAAAAATGACAAATTTCAATGTACATATCTATGTATGAATGAGGGCGGATACCAGGTGGCAATAGACATTCTAACTACTAATGAAAAGTAAAGAAAAGTTAATTTATTTTGATATTTCTGTGAAATTAATTCCAAGTGGAATTTAAAATATACACATAAAGAAAAAGTTCAGTATTTCCGGAATAAAATTAATCCAAGCCGTGTTACAAATGGGGTGATATAGAATTTTATTAAGCCGTGTTCAAAGTGTGTTTAAGTGTGGCTTTTCATTTTATTATCTGCCTGTACTTTGATGTTATAAGAATTTTCTAATTGAATAAAATACATTAGGCATATTTTAGTGAAAAGTCTTAAAAAATTAAAGCTGAAATCAAGAATTTTATTTATTAAGTTTAGAATGTTTTGTATCTTAGTTTAGTTACACCAATTCCACACTGATTCTATTACTTATATCTATGCCTATAATACTTGTATCACTACAAATACTTAAAATTTGTTTTTACAAACTTATCGATTCTAGACCTACAAACTCTTACACTAATACTAATTCTTATACCTATAGTTTTACTTTTACCTATCTGACTCGGCTTTTCTGTTTTCCCAAATCATGGCCTCAACTGTTGTATCATTTAAACTCATCACATTATTTATTGCTATACTGCTCTAAGCTCTTAGATATCTATTTACAAATGTAATTAAAAGTTGTTATATCTGGATCTTTATATTGTATTTTGTTTCAGCGCAACGTTTATTGACATCGATATGATGGCCACTTCACAGGATTACTTTGGCAATCCTTACGCACTCTTTCGCGGACCGCCGACCACTTTGCGTCCGCGAAACTCACCTCTGGGTGTAGGGGCACATGCCCATGTCGGGTATGCGGCACTCGATCTGCAGTCACCGCATAAGCGCCATATTGAAACGGATGTGCGAGCACCACCGCCACCGCTGCCACCGCCGCCGTTATCACTTCCGCTGCCACCATCATCGCCGAGGTAAGCCAGAGTCGAATGTGCAGGCGGGGTAGCGCTAGACAAGCACAGAATTGAATTGAATTGAATGAGAATACGAATTGAATCAGAATTGAAATGCATATCATCAGCAACACATCAACACTTCTTCTATGCTAAGTCTTCAATCAACAAACAGCGCGCGCCAACTAAAAAGTTTGAGTTTGATTTTTGAATTTCTTTTATTGTCTGTTGTCAATCAAGTTAAAGTAAAGTAAAAAAATGCCCTTAGATAGTTACGGCCAACAACAAAGTAATCAACTAGAGTCTTTTTAAATAACTGCTATTCGCTTTTGTTCAATTAAAAAAAAAATATGGACCCTGATCCCATCATAGAGAGAGTGAGAAAATGGAGACTATTCAAATGAATGTCAGATAAAAAAGTGTTTGCTACGCTATTTAAGATAAGTCCTAAAGTTAGTAGTAGTTATTCTCAGTCATAAGTCAAATACATAGCTCACTAAGCTGATAATGTGTATACTATATGTTAATCTGTAAGACACAACACCAATATAATTATAATCCGTAGAGTTCTCCATAGTTATTAAACAAAACTACATACATATGTAACTAGTTATTCAGCTATTGCAGAGCAGTTCAACAATACACATGCACTTGTACCGTTGAAGATGAGATTTCGTAATATTAAGTCAACAATAACTAAAAAAATATTCATATATTCATAATTGACACAATATCTATTCAAAGTTCAAATTAACTATATTAATATAAGTAGAATTATTTAACAATGTAGACTGCTAAACTTTGCCCAAATCAGCGTACTCTAAATTAGATAAACAATAATACATTCATATATACGAATATAATCAAATACGGTGCATACCAAAAGTATACCATGCAATAAAGCTAATATTCTAATTAAAAATTAAATTATATACGATAGTAAACTATATACCGATACTACCAATATCTAGCTATATATACATATGAACTAACATATTATATACGTACTAGAGAACAGCTAACTTTGAGGGTCCACAGTGGTTCCCATACTACTCAGTATACTACACAATATGCATATAGCATATGCATTTACAAATAAGTAGAAATGTAGTGAACTATTTATGAAATTCAATATATATTCTAAAATCATAATGCCTACTCAAGTTCTTAATCAACAATAACAAATCAAATTACTACTAATGTTAACTCAAAGTATACGTACACGATTAGCCTCTTGAACTTGAAGAATTTTTGAAAGCAGCCTAAGTAGTTCATTCAAAGCAATACACTAAACAATAATTAACCTACAAGTAATTTAATATTTATCTAAATAATATTTCCCATTAAATAGTAAAGTATACTAAATTTGGTAGCGAAATTAATTTGTAGTTTTTAAGTAAAAGATTCGTTTATGCCTAAATAACCATTAGTCATTCTAAATCCTAGGCATAAACATGCACCTAATGAGCACATTGTAAAATGAAAAATTTTGAACCAAAAGTACAAAATGTTAATATAAAAACCCGAATTGGCAAGCCAAGAAATTTATAAGTATACTTCTTAAGTTTAGAACTAAGCAATTGTAAAGCAAACACTTTTCAAGTGACAAGTATTTTAAAGATAGCGAAATCAAGCATACTGTGAGAATATCCAAGGAATGGAGCAGCCGTCTTCAATCAACAAACCCATTGAGTAGCCGGCGGCAATCATCAATCAACATATAATCCGAAATGCAAGCATTGCTACTGAATGCTGAACCATGACAACATAGTCAAAAACAATTTATTAGCTTAGCAAAGTCGAAAAGTTTTTCCATTTCTCTCTCATAAAAAGTAATCAAACCTAACCTAACAACAATCAACATGCACCCAAAAACCTGTCAACGAGCGCGGTAAGTCAAGAGCCATTTAAATTTAACTGTAAATCCCCCACGTGTCTAGCCAACGTAGTGCCAAATGTAGTATAAACTAACTCACTTAGAACTGCATTCGGGCCAAGCCGATGAAGGCGCTGTGCATGTGAAGGCCCTTTCTCTGGGTGATACAACTTGCTCGACCCATAAGCAAATCTGTAGCGGATTAACTAGTTAGTCCTAGGAATTAAGATCTATTCGTAGATGCATTGTGCGCATGCCACACCAAAAACAATTGTGAACCTCTTAAGCCCTACGGTGCAACAACATGCAAAGCAATACGAGTGGCATATTATTAATATTAATTCACTTCTAAAACTATCCCCTCATGCAACAACTCAACTACATTTGTAAACATGCAACCATGTCCCCCGAAAAACTCGACAAAAAATATTAAGCCATTTTTCGCTAAGCTCATGCAAACGGTAATTAAATTTGCGATACAACTTAGAAATGGGCATTAAAGATCTAACCAATCGAGCGTTATGACCCCGACCTCGACCATAATCAAATCTAACGGAAATGCCTTCACAAAAGCCCTAATATCTCGTATGCAAATGCCACAAGGCACGCAAAAAGTAAATTTAAATATATTTATTTGCTTTATACTCTTTTCCTTTGTTTCATTCCTAGTATATTGTGAAGTCTTTCTTAAAAGAATAACATGATTAAAATTTTATTTAAGGTTTGATTTCTTATGAAGTGATATTAAATATTCTCTGGAATAGAAGAATGTCTGATGATTGAGGAATATGTTTATCGAATAACTATGCCATATAACAAATGTACAGAAAACATCATGTAAACAAGTTAAAAGAGTATACAAACTTTAGTTTTGTCAAGTAACTTTAAATTCTCGCATTCTTGGAGTTTATTTTACATTCGAAGTTTTAAAGGCACATGCAACTCATGCCGTGTTGCATGATGAGTGGAAAGTTGGCAGTCATGCACTTCCGGCTGAGCGTGAACAAGAAATACTGTACTATCAACTCTTTTGTAGTTAGCTAACACATGTAACTGTCAAATAATAATGTCCTGGCACTTGCAGTTCTTTGTTATGTGTCATTTTGACATGCCAATTCTTAAATCCCATGATAATACCTACGGCCATCAAATGTGACAATTGGTATCAATATTTGGTGTCAATATTGAAAGGCTTTAATGAACACAACCACACACACACACACACATGCAAAACACACCGGATGTGAGTCTATTTGCAATTTGTCAAAGTGCTTGAGCTTGGTTCATTGCGGTAACCGAGTCAATTGCCCAGCAGCGCATTCGTATCATTTGTGTTGACCTAAGCCGGGGATAAGAGACCATTTATAAAATACTTAGCTCGTTTAGGCCATATTTTCAGCCCAATAACGATGCACTCGAAGCCATACCCAAACACAGACGAATAATAATAATAATAATGGCTAAATGGCCCCAAGTCTTGTAACACCATTAGGAAGCTGCAATTTCAGAATACGTCTATAGGCTAAGACCGAGAAGCTGCGACTGAGACTGAGACTGAGGTTGAGGCAGCGCCTCTTAATGGAATTTAATTCTGTGCAACTTGCAAACTCTGAACAAGAGTGAATGCCACTTGGCTTAGTCTAATGAATGCAGTAGACTGTGGAACTGGAGCAGGATAAACACAAAAGACTGGGGCTATGGCTGAGACCGAGGCTAAAGCTGAAATTGAGACTGAGACGAAGGCGATGTTGTTGGGGTTGCCAGGAAGCACGCACTGACACCAATACACACACACACACACACACACACATACACACTCACACACACAATGCTTATGGGAATAGGCAAAGTGATGTCGCTATTTGTTTGCACGCCTTCCACTTTCCTTCCTCACCTCGTCCCACACCAGAGTCTAAGTGGCCTCACTCAGCATGTTGTGCGTATTTCAAAAGGAATTGCCCATGGTTATGGCTAGTTGAAACCTGTAATTAAAAACTGTACAGAGCACATCCAAGTTCATGGAAAATTATGTGTGTTCCCGGATGAGGGCAGTAAAAGCTATTGGCATCTGTTGCAAGTGTCAAAAGTAATTGCGGAAGCAACCACAAATAGAAAGCATTTGCACCTGCGGCCAAGACAAGTCAATAAATCACTTCACAGTAAACAACCATTGGCAGAAACAAATGTTAAAAAAGTAATAATAAATACAAAAGCTTCTACATATTTCATTACTTCTCCATTCGCATCGAACGAACAAAAACAGCTAAACACTTTTTGCTCAAGTTCACAGTTCTCCCCCAGTTCTTGTACTCATTTCAGCCAAAAAGCTGCACATTCCCATAATGCGCCATTTTGTAGGGCTGCCATATTTTGTGCTAAAGACATTTCCGCTTTCGTTTCCGCTTTAGATATTTACTCGCTGCGTGGCGCCTGTTTGTTCAACTAACACTTGCAGACATGATTTCTTATGGTCTTACGAATTTCAACAGGATTAAAGTTGTGTTTTTCGTTAAGATTAAATGAAACTGGTGCTATTCAAAGGTTACAGACAATTTGAAATTATAATTTAATTATCAACACGTAGTCAGCTAAGAAAGTTTATCGTAATACAGGAATTATGTTCATAACTATATTACAGGGTTGAGTATTTCGGTATAGTGCTTTATCTTTCGTTTCCTACATTTTATTTGACTAACTAAAATGGCAACAACACGGTTGAAGGAACTAAAAAGTCAGCTGCAGAAAACCAAACTCTTTTCATTACCAGAGCTTATAGGTTCTTAGTCATTGAATAGTTGAGCACTGGGTAGGACAGTAGGGCATCTTAAGTTAGTCACCCATAATATATGCACATAATAATTTATTTTTATAAATATATTAAAAGAAGAGACTGTTTCTGTGTAAGAAAATACACAAACAATTAAGATGTCAGTGAAATATTTGATTCGCAATTAAATAAAAAACAAGTTTGAGTTAATAATGCAACTGCAGTCACAATCTTACCATTTAGGTATTAAGAAATATGCATTCTTATATATTTAAATTACATTTGCACACAGTTGAATGTACATTAGTATGGATTAAATTAAATTTGGAAAAAATAAAGGTTGTCTTTACGAAAGGTAAAATCAATATTCAGAATAAAAGTGTAAGAGAGCTTTGCAAAATAAAAAGTTGCCAATTCATTGAAATGCTTGACTAATTGGCAAAATTTATTCAAGTTTCAGTGTGTTCAGTTTTAATAATTCACAAAAGCCTTAAAGTGAAGCTTACTTACAGAAGACCGACAAAACTGACTAACAAAACGAAATGCTTTTTATAATTAACTTTTGTCAACTGGTAGCAAACATTTTACACATTGGTCTCGGTTGGCTTTGCAATGATGAGATCCCCAGGACAAAGGACACCAAATGTCAAGTCGAGGCACAAATAGAAGAGCAAATGCTTTTGAGTGTGGCTAATAGCACAAATCATAATTTTAAATATGTACATATACATATGTAGATATATATATTTATCAACCCGTCTTGTGTCTGGGTTTATTTGTGCCCGTGTGACTTTCTGCAACTTATCACTTGGGCAAATGAACTGACAGGGCTGGCTTCTGGTCTGCCACCATGGTGTGGCACAGTAAATCGCAGTGAGTCTATGAAATACCGTCATTGCCACATACTCTACACTCTGAACTCTGCACTCACCTGCAGTTGATGCGACTGGGCGCTTGATTTACTGTTGATTACAAATTACGAGTATTTGCGGCAAATGTCTGGGGAATTGTTTGGTCGTGATTATTTGCAATCCAGACGAAAAATAAATACAAGATGTTTAATTTAATGGGCTGATTTAATTTCTCTAATATGGAATATGAATTATGCATACGGTCAGATCCCTCTGAAGGTGTTTGCTTGCCTATTGCAATTGTTTAATCAAATGGAAAACTGCTGATTATTAAGGCCAATTGCTTTCAAATAGCCAGGCCTATTGTAGTTGCACTGGTAATTTAATTACATTATTTATGAGTATTATACGACTCGGGGGCTTGTTAAAAGACTTTGCACTTGAGTTGCTGCTGGCAATTATGATTTGCGCACCCCTCACGTAACGTATACGCACTGTAGCATGTAACAATTAAGCAAACTGGGCAAAAAGGCACAACTGTTCGCATATACTGTATTGCTCTCTTTTGCCGTCAATTTGGGTCACTTAGCATTGAAGTGCATAGGTTATACGGACTCTAGAATGTAATTTGCATTCGGGTTATTAAATTGGCAGACAGAAAAGCAAGCGCTTTGACAATAGCAAATTACAAAACACTCCTATTGGAGTTTACACAGATGCAACTACCTTCACGAAGACTAAAAATTACAGCAGCATTAAGCAGACAGACAACCCCCTGACCCTATATATCATTGTGGTGGGCAGGGACTACTGCGTCTGAGTGTTGCATATTTCATTAAAAATATTGCATGCCATTGCCTAGCTGAGTACTTGCAACTGTTGGCTGCTTCAGTGCACGCATCACAACTCCCAACCAACCCTAACCCCAACCTCCAATTCCCTGTACCCCATACATATGTTGAGCAACTGCGCAGTGCGTGTGTTTTATGAAATGACACACACACACACACACACATAATCATGTGCGTAACACTTTAGCACTAGTCCCAGTTAAAGGTAAAACGGTAAGCAAGTGTGTGGATGTTGGCAACAAAACTTGGCTCGATGCGTAAGTAGGCAGCTGGGGAGAACTGGGCGTCATTTGTGCGTGGGCGTTCGAGATCTTCAAGTATGTGAATGCGTGCGTATGTGTGTCTGTGTGTGTGTGTAGAAGCTAAAAGTGAAACCTTTCCGATGCAGGCCGCTACTTGAAACTGCTTCAAGGTGCGCAACTTTTTTATTTTTTGTTCTTGTTTGTTTTGTTTGCATTTCCCCTTTTGCTCAGCCTAATGCAGCTTATTGAATAGCTGAGTGGATGACTTGGCTTTATTTTTCTTTTAATTAATGCGGCAAACGTGCAAATAATACGTCACATTTATTTTCCAACTCCAGTTCACATTAAGAATCAAAATTTATAATTGTTTATTCAGCGGTGCTTTTACATTGGATTAATACGAATAACTTATTACAATTAATTATTATGTTAGCAAATGTTAGCAAAGTGACTATATGCATTTTAAAGTGCAGTTTTGTGCACTTTTGAATAACTTCCATTTTCTTATTTAATTTTCAAAAATACCCATTTGTGCTATAAAATTTCATTGCCTACTTTTGTGCGCAATCAAACAATATTAGTGCCAGCCTGAAAGTATGCAACAGCCTGGCCCTATATTTTTCGGCATTATGTTAAATCACATGGCCAATATTGGGGATTCCTAGATCCCTTTCTATGTCCCTAGTCTGTATGTACCAGGGAGCGTTGTAGATTTTTCCTGAGTACCTTGCTCTGCATCGCCGGAATCTTGTTTAAATGGAATGCCTGACATTGACAGACATAAACAGAGACCCTAAGCAAGTACACGTACTTAGTAAGAGGCAAAAGTGCTCAATAGATATGTAACAATATAAGTACGCTCGTGCTATTCATATTTCTAAATTTAATCTAATTAACTTGTGACACTTTGCTTGAACTACTGTGCCAGAATGTGGGCCAAAACAGACAGCTCGCAAGTGTAGCGAGAATGGAAAAAAGATGAGTCAAACGCAACATATGGAAATACACTTCTTTACATAAACTTGATATATGATTACATTGAAATATATTAAATTTATTATTATTATGAACTTATTACACTTTAACCTAAGACTCTAATTTCGATAGCAATGGAATAAAGGGATCAACTTAAGACATACTTTACGAAAAGTCTAATAATATATTTATATGTAATAACTATAAGCTTATTACGCTTTTTATATCTATCCTATCATATTCATATAAGTTGAGCATTGTAACATTGTTTGCAATGGAATCGACTTTGGAAATGTACAACCCAGACTTCAATAAGCTGATTTAGTAATTTTTTACATTTCGCGTCGTCTTCCTTTGCTTTCTTCTTTGCACTTTGTATGCTAAAAAAGCAGTGGGCTTAACCTTCACCGGGCTGTCACAGTTACCTGGTTACCTGGTCCTCCGTTTTACCTTTGTCGCCATGTACGCAGGCCATAAATTTTACTCAATCAGTGAGCTCAAATACAATTTGCCTCTAGAATTGTCACCTACATTTTGTTTGGCTCAAAGCAAAATTATGAGCCACTTGCTGACTTGTGGCGTTTAGTAATTGTCGAATCGTCGTGGCAATAAAATCGCAGAATAGTAACAAGAAATAAACTATAAACTGTAAAAGTTTGGCAATTGTGAGTAATATTCCCAGGCCAAGAGCTGACAATTAATAGATATAATTATATTTAACGTTAATTGATAAATTGATGGACATTTAAATGACTGTCCAGCGCCATTAAGCAGACTCAGTACAATAATGTCAAACATTGCCGACCATTTTTGGTCAGCAAAGTGGCACCGACCAAGCGATTCAAGCAATCCGGGCGATCTCGGCTTATACCAGATCCAAGACAATGCAAATTTCAGAGCAGATTCCATTGTCAGACATGACCGTCGCTTAACCATTTTGGCCAAGGAACTGGCGCTGACTCTGACTCTGACTCTGGCAATGGAGCCAATGAAGCTATTATTTGTGGGGCCTGGCAACACACAATTGCCACGGCTGTCTCTGTTTTGGCCGCTTCGTAGGTGTCACTTACCTAAAAGACTGTAGGGAGCAAGAGAGTTGGAGCTGGAATCGGAGTTGCAGTTGCAGTTGCATTTACAGCCCCCGCTGCACGTGCGCGCTTGTCTTTCACTTGTCTGTGGCACCGTTGCAGGAATTGCAGGAGCACTTTTCGCAATTAGCTGAATAAAATTACCTACTCTCTGTACCGGACACTTGTATCTGCTATCTGTTTGTGCAATTGTTGCATGCAACAATTTAGATTAGACTCCGACTCCAACTGCAACTGCAACTCCGTCTTCGACTTTGACTTTGTCGATTGTTCTCTGCTGTCTGCTCCATAAAAATGCATTCTTCTGACGGAAGACTAGCCAAAGTCGTAGTCATTTTGCCTCTAATCTAAATGTTTAGCTTAGACATTTGATGACCAACATGCGCCGTTGCCGTTGCTGTTGCTGTTGTTGTTGCCACTGCCCGGGCTGGGGCTGAGTGGCAGCTTCAACTTGGCTGTCAATCGTCGTCTTCTCGGCTTGGCCGCCAGCACAACAAACGGTGGCACTTTACAGTTGCACTTGCGGATTGTGGATTGCCCACAAAGCAGTCAATTATTGTAATCCATCCGGCCTGCTTCTACTGCAGACTTCGCAATCCTAATCCGCATTGTGGTGTGGGCGTCTATTTAAAAAGAGTAGTGGCAATTTGGCAGCGTGCTGCATTAACCCATTGACCTTGTTAAGCGGGCTTTTGGTGGGCGACCGATTGATGTGGCACGTTTTTGCGCCACATTTGATGTGTTTGGCTTTCCTGCCCAGACCGGTTGGCGGATTTAGATTCAGATGCAGATTCGGTCGACAGCAAATTCGACACCCGGGAAAATCAATCGCGCAAATCTTATCATTAAAACATCAAAAGTTGCCAGCCAACATGAAATCGCTGCCAGGCAGCAACTTAATTTTCCGACAGTCGTCAACAGACGACGAAGATGGCAACACACAACATACAGTATAACAGACAACACAGCTGCAACCATCAGCGGCAATCAACGGCAGACAATCAAATGGAGGGGCAGCCAAAACGGCCCGGATAAAATCTACAGGTGCCAGCGAGTCAGTTGGCCAGTCAGTTGGCCAGTCAGTCGGCCAGTCAGTCGGTCGGTAGATTCATCCATCTATCCATCTATCCATCTATCCACCTATAAGTGCCGAGCAAAGCCACTTTTCCGTCAAATGTTGCAACCGGTTTCAATGATTTTTTCAAAATTGCATTCGTGTGTTGATCCACGAGCTGAAGTTGTAGATGATGAGAAGGATTATCTGCAGCATTGACAACCATCTCCATTTTCAACTCCAAGCTGTCTGAGTGACATGCAGAAATTATGTTTTGCCACATTGCAAACTTTCAAGATGCCTCTGGCTACTTAACACCCCGTTGCATTTCCGTGCTGCCCCTCACTCACTCATACTCTCGTGCTAATCAGTGTCAGTTGTAATTAGAAACAACGTGCGTTGGAGCAAAGTCTCAATATAGTCATAAAATATGCATTGGCCCAAGTGATCAACTATAAATCCTTTAAGTCAGCTCCGATTAGAATCGAGTTATAAATATAAATGTCATAGAAGCTGATTGGATTTAACAATTAAAATCTTTCTCCTTGCGGCACCAATAGTTCTATGCAATCCAATAAAAAATAATTAGTGTTTTAAATTCCGAATACCAAAGGTATTGATCAATAGATTAACCAAGCTTAAGACCATTTTAAAGTTTCCAAATTTTTATATATTTCAAATAGATAAAAAGAAAACTTAAGATATGGATTAATAAATTAACCCCGTTTAAAACCATTTTTATGTTTCAAATTAAAAAAAGAAGTGGAACATTCACATGAATTTTATTAATACAATAAATTAGCTCGAAACAGTTGCAATATTGGAGATTGCCTGTGGAAGCTGCTGGAAAATAATTCGCCTAATAACTTCATTATGAGAGGATGGGACGCGGGGCGAGCGATTTGTTGATTGTTATATATAACATGTGGCACATGCCACATGCTCCACTCTCCCCGTTCTCATGCCCAGGTCAGAGACAAGCGATGGCATTGGCAGCGTTTTACAGTTTTGTCTTCGCTTCAAATATACAAACCGTTGTCAGTTGCTGTTGCTGTTGCTGTTGCACCTGCAGCAACGGCAGCAGCCATCGGCGCATCATTGCAACAACAGCAGCAACAACAAGAGTAACATGTTTTCTGCAATAAATCTCAATTTAAATGGCGCCCCAGCATGCGTGGCCAAAACGGTGCTTGAAGCTTGGCCTTCCACTGGTTTTCCTTCAGCTTTTTTGCTTTGCTTTTGGCTTTCTTTCTCTCTCTCTCTCTCTCTACGTATTTTTGTATCTCAGCTCATTTGTAGCAGCGCGCGTCAAATTTGTTGCCGAACCAGTTAAGAGGCAACAACATTGGCAACAGCTGCAGTTAGCCACATCTTCGATCTGGGAGGCTCGAACTGTACTCCGGGCTGTGTCCGTTGAATTTCGAATTGCGATTTACTGTGCCAAAGCGCGATCATTATCCTAACGCAATTTATGCGCACCAGTTGCTCCCCACGCCCAACCTAATTGCAACAGGCAACCTGCAACGTGCAACTTGCAACTTGCAATCGGCAAATGTATTGCATTGTTAGCTGCCTTTTGTGTGTGTTACAGTAGCTGCCAGCAAACAGTTTGCAACAACAACAGCAACAATAGCAACAACAACGACAGTCCGTAATGGCGATAATCATTATAAAAATCGAACGCTGCTTGATAACAACGACAACGACAACAGCAACAACAACAACCACAATAATGTAGCAGCTAGCAACTGGCAACTGGCAACAGGTTCTGCACGCGTCACCAGCTCCTCCACCAAACATCGACCCGTTTGAACTAGCATTAGCAGGCAATCTTAGGTCTTTGTCTTCCTGCCATCAACAAGATCGTTTCGTATCGACATTGAGCCTGCCCCAAACCAGCCCCAACCCCCTCTGGACTGTATACAGCGCGGAGCCAAACCAACTCTGACCAACTCAGAGCTTAGGCATATGTGTATGGACATACCTCGAAGTATTAACATTGCCATCAACGGATTTGTCGGTCTTTATCAATTACGCTGGCTGAATGCTGGATGCAACATTCTGCATTCTGCATTTGCCACATTTACAGCAAGTGGCATCGTCATTGGCATCTGCCCCTGCTCATCGTAACTGTTTCTGGTCAACTTAAGCCATGCCACATTGACAGCTTGCCTGAAATGTGAGCGGGATTTATTTGGCCAATTTGGAGATTGCTTTAGATCTTAAACAGAATTGAGCTCATAAATCTCCAAGTGTGATAAGTTAATTTATAATTACATATATATATATGTATATACCTGAACAAATTTGGTGTAAATTTATATATATAAATAAATATATATGTATATATAAATTTACACAAAATTTGGTCAGTTTGTTTGAAACTATACCAAACAAAAAATTTGAAATTTTGGTTAAGATATCTTAAGAATCAAAAAAGTTTCGGTTGATTTCGAACCGATCGTTCCTATGGCAGTTATATGATATAGTGATCCGATCCGGCCGGTTCCGACATATGTACTGCGTGCAGCAAAAAAAGGACCTGTACCAATTTTTATCAAGATAGCTTAAAGACTGAGAGACAACGGCTATGATGAATATTACAAAGGACAGAATATTGTACATTTTTAATATGAAAGTAGCAAAAAAATAATTGCATACTTGTAAGCACTGTTTCTTATACATTTTTCACTTAGAGTTCTCAAACTGTTAAAGCGAAAACTTGGCTAGTATCGTTGTATTTGCCAACTGATGTTGTCAGCTGCAATTTAAGGGTGGCTGGCGGTTTCTTCTCTTCCTGTTTTTTATTTTTATATTTGATATTATATTTTGTTGTTGTTTTTTAATGGTTTTTTTTCCTTTCTTTTTTTCTTGAATGGTTTTTTAATTTATTTTTGTTGTTGAGTGGTATTTTTCATATGGAATTTTTTTTATAAAAAATTTAATTTAATGTAGTTCTTATACGAATTGGGAGACATTAATAAAGAATAGAATAAATAGAATTGAGCTCATAAATCTCTAAATTGTAATTAATATATATGTATCATTCTAAATAGAAGAATTTTAAGTTCTTTTGGAGACTAATTGTATACTTTGCCGAACCATTATTTCTCTTTTAATATAATAAACTATACTTAGATGTACGTACAGTAAAAACGAATTTTTATAAAAAATATTGCTGTATTAAAATGTACAAATTTAAATAAAAATTATTTTTGTTTTTTTTTTTGAAAATGATTTTGAATATGGACTTAAAAATCTATATTTATTGCAATTACTTGTCTATAATCGTTACAATTTATCCATATAAATATGTAAGTGCATTTTTATTATCTTGTTACTCTTGAGTTCATTAATAATTCTTTTGAAAACGACTTTCCTTTTCTCTTTTACAATCGATATTACAATTGAAGTTTGATATGATTTTTATTTATGATATGGTTATCTCACTTTAAAGCTGTCAATAACTGAATATTACAAATGTTCTTTTGCGACCTCGTTTCTTTGTAATTCCATTTTATTTACATGTATCTGAATCTGAACATTTTACAAAATAAAAATGTCAAGCTTATACAAAGCCTATGAGGATTTTTAAGCTGAGAAAGATAAGTGTATAAGCGCATACATTTCATAAAACATTTCGAAATTTCTAAGTAAATAAGTTAGATACTTTTTGTTAGCCTCGTCTTGTCTTTCATCAGTCAGTTACAGTTAACTCTTTCAAGGACATAAAACGGCCAGTAAAGAGACAATGGCAGCTACAGTGCCTACTAGAGGTAAAGCCACACACGACTTGTAACAAGTGCAAGAAATAAGAAGAAAAAAAAAAGAAGAAAGAAAAGCATATATATCTGCGATGCTGTTGCCAATGCCACACGACAGCCCAACAGATAACTCACTTTATAAAATTGAACAGGCAAACAAGCCCGAGAGAACTCAGGGAATGACCAAAGCAACGGAGCAACAGAGCAACAAGAAACTAGAAACATAACAGGGAACAATAACGAGTACAAGCAGCGTTGATAGTTGGCCGATAACAGAGAGAAACAATAACAACAGCAGGGAAAGAAAAATCGAGGAATTTTCAAGTGGATTACCCAGTTTTTTTTGCAAATGCAATGTGAAAATAAATAAACTTGTGGCATGATTGGCTCTGCATGATTAGTCACATGTTGAAAGGAGAGCGGGATAGCAACAGGGTATGTGAAACAAGGAGAGCGATAGAGGAAAGGGGCAAGCAGTTGTGCTTAATAGAATTGATATAAGCAAGGCCGGTCGTAAGATACACGAAAGATAGGCAGCATCAACAGCAGCAACAGCAACAGCAGCAGCTACATTGCAATGCCGTTTTTGCTTGCAGCAGTTGCTGCTGCGGCAGCAGCAACAACAACAGTTATTGTAACAATAAAATTAGCTAACGATATGAAGGCAAGGCTAAACAAGCAACAATAACGGCAAACTAAGACAAGAAAACAGGAACAGGTGGCAAACGTTGCACGAACAACGGCAATTGCAATTGCTGTTGCCAGTTGCCAGTTGCCAATTGCCAGTTGCTGATGTTGCAGTTCAGTTGCAGCTCCTTTTGCCAAGTTAACGCTGCATGTAAATCATATTCGTGTCCTCTTAATGCTTCCATTTTATTTGATTCCCCTTTTATTTGGTATTCAATATTCAGGCAAAATCTGGAAATTGCTTTAAGTTGCCAGCTGGCTTGGGTCAAACAATTGGTAATTGCTGTTACCTGTTGCCACTGCCTTTTTGTCTTCGATCTTATTGATTGTCTGCTTCACGCTTTTCATGTTCGCTTTTCAGTCTTTGTCTTTGTCTTTATCTTACTGTCTTACTCTTGCTATTTGCCTTTGTGTTTGCCAGGGATTGCTCTTGTTGTCGTTATTGATGTTACACACTTTATTGGCACATTTATGGTGAAGTGAACTCCTTATTGTTATGTCGTTGCAGTCAAGCAATTATTTTATTACCTTTTGGCAGGAAGCGAATGTAAACAGTGTGATGCTGGGTGATAATGAAAATGTCTCAATTGGATTGACAGTCTTCACATTCTGTATCTGCAAGTGAATTCATATTTGAGTGTATGACATGGCGTATGCTTAATGAAGTACCTATAATTTGAAGATAATCTGTTTATCCTTATAACGACAATTTGCATTTTGTTTACTGTTGATTGTGCAATTAAAATTCGAATTAAGTTATTAAACTTTTGATTGAAAGCAATGTTGTATTTTATAACAAATTTAATTAAGTTGTATTTGCAAAATTTAAATAACATTTTACCCTTTTAAAAATTTGATCAAGTAAGCATTCTTGAGAATTGAATACAAATTTAAGTAAACAAAAATTGGTGACAAATCAAAGTCTTTATTTACTATTTACAAAGAATCATTTGAAAAGTTAAAAATTTGATCCACTGCGCACTTGTAAGAATTGGATTAAAATTCAAGTTAGCCACATTTGTTGAGAAACCAAAGCGGATAACTGATGCACTTTGTTTACCGGATTGTGTTGTTTATGTTGTGTCAGTTTTAGCATTTGTTTATATTAATTGAATATATTTAAATAATATTAAGCACCATCCATCATAACTAATGACAATCAACTTTTCCACAAACAACATGACGACAACAACAAACAGCAAAGGAACGGAAAAAATCAATTTACATAAAAAATGCATACGCCATGGCGCCCAACCAAGAAGAGACAGAGGCATCCCTGTCCAATGGAGCTGGTCAGTCAGCTGGCCATTGAGGCGGCAAATGCAATGCGTGCACCATTAGAAAGAGCCGATGGGCAACGAGGTTGGCTAGAAGAGTAAAGAGGGGAGCTCTCGATGGGTCTAGCTGGCATGGTACCGTTAGGTCGCTGCATGCAGCATGCAACAGTATCTGAGAGTTTCATTGATGCCATCCCGTCCGGTCTGACTCGGTCCGGTTCTGTTCGGTTCGGTCCGTTCCAATGCGATGCGGGCCAACTCAATCAGGCAGTTAGTTAGGCAGACAGACATGCGCAGGGAACTGAGAATTGAGAACTGGGAACTGAGAACTGGGAACACTTGGCGACTGCAATCGCAATTGCAGTTGCCCAATGGGACGCCCCAAGGATCAATGGCAGGTTTTTGCCGTTATTGACCATTTTGCCTGTTGTTGTAATGCATGTTAATTTCATTTACTGCTTAAATTATTGTTATTATTAGCCAGTCTACAAAACTGGCTAAAGGAAGTAGCCAAGCGAAGAAAAGATAGACTTTGTGGGATATACATACAAAGTTTAACATATCATTTTTATTAGAACGCCCAGAGAGCAATCAAATGTATCAATGAAGTGTCTCTTTAGTTAAGTTTAGATAGTGGAATTCTAATTGGAATTAAATGGTTTATCATAATGCTCACCTTATTATATGTATCTCTGGTTTTTATTTATTTATTTATTGACCCACTAAGCGAGAACACAATTTGCTACTGCATCGTTTGTATGCACTGGAAAAACACCTGCAACCCAATAAGCTTATAGTAGATACTTACTTTCAATTGAAAGCTTTCTGGCCAAGTGGATTCATCCGCTGCTCGATGGCGCGATTAGCGTGCAACAAATTGCTCAGATTTATTACGAGCGTTGGCACTGCGATGGCGGCTTATCAAGCGGCTTACCAATTTTGGCAACATCAGTTTCAGTTGCAGTTGCAATGGCGACGGCGATGGCGATGGCGATGGCTGTGTTATGAATTATTAGACGCTTTTGACTGCCGCCGCACGGTGTGCTACCAAATTTGTGCGCCATGCTGGCCGGAGGACCTGCATTGCTGTTGCTGTTGCTGTTGCTGATGCTGGCGACAACAACAGCAGCAACAGCAGGAGGCGATTGCAGCAATTTGTCAGCGCAGTCGCAGTCGCAGCGTGTCTGGGTTTGGGTTTAAGTTTGGGCAGTTGGCAAAGCCAATGCCAAATATGGCCAGGCCATGGCAAATGCCGCGTCTCTCGACTTGGCCAGCTGCCTGTTGCACGTTGCAAGCTGCCCGTTGCAAGTTGATATTGTAGTTGTTGTTGTTGTTGCTGTTGTTGTGCACTTGCGCATGCGCATTTATCGTTTACGTTATTTGTTGCCGCTAGTTTTCCAGTTAGCCTCAGTTAGCTGTGCTGCATTTGCTCAAAGTGAAAGATTTACGCGGCCTCGGCCTTCTTGCACTCGCCCTGTCTGCAAGTTCGTACCACAGTGCAGTCGTACAGTGGTTGTACGAGTGGTGCAGTGGTGCACATGCGTGCCGTTATGGTTTATTTAATGCGTTTTGAAAGTGCATTTTCATGTTCGATGAGATTGATGAGAAAATTTGATTTATTTTTTCTACGTATTGCTTCATATACTAGTTATATTGTATTATTTTCCTCCTCTCCATTATCCTATCTATCTATCTATCTATCTCACTCTTTTTGATCTTTTCTTCTTCGTCTTTTGGCCTGGCCATTGGGCCATCGACTGTCAGTTACACTTGCAGTATGCGGCATTTTGTCAGAGGGACAGTTAGAAAAGGCCGACTCACAGATCGGCATTCAGTCTGGCATTCACTGCCATAAATGGCCGTCCATGGGAAATGTGATGAGGTATTTCTATTTTTTTTTTCCTTCTCTACAACAACAACTATTGCCTGGGAAATGTATCGTATGCACTGCTTAGAATGCCAAAGCTGGGATTGGCATTGACATTGGCATGGGGATGGGGATTGGATTGGGAATCGAATTGGCCTGTCCAAAAGTGTTTGCCTTTTAAAATTAATTCACCGAATATTTGATAATATGCCGCATGACAAGAGCTTTTCTTTATAGTGTTCTATTTAATAAACGATCAGGGGTTTGTTTTTATCAATTGTAATAACTTTCTACATTGACATACAAATTAATAAATGGCACTGAATATTAACAGCATGGCTGAATGGCTCCAAAATTTTGCAGAAAGTTTGCTCCGGAGGTTCGAGCATTATAGGAAGTTTTGGTTCGAACCTTGGTTTAAATGAACTCAACACAATTATTTTAATTCTGTCAATTGATTTCCTATTTCTTTTATTATATTAGGCAATTACATTTTTCTGGACTATAATTTAAGTATGATTTTATGTTTTATCATTTTTTATTGAATTTTTAAATATTGGATAAAATGCATGAAAGATTTGTAATTATTATTTTCCGAACCATGAATTAATTGGGGTGAATAGCGGTTCACCGGCTTGATCACAAAAACCAGCGTTAAATAGTATTTATATTGTATTGTTTTTAATTCACACAAAGTTAAGTTAATACCTACTTTAACTACCAGATTCCTAGATTAATATGATTGAGAGCACTTCCTTGACCATAAATTTACAGGCCATTAAAGCAATACAAGTCGTAACTGTAAGAAAGTTGCCACAACGAGGCAGAGACATTGTTGCCAATATTAGTTACGTTGCCCAATTAATTACATGATCGTAAAACATGCATTTCTAATAGTATTGATAACGGAGATAAAGGCCGCATAAAATGTTCAGATCCTCGAGGTATGTTACAGTCACAGTCACAGTTAGAGCCAGATCAACAAGCAGAGTGGTTGCAGGTATCAATAAACGCATCGTTAAATGCCGCAAGAGCCACTCGTTATAACTGTGGTCCGATCTCGAGGTCTGCTTATTACATAAAATTCACACACCACAGGGGAGGTCAAGCTGCTGCTGCTGCTGCTTGTAGAATTGGCACTCTTATGAGTATGAGTTGGACGACAGTTGGCAGCATCTCCACATCAGATTGCCATCCAACGTGTCGCCTCATTTGCTGTTTATCTGTCTGTCCATCAGTCTGACTGTCTCACTGTCTCACTGTATGTCTGCCTGTTGCAACTTGCATAATGTTTATTAATGCGCAAATTTTTACGATGCGCTGCCCCTTTAACGATGCCTTTTAACGATTGTGCTGCCAGGACTGGGCCGACGACGGTCAATAGCTATTCAATAGGTACCATTTCTCCATGTTGTTGTTGTTGTTGTTGTTATTATTGCTGTTATTGCAACAATCGCTTTTAGGCCTTAACAGCATTTTTATAGCCCATGTGGCCAGTTGGCTGCCGCTTACTGTTCTTTGCAACAATTTAAATTGCAACAATTTACAATTAGCCACGTTTGTGCTCCATTTTGTTGTCGCTGATTCTTGTCAAATGAGCCGTCGTCGTCGGTGTTGTTGTCGTTGTAGTCTAACGGTCTCAAAAAATTCACAGTGTTGTCGACGCTTGGCAATTAAATTTTCTATTTTCTACTTGCCATTTCCAAGTAGTTCTCTTGCATCTTCAGATTACATTTGATTTTGCTTCTTTATCATTTGGCCAATGTTTCTGAAAACTCTTTGAGTGCACTTTAGTTTTAGTTTTCTGTTAGCTTCCTTAGGCAGCTGCAAATGGTTGCTTATTACCTGACCTTGACCAAGTAAAAGTCTGTAAGCTTGTCTTATGACTGCCTAAGTTTTCTTTTTTTATCAACTACTGCTGAGACTTTAAAACAGGAAACTCTCTTAAATAATATAGAAGAATTTGTCAATATATTATAGACAAACTTAAATTCATGTAAAAGAATTCGTTGCTTTGGTTTATATCAGTTTCCAGTGACAAACTAATCTAATCTCATTTTAAAGCTATAAACTATTACCATTATGTTCGACACAACTCTCATTTTAACAAATTTCTTTCAATGACCGAACTTTAGTTCGTTTTACTTTATACGTTTTTTGTAGTTTCCATGAAATTTGAGTACATGGAGCTCTGATGTCGGCATTTGAAGTTAAGTAATAACTTGGCCAGCCTGTAATTCCGTTATGTCTGCCACCCTCGACGCTTTGCATCTTTGTAAGCTGCAATTTGATAAACGTGACGACAATAATGTCGCTTAAAGAACGCAGAAGTTGATGCTTCAAGTTGGCTTTTTAGCCAAGTTTAAAACACCGAAATCATTGATAGCCAGTGTCTCTATTTAATGTTCTGTTTATATTTTCTATGGCTCTTAATGTACTTATTAATATTAAACTTGCTAAATTGATTGTTATTTAAAACCAGTATTTGAGAAACAACTAGTCCTTGGCATTCATAAGTTCTCAAAGCATTCTTTTCCTTTATTTCTACGATAAATAATAATTAAAATGTCATTTTTATTATAAGAAATTCGTAATAAGATTAACTTTTCGATTATATTTATCGATTTTTAACATTGAATGCATCTAAGAGTTGAACTACAGTGAGTATTCAAATTTATAAAGATTTTCTACTTATCGTAGTATATAAAGCATGTTCAAACAAATTTTATGTAAATTTATCAGCTAGATTAAAGTTCTGCACAATAGTCATCACGCTGAATGCAAACTTTGCCACCTTCAAATTGAAATGTATTAGAAGCAAAAGAAATCTGAATAAAAATCGTATAAGTGTACTCACATTAACGTTGCTATTGACTGAGATGGGAATGATGCCACCTGCGATGAAGATAATCGGCCGTTGAAGATGTTGCATGAAAATCCTCAAGGTTAATTTGTATTTGGGCTGAGCATCGATCCAGTTTGACTGGCATAATAAATTGGACAATTGTTCGCAATCGTTGACGAGTGAATCGCAAAAGTAACAGAAGGGAAAAGTTTCAAGCATAACACCGGTAAAGAATACAATAGAAGAGATGGCTCGATATATATTCGAGAAGTACAACACGTTAATAAGAATAATTCCCAGCACAATGCCGATCAGTAGAAATTGCACAAAAATAGTGCGTGACATTACTGGACGCATTAAGTCACAGGACCTATGTAAAAGTAAAGGATGTAGCCATTGTATTACTAACAATATTATATTGGCTTACTCTAAAATCAATTTGTGATCTATGATGCAAACCACCAGATCTTCATAATTCTCAGCTTCCGATTTAGTTGGATCGCTCCGCAAATTTCGGATGTGATCCTTCAGTATATCAACGTGGGCTCGAAAGATAGTTATAAATACGATGGCGTAGGTATCCCAAACAAGAGCCTCCATTACTGCCACAGAAAGAAGTACGTATTCAATGATTGAATGTATCCAAAATTGTGCATCTCCGTCCTGCCAATCAAAAAGCGGAAAGTATACCATCCAAGGTGGTTGACCAGTCAACACTCCAGCTACGAATACAGATGCTGTGTATCCAAGGTAGAGAATGCTATAAAGTAATACGATGTAATTGCACCGAGCGACTGCTTTGTGGATCTTTAGGCGATCACTGTCATTTTGTAGGCGATCGTCCAGCTTATCCAGTACCGTCTCTGTCTTCCGAAAATGGGATAAACAAATGAATCCAATGATACTCTTTATCATCGCGCTGACTGTATTCGCAGATATTTGGAGTACTCCCAGAAAAGCTCCAGCTGTAAAGCTATTGAAATTTAAGACGAGACTCAGAAGAAATCCAATCGGTAGATAAAACAATGTAGATCCAAATATAAAACAGGCCCTGATTAACATAACACAGCGATTTGCATTCGGGTGTGGTAGAATCCAACCGAAAAACTGCATAATTCGGTACAAATATTTACAACACTCCCTGGAACGCACACGAACCACTAGAGGAGCAGTATGTGTTGATCTGAACATCCCGGCCATTGCAAATATTACTATTCTGATCAAGAGAATGTCGCACAGCTTTTATACTACAATGGAACACCAATGGCAACGAAACCGTCAACAGAATCTATGCGATTTGACCAGGTGTCAATGAATGTGACCTTCACGCCTTGAAATGGTTCTTGACCTGTAATTAGGAAAACGACTAACAAAATATAAAATGTCAATCATCTTCAGGTTCGCAATTGTCACTCCTCGTGAGAGAACCCTCAAATGTCTAACTAATAACACATTTTGCAGTTATTGTTGTGAGCCATTAAATAAAATACAAGAAATCTATAGCCCATATATACCTGTGGAGGGCAGTCCGCGCTAGTGACGATATTTGATGAGCTGCACACCACTAGCCACATATACACAAGGTTTTTGATAGAACGATGGGGTTATATAACATTCGAAAGGTAGCTTATCTACATATATATCTGATCAGTAGAATACTTTTCGAAATAAAGTCAGTTACATACCCTTCTTAAACTTAAACCCATTCATTTGGAGGATAAAAACATTTTTTGACGTCAACTTACTTGATGCGACCAAAAAAATCACATTTGGACAGAAAAAGGCTAGATTCGGCGGGAACAAATAAAGCCATATTTAAGCAAAAAAAAAATTTGCCGAAGAAGTTCCCGGACTTATTCCTTCACTCTTATGTGTCACCTACATAAGTATGCATGTAATTCCCCCATACCCTTCATCATTGACAAGATAGGCTGTCGGATGTCAATAATTTTCGAAGTAAAGAAGTCGAAATCTGTTTTAATTAGACAAATTCAATTCTTAAGTAAATACTTATAACCCATCTGTTGTTGTCAACTTTATCATTGAAGCTCGAAAGACAAATTCATAATATTTGCATTCGCATTTATTGAAAGAATACCTTTACTCTTAGATAAGAAGGAACTTACATGTGACCTTGCACGATCCTTAAATTTTTACAGATTTTTTATTAAGAATATTTTATTTGACATATATTTTTTCTGAATTTTTATTAACGATAATATAATAAATACAATAAATATAAAAATACAACAAAGTAATTTTAGCACTAGTTATAAAAAGCTTTAGTTAAAAAGATATAGAATTATGGTGAACAGATGGGCTGACCGCTCTGTAACCCTTAATTTTCTGGGATGCTTTGAAAGTAAAATCTTAAGATTCAGCATTCATTATTTTAAATGATCAGCCAGATTCAATTTCTGTATTATGGTCATTACGCTGAATGCAAACTTGGCCACCTGCGAATAACATTGCATTAGATTGAAATCTTCATAGTTCTCCAAAACTTCACCTTAATGTTGCTTCCAGTTGAAATTTCAAATATAACTCCAGCAGTAAAAACAACCGGCTGTTGTAGGTTGTGCATAAAAAATCTCAGTGTAGACTTATATTTGGGCTCAGCATCGATCCAATTCGAGTGGAATAACAAGATGGGCAAGTCCTTGCAATCTTCTGCAAGCATGTCGCAAAGGTAACAGAATGGAAATGTCTGCAATAAAACAGCTCCTAAAAAAAATAAAGAAGAGATGCCTCGAGATATGTTACTGAAGTATAGTACATTAATCAGAGTAAGTCCCAGCACGGTGCCAATTATTACAAACTGTATAAAAATTATGCGCGATATAACTGAACGCAAATGATCACAGCATCTAAATATAAGTAAAAAGGGGTTACAGTTAATATTTTATATGCAGGAATACTCAGTTAACTTACTTCAGAATCGACTCGTGATCAGAAATACAACACACAAGCTCTTTATAATTCTCATCTTCCTTTTTTAACGGATCGCAACGCAGAGAACGAATGTGATATTTCAGAACATCGACGTGAGCCCGACAAATAATAACATATATGATGGGAAAAATATCCGTAACAAGGATTTTAGAAGCCATCATAAACAAAATAGAGTATTCCAAAATTGTTTGTGTCCATAAAAGGCCATTTCCATCGCGCCAATCAAAAAGAGGATTGTAAATCAGCCAAGGCGGACGTCTAGTGTATAATCCAGCAAATAATACAGACAATGTATAGGCCCAGTAACATTTTGCATAAACTACAATAATGTAATTGCATTGAGCGACTGCCTTATGAATCTTCAAGCGGTCCCTTTCGTTCTCCAGTCGTTGGTCTAGTTTGTCCAAATCCGACTCTATTTTGCGTAAACACATTGGTAAGTTTATAGCCATAAAAGCCTTTAATGATGCCCCGGTTAGGTTGACACAAGTTGAAATCACCGAAAGAAACTCTCCCGGAGTCATTTTATGAATGTCTATAACAAGACTGCAGATTAAGCCAATGGGCAGGTAAAGTCCAGAGAAAACATATACCAGGTACGTCCACAGAAGATACACATATCGCCGTATTCCTTGGTCTGGTGGTATCCAGCCAACGAAATACATAACCCGATACAAATAGGTGTAGCACTCCTTAGAACTTACACGAACCGACAGAGGAGCTGTATATGTTAGTTTGAATATTCCAGGCATTGTAAGTGCAACTGCTAAGACTGAAAAGGATGCACTATACTTTTATACCAAAATGAATAGCACATAAAAAGCACTCGTGTGATTCAACCAGATGTTTGTTAATGTTTTCACTGCTCGTTATTTGCATGGTCATTAGGCCAATAGTGCATAGACATCTGACATAGAGTATTTCAAGAACCAAGTACCTAACCAGAAATCTAAAAAATTTTAAATTGAATTTTTAAATATTTGAAATATAATTATAATCGGCTATTGCACAAACTGTCGCAATCTTATATTCAGCTCGATAACCTGATATAAATAGAAAACTATTCTCTTAAATGACGGTTTGCTCCAGTTATTGCAAGTGTTACTTATAGAAGAAATGGTACTAAACTAGTTGTTAACATTTAGTGAACAATAACTAATTCGGTTCGGTTCACTCGAGTAGAGTTGCCTTTTACACCTGTATATAAAAAGGTCCAAAAACAAAGAATCAATGTCAATCAGGCGCAAAATGGCAATGGATATATTTAGTAAGTCAATTTATTTATTTTTAATAACAACTCAACAATGGCTATTAAGAAATTCCAGCAAGTACAAAAATAAACCTTACATATGTATTATTGTACTTTAACGTTTTCTGCGACACTCAACTTTAATTGTGACAAAATTATAATACCCTCTGCAAGTGTATTAAATCGACCTGCTGTTTAATTTTGCATGCCTTTGTGTGTCCATAAAGTGCAATTAAATAGCCATGCCTAGTAATTAGTCAAAACAAATTGGCCTTTGGTCTTGAAATAATGAAAATGCCATCACAAGAAGTGACGAAAGTCGCAAACTTAAATGTGATTGACTTTTAATATCAACCAATTTGTTTTTAATTTCATTTAATTTCCACCAATTAGGTAGTATGAAAGCAAAGTGAAATGTATTATATAGATTTAGTATAAATTCTAAGCCCGGTGCATTCAGTTCGTGCAGGTTCATTCGAAGGGATAGTTGTCAGTATCTAGCTATAAAAATTGTCTGATTCGGCTGACTTTTTACTACTCGCAAATTCCAAATTTCCTTTAGCGGAATACTACAAGATGGCACGATAGATGCATTAAACTCATATGTATAAAACCTCATCCTTGTAGCATCGTGTGGACATCACATTAATCACATTTCAACAACGACTTTATGAGCCGCAATCAGATCAGCATACGAGAGGGCGAGATGCAACCGTGTTGCAAGTCGTACTGACTGTCATTGCCAGGTTACAGTTAAGAGTAACATTATTAGCCCCGCCGCCATTGAGAACAACATAATAAGAAGAACAACGTCGATTTGAACAACAACTGCAAGTGGCCGCTTAATGACTTTAATAATCCTGTCACCGATCATTAAAAAATCTCTGCGAACACACAAAAGAAATTCCATGGCAGCTCCAATCAAAATAAAGTACGCGCTCTTCCTGCCCATGTCGAGGAGAGAGAGTGCAGGCGACTGTGTTTCGGGGGCAGCTGAAAAGGCAGCCAATTACAGTGAGGCCAGAGACAATGTTGACTAAAAGTAAAAAAAAAAGCATCCAAGATCTGGACGGATCGTTTGTGACGATCGTACGGTTCAGTTTGCTTCTCACATGGTATTCAAATTTTAACAACATTTTAATGATAACTTCAGCAAACATTAAAACTCATTCAGGCATAATAAACATTAATAACACTTTAATCCAGCGGAGTGGTTGAAGGGGAGGAGTGTGTTGTTGTTCTTGTTGTTGTTGTTGTTATTGTTGGATGCTGCAGCTGCGCCAGTGCTATCAAAATAATCAGAGGAGAGGCCGTGTGGCAGTGGCTAGAATGGAGAGGCAAGAAAGACCTGAAAAGCAGTGCAATCGTGGACTGTGGCCGCTAGCTTGGAATAAATAATACTAGTAGAGAAACTTGTTGTTGCCTGGGCGCGTTGTAAGGCTATAAAAATGCATGTTTGCTAAATCAATGCAACAACTTGGGGGCATGGCAGCAGCAGCAGCCGCTACCTCCACCTCTACCTCTGCCTCTGCAACAACCTCAGCAGAAGGCAGTGGCAACCAAAAGCGTCCCACATGCAGTCTCTTGGACCTAAGTATGTATAAGAATAGATATATGTGTGTAAATGTATCTGTACCTGGCCACCTTTCGCTTGGCATCCTTAGTGGCAGCTTGGCGGCTGTGTGCGATCTTGCCACTTACGTAGGCCGCGTGTGGCAGGTTGCCGTTGTCCGTTGCAATGGGCCCAAGCCCCATACCAAGGTCTTTCTAGCTCGCAGGCCAGATCATTTTGCTTCCTAGTTGCTCCTAGCTGATCCATGTAATTGTGTGCCCATGTGTGTGAGACAGAGGAAGCCACTCGGCTCCATCGGCTCCAACTTCGCCAGGTTCTTGGACTCGCCTCGAATGTCGCTGTCCCTTGGTCTTTGATCTGCTCAAACGGTTATATTAATTATTAAAGCTAGCTTGCCACAGATTTATAAAAGTGAGAAAACTAAGTTCCAAATTAAATAATAAATTTCATAAATAATTAGAAACATAAAAATTAATATACAACAAATCTAATTTTGTTAAATGTAGCCAAGCATTTTTGTTTTTAAGTGTCTTTTTTAAAAGTTGGAAAATACTTTAAATGTTTATACTTTTTAAAGTCCTAGTTTGTATATCTTTATTAATATATTTTCTTAAATTACCATTACTCTACTTTTTTTAGTTTGAAAGTGCATATCATTGGTCGGTGTAGGGATGATGATTTTTCATTGGATTCTATTACTTTTATTTCACTTATCAAGCAAACATGTTGCCGTTGCACGGCCCCTACCGCTAGGTGACTGTTGCCACAGGAAAAGCAATGGTGGACGGTCTGCGGTCCGAGGTCCGCTATCTTTTAGTATGGTCGCGTCTCATGGCCTACGAGTACTCGTAGGTTCTCAACAACATTTAAAATCTGGTTAGCTGGACCGGTCGTCTGGCATATTTAAAGGTTATGTGGAGGGCTGAAGCTGGCTGAAGTTGGCTGAAGTTGGTAAGAGTTGAGTGGAGCTTAAGTGCCAAGCTGCGTAATAAACATAAAATTCAATTTTCATTAAGATGTTGCTAGATCCCTTGGCATTTACCGTTATGCAGCAGCGCAAGAAACTGCAAAAGCCGCAGATAGCAGATAGCAGTTAGCAGATAGAGGCACATTCACTTCGGATAGGGCTTAGCGAAAGAGAATTATTTCAATAATGAATTCGCGATAAGCTGGACGCGACTCGGCCGTTTACTATTTGTAGCTAGAAATTTTCACTTGATCCGACGATGAGAATGGATGGAGAGGAAAGGAGATGGAAGAAGAAGGTGATCCCAGCCAAACCAAACCGAACATCAATGGTGGTGTGCTGCAGCCCCAAAGGTTCTCAGCTCTCAAGTGCGCAATTTTCTCACATGGCAGTCGCAAATCCAAATTCATTCCCAGTACCAGTCGAAGTACTAGTACCAGCAGTACCAGTACCAATACCAGTACAAGTCCAGTTGGTTGCGGCAGCCAGTCAAGTTGTCCCTCCAAAAGTTGTAGATTTAAATGAACATGGCGCTGGTTGAATGGACGAGGGACGACATCGTCTACTCGTAATGCCCAGGCCCATGCGTGTTGATCTTCCGCCTTCCGTGCCGCGATTTCCAACGATTGCAGTTAGTTGCCCATAGCTGACACCGTTGACGAACTTCATTATGAGCTTTCCGAAGCGATGATGAAGATTAGCGGCGACCAGCGATTCCGATTGCAGATGCATTCGCGAGTTTACTTCTTTTTTCTTTTTTCATTGGATTTTCTTTAAACAAGTTTTCCTTAGAGCTGCAGTTACCGTTCCTGTTGTTGCTGTTATTATTATTTTTTCTTTTTCTTTTTTGTTTTTTGTACTGTTGCAAGTGCAGCGCGGGCAATATTTAAATTGTTTTATGCTTTGGAGTGCTGTTAGTTGCCCCCTTCTGCATCTTCTTCTTCTTCTTCCCGTATTCCCACCTTGCCCCTTCCGACTGGGCCAACGCATGTCCTAATGCGTAAAGCAGCGCTGTTGGAAATCTACAACGCAATTGCTTCCTTGTTGGGCCTGTTGTTCATTCGTTGTTGGAATCGCTGTTAGTGGGGCTACTGCAGTACCTGCTTTAAATTTCCGTTTATGCCTTTTGAGAGCCTGTAAAATGTTAAATAAAATTTAAATTTATTGCTTTGGCAAGCGGCGATTGACGTTCGCACACATGACCAAGTGGGCAACCAGATGGCCAGTGCTTAATGCTTATCGCTATTGCTTATGGCCAGCTACCACTTACCACAACTACCACAACGGCTCCAACTGGCTGCCGGCCTCGAGATGAGCCTGAGGCGTAACCACATTTCACTGCATCTCCCATTCGAATGTGATCTAACGGAATAGCCTGTAAGGCATTTGATCATCTAACGACGTAATATCCTTGAATTACACATAATTTCTTAGAGATTTCAATGTAATATGCAAAGATATTCAAGCCATAGAAATTAAACAAAAAAGTGAGAGAAGGAGAAAGAAAGGCAAGAAATTTCGGTGGCATTTTGCCATCTTATGAGAAACTATCTCTTTCTTACATATATTAATTAAATTAATCTTCGTATTCTCCTAAGCGTAATCACTACATAAAAGAAACTTTATTAAACAAACTAGAATTTCGAAGATAATATAATAGAGTAATTTAACAATTTTTTATGCCATTTTATAATATAATTATTAATTTATTCGGTTAAATTATTTCTAATATACATTAAGTTGTCTATGTGCTTTCTACACCAAAAAGTTAAGCCAAGTGCGTGTCCAGAACGGTTTTCAGTAGGATCAAAATTGTATCCCCATGATTTTGATGTATTAGAAGAATTTTTCTTTTGTGATTATATATATTTATATACGATAAGGAAAAGAAAAAATATATATGTACTGTACATTTTAAAAAGATATGCTTCTTATCTTCAGGTACCCAGGTTAGGTTAATATAAGAAGCCATAAAAATTTAAAAATTTAAATTTAGAGAATAGATTTAAAAGTTGAAGCTGACCCAGATTTTCTGGCTTCTTACAAAACTCTTTTGATTATAATCTAACAATATTCAATTCACTCCTTATATCAAAACTAGGCCAATTATGTTGCAAACTTCTTGGAGAAAATCTTAAGTCCTAAGAGTCACTTCTAATAATTATATAAGTTCTTTTTTTGTTAAACTGTAAATCTTGAGCATGGAAATCCAGAAAAGGATGTGCCATATTTGTTGTTGTTATTGTTCATCATGTTGCAACTAATGCCGCGTGGCATGCCAGCTAAATGTGGGCATTAAATGCAAAATGAGAGTAACCGCAAATGGTAAAAGAAGCAACAACAACAGCAACAACAGAAACAACTAGAAGAGAAACAGCAATTTTCCACTTGACTTGAGCGTTGTTGCATTCAATGAACAAGTGGGCAGAGGACGGCCAAGGCATTTAGTAGGGGAGCTTCCCCTACCGCCGGAGTCGCCACCGTTTGTCGGCTGGTCACTGCCCACATTTTAGCCAAAAGGAGCCACAGCCTCCAAAACCAATCCAAACCAATCCAAGCCAGACTTAAACTCAAACACAAGCCCAGACGCGAACCTGAACCTGAACTCGAACCTGTTGCCTACCGAAATGTAAATCTTGATGGTAATTTTAATAGAAAAAGCAACAACAAAGTCCGTTGCTCAGCCCTGGCAGGTACAACTGGCAGTGTGGCACAAACTGAGTTAAGAGGCATGAGGATGTGGGTAAGGAAAGCTAAGGCAGCTAACACACAAAGGCGCTGGGCGTACAAAACGTTAGCTAACTAAGCGCTGGCACGGGATAACACTCTACATCAACAACAACAGCAACAGTAACAACAACGGCAACAGCAACAATAACAACAACAACAACAACAACAACGAGAACAACAAGATACCCACACCCATGCGAGAAGGCAACACCTAATGTTTATTGTGCTATATAAATGGCAGCATTTGCAGTTACCCAATGGCCGCTGTTGTAGTTGCAAGTTCCCAGTTGCCAGTTGCCATTTTCTGGTGGAGCAGCCTGATGAACGCATTCCTTGGCCAAAGTGGCTGCTTCTCAGGTACATTGGCCCAATCCTATCTGGTCGCACTACGCTGGGCCATCCGCTCAATTCCCGCTGAGCTGAGCTGAGCTGTGCTGAGCGGAGTGGACAAACCAGATATTGATAACGGCTCTTCGATGCTGTTACTTTTGCAGCCACATTGCTTAGGCCCGGGTTGAAAACATAAGAAGAAGACCAAGTTGCAACATCGAGGACGGTGCCTATCATGCAACATTTGTTGCTCGCCTCACACACAGCGCTCAGCAACACTTTTTGCTTGGGCTGTTTGTTTTCGTATGGAATTAAACGTGGCGCACAGGTGCTAGCCTGGCCAAGAGTGAGTCAGAGAGAGAGAGAGAGAGAGAGAGAGGAGACGAAGAAAACGACTTTGGCTTCAGGTGCAACACACTGCAGTTGGCTGCATTTTATTTGCAATTATTTTGTAGCGCACTTTATTTTGTTAGCCAAAGGAATTACTTGGCCATGGCTTTGGCTCTTCTTCTAGTCGGCTTTATCAGCTAGCTGGCCATCTTCGACTACAGCTTTTGGCCTGGCTGAAATTCTAATTTTACAACGCAGCTGCGCGCCAGCCTGCACAGGGTACCTACCTGCACCTCCCTATTCTACAGCCTCTCCCCTCCCTGTTCCAAATATTTTTTATTCCGGCCTATGTCGACCTGCCTGTCGCGCTGTTGGTGGCGCTGTTGGTGTTCATTACGCAAGAGGTTAATGCACCACAGCAACACTTGGACTCGCCGCACTTGCCCTCCAGTCATTGCATTAAATCAAGACGAACTTGTTCGCTAATTGGTCCAGGCGTGAGGGAATGTGCATATGTGCCACTTAGGGACAACAAAAGTCACACAGCAACATTGCAACATTGCAACAGGATGCAAATTCATATGTTAAATACACAAACGTGACTTATGTATATGAAGAAACTTTACAAAAGCTTACCTTGGCATAGACTTTACCCAATCGAGAATAGACATTCAATTTGTTTCTAATATGTCTTTATAAAGAGATAAACAATTAAATAAACATATTGATGTGAACAATGTTCACTAAATATGTTCATCAAATCCAGGCCTAAAAGCAGGCAATAAAATATGAAGGCCAGACTAAGTCTAACCGATCTGGGGTACATATTACAGAAATATCTCAAAAGAGAAGAAATACACCTATGTCAGTTGAACTGGGCAGAGGCACAAGGAGTCAGACAATCCAAGGGTCTCTTAGAAAGCTATAATCATGAACTATTTCAGCAATTGACACCCATGGAGAAGGACAGGCTCAGAATACTGACCGGTATTTTGACCAGACATTGTAGACTGAGGAGTCATCTATACAAACTAGCTATAGTGTATAACGGAATTGCCGCAACTTTGATATTGACGAGGAGTCCTCGATACATATTGTTACAGAATGGCCAGAAAAAGATTTAGAGTCCTATTCAGAAATGTTCTCCAGGCGACTGACATAGTAGGTTTGAAGTTCTTTGAACCGACAAAGATTCCTAAATTAGGTAGTTACTACGATGAAAGAGCTGTAGATTCAGAAGTGGGTGCAATAGAATCTTTTGGTTGCACTTAACTCTTACTTTTACTTTTCTGACACCTTCCTCATAAAATCATATTATATTAAAATGAAGTAAAACGAGTTTAACTGTTTAAATCAAATGTATGCATAGGAAATTATATAACTTCTACTACAAGATTTTGTCTAGCGAGAAAGTCCACATAATAAATGATATAACAATAACATTTATATTTAAATTGCTAAGAATACGTCAAAACTAAACTTAAAGATATCTACAGAGCATCTGCTTGCATTAACAAACTTAAATATTAATCAGTCGAGTTCTTTTCAAGAGACAAAAGATAATTTTATTAACTGAAACTGTATATGCCTCATGGATTATGTAAGCATTGAGAAAACATGTTTTACCAAAAACAACAAAATATGCTAAAATCTAAACGCTGCGAAATAGCAAAGGTCGTCAAGCAAATAATACAACAACAAGAACAACCACAGCACATTCAGCAATGATAACGAAAACATTTTGAAGGCTGTTCTCATGCAGCGGCCCAAACCCGAGCAACCAAAGCAAATTCATTAAGTAGTCAGAGCTCCAAAGCACAACAAAAAAAATCTAAGCTATACTCACAGAATCGCAATAATTAAAAGATACAACAACAAATCGATGACTGCAATGAACAGACTTTTTTTTAATTAATCTAGATTGTTGACCAGAAAATACCCTGTACCAAGATCTGTATAAATACGAAAATGCATAACTCTTATGGTTAAAAAATAAAAGTTTAAATAAGGATAGATTATGAACAAGAAGTGATAGAAGAAAACAAGCTTTATAAAACCAAACTATAGAGAAACTTAGATGACAAGGATACAAGAAAACTTTATAACAATTAGTTCAAAAATTATAAAATATTAAGAATATATGGGGTCATAGAAAACCATAATATTTTTATCAATAAATTCACACTAACAAGATGACTAAGTTTTTATTTAAATTGCATTTATGAAACTTACTTCAATTCTTAATTTAAATAGTTCTTCACAATTTGCCAATAAACTGACAAATATTACTTAATCTCACTTAATTTAGTTTCACTGATATGTATATAAATTATTTGTATCCATTAGTTTTAAGTACAACTTATATAGACTACGTTAAATTTTAATTTAAATCATACATCATCATTTTAGTTTAAATTTTCGACGACTAATCCTATTTGGCTTTAAATAAAATTTATTAAATTAATTATTTAATAAAAGCTCCTGCTATCGACTGATGATGCTCTGTATGTTTTATACAAATGCAAAAAGCTATACCCAATTTAAATTTAATCTTTTGTCGCTACAGGGTACACAAGTAAAACAAACAGCAAAACGCAGCTAAGTTAAAAACTTCCGCATTTGCCAAAAATGTGGTTGTCACTATAGACGCTTGTGTTTATTGTTGTTGTTGTGTTTGCATTTGATGTTAGTAGTCTTCGACTTTTGCTATAAATTACGAGACGACCTGTCGCGGTCACGGGTGCCAGGAGGCGGTCATGGGGCTTCGGTTGAGGGCAACGCGCATAATTTTGGCAAAGTTAACGAAGGTCTGCGACGCGACGCGACTTCGGGGCCCCACTAGACCAGTTTTTAAATTACATGCAAAGCATTCGAAATGCAAACTAAAACATTTATTTTATTTGCTACCGCAATGCTCTTGTTGTTGCTGTTGTTGTTGCTATTAATGCTATTGTTGCTCTTGTTGTTGTCGTTTTTGTTAAAGTTTTTGGCGACGTGTCTTCCTGCGTTTATGTTTTGTATTTGTGTGAATCAAATGTTAAACAAAATGCAAACAGCGCACCAAAAACCAAATTAAACAACAGCAACAACAAGATGCAAAAAAAAATCGCACAATTTTTTCGCAAACTAAAATTTGTTTTCAAGGGCAAATGTGATGTATATATGTTACTATGCATACTTTACATATATACAATATATACATATGTATATACATAGCTATGTGTCGTTTTCTTTGTCAACGTTGCAATGCGACGTCATTGTCTTGGCTTTTAAATACCCTTTTCAAAAACATAAAAAACTACTAATATAGTCGTTTGCATTTTTAACAATGTGTTTGGAATTCAGTTGGATATACAAAGTCTTTGAATATTAAAAGATACATTTCTTATTTATAACATTACATAACATTTATCTTGTCAAATATATTTAAATAACTCAAGACTTAAATGATGACTATGAACTTCTGCTTTTATTAAGAAATTGGTTTTAAGGTTTGTGCTTTTAAAACTCTTCGACATAGCTTTTTAACTTCTATATAAACTATCAGAATAATATTTTGACTAAAAATTTATAGAAATTAATGTAAATTTTTCAAGATATTTATCAGATATAATTTAATTTTGACTAGATTCAATATAAAAACCTGTTGGTATTTCAAATACAAACTTGCCCAAAGTCTTGATAATTCAAAATAAATAGAGAGTATTTGCGTGTCGCATAGTCTCGCTTATATCTTCCTGCATTTATTTCTTTTTTTCGTTTTGTCAATTTTTGGTTGATTTTAATAAATTGCGAGGCGCCAAACCCAGGCGCTTTGTTTTCAGAGTAAACTCAACTGAAGCGCTTTAGATTTATGCGCCGAGCCAATTAAATTCATTAAACGAAATTTATGAGCATATCAAGAAACTTGTGGGTGACATAATTGAGTGTTTTGTGGGAGAACTTGGGATATCTTACACATACATACATATGTATGTATGTAAGTATGTGTCTGGAGATTGACCAACTTCAAGTAAGTCGATAGTTCAATAGCCTAGAAGAATTACAATGAGAGTAAACAATATTTTTATGCGGAATCTCAAATTGGGCTAAGTAAATTACGCACATTCGGCTAAACTAAACAAAGCGGGTAAACAAAGTTTTTTTCTTTTGTAAGGCATACAAATATGTGTATATAGCTCAATTAGAAGAACCCAATAGCACTACAATATCATCACAGCAGCACCACAGCGTGTAATATTTTTGCTATAATCAAATTTGAGGCGATAAAAACCATATTGTTTTGAATATCCAACAAGGTGTGCATATGGCGCCCTACTTTCCTTGGGTTTTCTTCTCCATCCCAGATAGTTGGCGAAAAATATACTTCGCATTAAAGTAATACACATCAATTTGCTCTATGGTACTTTTTTTGTTTCGGGGAGGTCTACATTCGAAATTTAGGACAGATATCTGCGTTTATTTGTAAAACAAGTTGTTGTTGTTGTTGATGTTTCTAAATAAAGTAAAACACATGTGTGCAAACTTTAACCGAATGCCAAATAAAAAATAACAAAGTCCAACTCAAATTGTTCAATATGAAGCTACGATACGTATACGCAGCATATGCCGTTCTTTATTGTTCTAGCCAATTGGCCATCATATTGCTAGCACCCTGTATGTGCACAACAATAAACAACAGCGTCTATCGCACGGTTTAGCGTTAGCTTATAAAGAGATTAAATATTTTCGCCAACGGATTTTTATCTGCAATTGTAACGCAAACAACAAACTAAATTCACTTTCATTTAGCTTACGCCTTTGAGTTTCTGAATGTAGATACATATGTATATAGGTATTTGTGCCCATACTAACCACAAACAGTTCATGATTGATAGCTCAGATAAGATATCATCAAAGCGTTTGCATTATTTATTGCTTTGTCACTGGGACAGGTCAGATGATAACATCGTCGTTGCCGTTAAATTGTTTATTTTTAGTTAGTGAGTGTGTAAATGAATTAATGTATAATGAGTGCACTTGGAAATGGGTTGTTTTATTTTATTCTGCTTCAACAATTACACTAATTGAAATACGCATACAATTATTTACTTTTTTAAATTGGGTGCTTGAAATTTTGAAAGTAATTTAAAGATAATTTAATGTGTTTGTAAAACAATCCAAATTGTATTTGATATCTGCACAGCACACAATTAAAAAGAAGTTATTTCAAATGCTTTATGCTCATTTGCTGACTAAACTGAACTTGAAATTTGGAAAATAAATTAAAGAATATCTTGAAGAATTTATTTTATTTTAAAAATATTTGGAAAATTCGATTAAGTTCTTTAAGCTTTATAATTTATCTTACTCATGGTTTAAAAACATTTTTTCTACAATATTAACTACCGGTAGATGTTATTATTACTGTTATAAATATTAATTAAACTTATGATAAAAGGAATACAATTAGACCGTGACATAACATTCTGAATATAAACTATGTAAAAATATATTTTACTATAATTTATTTCTATATTTACAAGAATTGATTTTGAAAATGTATTTTATGAAAAATGTGCCCTTTGGATATTGATTTAAACTCATTTTAGTGTTTTTTACTTTTTTTAAACAAAGAGCAATCAAGTAAAAAGGGTCATTGAATCAATTGTAAGTTATTTTCAGCAAATTAACAAAAAAAAAAATAGAAGCAAAATCAAAAAAGTAAAATATTTGCTATCTACCGACCCACGAACCCAATGCCAAATTTGACAAAACCATTTCTTTGCTTTCATTCTCTTTTTCTAGTTGTTTTGTGTGTTGCTGCTGTTGTTGTTGTTGTTGCTGCTGCTACTGCTGTTGTTGTTGTCAGTGTCTGTGTGCTCTTAGCCCGGCAAATCGTAATGCGGCCGGTGCCGCGGTGCTCTTCATGGGCCACAAAACAAATGCAAACAGGCAAAGTTTGTTTTGTCATTCGCTTATTCGCTCTCTCGCTCTTTCGTTCGTTCATTTCGTTTGCAGTTGGCCAAAAAGCAAACGCAGTGCTAGCAGAAGCCAAGCAAAACGTTGCCAATGATTACGACAAACGCCGAAACGACCTTGCCAATTACTGGTGCCCCACACACACACACACAAACACATATAGATACACACACCCCCATGCCCCATGGAAACTAAGTATCTAGCATTTTGACGTTTTCTTCGTTTTGCAGGTTTGCAACAAAAGCGCTCACTGTTTGCGTATGCGTGGCGAATGCTGACTAGATGAGTATCTTATAGATACTCGCTGTTGTGGGTAGCGGGAAAGTGCGGGTGTCTAACTAAGCAATGCTAAAGGTTAAATACAAACTTTAAATTATTGATGTGCTCTTTAAAAAACATCTAAGAGCGTATCGCGCTCTTGCGCCCACTCAAACAAATATATAAACATGTATAGATACTTGCTAATAAAAAAAATATAATATACACATATAAAAAGCGTGTGGCACAACAAAAAGCTTGCAAATAATTAGCGCAAATTTGACGCTAGTGCGTACGATCGTCGAGCGTATGTGTGTGTGTGTGCTTGCGTATCTATGAGATACAGCTGTGTATCTTTTGGCGTTCAAATTGATTTTACATGAGCGGCTGAGAGAGTTAGGCACAAAGAGAGACAGACAGACAGAGAGAGACATTATGAGATAGAGAGTGGGCACGTGTAAGAGGGAAAGAGAGCGACAGCTTAGGCGCGCAAAAATTTTGCAAAAAGCGTTTTGAGCATCGTCAGATACATAGTTTGGCTGTCCGAATGTACGAAAGAACGAGCGATCTATGTGTGTGTCAGTGTGTGTGTAATGTGAGTGTGTGTGTGTGTGCGTTTTGGTGTGCCATCTTTTGTGTGTGCTTTTTGCAAAGTTTACGCACGGCCTCTGCCCCTGCCCCCCTTTTGTTTGTGTTTTTCTTTGTGTTTGCTTTTGCCTTTGTGTTTGTGTTTGTGTTTGAGTTTGTAGCTGGGCCAGTAGCAACAACAGCAACGACAACGACAGCAGCAACAGCAACGGCAACGGCAACAGCAGCGACAGCACTTTGAAAGCCACTTAAGTGTGTTGCGCACATGTGCGGCAAGAACTGATAATCATACAAACACACACACACACAAATACACACATAGTAACTTGGCTGCAAACCGGCAAGTCAAGAAAGCAACCGATCAAACCAAAGGCACGAAGCCCACTCGGACTTTGGGTTCGGACTTAGTCTTAATCTAAGCCTATTCTAATGCATGCATGGCCAGCAAAGAGCCCTGGAGAGACAGCGAGAGAGTGAGAGAGAACAAAATAGAATGCGAGAGCAAATGCATTTTGCCACAGCAGCTTTTCAGCATTTGCCACATGCGGCGACGCGACGTTGTTGCTTTGCCTCTCAGCTGCAACTGCTGCTGCGACTGCGACGTTGCTGCTAAAGTTGTAGCTATTGTTGTTGTAGTTGTTGTTCTTCTTCTTGTTGTTGTTGTTGCCGTTGCTGCCGCCGCTGAACGTGTTCTTTTTAGACTTTTAGCATTATTTGCAGCATTTGCAACGAACACTCGCTAAAAACAACTGCAACCGCAACGTTGTGGCACGCGTTTCTATCGCAACAAAAAAGAAAAAAGACAAACAAAACAAACAAACGATCTTAGTCTTAGACAAAAAGCGCCTTAACGTGGCTAACTGGGAACTACCTGCGATACATAATCAAAAGTGCAAAGTGTAGTGCAGAATCATTCAGTCAGACTATCAACAAATCAGTGCAATATAATTATTATTATTATCACATTAACAATAATCAAATAAATATGACTGATCGGTAATACCAAATGCCGAAAACCTTATCGAGACTGTGCAACATGTGGCGCAGAAAATATTGAACTTTTGGCAATCCCCAATGAGATCAGCGGCTATTTGAAAAACACCCAAAGTATGTGAGAGAAAGAGAGAGAGAGAGGGGCTGAAAAGGGACACTGATAAACACTCAGCTCAGCTTCAATCGAGCTTAATGTTTACTATAATATACATATTTATTCTATAAAGAATATTTGAAATTGTAGGCGATAAGCATTTTGTTGATATACAGTGAAATAAATCGGTTTTGAATTTCATTCGAAATTGATTTAGGGATATTCCTACTACCATAAACATTTGCATATTTTGTGGCACAAGTTCGATAAAATGTAATGATATATGTCATATGGTACTTATGACAATCGTAATCTGAATCGAGTTCGAGTGAAATGCAAATGGGAAATGTGCTGTAAAAAGAATAACAAATGGAAATCGCGATTTGAGAATTGCGAATTTCAAATTCCACAAAATCAACAAAAGGTGCGCACACAAAAGGCAGGCAAAAATAGAAAGAAAAGAAAGAGAAAAAAAAGCACAAACAGCTGATGATCATTATGAAGAAGCAGTAGGAGATGAGGATAAAGATCGTCATCAGGTTTATCTGTCAGTCCCTTGAATGTCTAACATGTGAGGCGCACATTTTGCACACAGCAAGCAACCAACCATCGGTTGATTTTTGTGCGCTTAATTTTCAGACAATTCCATGGAATTAAAATGATATGAGACTCAGACTGAGATAGAGATAGAGACAGGGACAGAGACTGAGACTGGGACTGAGACTGAGACGGTGGCTTTTTTGGGGATGATGATGAGCACACGAAACGGAACAGAAACAGAAAACCAAAGCAAAGAAACAGAAATGAAAAGAGACAAACGAGACTTACACATACTTTGAAAACAGACAACAACAACAACAAGAACAACAACAACGACATCATAAAGGCAAAGATCGGGTACTAGGTTAGCAGGCAAAAAGAGGAATAGGAATAAAATGCGGCGGTTGTCGAAGAAGAAATTCGCAAATTGTTCATTTGAAAGCGAAAACCATCGTCAGATACATAGCCTACAGATACAGATACAGATACAAAACACAGATACATATACAAGATCGCTGCTGTAAAAGCGCCTTCAAGGGTGAGACATAAGCAGCGACGGCAGCAGAGACGTCGACATCTAAGTCGACGTTAACGTCAACGTCAACGTCAACGTTGTCGTGTCCAATATGCCCTTGATCGTTGTTGCTGTTTGCTCGAAATGTCGCGGCTGCTCTGCCGGCAACAGCAACAGCAACAACGACATACATATCTGTAAGCTTTGCCTGTCCCTGTCCCTTTCCATGCCCGATCCGACCACAGACCAGGCCGGCCCCGAATTTTGGCAACACACATACAGAAAAAAGACAAAAAAAATTAATAAAATAAATGAAAAGAAAAGAAAAAAGCATAAAGAGCGCGTCGCTGTTTGCCGACTTTAGATACTCGCATTTTTGCTCAGTTTTTACGCTTTGCGCTTTTAAATTATGTTATTTATTTTGTTTACTTGGGAATTGGCAAGGGTCTGTCGCATGGTCGGACAGCCAGTCGTCGGTACGTGTCGATGCGGTTCGCTTTGGTTTAGTTTTGAGTGTGTTTAGAGCAGATTACAAGCATGTCTATCCGTATCTGTCAGATACAATTACAAGTACGAGTCCAAGCTACTAATTAGACAAACTGCCTGTTCGTTCTCTCATTTCCCTTTTTGTTGTGCGGGGAGCTCTCTCTTCAAAATATTGTGTAATAATTTGCCAAAATGCCAGCAGCAGCAGCAACAACATCAACAACTGAAAAAACAAATATTTCGCGTGTTCTTCGCAGATCATAAAAGTTTTTACTGCCGTTTCGCGTAGGAAGTCGCACGTAGGCAGTCGAACGTTAGAATGCGCGTGTGTATTTAAGATACAAAGATACAATAAATAATATATTGATTGGTGCTACAACAAATTGATATACAAGTTGGACACGCTAGATACTGCATCTTACCAAAAAGAAAACACAAACACACTAAACAAAAAACATCAACAAACAAAACAACATAAATACTCAAACAAGATACTCTGCATGTATCTGTGCAAATGTTATAAAGCATACACATCTTTTTCACGGAAATGACCAGGTTGGTGTTTTAAATCTATCTGCTACCCTAAAAGTCAACATTATTGTTTTATAAATTGTAAATAGCTCTTCTAACACTTTACATACATTCTTGATACTCCTATAATATTGTAAGAGTTAATTCAATGTATAAAACTTTAATTAAAAGACACCTATGATGACAGTTCTAAGATCTTCCATTCAGATTTAATATACATAACAAAGACTCATGGACTTTAATCACATCTGCAGTATCTAGATTTCTAACCAAACTAAAACCAATGAATTTTTGAGAGATACTTTAAAATTTTACATTTGTTGAATTTAATTAAATTATTTCTTAATATTAATAGAAAGGCATGGAATATGTTTCGAAATGATTAAATTTACATATAATAGTTAGAAAAGTTCGAAAAAAGTTAATGGCAGTCGATTTTTTGACTTTGAAATGTGTTTATGAATGACAATCTCAGACATTTAAGGAACACCAAAACTTAAGCCAGTTGTTTTCGAAAGAAGAGAGATATTTGGTATACACCTGAATAAGTCTGAGAGTATATTTGAAGATATGTATGTATAACAATGCACAATTTTTTAACTAAGTAGTATATTATACCTAATTTTTTAAACAAAAATTTACAAAGCATAGATGAGCAAAGTCAAGTTGATTTACTTTAACTCGATCCTTCAGAAGATTAATATAAAATTTAATAAGCAAGTTTAGGATCAAGAATTAAGTTGGAAACTATAAGGAATAATATTTGAAAAGAAGTTGTAGAATACAGTTCAGAATCAAGCTCTAATCACACATAATGTTACTACTATGGTATAACGAGGTTCTTAATGATACTATTTAAGGAATTTGATTGAAGAAATAAATAACTCGAATCACAAATTAAAACTCTAGATGACTATTAGCAAGTTAGAAGGGGCATTAATCAGGCAATTCAGTCAGTAATCGGAGGATCAGTAATCAGCTTACTTATTTACACAAATCAGCATTCTATATGATGCCTCTTTATTAAATCTAAGTACCTGAAAAAATCAGTATTAGGTATCACACTTTTTGTACGATAAATTTTGTGTGATACCGAAATGAAACATATTTGCTAGTTGAAAATGTCCTGCTGAACTCAAGAACTACTAATCTAAAGTTGAGTGCTCCCAGAGTATCTATTCTGAAGACGTATACTAATCACATATTATAACTTCATGGGAATTTTTGCAAGATACTATTGCTCTATTCACCATTAGTAAAATTATTGCCTGCTGGTCAACTAAGTATTGACGATTGCTTATTCAAGTGGCCCGCATGTTGTTCCCAGCTTTAACTTCATTGAAAGTCATTAAAGTTGAGCTTTTGGTGTGGTTGGGCGTAAAATTCATCTGCCCGCGCCCATATGGTCAAAGTCAAATTGGTTGCTGCTGAAATCGTTGCCAAATCAATTCCAATTTAGTCAACGGCTTGTGAAGGACAAATACTCGTGCAATGCGATAGTTTTCTGACTATGGTTATGTGGGGTTTTAGGTGTTGTTGTTGCTGTTGCTGTTGTTATTATTGTTGTTGTGTCAGTTGAATAGGAGCAGCTCGATGTCGTTGACGACGTCATCAATTTAAAATAGATGAAAATACGCAATGCATGCTAATTGAATAATTCGAATTGTGGCACCTACAACAACTACTGATATTTGCTAATTTAGTTGTTTTGTCACTGTTATTGTTGTTGTTATACATAGCTGTTGCAATAAATTTTTTGACAGATTTGGTTGCGCAGGCGTGCAAGTTGCTGTTGTGGGTGGCAGTAACATCGTCAGCAGCAGCAACAGCAACAACGGAGTTTATTTAATCAATGCAAATGCACATTTTTGGTCAATTGTGCGCAATGTAATTTATAGCATTTTAAAATGCTTAGTTTTGTTTTGGCTGCGATTAAAACAAATGGCAAAGCATTTCAAATGATGTCATCCTGCAGCTGCCTGTTGCTGCTGTTGCTGCTGTTGCTGTTGCTGCGTATCTGTGACAGACATGCAGGGTCAGGTTAAAGTTGAATCATTTGTTTATTTCGCAACACGATTTTTCTTTTAGCACACATTGATATGCCAATGCAACAACAAGCTGTCTGCTAATTAATTGAAAGCCATTTTATCGCACACAAAAGCCGACTGGCAATCAATTTCACAGACAATAATAACAAACACTTTACAAATAACTATTGCAACAATAGGCTCCAATAACGGCCAATGTGCAATATGAGCAGCAATCATCAGTGGCAGCTTCTAACTGCTATTTTGTTAGTATTTCAAACACGCCCCAAAAACAAAACAACAAAAGCAACAACAGCATCAAAAAAAAGAGAAAAACGGGCACAGGCTCGCCCAGATCAAGTCCTCCAAACAAAACGCAACAACAACAGCACAATAAAATGCCAGACAACAGCTTGAAATTTAGCAAGATTCTTTTTGGCGTTTTCAGTTTCGTTTTTGTTAGCCATCGCCTGTTTGGCTCTGAACTGTTGGCTGTTGTTCGTTGCTCGTTGTTAGCTGTTGTTGCTTACAACAAATAAGCTGCTTTTAACCTTGAGCCGCGCACATTTAGTTTGTAAGTCACGTCTAAGTCGCCATCGCTGCTCAAAAGGTTTGACAGTCGACGATGACGGTGACGGCAACGCCAGCAGCGACAGCGACAGAGGCAGCGACAGAGGCAGCGACAGCGACAGCGGCGCTCTTTTTGGCCACAGGCTGCGACTGCGGCTTCAACTTCGCTTTTAGCTTGTTTTTTTTTTGTGTTTTTGTTATTTTTTAATTTTTATTTTATTTCTTGTTGCCATTTTTGCAAAAATTTTGGCGTGCTTCGTTGCTACCCTTTTTGCCTTGTTCTTCTAGTTAAGTGTGTGTGTGTGCGTGTGTTTATGTGTGTGTATATTTTTTTTGGAACTTGTAAAGTTGCTGCGCCGCTTGACCAATTTGAGTTTGAGTTTTGCACGCCACTAAAAAGGTTAAAACATGTTTTTGAACTAGGTTTTCAAGTCGTTTCTAATGGCCTGCTACATTTACTACTGGGATCTGAGGGGTAGCCTCGAGCTGGAGTGTGAGCTGATACCATGTGCCTCAGGTATATAGTAGGTTATGTAATGCCAGCATGTCGTGTTGGTTGGTTTTGCCAATTCGCGAAGTTCAGCAAAATTTAAGATCGATGCCCGAGATCAGGGTAAACTTGATTTTTATCAAAGCTACACAATACATTGGGCATAGAATTACAATAAATTGCAAATTCCTTTTGTCAAGTCTTGTTATAACGCAATCAAATTAAATGAATATAAAGGAATCTACAGTGTTCCATGTAGAGTAATTGTGCCAATATTTAAAAACATTTCATAATGGTAAATTGTTGCAAACAATTCTAAATATAAGTTCTTAATTTTCAAATACATATTTCTTGTTTAACGTTTTGACACTTCAACTTAAGTACCTTAATAAATTATATGCTTTTTTTAAACAATTGATAAAGACGTAAAGTAAAATGTTTCCTAAGAAAAGTTTCGGTAATGGGAAAGCGTAAGTAGAATTATTAGCGAAATATTAGAAAAATAATATAAAAAATCTTTTATTTACCAAGAAATAGAAACAATATAAATTTAAATCGATATAAATAGAAACTGTGAAATCGCGACATTTTGTGCCTTTCAATACATTTTAGACCTTCGGGCTTCATTTCTAAAGCCCGGAACAAAAAAAAGAGTGATTACAGTTTCAAGAGACATTCCCAGTGGATTTTTGGAGGCAAATATTATCTGTATGGGAAATTTATGAATAAATAAATACTTGTGCTGGTACCCACACCAGTACCAGTAACAATTTACTTAAGGCTAGGATTTTATGGAAAAGTTCAACTGAAATTTATTCGTTTTGAAAAAATAGTCGAGCAGAAATGGAAACTAACCTCAAGGAATTTCATGAGAATTGAAGCTTATACCTTTTTTAATCAAAGAATTTTGAAGTGCTAAGCTACATATTTGAACTAATTAACAAAAATAAATTTTAGCCAGCTTCTCGGCTGTGATTGGAACAATCTGTTTTTGTTTACTATCTACATATATATATATATTGCACATATTCTTATATAAACCCATATACTATGTACATAGGTATTCAAAATTAATGCAATAATTATATTTACCCTTAATTATTAATAAAAGTCTTACTTTTATGTATGTTTGTATGTTGATTAAGGTAAGACATTTATTGATAATCGGGATTAAACATACTTACATTCAATCTATTTAGTTTTAGTTTACATTTGCTTACATTTCACTAAGCTAAACACGCGCGCTTCCATTTGTTTAATCCACATCATTAATCGCTTCACACACACACACACACAAAGAGAGACCGATAGCAAGTATTAAATATCTAAGAGGCAAGGCGAGAACAAGGGATAAAGAGAGAAGGCAAGAGAGTCGAAACAATAATTTGTGCATTGGTATTGGTTATGGGTTTGCTAAAAAATTAACAGAGTACTCATCAATAAAATATTAAAAAGAGTACAACAAATATCGAAAAATACAATATCAAAAAGAAAAAATAATAATATAAACATTTTTATGCAGATGTTGGTGGCACAGGCATATGTATACATACAAGTATGTACATTGTACATGTGTGTTGCTAGCTATTTCGGGTTTCTTTAAGTGTATTCAGTTACACACACAGCCTTTGCTAGTGTGTGAACTTTAAATTAGACGAAACACGACAGCGGCAACAACAAAAACAACAACAACAACAGCAGCAGCAGTCCATGCGAACAGACCCTAATAAATTTCGCATACTTTGCGAATTTATGCTGAGAGCCAACACCAACACCAACAACAATAACCAGCGACAGTTGTTGCTCACTGCTGAGTAGCAGCAGCAACAGCAGCAGCAGCAGCCAAGCCCACAGCAACAACGTCGCGACGTCGCGTTGTCTAATGGCGTCAACGTCGCAGTCGACGTCGCTGTTGGCTTTGACGTTAACGTTAACGTTGACTGCACTTGGCAGCGCTGCTGTTGCTGTTGCTGTTGTTGTTGGCGTCGCTGCCAACGCTTTAGCTGCTGCTCATTTGGCGTTTTGTGATCTTCTTTTGCTTCTTCGCTTTGGTATTCAAGGACAAGTGGCCGAAGTTGGGTCTTTTGCCTGCGACTCTGCCTGCTGCCTGCTGCCTGTTGCTCTGTTTTTGGATATAGCCCGACTTGGAATGGAGCTCATGTGTAAATACATAGATACATATGTACACAAATACATAAACACTTATTATGTATTGCTTAGCCTCTATTCGTTTGGCCTTTATTCTGTCTTTGTTAAAGGAAGCTTGAAACAATTAATTTAGTTTTCATATAGAGTAAAAGTTGCTAAAGAAAATTTCCACGCTTACATGAGGATTCATTATGGAATGTGGATATTAAATATGATGTAATTTTCACTCATTTAATATTTATTTCTTAGTCTCTAATCCTTTGATATTTTTTATATCTTGTTTAAAAAAAAACTTCAAATTAATTTAGACTTCAGAATTTGCAGTAAAATCTACCAAAATACGATATTAAAGCTTGTCACGGAAAGTGGAACACTCAAAATTAATATGATGTAATATTCACTTACTATATTGTCTTGATTGAAGAAAGCTTTAAATTAATTTCGATTTCAGTAGCTACAGTAAAAGTTACCTAAAGAAAACCTCTCTGGTTACACTCTTCTTAACAGAATGTGAAATATGCTATGTTAATATGATGTAATCTTTACTTATTACTATGTATAGCTTAGTCTCTAAGCGATTGATATTTATCACATCTTGGTTAAGAAAGCTGTAAATTAATTGAAATTTCAGCATCTACAGTAAAAGTTATCTAAAGAAAACATCTATAGTTACACTCTCTATAACAGAAAGTCGAACACATAAATATGATGTAATCTTTACTTATTTCACATTTGAAGCACCTTTTGCACCTTCTTATCGAACATTGCAGTCATTTTTTACCCTGATTACTACTTATATGCTTTGAGAATGAATGACTGACGAGGCATTAGTTAGTCACAGGTAGTTGACCAACTAACTGAAAACTAGTGTTTGTATTTATGAAGTACACCAATCTTTAGCTTTAAAAAAAAACTCGTAACAAATCTAAAAAGAGCATAAAAATTAAAGAGTTTTGATGTCTCCTTTACACATATCTTACTGCTCTCTTTTCTGGTTGCCTTTTTCATTTATTGTTTTGTTGTATTTCTTCTTGTTTTTTGCTTACTTTTATATTCACTCTTTTTTCTGAGCGCTTAATTTTTGCATGCACGTTTCGGCGCTGACCTTGAAATTTTTTCTTTTGCTTTTTACGTTTTATTTGCTGCTGTTGTTGTTGTTGCTGTTGCCGCTGCTGCTGCTGCTGCTGTTGCCTCTGCTGTTACTGTTGTTTATTTTTTGTGTTTATTTTAATTTTATATTTTTTTATATTACGTTACTCCGACTGCTAAATGCTGAAGAGGAAGCAATATTCACAAAGCAGCAACAGGCAAACGATTATAACACATAAAAAAAACAAGTGAGAGTTCTCTGATCATGACAACGCGACTAACAGATACGCTGTAATCAAAGTAGCTTAAGCTACGCCCAGCTAAAAAATAATTTAACTTTATAAACTTATTTTTGGGCGATACAAACATTTTACAATACCTTTGAAAAAACAGTTTTTAGTGTTTGTGAATGTAGAATGACAATATATTTGAAAATATAAAATTACAGATAGAAGATTAAACAACTTTACAGTACAGGGTATTACCAACATGACAATGACAATAATAATTATTTATTAAATGTATAATGTACATACTTATGTGCATATTAATTTAGTAGCTTTTGTTTTTTAATGAGAATTTCTAAAACTGGCGTTAGCCATGTGGCATTTAATCTACTAAATTGGCCTGGTAATTATTTTAATTAACTTAAAATTACTTTTATGTCGCTAAATCAGCTCATTGTGATGCAATATTATACTACTATACTGTCCTTTTGGGGACAACAAACTTGTACGAAAAGAAACGCTATAAAATTAGATTAGCAAATTAAGTTAACTTCAAGAACAAGTATGACAATCTTATAATTTTAATTAATTTATAAGACTTTGATTATTTATTTTCAGTTCTTTTCTGTTCTCTATTTGAATATAACGTTGCTTTTTGCAGCTCATTAAAAATTGTCGCCAACATTTGCACCTGTCGGCATCGGCTGCCACCTTCAAAAATTTTTACTGACAATGCGGCCAAAATTGTGGCAACTACACACACACACACTTACACACACAAACACAAAACAGATAAACTGAAATTGAAAGTGTCACTGTGGCTTGTTTTTGTCTGCTTTGTAAATTTGTAGACATCTTTCGTTTAATTTAGTTTTTAATTTTCAATACATATATGAATATGTACAATGTACACATACATATGTACATGTGATTATGTATTTTTGAAAATTCGTTTTGTATTTATTTTTATGTGTGCTTTCGCATTACTTGTGCACATTTTGTGGTTATTAATTTGACCCAATTTCGCTGACAGCTGAAAAGTCGGCAAATATTGTGGATGGCCAACACTTTTGGGCTATGTTTAACAACACGATGAGTAGGCCTTACCCATGGCAAAGGTGTTTATACCCTCTAACCATTGAGTACAAAAAAAACATGTGCTGCCTTTGGCTATGAGATATATTCACAAAGTTTCTCTATTTGAACTTATGTAAGTCTTCCCAACAAGATGTCATCAAAAATCTAGAATACCAATTTGTATGTAAGTAATTTTCTTGGGAGTCGAAGTTACAACTGATTACTAACTGATGTAAATAGTTTGGTTATCGCTAGATTGAAAGAATGCATCCGATCAGATTAAAGGGTGTCTAAAGGACCAGCAATAATAAGAATGTTAGGCAATTGTGTAATCTTGTCTCGATATCGTTTAGTGTAAATATTGTAATATTGTGGCACTTCGTCAGTCAAGAGTCATTTAAAGACATTGGGTAATTTGTCAAACGAGCCGCCTGTCTTGGCCAACTTCATTATCCAACTGACAGTTTTGTGACAGTTGCTGTGACAGGACTTTCCGCATTATTAGCCAGCAACATATGCCGCCTTTGCCTAGAGGTCGATGAAAGCGTTAACTAAAAGATTGCAATTACATTTTGGAGTGTACCAATCGCAAGATGAAAGTGCTGCAAATGCAATGCAGCTGTTAATTCTGTCAATTATGCCATGTGTCAATTGGATGCTGTTGTCAATTGTCGTTAGACATGGACGAGAATGATGCGCTAATAAATTATTTTAATTGGAATATCAGCAAGTAAACAGAAAGACAAGCAAACAGAGAGAGAAAGAGAAGGAGAAAGAGAAAGAGAGAAAGATGTTGCACGATGCGTATAATTAATTTCACACATTGCACATACGCCACGCAAGCTGCTCAAAACAAATGCAGCCCATGCCTGTAATTTATCATTTGGCTTGTGCAAAAATCTACATGTCTGCACCAATTACAAATTAAATACATCAGCCAAGGAGACAAAAGACGCCACAAAATTAACTTGTCCCAAAAGCAACTAAGTGCCGGACTTGGCACCCGGCACCCGTCACCCGTCACCCGGCAACGGGCCAACCTGTCGCCTATCGCCTGTCTCGGACCAAGGCGTGCAATATTTTGCTTGACAGAACGAGTGCAGAAAGCGAAGGCGTTGGCGTTAGTCTATGCCCAAAAGGCCGCCCCTCCTCCTCCTCTGGTCCCTCTGACACTCTCTGCTCACAGTGTAAAATGTTTTTCTGTTTTCTGTAAATAATCGCATTCTCGTCAAATGCAAAACATGTTGGCCATTTAATTGGGTTCTTCTTATTTTTGAGCGCTGGAGCCCACGCATACGAAATGGAAATGAAAAGCTGCCTCTCATAAAATGTGCAAATTATGTCTTATTAAGTGTGAAGAGGCCCCTGGTCTGAACCACTTGGCTGCATTTGTCATACGCATTTTGCCTGTCGCAGCAAATTATGCAAAAGGCAAAATAATAAAAACAAAACACCATATATACATATACATTTTGGCCCACAGCACAACATTTGTAAATATGTAAATATGTTTATAAATATATTTTTGGGGGACTGTCAGTCGGTTCAGATGGCTTCCAGTTTCAGTTCCAGTTCCAGCCCGACGCATTTGCTCCGGGTGCTCGTTAATTGCACCGGAAGTGCCGTCATCAAAATTTGTTTTTGCAGAATGAATATTATTATTATCATTTTCCTTTATTTATTTATTTACTTTTTATGTATGTGCGCACATTTATTTTATTTGTTGTTAATGCTCTTTGCGCCAGCCAGCCAATTAATTGCTGCTGTTGTGTGTGGTCAAGAAATCAAACAAAAGTAAAACTTGAATATTACTTTTCGCATGAGGTTCGCATATAAATCTTGAAAGCCCATGAATCACAATGCCGAACATTTCTTGTTGCCCCAAGCCATATGTACATATGCATAAGAATTATATATTTTTGTATATATAGTCGAACATTCCCCGACAACTTTGCATAATCCTCGGCGTTGTCAACTTATCGCTGCCTTTGTGATGGCTCTCAGACCAGACTGGGCGTGCTGTGCCTTATGCCAGTGTCTGGACACTTTTGCATCTAAATTAATTGAGTCATGCCAGACGCCACACTCTCAAAACACACTCTGATACATATGGATACATTTCTGTATTAGTTGTTAGTGTTAGTTCATCCCCGAGTCATGAGTCAGTCAAGCCAATATTGCTGCGCTTCGGTAAGCCACCTTACAAGCTGCTCAAATATTGTGCGTGGCTGCAACGCCAACTTGTGGCAAGTTCAAGCTGCAAAGTCTGTGAAAATGTGGCAAATATGCAAGTTAGCAAATCAAAACAACGCAAGTCGAGCAACCGCAACACCAAGTTGTGTTTTACTCTTGTCACACCATAACATCGAAGATGGATGAAAGGGAAGGGGAAGTGTGTAGATGCCAGTGAAATTTGACATACTTACTATGCTTAAATTTGAATTTCCATTTCTTTTTTTATATACAATTTCGTTGTATTCCTAGTATTCATAAGACCTACTGACAAATTCAGCTTCAGATACAAAAAAAAATATGTCTATTCTACGAAGAACTAAAAGTTGAAGCTTAATTAAATATTAAGTTAATCTTGAGCTTAAGTATAACACTCTACATAAAGTCCAATGATCTGACTACACAAGAAAAAGAGTTCCTAACTTAGCCCTGTTTTTTATAGGACACTTAAATATTATCTGTCCAAATAGCCAATAATTTAAAGAAATCTATCAAATAAAGCCCATATGGACATTGAAAAAATTGGCCTAAGTCTGTTTACTTTTCGTAAAAATACTAGAAGTAAATAAGTTGTGCTTTTAAAATTATTTTCTGTTTCTTTAAACCTGTTTACTTTTCAAACCTAATTGGCCCCATATCTGTTTACTTTTCAAACCAATAGATACAATTATAAATAGATTTATAATTCGTAAAGATTCTGACTAGCTCAGATAATTTTTTGCAATAAAATATCCAAAAATATTATAAGTCCCACTATTTTGACCTTAACGGCAAACAAAACAATAAATTTACAAGTCTGCCAATGTTATAGTAAAGTTAATTAATGCGCTTGTAACAACAACAAATTAGTAACAAAATATTTCTGAAGGCTAGACTCAAGCTCAGTTTGGCTCTATTGGACACTCAGACAAAATTTCAGAGGCAAATTTCTTGTAAATTATAATACAAAAACAAATTGAAAAACCAATTTCGCATGCGTTAAAGTGCGACCACAAAAAAAAGTCAACAACAAAGACAATAAAAAAGCAACAACAACTGTAAAATGGGCCTGCCAAGCCATTAGGTATTCAAATGCTTACAACGCGAATAGCGGGAGGTAGTTGCCGAAGTAGGGGTATTCCGGTGAAGGGAAGGGGGAAGGGAGCTTCGTCGAACGCCCTTTACCTTGCTGACATACATTTTATGCTAAATAGCCGACGGCGAAACGGACGGGATATGAAGAGTATAGTGTTGTTGTTAGTGTTGTTGTTAGTGTTGTTGTTGTTGCTGGTGGATTCATTTGTGCTGGTTATGTCAGTGGGTCTAGTGGATCTGTTGTTTTCGACCCACTAATTTGGCAATAAAGTAAACGGTGAATATATTTTTGAGTTGTGTTTTTAACCTTCAAAAACTTCAACAACAACAATAAGAGTACATACATTTACATTTGCGACCAGCAACAACAAAACTACTTTTGGAAAAAGTTGTAGGCATATTAACATTTTTGTCTTCTTCAAATTTGTAACTTCTTTGTTTATTTAAAAATGTTTAACACTGATTGTCGTAAATTTTAAACAAAGAATGAATTGATTAATCAATTAAATAGTTAACTAAAAGTCATATCTGGTAGATAATACAAAATATTTAATTGGGTAAAAGTAATTACTATGCAATTCATTACTGACTGAGAAAACTGCTGAAGTTCGTGGATAAATGTATAAAAAATAATTAGAACAATATTCCAGCAATAACAAACTGTAATAAAAGGTGAAAAGTATACGTTTTAATACTCTGCCAAAAGGTTTAAAAAGTTTTACACGAAATTAATTTGATTAAACTTTCAGCAAACGTAAATCACAAGCTTGATATCGATATAAATATGGAACAAACTGATATTACAGTTATACTAATGATATCACAATTATATCTCAAGGGTATTGCAACATCGGTACTCAAAGATATTTCAATTCATTCTTGTCATTTTTTGACTATTCGCGCAATGTAAATATTTCTTTTTTGTGCCAAGCTTAAATCGCTTACAAGCGCCAACAAACTTGGCCCGAAACATTAAAAAATAATTTCTGCTGATTTGTTTAAACAAAACTCTTGGGTTTTTCTGTTGACGCAGCTGAAGTCAAGCTGGAAGCTCTCAGCTTACAATGTTGGACCCGCTGGCGCCAAACTTCGGTGGGGAGGCCCTCTTGATGGTCTACCAATGACAAGCGCCAGCAACCGCAGCAGAAACTGCAACTGCAACTGCAACCCAAAATGCAATCCAGAAAAATATTCAACTTATTCATAAGCGAAGCCACTTACAATGCTTTACAGCAGTAACGAGCCGCTAAAGTGCTGTAATGGGCCGCTTAGTTGGCCATAAACGGACCAAAATTTGTTCAACAATTTTTGTTGCCAACTGTTTTACGACTTTTGTTGTGTTGTTGCATGTGTTAAGATACTGCATACATTAAAGGACTTTTATCGCAGAGGCGTGTTTCTCGTGTTCATGTCAACATTAATATCTAGTTTAACATGTTATCGAATTGGGTGTGATGAACTTAAGTAAGTGAAACATTTTTGGGAGTTGAAAGACTAGAGCAAAACACTGACTTAGAACCTTAAATTACTCATATGAAATTTTGCAACGAAAGGTATTTACTTTAAGTTTCAATAAGATTCAAGCCTTTAGTACCAAAAAAAAAACATTTTGCGTTTTGCCACATATGTACCAAACTACTATTTACACTCTTGCATAGGGTATTATAGTTTTGTCACAAAATGTGAAACGAATTGAAGGAGGCGTGACAGACCTCATTAAGTATATATATATTTTTGATCAGGACGACGAGCAGAGTCAACATAGTCATGACCGTCTGTCTGTCCGTCTGTTTTAATGCAAACTAGTCTCTCCGTTATCTTAATGAAACGTAGCACAAGTCCCTATTTTTGCTGCACGCAGTACATATTTCGAAACCGGTTGGATTGGATCTCTATATCGTATAGCTGCCATAGGTACAATCGGTTAAAAGTCAACATTTAGTATGCAAAACTATTTTGTATCTTAAGATTTCTGAACCAACCTCACATATTATGTGTTTGGTATCGTTATCGTTATTGTTATTGCGTTATCTATTATTTTAGAATCTTCTATTTATCCTGTATAACTATACCCTTCGTGCTGCTTCGTCACTAGCGTAGACTGCCGTCCAGAATTCTATGAGTATGAAACTGCAAATTAATTTTACCTTGACTGCAAAAACATTAGACCAAAAATCAAAGTTTGATATTGGCACTAGTTAAAATAAGTACATGCTAAATACTTTTAAAGTGGTACAATTATTTGTGCTCTCTGGGAGAGATTTATATTTCCGAATTGACTAAAATCATTTAAAGCATATTTTAAATAGCTGTAATTTAACGTTTCTTTTTTTTTTCGTACAGTTGTTATTTATTTTGTTTGCCAAACAAGTTTTTTTTTTAATTCTGCTCAAAAGGCCAGCGGACCGTGTAGTTTGCCTGAGTCGGCGACTTCCATTTCGGTTCCCGAACTAGTCGCCCCCTAAGTTCGGTTACCGGATTGCCATTTGGTTGGCAATTTCTGCTGCGTTTTGGCCGCGTTGCATGCGCGTGTTCTAATGCGAAATTAATTCAGCATGTTTTTTTCTATTCAACTTTTATTTTATTTCATCTTATGTAATTTTTTATTTTTGTCGGTTGGCAAATTAAAATCTTGCAAAAACGCAAAAACCCACAAAAATTCTAAAGCTAATTTTACTACTTCTAGTTAGTTAGTCGCAGCTGCTGTTGTTACCTGCAGCTAACTGGTTTTGTGTTTTTTATAGCCAAATATGCCATTTTTTAGGTTTATGTCTTGTTATGTGCTCTGCTGTCGTTAATGAACGAAGGTCAGTTTTATGCCGGTTCACTTTTCTACTCAGTTTGTTAGTTAGTTTGTTTTAGTTTGTTTTTCAATCTAAGGGGCTACGATTTTGGACTAATTTCTTAAAAAATATTTTTAATGCGGGCTTACTTAAAGTTATGATTAACAATTCCTTCGCACGCCTTGGTTAATTTTTTGTAAATTTAAATATTTTAAATTTATCTAAGCTGTAAATAAATTTAAATTTTTCTGGGCTGTAAATAAATTTCAAATTATGTTCTCTTATCGACAAGTTTATCAAGAGTCTAGATTCAAGACTGTAAGAATATCTGCTAGATAAGACAACAGCCCTTAAATAAACACTTGTTATAGTTATAAACACAATTAGTTAGTTGTTAACATAATTCTACAATCTATAGATTGATGGGCAATCAAATTGAGAATACTTTGTTTTAACTAATAGTAGCTCTTGAACTGGCTGACCTTTTTTCAATAAATTCGAACCTTTTAACTAAAGTTATCTATTTATCTATAGATAATATTCATAGATTTGACATCATCTGTTTGGTTTGCAAAGGAGATAGTATAAAAGGGTTATCTAGATGTTTAGACCACCAGTCTACAAGTTCAGCTCAGCATGAGGAAGGCAGCTTAGAGGCCAACACTAGTTGAATAGGAGGCAACTATGCACGTCTCCGCCTCTTGAGATATGGATATAGATATAGATGGATCAAGCTGAAAGCTCAGCCCAGCTTGCCCAGTCACTGAACCGCCCCTTTTGCGTTCCCTCTCTCGTTGTTGTTACCCCCGCGGTTCATGTGAAATGCAAACAGGCAATTAAATGGCGTTGCAAAAGGCGCAAAAGTTTGCAATGTGCCGCAGTTGCAGTTGCAGTTGTTGCACTTGCCCAGGCTAAGTTGATCTTAGTCCCAGCATACATACATATGTAAGTGTGTGTGTGTGTTTGTGTGTGCGCATGCGTCCAGTTTTTACAGTTTTATTAACTGCATTTTTATCTAGCTGCAACCAAACAACTCGCAGCAAACTGCACGAACTGGCTCTCAAACTCGGTGCATAGAGCGGAAAAAACATTGCCAATGTTGTTGTGGCTGTTGTTGCTGCAGTTGTTGTTGTTGCAGTTGTGTCTGTTGCTGCTGCTGCTGCCGCTGCTGTTCGAATCGCACGAAATACCCTTTTGGCCAAGAATTTGCTTGAGCTTAAGGTACTACCACACGAGGAGGAGGAAGCTGTTTTGCGGCCTCGATGCCGCCTTGTTGCCGCACTTGTTTCTGCCTTGCTGCAAACCAGTTGAGCGTCTAACTGTTCACTATGGCAGCCAGTTGGGGCAAGTGCAACAGCAACAGCAACAGCAACATCAACAGCCATAGCAATAGCAATAGCTGGTCCGTTGGATCTTTGCTTATTACTTATAGAATTTATTTGGCCCACAACAAACCAGGCAGCAAACACGACCGACTTGTTGAAAAAATATAAAAAAAATCAAATAATGATAACTGCTGAATCGTAAAAAAAAAAGGTTGTTCATTTTTTTTATGTTCAACTACTGGCATTTGCCTGCTCCTGGGCAGCAACGGCAGCGGAAATTGTTTGTCCTACAAAAATATAAAAAAAAGAAATGAAATAAAATAAAACACAACACAACAACACGGCTCTGGCTTGTTGGTTGTTGGTTGTTGCTTGTATTATTTGTTCTCATTGCTGGACTGGTTGTTGTTGTTGTTGTTTTGTAATAGAGATAGCGCTGCCAGGCACGGGTTGTTTTCCTTATAGGGGCAATCAGCCATCGACAACTTGGGGCTAATTCAGGTTGCTGCAACGGCTACTGCGGCAGTTGCACTTCCAGTTGCAGTTGCAGTTGCAGTTACCGTTGCAATTGCATATTTACCAAGGAATGTCAACAATTTCCTTTTAATAATTTGCTGGTCAGACGGGTTTCTTCTTTTCTTTTCTTTCTTCTTTTTTGTTATGTTATTAGATGCCTGCTCTCGATCTTAACATATTTGATTGATGCCAAAAACATAGAATCAATTTTCATTTGGCAATTAATTAATTGGGCAAGCATCTGCTTAGCCACAGCTGGCTGCACTCCACATTCGATCTAATGCCTTTAGCGATTCAACAACATCTTCGAGTCGAACCAAAGAGCTTGCTGCTTGCTTCTTGCCTCAAATCCGCGCTACCGTAACATTCAAAAGTCAATATTGGAACGAGGCAGTGGCAAGCAAACAGCCAGCGGATAGCAGCTGTCACAGATACACACATATACACACATAACCACATACATATTTAGAAAGACAGACACTTCAATATGAAGTGCCCTCTTGTATACCTGTGTACACTTTGGGAGTTGACTTTTGGCACCTAGTGTTTGGTGTTGGCCCATTTGGGGTTGTACATAGCTCTTGTAATACCAGTCTGTGGAATTTCACACGACAATTTGCGACACTTACTATATTCTTACATTCTGGAGTTTTATGACATTTTCGGAATTTAAATGCAACGATTTTCTCTATTTGAAGATTTTTTGCATAAATAAATAGTACTGTAAAGTTCTTCAAACACACACGAATAACCAAAGCTAAATGAATTGAAATTTAGAATAGAAATTCAGCTTGTATACCAATCAAAGTGATCCCTGCAGTTGTTCAATTCACACGTGTGTAGGTGTCTTTTGAAATTCAGCTATCCTGTTATTAGGGAAATAGCCAATTGAGTATTTACTGTCAATCATATTTAAACATCAATTAACACTCTTCGTCAAGTAAATTTCCGACAGGCAATTGTTACTGAATAATATATAAATCATTTACTTTAGTTGAAGAGAACAGATTTTTAAAGCGACTAAAGCAAAAGATTTTGAATTTAAATTCCTAGTTTTCCTTGCATACATCAACTGCCATAGAATAGTGTTAATAAAATTTATGACTTAAGTTGTAAACTGAAGAAATTTAAAGAACTGCAATTACTTTTGCAGTTTAATGAAGATTGACAGCTCTTCAATATGGGGAGATTGTAGTCGACTTAAGTGGGCCTGGCAGCGACTTCCTGGTTTGAATTTGCTTGACTTTTTCCGTTGCTGCACTTAAAATGGGGTTTGATGGAACCGATTGAACTGATAGAGTTGCATGTTGTTGGCTGATGGGTTGATTGGCTACAGAAGCTGTTGCTGACCAGATCATAGTTCTGACCACAAGTAGCGCCACAAGAACTGCCCAAATTGTTGTAATTTGCACACCGTTTACACGCAGCTTATAAACTGGGCGTGCCTGCATCTGGTACTAACTATAATCTTAACTATTTAATGGACTCTTGGCAGTCGTGTATATCTTATGTATATTGTAGCCTAGTTGTAAGAATCAAACTGCGAATTAAATTGCCTGTTAGACTGCCTGTAGTGTCTTGGCTAAAGGACGAACGATGAGTGATGGCCAATTAACATAGCTAAAAAAAAGTTAAATCATACTCAATACAAATTATTATAAATATCAGAACATAATAAAATATATTATACTCAATCAAAACAATATATAAGCATTAATATTATAGTCTAATATGCATTTAACACATTAGCTCATTATAAACCATAATATTTACAAATAATCTACACTAATGAAAATTCACCTTTTAAGTTTGTCAACATTATGATTTTACCAACTTTAACGTTGCAATATTCTAATAAATATTTTTCTCTACTTTTAGGTAAGTCAACTGAATAAACTATTAACTATTTTGTGACGATGTATAAATAAATATTCAAGTATTTTTCAAATTCAACAAATGCACAGGTAATTTTATTCGAAAATATTTGTAAATAGTTAATAATTGAGTTTCAGTCAATTGAAACAAAAAGTTGACTACATAAATAATTGAACTGTTTGCGTTGCACCTTCAGAAACAAAGGACGAAGTCCGAGGTTGGAAAGGGTGAGAATACATTTTCCAAATATCACACAATGCAACAGTTTTTTTTATGCATTTTCCACATTTTCCACATTCCACTTTGACGCTTCCCCAGAGCCCCAAACGTTGACCACAACAAAAAAAAAATCTCAAAAAGAAAAAACCACAAAAAATGCCACAAGGGTAAACAGCGAAACAGCTGAAGGGCAAAATAAAATAGCGACAACAACGGCAGCAAGAAGAGAACAACATTTAACCAAGTCGAGTGGCAAGTTGAGAGTGGGAAGTGGGAAGTGGACAGACGGAAAGGGGCAAGCACTTGCCGACAGAAAAGTAAAAGCGCAAAATTGTCATAAAAAAGCGCGTAATAAAGTGGACGCCTCTCTTGGCCACGCCCACAGCCTTAATTGCTGGTCAAATAATAGCTGTAATTTTGACTGCAATAAACTTTAATGCGCACAGATAAATTTTCGTTTAAGCAAATGTATGCGGAGCGTTTGTCTTACGGGCAGCTTCTGCATCATGCCGCCGTGCAACATTGCGTATGCGCAATTTTTTAATGTGTTGCATTTGCCTGTCATACTACTTTAATGGCTGCCATTTTTTATGGCTTTATTTTTTTGGGTAAATAAAGAGGCAAATGCAACGGCAAGTGCAGCGTGGGCTGCCATTGGCTAATAAAGTCATGAAGCACCAGCAACAAATTAATTAAACAAATAAACAAGGCATAGTTGCAGACAATGATGGAGGAGAAGATTGAGATGTAGAGGGAGATACAAATTAAGATGGAGATGTAGACGTAGACAGAGTTGCAGACACGCTACATAATTCAACGATCACAAAATCTATGCAAATCTGTTAAGTCTGCATGATGTCAGCGTCAGAAAAAAAGAAACAATTAAGAACTTGCTTCTTGAGACTGCGCGACTATAAGATACCCTACTTTAATAAAAGGAAAAAAGTTGATCAAGTGGATAGACTGTTCAAATAGTAGTCAATAACTGATTTTGCCGATACTTGCCGATCGTTCTGAAATTTTCAGAACAAAAAGCGCACAAACTTGTATACAAGTATTTCTGTCTGTAGTCAGGCTTTATCTTTAAAAATGTGATTCTCAACACATAACTAAATAAAATTAAAATTCACATTATACACAGTTTGAGAAGAACGGAAAACAGGCTCTTCAAGCTGTAAACTTTGACACTCGCCGGTTATTTAGACTTTCAAAAAATTCTTAATACTCACATCATTTATTTGCTGATTGTTTGAAAATTTAAGAACGTAAAGCTGACAAACTTGTACTCAAGTATTTATGTTCATAGTCAGAATTTGAATTCGAAAACACAAAATTAAATAAGTTTCAAATTGACATTTTATGCATAACTATCATTATAGAAAACATCATTATTTTCTTAATTCAGTATTGGATAACTATAAAACTATTGACTTGAATTTAAAACCGTTATTAATAGTTGTTTTTTTTAAGCTTTTTTTAAATCGTTAATTTTTTTCTTGGGTAATGATAAATAATAGCACAAAAAAAGAGCTTAAATTTAAAAGTAAAAATTCTGCTACAGAAAATTTGTAAAAGTGATATTTTGGACATAGAAAAAGTGTTATCTTCATCATAACCATACCCTTTCTTAACTGAAAACAGCTCTAAGGTATAAGCAGTGAGCAGCCCCAAAAAATGAGATATACACACTGAAAAGATATTCTTGTAGGCATGCTGCAACATGTGGGCAGTGCGCATCTGTCAGATACTTTAGCCATGTTGCGGGGATATTGCAAGACGCTGTCACCTGCTCAAAAGATGGCTGCTCTAATGGCCTTTCGCTGCCCACGGTTGGTGCCACTGAGCGGCACCCAATGATCTGCTATCTGTGCAACATGTTGTTGCAACAACAGCAACAACAACAGCAACCGCGACGACGCATTAGTCATAAATGTGTCGTCCACTTGGAGAGAGAAATGTTTTTTGGATCGTAAATCGCTAAGCGTTGGCGTGCTTTTGGGTCAGGCTGCTGACTTTAGCTCCTTTTTTTTCTGTGGCATTGTTCTGCTTTGTTCGGCTTTGGCTTTGGCTCGTGATTCGTAATAAAGTCAAGGAGAACTTAAGCTGACCAAAGCGACCGGTTTCTATATAGCATGTCAGGGCGTGGGTGTGCCACCAGCAGCAGCAGCAACAGCAGCAGCAGCAATCGCAACCACAGCACCACCAATGAGTCTTGTTGGTCTAAACCACACTGACGGATTGCTTTCTAATGGTTACCAAATGTAAACCGCTGCTGCTGTTGCCTGACCCTTTGCATAGTTTGTTGGCCAGCTATTTGGCGTTGGCGTGACCACAGTGAGGCCAATAAAGGCAACCGGCTAAAAGAATTGCCAGCCCCTAGTTGTTGTTGTTGCTGTTTTTGTTGTTGCTGCTGTCGTTGGCTTTCTGCTTGCATGAAAACGGTTAAATCGCCGCAGGCGCGTAACCTGTCTTTAGACCTTTTGCGCAAGTGCAAAAATTGGCCAAAGCTGTCTCAGTCTTAGTTCAAGTCTCAGTTTCAGTCTCAGTCGCAGTCTCAACCTCACTCAAAGTCCAAGTCAGAGCCAGTAATGTATCTGTGTCGTTGCCTGCACATGGCCACTTTGGAGCCCCAGCATGCGATCGCCATATTTGGCCAAAATAAAATATACTGCATTTACCTTGCTGGCCATTTTGGCTAGCCAAAATGCTATTGCATGCCACTTGACGTACTCGTATTTGGTTATTTGGTTAGACGTCGCCCTAGGCCCCAAGCTTGAGACACTGCCTGTCCCCTCCCCTCTGGCCGCTCTTGGCCAAAACCCTTGCCTGAGCCGGTTTTTTTTGTGCTTTTGCATGTGTGCTCATAAATCCCCAAGAATGCTCATTTTCTCTTCTTCTACTTGTTGTTGCTGCTGCTGTTGTTGGTAATTCAAGCTCACATTTGACTTTTAACTTTTGGGCCAACCAAAATGTGCAACGTGGCCAAAAACAAAAAACAAAACGGCTGCGGCCATTTTGGTCATATATGTGTGCCTAAATTGATTGCAATTTAGGCCAAGTGTGAGCTACGCATAGCTCATATATTTTATTGTGATCTCTAATCTGCCTGAGACAGAACTCCAAGCTAAATACTCGTAAGATCATGAACTTAACAAAGTTTACAGTTAGGTTTCCGTCTGGAAATATTGGTAGCATCATAAACTGAATAAAGCTTTTGGTTAAAATTAATTAAAATAAACTTTTTGAGAGATTGTAAAGTGTAGAAGGAGAAATGACATCGATAACTAAAAGGTCCTTTCTACTGTTCCCTTTGAAAAAATAATAATAAATAGATTTAATTAAATTTTTGATACGAGATAATTAAAAATAAAAGTTACCTCTATAAAAAAAAGGTTCCTTCTGTCTTCTATCTTCAAACAAAGATAATTTCTTAAAAGGCTTAAAAAAATGTTCGGTAATTTTATAGATTAGAACAACCAAAAATAATGCTTAGGATTTAGAGTAAGCAGTCTTTCTGACGGATCTTCAAAAAGAAAAGAAAATATAAGGAACATTAACTAAGCAAATTAAGTAAAATATAAATAAAGGTGATACTTTAATGGCGACCGTAAGAATAAATAAATTTTTGATACGATTATTCAGTTTATTTAAATGCTGTAAATTGTGTGGGGAAAAAAGTTATAACCCAAAAATGTATTTTATATTTTACTTATATATTATATATATGTATATATTATATATTTATTATTACTTATTTATTTTTAATATTTATTTATGTTCCTTTTGCACAAAGAAACCTTTTAAAGATTTAAGCAAATATTGGATAATATAACAGATTAGAATAACCGCAAATAATATTTAGGAATTAAAGTGATCCGTCCTTCTGCCGAATATTCTAACAAAAAAAACGCATATTTGGAAGTTCAACCAAGCAAATCTAAACAAATCAAATTAAGGGCACACTTTAAGAATTAACGTGGCTTGTAAATATTTTTTAACGGTGCTGAAGTAATGCGCGACGTCAAAATCGCTGCAGCGTGCTACCAAAAACAGCAAGAACAACAGCAACTCATATGGCAACTAGAAGAAAGAGAGAGAAAATATATATATGTGTGTATATATTTATGTAAAAACAGTAAAGCTGTGATCCAGCCACAACAACAACAACAACAATAACAGCAACAACAAAAACAATAAGAGAAACCAAAGCAAGCATATCATAAACAAACATAATCGCTGGCGCCACGACACGCTTCGTGGGTCAAAAGCGGTTGCAGTTGCAATTGCAGCGCTAAAAACAACAACAACAATAACAAACACAGCAACAATAACAGCCACGGCTGGCCAAAAGCTTAGCGGAAAAAACTGAAGAAAAAATGACGAAAAGAAAAAATATATATATATAAAAATAAAAGCAAAATAACAAAATAAAGAAAGAAAGAAAAAGAAAAAAATAAAACAAACTGCACATGCAACGTCAGCACAAGCAAACAGAGTCAGTGGCAACAGCAACTGCAGCCAAAGAGGCAGCAAGTGTAAGGGCTAAAGAGAAGAGAGGAGAGTGGAGAGAGGCGGAGCAGGGGAGCTGTACAGGAGAGGGGCAAAGGCACAGTCTGTGATGCAGTCAGTGGCACATTTCTTTTACAACTTGCAAGGCGCAAAGGCAGTTGGCAATCCATCAATAAAATGAGCCCAGGCGCGTGCAAAGAATCAGCCAACAAGCCAATAAGCACTGGCAACAAGAGGATAAGGAACACTTTGAAGGGAAAACGGATGAGGGGAATTAGGGGAATACGGGGGATAAGGGGGGCGTCTGGTGGCAGGGCATGGTGCACGTTATGACTGTGGGTTTTTCATGACTCTAGCTTGGCTGCACTTGACTGCTTGCCGTCGTCGTTTTCTACTCATGTGAGTTTTTTATACCCTGTAACCATAAAAACAGGAAGAGATGCATTAAAGTTGTTACAAGCGGATAGATTGATCTCTATGACAGCATCTGTAATGATCAAAAAATTGAATTCCAGCAGGTTATTAAGTGTGTTCTAATAATCTCTAGACATTTTCATAAGAATTGCTTGTGCCTTAAATGTCAGAGATTTTCTTATATCAAACAGATGTTCAACAAATTATTAAATATTGGTATATTTTATGCAATAATCAAATTTATTCAACATGAATTTCAAGCATATTTATTTATTAGTTTAAAAAATATCTTCATTTAGTTCTATGAATTTTAAATTTAACTACACCTTTAAAACATTGTTTTTGAAGCTGAGCTTTAATGTTATTTTCAAACTCACAGATATCGACTGTCATTAATTTATCTCGAGTTTGAAAACTATTTTCAATTATTAGTATGTTAAATATTCTATATTTATACAATAATTAACTCAATTCCAAATATTCGTTGATGGTCTTTAAATTCTATCAAATATTTCAATCCCTTTTGCTACCAATTGAAAGAATTGTTTTAGGGCTACACGAGATTTGTGGAACATGCCTCTAAATAAGTTTTAACTTATTATACTCCCTAATTGCTGATTAATAGCAGGGTATCTCCAAGTTGTTGCCAACCGTTGTTTTTTTTGTTGCTGCTGCTGCAAGTACTTTGCGCTCATTATTATTATGATTATTATTATTTTTTAGCAGACGTTTTGCCTCCGTTCGACCCTTCAGACGTCCCTTTAGTTGTTCATCCAACACTCTGTCCGTCCATTTGTCCGTCTGCTGCTAATGTGGCGCACTCATTCAATCAGCAGCAACAACGAACAACCAACAACAAACAATAAACAACAACCTGACTGTGGCAAGCAGCGTGTGCAATCAACGCGCGCATCAACGTTGCATATTTCACATAGCACGCTCCAACATCTGCCCCGCCTCCACGCCTCTCCTCTCAGTTTCCGCCTCTGCCACCAAGGTTCGCAATTTGCTCTCTTTCCACACACGTTATTCGCGTTTGTCTGTTTGCTCATCTCATGTTGCCACTTAACGGTTTTTCAGTATGCACCACTCGCCAGTAAGCAGCCGCAGTTAATTCCCAAGTAATTGGCTAAGCGTTTCGCTTGCGTTCAGATTGTGGCTTGCTTGTCTGCCTCTGCCACTGCCACTGCCACTAATGGGCATCCATATGACGGGGCAATAAATATTGCTGGTACGATGCTTAAGTGATATGTCTGCTAATAGATGGTCAATTGGTAATAAGACCAGCAGGCGATTATACGATGAGAAAATCCATTTTAGAAACTATTAAAAAACTACTTACATAGATGTAATATTCGTGGATTGAGAATTTGTCTATCCTTGCATACAAGGAAAAGGGATAAGGAACAGTGGAGTATATTCGACTGTTTGAGGCCCTGTACTTAAACGACTAGAAAATTATTTTTCGAATCCATTAAAGATTTTATATTCTAGGAACAAGAATTTTTCTACTCTGACATAGCTTAGGGCATAGAATAGGGACAAACTACACTGGAATATACTCGACTGTGGGAGACCCTGCACATTTACGATGAAAAAATCCCTTTTCGAATCTTATAAAAACTTTACAAAAATGTAGTATTCTGGAAATTCGAATTTGTCTATCCTTAGTACAACAAACAGGAAAAGGATATGGTGGAGTGCAATGGAATGTGGGTTACCCAGAGCTCATAAAAAACGATAAGAAATAATTGTAAGCAAGGTTTTCTTCTTCTTTATCTGGCTCGAAGCTGTAAAAAGTGGTTACTTCGAAGTTTATTATCCGATCGAAATGAAATTTCAAGGACAGATGCAGATAACTTTAATTTTGTATAATATTTTATTTATATAATTTAATCTACTTTAGCTATGGAAGAATACGAATAAACATATATACAAATAGTGTGCTGCGGTAATTGGACTTTGTAGTTGTGAAGAAGATGGCGTGGCAAGAATCTAAAACACTCATGAATCGGTTAAGACGTAAAGGAACTTACATAAGTAGATGCCAAGTTTGGTGTCTATAGCTCTTATATATAGTCTCTGAGTTCTGAGTGTTCATCCAGAGCCGGACAGTGCTATATAGACTCAGGTGTTGAAGATATTTTTAGTTACATATATTACTTTAACAGTCTTCTGCCAGTTCATAAAAAATAAAATCTTTTCTTAAATTGTAATAAACCTTATCACGTGTTCAGTACTTCCCAAATACTGTCAAGCATGTTCAAACAATTCAGGGGATTATTTGGTATACATTCCATTGATATCCAAGCGGATTATTGTTCACACGTGCGCTGCAATGAGCCATTTAAGTTGACCATTATCAGTAATTTAAGCCAAATACAACAGCAGCAACAGCAAAACACCAGTAAATGATTAAGCTGCAAATTGTAGCGTAACTGAATGAATTGCTCTGGGCTTCATATCTGTTGTACTTATTGTTGTTGTTGTTGTTGTTGCTGTTGTTGACTGTTATTGTTGTTTTTCGGCACGTGCCAGAACATCATCATTCATAAAGTCCAGTAACGATAACAGTAACAATCTGGGTGTCGAAGATGCTGCAAGAGAGAAAACAGAAAAACACTGAGAAGACATAAATATAATCTAAAGAGCACGACTTGGAAATACCCGGCAGTAAGCAGTTGAATTTCACAAAGATACATTTACAACTCAAATAAATTGCTTCTTTAAATATAATTACTTTGCAAACAGAATACTTGAATAGAACATGGCTTCTCTTGTTGAGTAAATATTTAAAAGCCACTGGCAAAGGGATAATAGCACAAAGAGTTAAAATCTGGGTAACTTGGCTAATTGGCCGCCGTCAGCAGCATAATTGAGAATGCAACAAGTTGCAGTTGCAGTTGCGGGTATAAAGCAGAAACGTGTCAAAAGTGCAACAATCAGCAAACAAAACCGCCTCCTCCACGAACTCCGTCATTACATCCTGGCCAAAAGAGCGTGCCACATTGTTGTTGCTGCAACTGCTTGTCTGTCAAAGGGAGACAGATTACCCGGCAACAACAATAAGAACAGCTCGACGGCTCACGACTGAAGGTCGCCCTGACAACAACCACGTCATCATCATAATCATCTCATCATCATCATCATCATCATCATAGGAGTAAAGTGAAGTAAACTGACTCACGTTTTGCTCATTTGCAGTTGCCCCTTTCACCCACAAAATCAGTACATGCCGCAAGTCAAGCAATTCAACCGTCATTCACTCACTCACTCACTAACTCACTCACTCACTCACTCATTCAATTCATCAATCGCTTGCTCTCTCATTCGTTTCATTCAGTTGGCAATTTTTGCGCTTTGCGCTCTTGGGGTCAAGGTAGTCGTCACTTGATAATGATTACGTATACGTCGTGTGGCACACAAATCTAGCAAGAGCGCAGCTCATTTAATCAGAGTCGTTGTTGTTATTTTTTGGTACTCTTAAGTTCACAGCCAGTTGGTACCTATTATTGATCTATTACAAACAGAAATTCAAAATCTTAAATTCATTTCACGTAACTCGTTGGCGACTCTCCCTGAGGCACATCGGACCAAAAAATTTCGTATTTTCCTACAGATCTCGTAGTTTAATTTCACAGTTCAGTGCATTTCGCGGCTTAGACGCGCCCATCTGCCCATACGTATCTGTATCTACATGTATCTGTATCTATATCTGTGTATTTCTATTCACTTTCACATTTACAAGTCACACGCAGCCATTTGGTTAGACAGACAACAAACAACAGCCACAATACCTCACTATTTTTTTGGCAAACAAAAGGCAATAATAACAACACCCGAAACAGCAGCTACACATTTCAATGTTGCTCGCATTGTTGGCCAAAATGCAACCTTGGCTTTAAACGGAAGTTCAATGCGGTGTCGCTTTTAGCTTTGGTTACGGATAGTATCTTTGTTTGCGTTCCAGCGTATCGTTGGAAATATATATTTTAATAGCTTTGTAAGTGAGCTCCGGCATATCCATGATCCCAACAACCCTGCTCAAACTCTTACACGTATTTCCGTTTCCGCTTTGTGATTCGTTTGACCACATAACTGTATTTATTGTAGCGACGACTTGTTAACTTATCTAACTAATATATGTATCTATATAAAGCGTATTTATATCTGTACGAATTTTGTTTAGTATTTAAATTCAACAAATATGTAAATTTTATAGTTGTACTAAAATATATTAATTAGAAATTAAAATAGAGTATTTGAGCTTCGTTTTTACTATAAACTGTCCAGCTTTTTATTATGATATGCACACGCTAATTAAATTACAATGACAGATTCTGAAATGTATCTTTTACTGCACTTATTTATGATATTTACTTTTTATTTATTACAATATTTTTCTGAATTGCTCTTCGCGTAATTGAAATGCGATTTAAGTCAATTAAATATTTTTTTATTATATTTGCAAATTTCAATAATGGTTTGAAATTATTATATATAAAAAAGGGCATACATAATAAATGATATTCATGACGGGCAATTGAAAAATCTTTTGCAATGAAAATTCACATAAAATGATATTAAAGTAGATTTCCAGTTGGCAGTGTTGTCCTTTACCAGCAACGATTGAGCTTCTGTCACTTGACTTGTCCAGGACTGGACAATTGTTTGTCGACAGAAACCTTGCAACGCTCTCAACCCCCTTTGGGCCATTGGTTGGTTACAGAGATTTACAGCAAGACCTTCCGACTTCTTCTCCTTTTGCCCCTTACCAACTCTTAATTACGCCATAATTTCGCTGTCATGCGACGCTGTCGACAAACCGCGACTCTTTCGCTCATTGTTTTTTAATTATTTGCCCAACTTTTGTGGAGTTGTAAAAGAAGCCGCTGCTGGGCCTGGGCCTGTTAATGAGCCAACATTGTTGTGTTAATTTGCCAGCCTGGGCACACTGTGCACAGTGACTGACACACAGTGGGGTCCTCGCCACAGGAGGGCAACGCCTCCCTTTTTATTACATTCTTCCTTCTTTTTCCTCCTTTTTTGCCGCAGTTATTAAATTGACATTCGCGCTGATGACGCGTTGATTGCAATTCCCGGCAGAAGGACATGTAATTTTTATGGTCGCCATTTTTTGCCGAAATTCAATTTGTCATTTAATTGATTTTAATGTTCACACTGAATACCACACACACACACACACACACACAGATGTATATATACACACTCATTCGTATGTATATCTGATGATATTTGTGCTCATCCCGACAGTGGTCGTTGGAGGGAAAACGAAATGCAAATTCCTTCAATCGAGAAACTTTAACAAAAAATTGCCACACGCTTAATATTTTATGCATATTTTGTGGGCATTAAAAATTAAATTAAACAAGCAAATGCATTTTTATAGTTTATTTATTGCTTTTTACACAGACACTTCGGCCCCGAGGGGACATCGAGTTCGAGTTCGAGTTACGAGTGCTCGCTGGCCTGCCTTAAAATATGCAACACAAGTGTAAAACCAGCAAGTAAGGAGGCTCTCATGGAGCATGCTTGACTAGCAAATACCCTGCATAGAATATACTTTATTTTAACTCTCTCTTTATTGTCTTTGAGATAGACACGAATCTATTGACAGATCCTATTTCTATCATTTTCTCTCATTTTATAGGGTATTCAGATAATCGAGTAAATAAGTACGTTTATTGTGCAGGCGACAAAATGTTGTAAAAACATTTTCATCCCAAATTGTATTCCCCAGTTAAATATACTATGCACTCTTATTTATGTAAAAGTTATGCGCACATATACCATATATGTTTTTGTTTTTACAGTATTCAGACAAATTTTAAAAATTGTGTTTATCATTCAAATAAAAATAATACACACACATATCCGCACACACATAAATATGCAGTACATCAAAATAGTTGTGGGATATTAAAAGCCGAGCACTGTAAAATACACAACGCCCGAAGGAACATATTTGGTTACGAGTGTATAAAAGTACATAAATACACACATGTATTTGAAATGCATGTTTTATATGCCCATAGGATATAAGATTTCAGCCTAGATGAGTCTGTTGTAAAAGCAAACAGTAATAAATATTTTCATTTGTGTAACTTTTAACGACATTTTCATAAGCTTCTATTCTAAGTGTATATAAATTGCTAAAAGAGGTGAAGCTGGCTATTGTAAATTGCAAATAAATGGTTTGATAATTGGCTAGCAAAAGAAACCATAAATAATATTTGTTTATGTCATACACTTACATTTAGAGAAAGACTTTCTTCCTTAATTGCCTAGGCATTTCAAAGTTTCGAGCCAAATCTTTGAAATAAATATTATTTTACATAAAATAATATCTATATCCCAAAAAAGGGAAAAGGGGCAAAGCTTCTGTATTTTAAGCTTACATGAGACTATAAATTTGAAAATATTCTTAGCAAAAAGCAATTTTCTTGTCGTTAAGTATATTACGTAATATGATTTTAATGACTTAATACTTAATAAATTATGTAAAGCAATGTTACATTACTTCTCCGACCAGGACCAAAGCATTGGGAAAATAATGCTGATGACCAAAAATGTGCAGGACTAAAATGAAAAATGTATTGTTCGGGTGGGTTACATGGCCAAATTAAATACATGTAACATGACAATAAATAATTGTGCCGTGAGTTAATTACAAATTGCACTCAGCCAACAATTTGTTTAGCTTATTAGTGTGCTATACTATAAACTTTTGCGATTTTATTTGTGCTTTAGCCTGGTCAAGTGGGATTTGTGGCCTTTTTTGTGGGATTATTTGGCTGGCTGATTAGTTGGACACACGTTAGTTCATTTGGCCAAATTGCTAGTGTAAATATGCGCAGTAAATGAGTTGTTGGCAACGACAACCAATTCATTCATGGTTGCTGCTGCCCCACATATAAACAATAATAAATAATAAAAAAAAAGAACACACAAAAAAAAGAGCTAAAAAATATGACCGCGTTGGCTCATTAAATTAAAATGCTGATATTTACAAAATATTTACGATATTCACAATTTGTTGGATTTATTTTTATATTTTACTAAAGGTATCATTTACCTTTAAAGTTAAATATATAATAAATTTGAATAAAAAAAAGCTTTAACTTTTTTGTAAACAAATCATTGTAGACTCTTTCAGATATAGATTTCTAAGTTGACTAAGAAGAGAGTAATTTCAAAATTACCCTTTTCTAGTATTAGTCTTTATGCTTCAAAATTTCCTTAATAACATTCTTTAATTTAGGATTCAGAAACTACATAAGTATGAGGTCTGATAAAGACATATTTCTTTTGTAAGTCTTTTGATTTTCTTAGTTATCTGCAAATTGAGTACGTGCAACTTCGACGCACAACGGTATCTATTGTGCGCATTTTTTATTGCGCGCTTTTCATTCCAATGCAAGCGTTGATAAGCTGATAAACCATTACAGGGGCCCAGGGGCCCGATGAGGTCGACCACACCGCCATTTACGGCGAACGTGAACTTTGCGAACCATTTATATCTACAGAAATATACGGCCGTATATGCATAAGATACGTATTGCTTTCCATAACAGTTTCTCACGCTCACAATATGGTTTTTACAACAGGTAAAATGCCAGCAAGATTTGCCATTTTTGGGCGCCAGAAGGTTTTTGTTTTGTATTTTTCTTCTTTTTTTTTTTGTTTTGTCAGATTTTTCGCTTACATGACAAGCGCCCGTTTGTGCCTTTTGGTTAGCTGATGTTGTTGTTGTTAGCGGTGTTGCTCTTGCTAGCGGTGGTGTTGTTGTTGCTAGTGGTGTTGTTGTTGGGTTAATTTTGGCACGGCGCATGCGCCACACGTTTTGGGCGAGTGTGTCAAGGCAGCGAGTATTAGTAAATGTGTGTGTGTGTGTGTGTGTGTAAGTGGCGGTACAACTGGCGTCCACAGGCAACGCCAGCAACAACTAACTACTAACTGAATATCAGCCTTTTATGGCCATTTTATTTTGGATTTCATATTTTAGCGCTTAAAGTTGGCACAGCTGGCAGCGGATCGGCAACAGCTCCTAATTAATGGGCGCTAATTTGGCTCAAATTAACTGTTTGATTAACAGTCACGGTCAAATCGTCGTCACTAACATACATACTATACTATATACAATTTCGTTTATACATTGTTTTGGAACTTTAACTTTACGATAAGCTTATCACAGGTATGAAATGTGTTTTCAGAAGCGCACAGACAATTAAAACACGTTTTTCACGAAACCTTTTTTTTAAGCGAATGTTGCACACAAACTGTCTGATTTGCATATATTATGTACATATATTTCTATTTTTGTAGCTAACAGATGAAGCAGATATAACACTTACCGTTAAAGTTGAAGTTTCATTTTGGCTTGAGAAAGTTTAACAACAATTTGAAAAGCAATACATAAGTTTTCATAAAGTTCCAACACTCTATACTACTTATACATAGTTAGTCAAGAAACTGGTACAACAAAACAAAGCTAAAGAAAAATGCAAGCATTTCCTAACTCAAAAACTAACCAGTTTTTTAAGTTACAAAAGCAGGCGCAGGATACTTCAATTAAAATATTTTTTAGCCTTGCAAGGCCTTGTATAAAAATTAAATTGCTAACTGAAAGTATGCCCAGAATAATGATGTCATAGACGTTGTCCTATGTTTATAAATAGTTTCTGAATAATGTTATTTGTTAAAAATTATTATATTTAATATTAAACAATTTGTTTTAATTTCAATCTTTCAATTGTTTGTAATCTTTAACTTCTTTTTTGTATGTTCCTTTCTAGTCAGTTTGTTCATTTTGTAAAGAGTCAAGAGATATTGAAAAACGCATGCGCAGCAACAGCATTAAGAACTTACACTCACACACTGAGACATGCATACGTCATCAAACACACACACGCGCTTTTGCACAAATGATTCTCTGCATTGTCGAATCGCGAAACTCTCGACGTCGACTGCGCGGCACGCTTGCCAAAAGAGCGAGTACTGCTGACATTCGCTCTTTTTCTTTGGCTCTCTTCATTGCCTGCGACGCAAATACCGTTCTTTTAATTTTTTTTTCGCTATATTTCGCATAACTTTTTTGCTGTGTGCGTGCGCGTGCGTTTTTATTTAATAATTTGTTGTAGTTGTTGATGATGTTGTTGTTGTTGCCGCTGCTACTGCTGCTGCTGCTGCTGCTGCTTGATTATGTGAGCGCGACGCCGCGGCGCAGTCAACATTATTGCGTGTTCAGTTCTTTTCTAAGCGGCATGCGGTGTAATTCTTCTTCTAATCGCTCTGAATTTTTGCATTCTATCGCTCTCGCGTTATTGTGATTGTTGTTTTTGTTGAACGAAAACTTTTAAGGTATGCGTGCGTGAGTGTGTGTGCTGAAAGTGAAGTTTTTGTTGTCATCGTGTGGTTTACTGATTGATATGTAAAAGCTGCCATGAAAAGCTCCTTGTAATAAATGTACACGCATACATACATACACACAATTGCAAGCCCCAATTGACGTTCGTATGAAACCAAAAGCAAAACCGAACCAAAGCGATAATATTGCGTATTTATAGCGTCGTTCTAATCTCTCGTGATTGATAATCGTGTTGTCAATCGTTAAATACTTACACATATGCAATGTACATACATATGCACATACATATGTATGTATGTATACTAGTCCGCTGGAATTACACATTATGCCCTTTTTTAAAAGCTTGCTCTCTTTTGTTGAAATTGTGCGATTTCAATTGAGGTCATAGAATAATCCTGTTTCCAAAGTACATTCATATGTATGTATAACTAAAATATTAGATGTAACACTTGTACAGTTATACATGGACAATTTAATGAGTTGAATCCGTGAACAGTAGCTGCTTCCAATTAAATTGATAATACACTCTTGGAGATAATACCAGAATTCCAAACAAAGCAAAGTGCGAATATTTATTATACTGGAGTTACCTAAGCTTATCTTTATAAGTTAACGGTTCATTCATAAAACATTTGAACCATTATGGATCAAACGGATATAAACAGAAAGCTAATCAATATAAATATGTACATGCGTGTAAATAAATAGGAGTCTGCTATGTATGTAAGAATTTTCTTATAAACAAATTGTATACATAATATGTATGTAACTAGTGTCAATAAAAAATCAACAATTAAAAATACTCAAACGGAACGAACCCAGCAACACTTTTGATTATATAAATGCAAAAAAAACTGCAAAAATTCTAAATTTATAAAAAGGCAAGAACAAAGCTCCATACATATATATGTATGTACAATGTATGTACATGTATTTGTATCTTTTATTCGCTAACAGCTACAACAAATTGGGCAGCTTTTTGTAAGTGTGTGTGTGTGATCAAGGCAGCCGCCGCAGCAACAGCGACGCCGGCAGCGTCAGCGGCCGTTAAAAAGGCAGCGGACCCTACACGCGCATGTAAAGTTAGCCGAGCACAGACACACACACACACACAAGCGCAGTACCAAAAAGCCGAATGTGCCAAAAATAAAGCAAAATCAACAACAGCAACAATAGCGCCAAACGTCGGCAGCGACAGTGACTGCGACGCAACTAACGCCAAGTAAAACTGACGACGACAACAACAAATTTTGCGCTTATGGGTCGTAAAGTTGACCTTCAAAATACGAACACACAAACACACACAACGAAAATTGGCCAAAAAATTGCAGGTTTTTTGTTGTTGTTGGCTACGCTGCGCCCAGTTTAAGTTTTTTTCAAAAGCCATCAAAGCCCGATGATGACGCTATGTGCATGCCATTGTCGTCGTCCCTGTTGTTAGCGTTGTTGTTGTCTCATAAATGTGTGCGCGGCAGCGGCAAATCTAATTTCGTGAGCGCATTTTACAAAGAGAGTCGATCAGATCGCTGCCTTATAGTGGGGGCGGGGACGCAGAGAGCATACTGCTTGCGCGACTGCTTCTTTTTTGTTGCTTTGTGCGATTATTTTACTTTATTTTTTTGCAAACGGTGCGCCGTTGCTCTCTTTCTCTTTGGTTGTATTGCGCTGCTCTTTTTCGATTCGGACCGCCTCTCTTATTGTGCGCAAAAGTTGTTTGTTGTTGTTGTTGCCGTTTGCCATTTTGATGCTCTGCACGCATTTCGCATTGGGGTATATTAACTTGGTAAGAGTCTTAAATTGATGCAGAACGCATGTGGCTTAAGTTGACCTGGTGTTACGTCAGCTACTTTTGAATGTCAATAGTTGGCTTTCTCAAATTGACGCTGCGTTAACTGTGTATAATTTTTCACGATTTTGACTTATTTCAAGTAAGAATTGACTTAATTAAGTAATCAAAACGTAATAAACCTACCGAGATCTTAGGTAGACATTTTCAGATTGGAGTATCCTGTTAACCGGATAAACGAATATTTTAAATTGTTATTCTAAAAAATTATTTATTTCTTGTTTTGTGCCTAAAGTGAAATAGTTAAATTTAAATTTAAAATGCATAAAATAACTATTTTAAAATTTGTACATAAAAAAATGTAATAAAGAAATGTTTTTATTAGTATGTTCCGAAATTTCTGTAGACATTATTGCGATAGAATTCAAGGCTCTTTTTTAAAGGGTATCTTTCAGTCTATGTCTGAGATGGATCACTGTATCTTGTGGTAGTATTTGTGCTCAACGCGATCGGTATCAAGGTTTTTGGCAATTTGGTTTGTGCTGCCGCTTCAGTCGGTTGGTAGGTCGCGTCGTCAACGCCAGCGTTTGCTGCTGTTGTTCTGCTGCTGCCGCTGTCGCTGCTGTTGTTTACTGCGCTGCTTGCTGTGGTTGCGCCTTTTTCTAGCTAGTCTGCTTGATATATTGTTGTAGTATTATTTTTTTCGCAAATTGCCGATGCGGAGATCAACATATACATAGAGTCGCGTCGCTCGTGTGCTGCGCTCGCGTGCGCGTTTAGTTTTTGAAATTCACAAGCGGTGAACGTTGACGTCGACATCGACATCGACGTCAACGCCAACGCAGTTGCCGCTGCTGCTGCTTCTGGCTCTGGGCTCTGTCACTGCCACTGCCTCAGTCTCTGCCACTGCGCGACACTCTTAACCTATTTTCTCGCGAACCGAACATTAGTTACAATTTTGTTGTGATGTTGCGTGGCAGATACGCGTCGGACACGGACGCTGCTTGCGCGGATTCTAAGCACGCACACTTACACTAGCACTCACACATACACACACACACGCATCAATATACATATACACATGATGAATCCCAATAAAATCTAGTAACATAATAAAACAAAATAAAATTAAAGAACAGAATTTGTTCTAGAATTTAGCGTATGCAAAAAGTGCGAAACTACAAATATTATACATATATTTTGATAACAAATATATAAAAGAAAAAGTGATTAAATTGCAGTGCCTTAAAAGTAATTGAGAATATAAATGAAATCAGTTAATTAAATAAGAAAATGCGGTGCCTTGATACAATGATATGCATGAATTAATCAAAAAGTGCTAAAAGTGCAAGATCAATTTCCAACAATTATCGCCAATTTTGGATATCACAACTTAATCTTAAAATCGGAAGAACTTTGATTTCTTTAGACCAACTGTACCATTGAAAACGCATCAAATTGGATTACACAAATTTTTGGCTGGTGCACTCACTCTGTGAAAGGTTAGTACACACATTAAGTATACGCCAAGACGGACAAGATTCTAAATTAACGAACTAAACGGGTCAGAGAGACAGTCAGCATGATGAATGGGCCTGGCCCAGGCCAGTTGACTGTCAAACGAAAGCAAAAGTGTTCAAGTGCCGTAATACCAAGTTATATATGTACATACATACATATATACAAATAAATATGTGTATGATGAATATGTATGAACATTCAGAGTTGATAATACAACACATATACTACGAGCAGTATAAAGTGACATAGTAGTACAATAAGTGCTGATAACATTTTCTCTTGGAATTGCTGAAGTAATTCCAGAGAACTTGACTCTGGGCATTCACTTGGATTTGGGTTAATTGTTGCAGAATCTAAACATTAGAAAAAAAATAGACAAATATTTTAAAGCTGTATTACATAATGTGCGAAGATTAAAGTTATAAATTTTATTATTGAATATACAAATACTAACACAAAAGTACAACACTTCCTTGTTTAATACGCTTCTGCTCTGTCTTAATAAAATGTTCTTTTTTACCTCCGATTGTCGCTTTTTAAATTTTATAGATAAAAAGGAATGACACATATACAAAGTATAATATAATTTATAATTACAATCGGAATTTCCACTAGAGAAACCACAAAAAATGAATATAATGATATTTTGATACATATAAAACTTTCCTGACCTGATGAAACTAGTTTATCTACGTTTAACTTTGTAAGTGACACTACTTAAAGAGTTCTTTAGTATTTCGTGTAGTCAATGATATTTTTTCTATAGCTTTTCTGGAACAGCTTACATGTAGTTCCAAAGATCATCTAAAAATCGTGATACTTATTTCGATTGATTTTATAAAATGTTGGTTTTATAGATAATCGTAATGTTGACAGACTACTTAAAATGTGTGATATGATGTGATTTAGACTAAGTTGTTATGTAAAAGGTTCTGTCTTACGTGGCAACCCTATTTAGGATATCATCAAGTCATGCGTGAAACTTATCTATAAATACTTATATATGCTAGTATTTTGATGGCACACACACACAAACATGTATGTATATGAATACTGTGAACACCAATACGAATGCGGCACAAAATACCTAAAACATGCGAAAATTATCTATAAATTTAAATTTTTACAATCTGTGTGCGATTATACGGAGCAGCGGCAGCAACAACAACAACAACAGCAACAACAATAACGGCAATAAAAATGCTGCCCAAAAAGCTTTCAGCTGACGTCAAACGGCAGCGTCGACTGCGACGTCAGCAGCGCCAATTTATTTTACACAATTAAGGGTGTGCGCGTATCGTACCCCATGCGAGACAGAGAACGATAGAGAAGACACACACACACACACACATAGATACTTTTATAGAGTATACATATGTTTGTATGTAAGACATGAGCGATCACAAGCAGCACAAAAAAAACATTACTATGCGCCAATTTAGATTAAAGCAACGAACGCCCGGCCACTCCCCTTCCCCTGCCCAAGGCACAAGGCTAACTGTAAAAAAAATAGCAACAAAAATAATATAAAATAAATGTGTTACCGCTTTTGAAATAATAAAAGATTAAAATAATAAAAGAAAGAACGCTTCAAAGCACAGAGAGAACGCATTGTTGTTACCTTTTGCGTATTTATTTATTTATATGGTACATACATCTGTACATATGTATTTATGCAATATTTATTATTATTATTATATGTAGATTTTTATTGTATTTTTCATATCTGCAAATAGCAGTCAAAACATTGCGAACTTTATTCGATTCGCGCCAACTGTGCAAACATTGCAAACTTTTCTAGTTGCTGTTCAATAGGGGACCATCTAACTTCCTACCAACATGTCTGCCATCTTTTAGCCAAGTGCTAATGCCAATAGTATTAACAGTATGCGGATCATTAGGAATGATCTTTGGCAATATAACAGCAGATATTTTGGGGAGATATGTCAATTTCCTTACGAATCGGTAAGCATACCCGAAACACCCAAGAAACTTACCCAACCAGCCACCCACCTACCGCACACCTTGTGCTGCTTACGAGGGCGGGCTGACAAGTAACTGTCCTACGTAGGAAACGCAGCTTTTTCTGCATGGATATATGTAAATTTACGTTTCAAATTATGTTTTTAAGAGATTAATTTTATCTGTCGGCCCTTCAAAACTATTAATGTTTTTCCAATAAAATTCCTCAAGGTCCTCGAATAATGCATGTTTTCACAGCTTTACGTAGATCAAGTGACATTTCTGTACGGCGAGCTAATTTCTTAATTTGAAAATAGTTAATAATCTAAGGGAAAACTCAACACAAGACCGTAGATATCATTACAAAATTGTATGAATTGGACTACGATTGTTTTTTGATGAGAAAAGAAAAGTTGTCAAAGTAGTTCCCCATTAAATGTTGTCAAAATAAAATAGAGTGACTGTACTTTATGAACTTTAAACTATCGAAGAAAACTATAACTATATTAAAAAGTGACATTGTTTGATACTTATCAGTAACCCCTCGTATGTAGTACATCATGTATGTATGTATGTATGTAAATATCTATGTGTATTTGTGTGTTTCCATTACGCCTCATTTCGTCTTGTTGTTGTTGTTGTTGCTCGTTCCCTTAGCAGAGGCGTAAATCGCTTGTTGTTTTTGTTTATTTTCTGAGTGTATGGGTGTGTGTGTGTGTTGTTTTTGCGCGCGCAGCTTATAAATAAATTTGTTGGCAAAACGTAGCAACAAAATGTTTAATATTTTCATATGTTGCCTTTGACTGGGGCTGCTCTGCTCTTCCTGCCAGCTTCTTGGACCGTTTGCCAACTCGAGACATGCCACAACACCGGCCAAAAGTATTTGCAAACAAAAACATAAATTCATATTGTATACGTATGTATATTTAGACACTCGAGTTGTTAGAACGCGTATTTATAAATTCTTTCTTTCTACAAAAATTCAACTAATAATAATAATAAAAAATCCACCATGTGCGCCATTTAACCTTAAGTAACAATTCAAATAATAATACAAATAATAATGAAAAAAAAAACTGTAATCTGAAATTTTCTTATTTACCGAATAAGTTGAATGATTAGCTTATCAGTTTCAAATATTTTACGTCAGTTTATGACGTTAGCACTACTCCACTTCATGTCAATCTAAGCGGAAGTATCCTTAAGATACGATCAATCTTTATCGTCTGCATACACAGCATTACAATAGTGTGTTTATTGTTGGATAGCCAGCAGATACCCTGTAAGAATACGTAAAGTGTAAAGTTTGCCATGACACATGTTAAATTCTTATTCATTCATTTTATTCAAAACTTTTTTAAAAAGTCACTAAAAGCAATTAAACTAAACGCATTTACTAGAGTGACTCAATCTCTCTCTAAATCTTGAGGTCAATACTGAGTACACATTCTACTTTCCCATTAATCTAAGCTTGCATAGTTTTTATTTTGATTTTCAAGTGCAAAACTTGTTTGTACTAAGCGACGTATGAGTAATATTCAGTGATTTATATAAGTGATCTTGCCATAAATATATTATAAATTAAATGATCGAAATCCTTTCATTTTAAATCATATTTCAAAATATTTACATTAATGTTTTAAACAATGATTTACGTTAATATCAGCTAATAATGATTACAAATTAATAATTCACATAATTTCAATATTTTATGTTTCTTTTTTATAAGATCTCGCTTTAAGTTTATTTTAGATTAAATCATTAAAATCCATTCATTCTAAAACATATTTAAAAATATTTACATGAATGTTTTTCAACAATTTGAAATGATTTATGTTAATATTAATTAATAATGATTACAAATTTATATATTGTTAAACTATTTAATTTTGATATCAATCTTTTAGTTTGGATCTGTGGTCTGAATTACAAAATATTTACATGATGTAAATCTAAATTTTGGAAATCATATTAGTTATTGTTTATTAATGGTCAGCAGTAAATTCGAAATTGTAAAACTATACAATTTGTTATAGCAATCCTTGTCATTTATACTCGTATATGAATCTCTGTCAGTTAAGTGAATCTTTTAGTTTAGATCATTTGTTTGACTTACCTTAGGCGTTTCCTGCCACACATAATTACGATCGTTGATTTTCTCATTCGCTTGCATGAATTAGGGCCACATGTTGGCGATCCACGTCAACAACAACAACAACTACAACAACAAGAGCAACAACAACAAGGAGCGCACTCAGCTTCTGCCCACGCAATGCGCGCGCGAAAAAATGTACGCGATTTGTCAGCTCGATGAATATTTTTTTGTCTTTTGTATTTTGTGTGCTTACATTTCGCTTGTTGGTTCTTTCAAATGCTTGAGGTTGCTTTCGGCAGGGTTTAAGTGGGCCTACACACACACACACGCACACACTTACACACACATGTCTGTTTGTTTTTCATATTGTGTACTTAGTGCTATCGAAGCTGTCGTTGTTGATGTTGTTGTTTGTAGACAATTTCTAAGTGTGTTCAAATTTAGGTCAGCTCTTCTACGCACCGACGCGACGCTGCTGCTGTCAGGCCAGCCACAAAGTGTCATTGTAATTGCAAATATCACAGCCAGGCAGCGACATTCATTCAGTCACTCAGTCACTTTGTCACTTTGAGCCAAAATAAAATCACTCATACGCCAGCGTGTGCATTTGTCAACCCACGCGCGCGCATAAGAAAACCAAGAGGAAGAGAAAGAGTAAAAGGCAAGAAGCAAAAAGCAAATTGTCATCATTTTCATTTGGGGACCGAGTGTCAGTCGTCGCACTGAGGACGACGCTTGTAACACTCACAAAATGTGATTACATGCATACGTTCGAGTATAAATGAAAATTAGCGCATTTAATTGCCTAAAATGTGTCTGCCAAGTCAACAGCCAAACAGCCAACAGCCAAACAGACCTAACACAACACACAAGCTGCTGCAACAAGGCGCTTGACGTAATTGGCCAGACAACTTTCTGCCTTGCATTTTTCACGTTGCACATTTTTTGACAGACCCGAAACGAAGGCGTCTGTTTACAGAAATCAAATGTTATATTTATACACAGTGCATGTCATAATTTGGTGTCCAATATTTCTATAAGCTTTACGTAGAAGATTGCCCTTCAGGCACATTAGAAATGCATTAACTGTATGCAATTTGGTCCTCAAGAATCATAGCTTATCGCAATTAAGCCTGTTAATTGATTTACCTGCGTGGCACGTGACGTATTCGCAATATTTAATAAACACATTGCGCATACGCCCAGTGGGATCAACAATAAATCGTGTGTTGCTGGCAAATTGACCATTTAGCAGCTCATAAAGCAGACCCTTGCTCTTTTGTTTGCATTGCAACCCTGGATCATTCCTTGTTCCTTATTCCACCTTTAATTAATGCTAATTCAATGCTGACAACGTTCTCAGTCCCAATTAACATTGCGTTAATAACAATCACAATATTTGCCAACATGAGATGCTTGAAAGATGAAGAGATGCTTAACATCAAGTTTGAAATGGTCGAGTATATATATGTACATGACAACTATGACAAGCTGCCAAAAGGGAGTCCGAGTTGTAGTTTTTCTCTCTCTCTCTTCATTGTTGTAAAAATCATTCAACAGTTTTATAGTTTTCGCTCAGCCCACGGCAAATTTCACAATCAACACTCGATGAACGGAGCTGCCTTTTCAAGTGCTAACAATTTGCTGGGCTCTCTCCCTTGTTGCTGCTCTCGTTGCTGCCAATTCGTGTAAGCCGCAAAATAATAGCGGCAACAAGTTCCCCTTTAATTTCCTCATTCCATATTGAGTCGGATTATGGCATTTGGCACCCACAACGAACGACATAACTGTAATAATTACACAGAGACAACCCTTGCCCTTCTACTTCTTCTTCTTACCAACCATTTGTCGAGTGAATCACATGGTTTGAGGTTTACCATTGGATACACAACACAACACACCACATCACATATTTGGTATGTTTGTTTGTTGGTTGTTGTTGAAGCCAATGAGAGGCGGCCATTCATTGGAGTCCAGGGTATGACATCATCATCGTTGTTGTAACTGGGCAGTAATTGAAAGTCATAGGCACAGGCTCGTTTATCTATATAAATCTATTTAGTTGCAATTCAACAGCAAGTCAACTAATTTCTGTGTGTCGTACTTTACACAATTTCGCACTTTGCAATAGTTTATTATGCTTTTTTATTCTGTGCAACACCCACACGACACTCGACACAGTTTTGCGTTGATTTCGCCAACAATTTGGCGCTGTTTTAATTTAGCCCATTTTCTTCTGACGCCCCACAACGATACGAGTGTGAGTACGAGTCTAAACACTTGCGTGTGGGCGTTCTATTCCTGGCACACGCACTGCGCAATTAACACATTTGTATCTGACAAATGCAATATGCAGGCAAGTATCTTTCACTTGCACTTTTCTTTTTTTCGGCCTCTGGGTGGGATTGCATTGTGTGCAGACAGGTTGAAAATTATGAGTGTGTTCAGTGTAAGTGCTATAAAAATAAATAAATTACATATAAATTATGTGATATTCAGCAAAAACATATTTATTTATTTATTTATTTAGTTGGCCTGTAGTTGACCTACATCTGGAGTGTAACCTCTTGTATTTAACCTTGCTGAGAAGCTGGCCAAACCCCTGGCCTAAAGACAAAAGCCAAATAACCTTTTCTGGCAACCGCTTAATCAATCATAGTTTTGCAAAGTATCTATATCTAGATATGAGTATGTGTGCTGTATCTGTAACTGTTGACCTTCATCTTTTACAATTCACTGCTGTGGCTAAAACTAAGATTGAGACTGGGGCCAAACCTATTACTACTCGGCTTATTCAAATGAATTTGCTTTTGGCTTTCGGCTTTCGGCTGATTCATTTTGCACATTTGACCATTGAGCCAAGGTGAACCTCAAACGCTAATCTTGATCTCGTTTACCTTCTGCATGTTGTATGTACATCTATGTATGTATATCTTTCTAAGCGAACATTAATAAATATAAAATATACATTTTTGTGTTATCTCAGTTTGCGCATCTTTTTTTTTCGTTTGGCGATTCGCGTTGATTTGTGCGCCGCTTTCGATCTTGAAGGGCAAATAGATACACACACATACATAAATTTATGATCTATTTGTCGAGTATCTGTGTACCTCAGCGTGTTGTGTGTGTGTGTATCTCGCTGATTGATTTGCGTGTTGGCCATGTGGGCGTACAGTTTGTAACGCTCACGCGCAGTTTAGTGTTAGGCCGTTGAACTCAACGGTAAATTTACAACGTAGACGAAAAACATTAATAACAAGTAAAGCGACAACAGCAGCAACAACAACAACAACAACCAGATCTAAAGACAAACGCAAAAAACCTACGCCAACATGTAAAGTTCTAACGCCAAAGATAAACAAAGTAAAATTGAAAATGAGCAACAACAAACAAAAACAGCAACAACAAATATCAACAAACTACTTTGTATTTATAATTATTATCGCAGTCCGGCACTCGGAGCGGCATTTCAAGTGCTCGTGTATCTCTCAGATTCTCTTTAGCTCTCGTCCGTCCGTCCGCCAGTCTGAATGCCAATTTAGAACGTGTAAATTGAAAAACTATTTGGCTTTTACAGCAGCGAACTCTGCTGCCGCTACTGCTGCTGCTGCTGCTGTCGCTGTCAACGTCGCTGCTTGCGTCGCTGCGCCGTACGATAAGGTGCAGCTAACTAAAAGTTGAAGGCCATTACTGATACGCCGGGTAGGACGCGTGTTGTGTTGGCAAATGTGTGCGCGCGTGTGTGTGTGTGTGTGTGTGCGTGTGTGTGACAAGTTGTTAGCGTTGATTATCTAAGTTAGTACTGTTGTACTATGTATGGGGCGGGCACGTGACAAAACGTTTTCTGTTCATCCACATCTTTATTTGTATCTGCATTAGAGATGGCAGCACAATGATAACGATTCACAGCACTAGAAGAAAAACTAAAAACTAAAGCTTAAAAGCTATATACTAATTCAAAATATATTAATAAAGCAATTTAAAGTTCCTTAAGCATTAGCAGATTCACTAAATTTAAATAATCATGTATCTAAATTCTAAATGGTAAACATAAAAATTGATACAACTAAAAAAGTATATAGTAACTTAAAAATTTTTAACAAAGTGAATTAAAATCCACACATTTACTAAATAAATTAATCATTTACGTGACTTCTAAATAGTAAACATAAAAAATTAAAGTAAATTATATAATAAGTTCAAATATAATATTTAAGACAGTTAATTAATCATATATCCAAAATTTGAAATAAAATTATTTTAACGCAAACTTAAACACTTTAAAACTGTTAATGGTTTAACTAATATTTCATTATTTAAGCGCTAAAATATTTTGTGAATACAACTGCAAATTGAGTTAATCAAATATCTAAATTATGTTATTAACATTACCCTAACAGTTTACAACTGTTAAGGAATGCTGGTTAGAGCACTGTTATCTGTTAACAGTTTGTCATGTGGGAGAAACTTTTATTTGTTTTTTATGAATAACCAATTACAGCATTGTTTGCTAAGTAAACAACCAACGGACAATGCGGACATATTTAACATATTGCGCAATTTCTGAACTGATCGCTCAGCTCAACTTAGTATAATGTAGTTCTCTTTCAGCTCAGTTCTATTCTACTATATGTGTACATATTGTGCTCTCCTCCGTTTTGAACGCTTTGGCTTCTATTCTGTTTGTGTTCTCAAGTGTTTTTCTGTCTGATAAGCGCCAAATGGGCGCACATAATTTTTCAACAATTTTACGTAAGCAACTGAAAGTAAAAGTTTCTACTGCCATTGCACCCATTAATTAAATAATTTAATCGGCGTGTGTATCGTATGTGTGTGTGTGTGTTTGTTTGTAAAATGCAAACACAGCAAATTTGCATTAAAAGTGCAAGTGAAAATGAAAACTGCAATCGCAAATTACAAACTGCGAATTACGTCGATGTTCGTCAATGAAAATGAAAACGAAATTGAAAAACTTTTAACAATTTATTAGTTTTGGCGCCAGCGCTGCAATTGTTTTGTTTTGTTATATTTTTTTACATTATTTTAAGTATTCTTTTGTTTTTTGCTTTTCTTGATACTTTTGTGCAAATTAAACAATTTTGCTAAACTTCTTTAAATAATGTAAAGTTACATTCGTTAAAGTTACTGCAATTAATAACAAGTGAAAATAAATGTTTGTGATTATCAGTGTGTTCATTTGTCATTACATTTGATAACAATTGCTTTTAGAATCAATATTAATCGCAAATTATTATTTTGATTAGATATATAGTATTCAATTTATTGGCCTTACATTGAGTTTCAGTTTTTATTACACCAATGCACAGGCATATGTATATTAATACATAGTATATTTAAGTAAATTATAATTTTAGTAAATTCTGCTTATTTTAGGATTGACACTGAGAGTCTATAATTAATATTTGAGACTATAGACACTACATTTTATAATAAATCTACAATGAGTTATAAGGCTGTTTAATTTTAATCTTATGTATGTGAAAAAATTGTTACAAATTTACTTGTTAAATTGTCATTAGAAAAATCTAGTTTACAAGATAAAATTGTAAATATTAATTTAAATTTGATAAACCGAATTTTACTATTACTCTGTAATATTTAAAATTTTGAAAGATGAATGCACAATTAATTTTGCATTGCGAAATGTGTGTAATATAAAAACAAAATGTATACTGTATGTATTTCTCTACACAAATTTAAATACTTACAGACATACATATATGTAGACGACAATCAAATTGTAATACCAAATGAAAGCCTCGTGATCTGTCTGTCCCAGCAAATTTAGAACGTTGGCAGAAATTGAAAAATGTATAAGGAACAAAATAAATAAAATGCGAAGAAAATTAACAGCAAAAAGTTATTGCAAAAGTTGACTCGGTTGAAAGCGAAAGTTCTCTGTGAGATAGTTTAATGCCCGCTGTATGTACCGTTGTGTGTACGATTATGTAGTTGTTTGTGCTATTAAATTTTAGAAGCCGCACAAACACTCGCACAGAGTATACAATAAAGAAGACATCGACGTCGACGTCGCAAATAAAAAACGCTTACGACAGCGCCACACACGCATACACACGCAAAACGTGTAGTTGTAATCGTTATTATTGTTATTGTTAGTGCTAAACATTCATATGTACACACTCCAACATACGATAGTATGGGATCACAAACGTTCTCGCGATCGCCCCCTCAACAGTACCGCTCTCTCTCTCTATTACTGTCTCTCTCTCTTTTACGCTCTCTCCATGGTCACACACATTTGCGAAAAAGTTCTTTGACGTTTTGTTTATTTATTTTGTTAAGCTGCGCACATCGCGATTCTCTTACAAAAAGCTTTGTATAAAGCTTTCTCTCTCGCTCTCTCTCTCTCTCTTACGTACGCAGTGTCGCTCTTTGGAATTGTTGATTGCTTTTGTTTTCTTTAATAAAACGTATACAAAGCGTAAAGAAAAGCAAAAGTAATTCTTATCAATTGCTTGGATTGCACCGCCTCACCTCCTCGCGCCGTTCATGCTGAGCTAGAACTTTGCCCAAAAGCAGTTAAGATTAGAGGGAATTGTAAATGCAAAAAATAAAGTACCACAACACATAGACATACATATACATATACTTGTGTGCATATACAAACACATACATACGTATAAATCACTAGAAATTCTATTAATAGTCCCTGAAAGCATGTATGCGAGGGTGGCACTAAAAGTATACAGTATCAGTAAATATGCAAATATTATATGTACATCATGATGAGTGTTTGGATATGTGTATAGACAGGAAGCATCATAAATTAACATTAGCTTATCCAGGCCATTACATTTGGTGTCATGACAGATTCCTCGAAATCTCCCAGCTTACAACTACATTTTCATGGATGTTTGCTCGAGTAATTAACAGTTTTGCCAGCAGCCAAAACATGGCGGCAACAAATGGCAATTAACACTCGACATACCAATGCACACGCATTGAAAAAGAAGGGAAACACAGAGAGAGAGAGAGAGAGTGAGAGGGGGAAGCGATAGATTTAGGACACGCCTAACGGGTGTATCGGAAATGCAATTAATAATTTGAAGCAGCTATCGTATCAGAACTTTCAGGGCATCCGCCCAATTGTAATAAACAATAGTGTTTAATGACAAATTACCATTTGTTGTTATTATTGGCAATGGGTGTGGGCGACATATCGAAATGCCGTTAATAAATGGCGATAACGATAACGATAACGATAACGAAGCAAAATCGGAGGTACTTCCGCTTCCGCTTCCGACTATAAGGAACTGATAAAGCGAATGTCTGCCTGGAGCCAGGTGAAATGATTATAAATAACTGCACAATATTGAAGAACTGAAATAGAACTCCAATTGATGACACAATATGGTTATTTATCATTAAAGATACTACAAAGTAATGTTGAGCAAATTCAACAGTTGTCGTCATATTGTTCAAGTGCGAAGAGTTCAGGTATATAAAATAGTACTTATAATGGTAATTAATAATTCAGAGTTCAGAATTATAACACGATCAAATTATAAACAACGATCGTCGTTCGTATTATTATTTATGCTAATCGTCATGATATTAAACTGGTCAGCCAATGTGTTAATAATATTTAATTAACATTTTCTATATCTATTTTTCTATATGTAAAAATTTTTAAATTAAATTTTTTACATTCGTAATATACTGGAAATTAATTATATAGTAAGATCTTATACATGAATCTCTTTCTAATGAATCCCCTCTTCACATTACAGGTACAACACTGAACAAGGAGCTATGGACCAGCAATTCTGTTTACGCTGGAACAATCATCCCACAAATTTGACCGGCGTGCTCACCTCACTGCTGCAGCGTGAGGCGCTCTGCGATGTCACTCTCGCCTGTGAGGGTGAAACAGTCAAGGTAAAATACATTCCGATTACACTAGGCTACAAATTTGTCTTTATTCGTAAACTTTGCATAAACCATTTTTTTTAACACAGCAGAAAAGAAAAATCCACTTCAAATTTGTCAATGGCAACTTTTTTTTTAATTTTTACAATCGAAGGCCCGTTTTTTGATGTCTATATAAGGTCTCAAATAACTATCCGAATGATAAAGTGACGTAAATGTATAGAAACTAGTGTCAAATTCAAAGATAAAATAAAGCTTATATTGACATTGAAAAAAATGGGCCTAAGTTTCTTAATGAACGTTACATTTTTTTCGAGCTTTTCTTGTATCTTAAAGTCAAAATAATTATAAAACAAAACTTAAAAAATTCTAATTTTACCAATTGAATTTTAGTTGCTTTAAGAACTGTGTTTTTTTATTGACATTCTCGCAAGCTCACTTCTGAAAAGTTAGATTTTAAGAACTAAAAAAAAGGTTTGGAAATTTAACTTAGCTTAGTGTTATTTAATGATTCATTTACGTGTAAAATAAGACATATCGAATACATAAAAATATTTTCATTGCAGGCACATCAAACCATACTGTCAGCCTGCAGTCCATATTTCGAGACGATTTTCCTACAGAATCAGCATCCACATCCCATCATCTATTTGAAAGATGTCAGATACTCAGAGATGCGCTCCCTGCTCGACTTCATGTACAAGGGCGAGGTCAATGTGGGCCAGAGCTCATTGCCCATGTTTCTTAAGACCGCCGAAAGTCTGCAGGTTTGTCTTAAATATATGTTAATATCTCCAATAAATTGCAGTTGCTAATACTCTTTTTCATCTACAGGTGCGCGGTCTCACAGACAACAACAATCTGAACTATCGTTCCGATTGCGATAAGATGCGCGACTCGGCCGCCAGCTCTCCAACTGGACGTGGTCCCAGCTATGGAGGACTTGGCTCTGATGTGCGCGATTCTCGGGATTCCCTGCGCTCCCGCTGCGAACGCGACCTGCGCGATGATTTACAGCGCAGCAGCAGCAGTCTCAGTCTAAGTGAACGCAGCTCTGCTGCTGCGGCCGCTGCTGCAGCAGCTGCTGCTGTGGCTGCAGCCGGTGGCAATGTTAATGCCGCTGTCGCTGCGCTGGGTCTAACAACCAGCGCCGGTGAACGATCTCCCAGCGTGGGCAGCGCCAGTGCTGCTGCTGCTGCAATGGCCGCCGCTGTTGCGGCTGCTGCCAACAGGAGCGCCAGCGCCGATGCGCTCAACAGTCGCGGCGACGCTTGCAGCGATCGGGGAAGCGATAGGGGCACGCTGGAGCGTGCGGATAGTCGGGATGAGTTGCTGCAGCTGGACTACAGTACTAAGGATAATAATAATAGTAACAACAACAACAATAACAACAACAGCAACAGCAGTAGTAGCAACAATAATAATAACAGCAGCAACAACAACAACAACAACAATAGCAGCAACAACAACAACCAACGAGAGCGCAACGATAGCAGAGACAGAGATCGTGACAGAGAGCTCTCCACAACACCGGTAGATCAGCTGTGTAGTAGTAAGCGCAGACGTAAGAACTCATCATCCAACTGTGATAATTCGTTGTCCTCGAGCCATCATTCGAATGCGGCCCACATACAGGACAGGCACTACGCGCAGGACTCTCAGGTCAGTATACACACATTAAATATACCTTAGGCAAGTCATTCCTGTTTAAATGCAAAATGGTTAGAAGGAGAGTCTTTAGATCACATACTAGTAGACATCCTAGATCTAAGGGCAGAGACTACCATCAGTGTTGCCAGCTAAGCTTATTCATTCAATGAATACATTTATTGGTTAGTGATAACATAATAGTTAGCATCCTAGATCTGATGGCAGACTCTACAATCAGTGTTGCCAGCTTAGCTTATTTTATGCTACGTCTACAAAGTCTGAGAAGTCTCTACTGAAATAATGTAGTAGGCATCCTATATGTCATATATTCAAGTTGAAACAAGCTATAAACCCGATTTGTAGTTAAAAACTGGACAAAAGCAGTTTAGAGTAGTTGTATTTACATACAGTTTAGACCTGTTATAAAAGCAATAAACGAATTACAAGCCTAATAAAGATATGTGCCAAAAAAAAGACATCTTTGCGAGATAAATGTCTAAGCTGAAAGCATATTCAAGACCCACAAAAACTGATATTAAATTGTTATCTTTATACTCTATAATATTTAGCGACGAAAGATTTTATATCGTCTCTTTGTACATTGCGCAAATGGTGCTAGTGCCGAAAGCCAAACTATTTTTCAGAGATCAAACATTATTCAAGAGGTTTACAGCTCGTTCCGATCGGACGATTTTAGCAAATTTTTCATACTTCCTGTACATATTGCATAGTAGCCCTTCGAACCTTTTGGGCTGCTTAGTCACTATCGTGGACTGTCATCTATAGTGCAGGGTACACCCAAGTTCAATTTGTTATTTTAAGGTATAAGAAGAAGTCTGTCATGCTGCCAATTGCTGTTGTTTATCAGCAAAACAAAAATTGTTGACAGCAGCAACATCAGCATTTATGTTTGGCACTTACGATAGGACTTTAGTTTTGCTCACATGATATGGCCAAAAAAAAAGACTTAAAACTCAAAAAAGTATACCCCAAGGTTCGGGTCTATCAGCTCTCTGTGATCATAGATCATATTTGTGTGTGTGTGTGTGTGTGTGTAAGAGTGTGTTATCGCTATGGTTGGCACGCGCCGCTCTCATCGGTGCTATTGAGGTCGCGAATTTTCGGTTATTTTTTATAACTGTTATGCATTGATAAGAGGAATCACAAAAATTATATGTCTAGCAAGAGAAAGTTGTATGTTAATCATTCATTAATTGTTTTCTTTTTTCTTCTCTTTGGTACTTACAGGCCAGTGCACACAGCAATTTCAAGTCGAGTCCTGTGCCAAAAACAGGGGGCAGTACATCTGAGTCGGAGGATGCGGGAGGCGGTAGACGAGATTCACCGCTATCGATGACAGTTGCCCATCTGGGCGGAGGAAATGTGGGCGCGGCCAGTGCGCTAAGCGGTCTCAGTCAGTCGCTAAGTATTAAACAGGAGCTAATGGATGCACAGCAGCAACATCGCGAGCATCATGTGGCTCTGCCTCCCGAATACTTGCCGGTAAGTTTCCAAAAATATGATCCCCCAAAAAAAAATAAAAACTACCCCTACTAGTAGACAAAATCGATAACCGATTACTATACAATAGTTATTGCGTAATGCGTTTAGTTTGCTAAGTTAATTGTTAAGGTTTTTTCTTTTGGACCGATGCGATGGTTCCAATTACATCCATACTCGTTTTTTATTTTTGTTTTTAGTATTGTTTTTATGTTGTTGTTATACACAAAATCTGCAGCTTCGATTGTTTTTTCTTTTTAACAACATACACATATTTACTTTAAGCCAATTGCAAAATGCTTCAAGAGAAAATTTTTATGGAAAAAAAACTAAAAAATATAAACGAAATAAAACTTATAAAAAAAAGCTGCTAACGAAATAGTGTTTTTGTTGTTTTGTAAAATTTAAGAAAAAATCGCGTAAAGCAAACGAGGAACAGAACGAAGGATTGGTTGTTTGGTTTGTTTATAGATTTCTCGGAACTCGAATATCTCAAAATGGAATATCGGCCAAGAAAAAGAAAAAATCTCAACAATTTGACTAAAACAGCGAAAAATCCTTCCTTCTACCAGTAGATTGTTTTGCCATTTTTTTCTTAAGTTCATTTCCCAATTTGTTTTTTTTTTCGTTTTTTTCCGTTTCGTCTTTTTTTGGTGTTTTGTTGTTTTGTTTTCCGAAATGCGCGATGGTCGCGTAGCCCAAGCCTTGCAGCCCAAAAGACACAGACGCGTTTTCAGGCAACAAAACGAGCTCAGGGGCAGCTTCAATGCATCAGTTGTTGTTGCAACAAGCGGTGGAGGCCCAAATCAAGAGTCTACAGATTCAATATCAGCAGGAAACGCTCGACAACACGGTGCAACGTCTGCTACAACAACAGCAGCAACAGCAGCAGCAACACCTGCAACAACAACAACAACAACAGAAGCAACAACAGCATCGCAACTTTGAGCCAAAACAATTGCTAGGCCCACCGCCTACTGCCAATAGTAGTAGCAGCAGTGGATCACGAAAGAGCGGACGATTTCGGGCCAATTGGCTTTATCAGTTTGATTGGCTGCAATACGACGAGTTGGCCAATACCATGTACTGCAAACATTGCCGCAAATGGAGCACAGAGCTGGCCGATATACGCACCTCCTTCGTTGAGGGCAATTCCAACTTTCGTCTGGAGATTGTTAATCATCACAACAAGTGCAAATCGCATCGTCTCTGTTACGAGCGTGAAATGCAGGAGCAGAGCAATCTAGCATCCTTGGCGACCAGCAGCAGCATCAATACAACCAGCAACATCACCAGCAACATCACCAGCAGCAGCACATCAAAGCGACAAACGCCGCCTGATATAATAACTATTAATGTGGGCGAGGACAGCACTTGATGTCACACTTAAATAGATATATATACCCGCGAATGCACACACATAAATATACATATGCAACAACACTTACACACACACACACACATGATGCACTTGCTCAGGATTAGATATTAGGCTTAGCGTTAGTAGCTTTTGTAATTAGTTTAAGCAGCTTGAAGCATTTTGCAATTGACAAATAAAACTTTGCCTTAAATATCAAATTGAAATTACAATTGTCAACATCTATTTCGCTCTTTCCCCCCTTTCTCTCTTTCTCTTTCTTTATTTCTTTCTATCTCTCCCTGTCTCTTTCTTTACTGCTCTCGTGCATCTCTTTCTGTCACACATCATTGAATCTATAGAGCGCCGCTGCTCTCAAAATGCACGCCGAGGACATGTCAACGCTTCTCACACAACACGCGCTGCAGGCCGCGGATGCGCGGGATGAACACAATGACACCAAACAGTTGCCACTCGATCAGACGGACAACATTGACGGTGAGTAACTTCATCTATCCCATACAATATGTTCTTTGTTTTTTTTTCTCTAAATATACATATATCTTTATCTGTGCTTTGAAGCTAATGCACTCGAAACTAAAAGATATCCATATGATAAATCTACAAATTCAAAACAAAACAAAAAAATTTATTTAGCTTTTGATTTCTGTACAAATCTTTGTTATTTTGTTTTTCTTTGTCTGAGTCCGAGCGGAACGAAGAACAAAAAAAACTTGTAGAAAATAAAACCAAAAACTGTATTATAAAAAACGTAGTGAGTTTTTTAGCGTAATTTTCCGTATAACCCAATCTAAACTATCCCAGAAATCTTTCCTGTAGACAAAAAACATTGTAATTTTTTTACCCAATTAGAGTGCACGAATACCTGTATATATTGGACATGAAACTAAAGTCCAATGTATAAAAGTCATTCGGAAGATATCAAATCCCAAATATATCCTGCATGCATTTTATCGTATCCATATTACCCACGTTTATGCCAAAACCGACCCCAAATAAAAAAAAAACCTATCCATTTACTCGAAAAGCAGTTAAAGGGCCTTTAAACCCGTCCAAAACGCCTTCCCTCATGCGTTTATAGACAAATATATACTGCGTGTACTTATATGTATACTAGTACCTAAAATACATATCAAGTTTTATTTACCCACCTATTTTTTACCTATTTACTTTTTATGCTTTTGTAATTATGTATTTATCTACTTATTTTCCGTATGTCTCTTTTTTTATGGCGTTTTGAATGATAACTCTTAAGCGAAAGATAAATAAACATAGTTCTCGTATGAGATAAATGCCACTTGCTAGCGCAACAGATCAACACCTCTCCTACCAATTAGTTAATATATATACAATATATACATATATATATACAATATATACATATATATATATACATGTATCTTCACATATATATTTATATATTTACATTCATATGTATTTAATTATTTTGCTGTTTGTCGTATATTGCTATCTTTATTTTGTATTACTCGTATATTGGTATTTATATATAGCTTTAGGCAATATTACCTTAGATCACTTATCGTAATCGTACTCGTAATCGTAATCGTAATCGTAATCGTACTATATAGTTACGGTTTAGTTTGTATGTTGCCGCATGTTGCATGTTTATGACGCATACACACACGCCCTCACTATTATTACTTTTATTACTATTATTATTATCATTATTATATACTTATATTATTTTTAATTATTTCTCTCACTCGTTCTCATTCTCTACATAAGTCTTAAGTTCAGTTCTTATCGTCATTATTATTATTATTCGTATTATTATTATTATTTTTTTCTTATAACATATAGTTTTACCTATATAGGAAATGCCTCCGCTGACACCCACGAATTTGTTCAGTTCAATTAAATTGGCTCATAATAACATATCGATAAATTTGTAGACACACACACATATACAATCATACACACAATCTATAAACTCTTAAAATTTGAACACTCTAAAATATAACACCTTCAAGCTTTACAAAATCGTTCAACAGAACCACATACATAATTGCTTTATCTTCAGATATTCAGCTTATATATATTATTTTAAATTAACATTGTCTTTGAAGCCGTTTAAGAGCGTTGTTTCTTTTTAAAAAATATGTTTTTGAAAAACTCTTTTCCATTACTTATTCATAACTCTGCTAAACTTAATGAAAACCCTCAAATTTTTCAACTCTATTTTCGTCTTTAATGTTGCAACTTATTGTCTAAGAAATCAAATACGTAAAAACCAAAACCAAATTCAATAACTTTGAGTAATTCAAAAAAAAAAAAAAAATAGAACCAAAAATAATATATTTTCGGTATGAAAAACAAAAACAAAAACAAAACGCCACAGCTTCAAAATTCATTCAGTTTCTATATATATTTTCTGTTGAATATTTACACTAACCTCTTGCTGCATATATAATTTAATGTGAGCTCAATTTATTTGCCACACTATTTAACGAGATGTAAATGATTGTCTGTTTTTTAATTGGTTTGTCAATCTACTAAATGTTTTTCGAATATATTTTCGCCTCTTTATATACATATATATCTATGTGTATGTATGTGTCGCTGTGTGACTGAGTGTATGTGTTTTCATCTGTGTGTATGTGTGTGTGTTTGTGTGAGATTATAGTCTTACGGTCTTACCAATTCTAAGCAAAATACGCCGTGCACACCGCTTACGGCAAAGTCAAGGATATTGCCGTGCACATTGGCTCGACACTGCGCATTAATGAAATATACAAATCGTACCTTAACAAAACCTCGCAACAAACTATTTGCAAGATACCCTTTCACTTAAGTCAAGAAAAGAACTGGAATTGAAATTGCTATAAAAAGGTTAAAAACTGAATACAAAATAGAAATTTGTAACACAATCAAACTGAAAAAAGTAAATATATATTGAATATTGCTGAAAATTTGTTGCAACATTGAAGTACTAAAATGAAAAACCATTTGATATAAATATATTGCTATATAATAAACAAACAAAAAAAAGAATAATGATAATGAAATTGTATTATAAAATGTAAATGTTCACAAATGACACAAACATATGTATGAGTTAACATTTTGATTTGTTTACACTGTTGTTTTCCTTATATGCCATTATGCAATACATACATACATAATTTATAGCTAAATTGTTTTTATAGAGCCTCTAATGTCCTTATGAAACCTGCCAAACCAAAGCAAACCAAACCAAACCAAAACAAATGAAACCTTAGCATTAAGGCCAACTTTAATTTGTGTTAATTATTAATTTACGTTTAGATTATCACAAAATGTGCCAATTACATTAAGATGCTATATAAACACACGTTTCCATTAATTATAATTTAGTTTTATATGATTTGAAAGCCTTAGAACTCCCGTACAAGATCCAGCTAGCCAGCCAGCTTTATTCCTAGTTCCACACTTGTCAATGCATTTGATTTAATATAATACTTTTCGTTTTGTTCTACCTTATAAACAAATACTATATGCCAGATAAAAAGAATACACGTACACATACTAAATGAAATGAAACATGAACTTTTTCAAACGACACCTATGCCCACAAATCTGATTTTAAAACTAAGAAATAATTCTAGTAGCTGTCTGTTGTTCCATTCGTTTGCATATATACCTACAAAACATACTCGTACAATAAAGACACATATATATTTTTGTATATCTACCTGCTACACATATCAACCATACACACATACCATTTACAATATACGAGTTTTGTTTCACAACCTGCCGACTGCCAAGTTGCTGATTCCGCACACCTTTAAGTTCATTACAAAACAAATTGGCCAGAGCCCACTGTGCGCATGGAATGTAAACGAGTGCGCGCATCCCACGGCCTGGCATTGCATTCCATGGTCGCATGGCCTAATGCCACATGCCACATGCCACTTGACGCACTAGGCAAATCCCAAGAATCCAAATCACCAAAAAGGCAGCTGCCTCCAAAACTATCGCCATTATCCCCACAGTGATAACGCATAATACGAAAACGCAAATGTTTGCAGGTCGCGTTAAATGTTTTCACAGTGCCAGCAAGCACGAGGCAGACACCGATCCCGATCCCGATCACGATCACGACACTCACAACGTTGCCGTTAAGGATGTGGATGCCAGCGTCACTCTAAATGTTAACGATGTGGATGATCCGGATATGGACGAACAGGACGAGGGCGAAGTGGAGCCAACTCGACTTGCCTATCATGCAACTCCCAAGTATAGACGGGCTATCATCTATGCGCCGCACGATGAGGATATGCCCCAGTCGGATATTTATATGGACAACAACTATAATTGCGAGTACAAGTGTAAGGAGCGAAATATGCGAGCCATACGCTGCAGTCGCCAGCAGCATCATCATCTGCATCCCCATCCTGCGAGCCTGCACCATCAACATCCGCATCAAGTGGCAACTGCGCCGCAAACGGCATTGAATCTGGGCCGACATTGTAGTGCCATTGTGGCTGCCACGGCGGCAGAGACGATGTGTGTTGCCGAATCCGCTTACTCACCGACCCACACACCCACACCAACATCCAGCAGCAACTATCGGGATCAGCAGCCGCATCTGAGCTACTCCATGCAACACTCGCCGAACGGTTCTTCCGTGCATCAGCAGCAGCAGCAACAACAACAGCTGGAGCTAGCGCATAGTTATACACACCACGCCCATCATCCGCCGCCCCACACACACCCTTCGCCACACTATTCACCCGCCGTTGCACCACTCTCACCCCAGCCAAGCTCATCGAGCGCATCGGGAAGCAGCACCTCGGCGGCAGCAGCTGCTGCCGCTGCCGCAGCAGCCAATCGACGGGATCATAACATCGACTATTCGACACTCTTTGTGCAACTGTCGGGCACACTGCCGACTCTCTATCGTTGTGTCAGTTGCAATAAGATCGTGTCGAATCGCTGGCACCACGCCAATATCCACAGACCCCAGAGTCATGAGTGTCCCGTGTGTGGTCAGAAGTTCACCAGGCGGGACAACATGAAGGCCCATTGCAAGATCAAGCATGCGGACATCAAGGATCGCTTCTTCAGCCATTATGTACATATGTGATCACTTCTCTAGATAGTTAGCCAAGCCGACTAGACATACGTTTATCTATCTACGTATGAGTCTAAGTTATCCCACAAAAAAAAGTATAAAAAAATAAATAACCGACAATTTGATTCTGCACCATCGTTAAACGTATACTTATGCGTATACGTTATACGTATACTTAATTAGTTCCCTAAGAGTTTCTAAGAGTTTCTTCAGTGCTCACCGTAATTTACTTAACACAAAACAGGACAAAACAAAGTAAAACAAATCAAATCGATTTGGATCGAATCGAATTCAAAACAAAAGGTTTTCAAATTCAAATCTAATTACCAACAATTATATAAAACTAAATACGTAATTTAATATTGAAACAATAAGGTATTTGAGCTGCATATTGAGCAGAGATTTTAGCTAAATCAAAATATGTATTGTACTCTTGTAGTTGATTTAAAAGACTTTTATTATTGTTACTTATGACCTTTAGATGCTTTTTACAAACAATTAAATATGGTACTTGAATATAAATGAATGTTAGACGAAAATACCGTATACCGAGACCAGTACTTAAGAGCAAACATTGAAAAGTATTACATTAGAATTCCACAACTTACGTTTGCAGTTGAATTATTAATCATATTTTTCTTATTTCTTTGTTTGTTTATCAAACTTTATTTCTATTAGATTCAGATTTTCAACACTTAACATGTGCTGTAGTGAGTTTTAACTAATATTTTATGTGCCATATTAGCGATTCTCAGATACATATACTTACTTACATAAACATATTGAGAAATCCAATTTTGACGTCCAAATAGAAAAAAAAAAAGAAAATCATAAAAATACTTTAATAATTATAATAATAATAATTTTTACAAAAGATGCATCGAGTGAGGCAAGCAACAACGAGACTAATGAGTATCTGAAACTTTGGAAAACCAAACGATAAATGAAAACAAAAGCAATAGAGATCACCACGATTTCATATAAGTACAATATATACTTTCAGAAACCTTAAGAACAATACTATTTGAAATATGTTTATTGTCTATAAAGTTTGTGTCATTTGTAATCAAGAACAAAAGAATAACAGGCAAATTGCTATACAAATTATTATATTATTATAAAGCGTCTAATTTCAATTGCATCTGGGAAGTAAATATGAGCCCCTCGTGAACTTCCAAAGATTAAAAAATATATGTATGTATTACGATTTACAAATGATCAGATTTTTTAGACAGATGTATTGAAATTTGACGCTCTATTCAGGATAATACTCGTATCTTTGGCAAAACACCCACCGAAGTTCATTAGTTGCATATTTAATTAAATACTTAATTTCACAAATATTTAATAAGTGGTTTGCTAAAGAAGCCATAAAATACTCAGCAATAATAAATACACACATTAATTGCAAATTAATTGCACTGTATTTACAGTTAGTCGTAGTTGAAAGCAAAACAAATCAAATTATGCAACTCCAAACTCTTTATAAAAGATAAACATAAACAACAACAAAAACCACATTACTTAACATCTTGAACTTTACTTAATAAATCTCTTTCAAATCAAATTCCAGTTCTTTTCATTAAATCAATATTTAAAAAAAAGAATCAAAAGAAATCACTACTATTGCCCCTAGGTACTGAACTAACAACAAGATCAACCAACTAAACCCAACTTATAAAACAAAAACAAAATAAACTAAATCAATTTGAAGTAAAATCTTAAAAATCAAATATTAAAACAACAAGCGCACTTTCTACTTACGGTAAGTTTCATTTTCTAAGCTCTTCCTAAGCAATAACCTCAAGTTACGAGTAATCAGTATGATTTAGAGATATGTTTCTTAAGTTATAAATATATCTATTTTAATGCATAAATGTCTAAGTTACGTATTGATTTATTTATGTGTTTTCTTTATTTTACAAAAAAAAGCTATACAAAGAAAAATTTAAAATTTTTATAAAAATTACTGGAAAAAAACAGGAATTGGCCAAACGATTGAAAATGTTTATACTTTACTTATGTTTATCGAAACACTTGCTCTTATTCATTCACTTTCTATCTCTCCGCCTCTTTCTCTCTGTCACTGTCTTTCTTGCTCTGTTTATTGGAAGGATCTCGTTATTTGATTTTGTTCATTATTTGTATGCAGCAGGCAGGAGGGGTGTTGAAAATATGTTCGATATCGATGTGCTAATCATACAAAATAATTGGCTCTCCCTCTCTATATTTCTCTCTCTGTCCATCTCACTGTTTTTGTTATTTTTCTCAAAATATATATATTTAAATTGTTATCAGTATTAATTAAAAATATTCACATCATGGCCGTGATTATATCAATTAAATCCCGTGAATTCTGGCCCCCTCTGTTATCCCTTGTACATTCATACATCTAGCATCCACAACAAATAAACAGTCCTATATACACCAGTACAAACCCGTACAACATCTTGAAACTAATGCGGTTTCGGCTTTTACAACAATCATAAAACAAAAACCAAATAGAAGCAATTATAATTAATATAACAATCAGTAAAACCAAAACAACTACCAACCAACAAAACCAAACACATACTCATCAATTAAACTATTCAACAAACTATAAATATTTAGTTTTTCTATTTACTTATACTATATGGAAAATATAAAAATAAAATTGGCATATCAAAAAAGAATTACTAAAAAATACCGCTCATTGCATATATAATCGTTTACATACTCGTACATAATTTGGTTTGGGTTCTTCAAAAAATCAGCACCTGAAATGCCATCATTGAATATACATAGTTAATCGACTTTTGTCTTATAAATATTGATTATTGTAAATAATATTATTAAAGTATTTGTTAAGCAAATATCATTTGCCAATGTTTTAGCGTTGGCTTCAATTTAAATACTTTTTAATTAATTTAATTAATCTAATTTCCCCTTCTCGTGTTGTCAACATATTCCAAATTTATTCAAAATACTTCACTAATTATTTCTTTCGTAATCCATTTACTTAATCTATTTTTTTTGGGTGTAACAAAATTTTTGCGTGATTTTTTTGAAATTTAAAGATAATACAAATTTTTGTACTTTTATAATTTGTTATTAAGTTTCCCCACCACCTCTCATGGTTCCCCCAAGCAACACACTTAAGTTTCCAGTACATATTATACTTACTATTTACTAAAAAAAATCCAGTCAAGACGTATATCGTCATATCATATGGAATTGAATTACATACACGTTACGTATACGTTTAGTATAAAAAAATTATCGTAATTTCACTAAATATCCATTGGCAATGCTAAAGAAGGGCAACAATTGCAAATCTAGAAAATGCTAAATAAATGCATTCAATTATACAGCTTTAGAATAATTATAAAATGATTTTTCTGTTTCTGTGAATCACCAACAACAACATTGTTTTTCTCTTCTTTTTTCTTTACGCGTTTGAACGAACAAACCAAACCAAACCAAACCAAAACCGAACCAAAATCAAAAAACAAAATCAAAAATCAAAATGAAAATGAAAACAAAAACGTTAAAAATGCCATTGCAAATGCAAATACATTTTAAATACAAATTAAACAATTATTAAACAAACTATTTAAATACAATTATGCAATCAAGGCTCGAAGGCCTGGCACATGAGGCTTACCTTTGAGCGCCTCTCCGGTGGCTGCAACCTGCATCGCTGCAAGCTGTGCGGCAAGGTCGTGACGCACATACGCAACCACTACCATGTCCACTTCCCCGGCCGCTTCGAGTGCCCCCTCTGTCGGGCCACCTACACACGCAGCGACAACCTGCGCACACACTGCAAGTTCAAGCACCCCATGTACAACCCGGACACCCGCAAGTTTGACAACCTTATGTCCGCGTCAGCGACAACGGTGGGCGCGGCCACGCCCACAGCCACTCAGTTAGCAGCCGCTTCACAGGCAGCGATGGCAGCGGCTGCTGCTGCAGCATTTACAGCTGCGCAGCAACAGCAACATCATCAACAACAACAGCAGCAGCAGCAACAACAACAGCAGCAGCAACAGACACAGCAACAGCAGCAATCACAACAGCAGCAGCAATTGCAGCAACATGCCCACGCTCTGGCGCAGCAGCATATGTTGCATCAACAGTTGCAGCCACAGCATCACCAGCAGCAGCAACATAATGCAACAAGCGAATGATACAGCCAGTACTTGTCCTGGAATTACAGTGCATGGAGCCTTGACGAGTCGTCCATTAAACAATCGCCGCACTTTGCCACCAACCACCAACAACAGCAGCACTACCAACTGCAGCTGCAGCAGCAGCAGCAACAGCAATATCAGCGTCACCAACAGCAACAGCAGCAACAACAACAACATCTTAGGGCACAGCCCTTTAATTTCTATGCACGAAATTATTACCAACAGAACTATGAGGCCAAACAGAAATTAACATTTAACAAGGGCAACATAAGATTGCTGCAACAGCAACAGCAACCTCAAACGCAAACAATTGTCATTGATGAGAGCGACAATGAGCTTGAGGAGGAGCCACGTGATGAGGAGAACTGCATGAGGCAGAGTTTTAATCATTATATGGCACAACTGAAGCAGCTAACATCCTGCGGTGTTGCAAGTAGCGATCATGTTGCCCCCGAAACCATGTGCAATAGCAACAGCAACAATTTAACAAATGCCAATCAAATGGAAGCTACTACAACTACTACTACTATTTCAACTTCAACTACTTCTGCTACTAATAGTAATGCTAATGCTAATAATAATATTAACAGTAATAACAATCCTAGAAGCTTCAACAGGCAGCTGCCACCGTGAACAGTGGCAACAAATCAGCAACAACAACAGCAACAACAACATCAGCAACAGAAAGAACTACAACAAGAAAAGCAACAAGGCAACCGATTGATACTCAGACTAAGCATATTTATAATGAACTAACTGAATGAAATCTTTAATGTTGACCATGCATTGCAAAATATTATGGTAAGCCAAATTTATTTGTCAATTATATAGGGAAAAAAAAAGCAAACTAAAATAAAAGAATGAAATGGAAAAATTAAAAAAATAACAAGAATTATGTAAATGGAATCAAAAGCTGACCTGTGTACGATTCATGGTTTCAACTGGATTCATATGTTGCAATTTCGTAGATACATAAATAACTTAACCATAACAAAAATACAACAAATATAATAATAATAATAATGATATTGTAGTAGGCAAGCAACAGGGTTTCCAAGACAGCCACAAGAGGATTGAAGGCAACAGAATACAACAAATTACTATAGAACATTTCGAAAAGCTAAATACTTGCATATATACTGAATACATAAATATACAATTTTTAAAGTACATTATTCTAATTGTTAAAAAATGCAAATCTATTGCTGTTGGTGCCAAACTGTAGGGCAAGTATTGTGCCAATTGAATTGGCTGCACTGTTTGCACCTGTTTTGTTGCTGCATTTCACATTAATATGCACACACTCACAGAAATGCACCCACTCAACACACACACACACACACACACACACAGAGAATAACTATCTAAAAATATTGAAATTTAATTGAAAGAAACAAATAAGGCACAAAACTTTGAAGACATTTTAAAGAGAAAGATTTCAGTGCAGCTAATGTTTTAACTCTTTTCTAAATGTAGTAGTACTCATGTTAGCTGTATACTATATCTTGATCATAATACCCATTGTAAAATAGTTTAATAACAAAAAAAAAAAGTATCTTAACATATATTTAACATACTTTTAGACTAGTTAAAGCTTACATACATACAAGCAAAATACAACATAAATTTGAGAATATTTATTATGTACAAAATTTGTGCGTTTTAATGTTAAACTTGGAAGAAGACATGCATACGATGCCCTATTATTAATTAATTAAATAATGAATTATACAAACATACATATGTATGTATAAGTATATGTATCTGTATAAACATACAAGAACAGCAAATATGAAATGTTAATTTATTTATAACATAACTGAGTGAGTGTGTGAATGTGAATGATGATGATTATCTTAACCTTAACCTTAACTTTTCCTGCCTCCAATCGCAAGTCCCTGTATTATAGTATGAACCCCCTCACCCAATAATCAATACCAACTTATATACTCGTCAACCAATCTGTAAATGCATGTGAGTGTCGGGATGGAGCTAGAGGGCGCGTTTTGTTATCCAGTCTACACACATACATCTACAATTTAGTTATATTAATACTATTATTAATATTAATATTAATACTATAATATTATATTAATTTTGCAGCATTTTTTGTAAGCCACTGTATATACTTTACTTATACTTATATTATATATATATTTTTTACACATTTCTTCACTAAGTAGTAGTTCTGTAAATCTTATTTGTTGTTGTACATTTACTTTATTTGTTGCCACTTTGTTTTTCAAGTTGAACCCAACCTGGTGCGCACATGAATTGCCTAAAACAAATAGAAAAACAAACAAAAAAAACACACAAAAAAATCGAGTTCAAGAGTTAATAATACATATTAATACTATTTATTTGTTCTAATTTGTAATTTGTAACATGAAATGTTTAGTAATTTAATGCAACATCAGATACTGCCCCGACTTAATGTTTGTTTAATGTTTTATATTTTAACTCTGCTTTGTTAAACAACATGAAATTTATCTATATATGATGTGATAACTATAGTTAAACTAAACTACACACATTACAAAATGAAATTATGTTAATTATTAAAAGCAAAAAGCAAAAAAACAAAAGAAAAAGAAAATGAAAAAGAATATCGACGATATCTAATTTGTGGTATGCAAAATGGTGCTAAATCCAAATATACTTTAAATGCTAATGAAACTCCTCCATAGGGAGTTTAACCCCCCAAAACCCCGATAGAGACCCTGAACAGTAGAGAGCTTTTGAACTTATGTATGTGCAATATGACTAGTTTTTGTTTAAGTGAAAGAAAGAGAGCGGAATATGGAAATTGGGGAGTAAAAGTGGGATGGTGGGAAGGAGGGAAGGAGGGTGTATGGTATTTCAATAGTAAAACCATTTGAATTACAATTAAATAGTACTATAGAAACATTTACACGAATGTTAGCATATCACTATAACTATGAATATGGACATATATGTAGTATGTTGAATGTATTTGATATATAGTAAACTTCCAACAACAACACACACATATATACATATGATCTATATATCTATATATAGTACATATACCGATAGTACTCATATTGTGCAGTTAGTTAATGATACAAATAACTTTTCGCTACATTTCTGTGTCTATTTCAAATACTTAAATGTCATAACTGACCATGATAAAAGCAACACACACACACACCCACAAACACACACACACAATCACACATTAAATTTTCCCCTACCTTTGACCCCTCCAAATGCATATTTATTATTTTGCTTAACCCCAAGAAGACTTTAAAACAAAAAAAATACAAAAACACCAACAAGGATTGTTTGTTTTTATAAACTAATTTAACAGCCGATCAATTTTTTGTGCATTTGTTGCAGTTCGATATAAAAAGATATAAACTTTTAACTAGTTTCAATGTAATTTTAGCTCTTAAGTATTAATATAACTTGTATTAATAAAACGCAATACAAATAATTTTAGTTTTATTTATAAAAAAAAAAAACACACAACCACAACAAGAAAATCAAGCAAATTGCATAAATATCAGTTTAATTAACGCTAAGCAAATTGCAGCATTTGTTAAAATTCTTATATATGATAACATATATATTTAAAAACATTTTTAATAAAAATTCTACCCATAATGCCAGCGTTATATTAATTTCAACAACAACAACAAAAATAAATAAAAATAATAATAATAAATATAATAAATAAAAAAAAAAACATAACTGAAAACTGAAGAACAGGCAAATCAATCGACACACAATTTAAAAGTTACAAATTTAAAATTACAAATTTTAAATGCTAATAAATTGATTTTTATGGAACCAACAACAAAAATGGTGATCACTTTTTCTTTCTTCCTGAGTTGAACGCTTTGAATTGTGCTTCCAAAGACTTAGGGGGTGCCCATGATTAGACAACAATAAAATATTATTATCGTAAATATATAAAAATGAACAAATACACACACCATTCCATCTACACATATAGTACACATATACATATATTTTCATACACATGCATAGCATTGTATGTACAATTTTCAAACCTCGGCCCAATTTCCTGTTTTTTTACCTTTAACTTTTATAATTATTTATTTATGATTTATATTATATATATGTATTTGCATATATACTTATATTTTATGTATGACTATTATATATTTATCTTCAATTTTTTTAGGTTTCATTTGAGCTTAGTTTAGTTTAACGAAAGTACGAAACCAAATAAATCTTCGCACAAATGAGTTACACCCAAAAAATATAAACATATTATATTAAATTATGTATTTTCTCACACACACACACACCATTTTTACTTATATTGTCATCAGATCAATTGTGTCCACATTTGTGCTCAAACTTATTTATACCTATATATACTATATATAAACTATAAACACGTCAATGTACTTGTTACCTAATCATAATTTGATGCAGCTGAATTGTGACTAATTTCATTTAAACCAGAAATATGAAATCAAACTGAACATAATTATTTCAGCAAAACGTGAGCAAAATCCAACGGAGGCATTTACACATACTTATATTTCTTATTAATATTGTTAAGCAAGAGAGAGCTGCAATTTATAAATTATTATTATGTTTACAACTTAAAAAACAAAAAACAAACAAAAAACTTGCACGCTTGAATGTGAAGGGAAATCAAATCGGAAAATCAAACATACTTAGTACCCTGTGTTCTCCAGTTAACAAATGATTTGTATGTTTAGTTAATTTCTTAGTTACATACATACATATTTATTTATTAGTTAGCTTCTTTTACATTATATTTATATACTTATAGCCTTATATGATCTATGTGAATCTGTTTGTATTTTATTCGCATAATTTGTTGATTAAGTTGCTTGATCGTAGTTAGCCAACACCCACATACATACATACTTACTAGTATATATGTGTATTCATATATATATATATACAATTTATATTGTTTTTGTTCCTTTTTTTGTTGTTATCTTTTTTTTATTAGTATCTATACTTAGTTTTTAGTTTGTTACACCACTTTAGTTTGTATTACTCCGCCTTTGACAATATTATTTTGCTCACAAAAACGATCTCTACTCTATATATATATTTTTTTAAACACTATGTCTATCACACTCTCTCTCTCTCTCTATCTATCTCTCTCTCTCTGTCTCTGTCTGTCACTCTCTCACTCTCACTCTATCTTTTTCTATCTCCTTATCATACCAAAATACCAAATTCAAAACAAAACAAAAACAACAATAAGATCTATTTCTCTGGGCTGATTTTCGTCCCGCTCGACGGGCTGTTGTGTGTCTGTTCTTCTCTTTCTCGTTCTCGACACAGGCGCCTCTGTACGTCACCATCTCACGACACCGCTCTCGACCTCATCGTCGGCCTCCCCACCGCCGCCACCATTTGGCATGCACCTGTCGGCGGCTTTGAAGAGCGAATACCATCCGCTGCACTATATACGCGCCGCGGGCAATGGCCACAACAGTGCTGGGGGCACGCCTCCTGGCCATGGCTATAATCAGGCGCAAGCGGCCGCCTTGGGCGGCTCCAGTACACCCACAAGCACCGGCCACAACTCACATCACACCATGTCCTACCACAATATGTTCACGCCGTCCCGCGATCCTGGCACCATGTGGCGTTGCCGCTCTTGTGGCAAGGAGGTAACCAACCGTTGGCATCACTTTCACTCCCATACCGCCCAGCGTTCCATGTGCCCCTATTGTCCGGCCACCTACAGTCGGATCGACACATTGCGCTCCCACCTACGCGTCAAGCATCCGGATCGTCTGCTGAAGCTGAACTCTTCAATATAAGGACATATAAGGTTATAGCTGCAGCAATAACAAAAAAAAGGTCACAACAAAAGAAACAACTACATATTTAAAAAAAATAGGAAGGACATATTAGAAGGAAAGTAAATAGAAGGAAAGATACAAATGATGAAAAGATAAAAAACTGGCAAAGATTTATGAAGCGTTTAGCTCGCGACTTTTCCTACTAACGTGTAAGTTATTTGACTTCGAGTCCTATGTACATCCATCGATATCTAAAAATAGTTTAACAGATCCTTATTGTAACTCTTTGCATTTAGTCGCCTCCAAAGTCGCTTGTACAATTTCCGCTTTGTTCTCATTGATCCGAGAGATTGGATGATTTAACGCCTCAAGCAATAACCCAAAATATACACAACCGAAGATGCTAAAAACAATATAAAATATAATTCAGCAGGCATACATATATACAAGTACATATACTATATATATATACATAAACTTATAAATATATAAACTACGTATATACTTAGTACATACCACATAAATGGCTAGTTATAACTCTTTTTGTCCTAAAAATGTAACGAGTGAAAATAAAACTATGTAAACAGAGAAATTTGATATGAAAGGAGAACTAACCCAAAAATATAGATCGCTTTGTTCACTTGAAGATGGTTTCGGTTGCTTGAAATGGAACCCAATATAACTATGTATAAGTAAGGGACAGTTCTCAACTAAATAGAGTATGAAAAGTGAAATTTGAATTGATGTAAAACCTTACTAATACTACACTACATACAAAACAACTTTAAAGGTTTCTGCGTGTTGTTTCCTAATCTAAATATTACACATACTATATGCTTATAATTAATAATAATCTATGATGAATACTATATACTACACATAAATGTAAAGCGTTTAGTTGAAACTTAAATGTTAACTAAATCTAAATGTAAAACAAAACAAAACAAAAGAAAACTAAACGCTGGGTTTAACGGCACGGACCATTTCAGAACTGGGCCGAAAGTCAAAGTCGCCTACACGTACTACTCATAAATAATGTCACATTAATATTTAGTTTTGCATACACATACATATATATGTTTGTATATATATATATATATTATTTGATTAATTTTACTATACGTAATTATAATTTTTGCAAAGAGTAGACACATTACTCAAAGAACTACGAAGAAATTTTGATATACCTCAGATGCATTTCAGTTTTATTGTTGATGGATTGCTTAATTTTAATGAATTGTCTTTATAAACAAATACAAGTACATAGAAACTATTTTAATTTAAAAGCAACACACACACACACACACACACACATGCATAGATAAATGGCAAATCATTTGAAATGTTTGTTTGTTTATTAATTGTTTGTTTCTTAGATTCTTAGTTTGCGTGTAAATGTGTTTTTAGCTATTTTGTATGGCTAAAGTTCTTGATAAGTTGTAAGTTTTTAGACTAAATGCGAACCACTTGAACCACCTCACATTTTTGTTAAACATTAATAATAAGCTTGCTTATATATTTATACAATTACAAAAAATATATATACATACTAAATTAAATAATAAATACAAATTGAAATAATTTTTGTAAAACATTAAATATAATAACTAAATTCAAATAATTCATATCAGACATGGCTAAAGTAAATGTTAAACCAACACAATTTTTATTCGAAAACTATTTTGAAATTTTAAACCTGAATTTTGCACTTACCTTATGTATAGTATGTGACTAATACTATACATAACTACGCTAATTAGAATTCACAAGATCATTTGAGAAATTTATTGTAGTTAAATGTCCTTGAGTTAAGCAATTAATTTTAAACATTTTGTGATAGGCAAAATTATGGTTTGGCACTTATTCAAATTATTAATGGCAAAATGATTAAAACAAAAGCCCTAAGCTAAAAAACAAAGCAAACAAAAAAATCAATGTGATATTTTCGGCACAAAACTTGAAAACGACAAATATAATAATTAAGGAAAAGCAACATCAAAATAATGTTACAAACACATATTAAGTATATTTTTATTTGATCATTTATGTTGCTTGCCTTTTTTTAATTATCTTTGTTAACTAAGTAATTATCAAAATTGTTATATTTCGGTCCAAAGCACAAAATGTATAAAATAATAATTTCATAGATATTAATTTACTGCTATTCTTACTTCTACTTAGTTTTCTGCACTGTTTTAAGTTATGTATGTGTATATCTATATACTATATATATATACAAAAATTATATACAACTATTGTTTATAATTTTATTTAGTTTTATAACTATTCAGTTTAAATACACATAGAAACAACAAAATTGGAGCAACATCTACAGCAACAGCACAAATTAAACAACAACACACAGATTTATGTACCAAAAATGTAATAAATATGAAATTATATTAAAAACAAAACAAATTACTATAGTTATACTAAACATTTTCGAAATGAAACATCCAAACTGCAAACTACAAACACAACAACCAAAGGATTGCTCTTTTTCGAGCACTTCTATGCATTGAACTAAATGGATCCCGAAGTATTTTTATACATAAAGCATTAAATCTACAGACAATGAATAAACCACAGAAAGATGCTCTATAGAAGAGTTTACTGACATTGACAAAAGCAAATATGAACGTGCACCATTCATAACATAAATTTGATGTAATTATTTTTTCACTCTGCACTCGATAATTTAATAATAAAATTACAAATTAATAATAATAATGCTCAAATATCAGCATAAGTATATACATATATATAAGTATGTACGTGTGCCCTTTCACTATTACATAAAATCATAACACAAATGGCAAATATTATAAACTAAATAATTTTTTGCTCGTCTACAAGTAAATATAAATCAATTCATATATACATACATACGAATACATAAATATGCTTACGAGTACATGCATATATTGCAAATTTATTCAAATCCAATCAATAATAAAAATCACTAGCAGCATTTTAATGTCAAACAAAATAAAACCAAATAAAATTTATGATTATTATTAATAATATAGTTTCATAAATGCCATTAGATCTTGGTACTTACTATATGTAATATCCCATCCCCAGTCGGAAGCACAATTCAAATCGTTAGAGTCGGGGGGAAGTTTTGGAAGGTTTTCTATTTCCAGCTTTTTTTCTACATGTTACACAGATGTAAGTATATGCATTTGAATAAAATATGTAAGTATATGTAATAACAAAGCTACAGCGAAATCAACTGGACTGAGTAATATAATAAATATTATTGTCATTTTATATTTGATCAATAAAAAACCCAATACTTAAGCGTTTGTCATTTATATTTATTCAGTTGTAAAAAATTCCTTTTTTAATAAATACATGTTTACTCTATACATTTGTCTTTTAATGTATTAAATACTTATTTGCAGACAGAAACAGATACTTACATCAATTGCGCTCGATTTCTTTTGAAGAAGTTCTACTCTTTTGGCCAAGAAAACGTCTGCTTTTCTTTATAACTTGGCATTATGACGATTTCTTGAACTCACTACACTTTATCAGGGACCGTAATTTTTATAAAAAAAAAAAAATTATGAAATAAAAATTATTTGTTGATTTTTATTATAAAAATCAAAGATAAAAATTATTTTGAATTATGTGGATTACAACGCTGCCAATGACAATTTTAATAATGATGATTCCATTTTTTCTGTGTTTGCTGCAGATTTTTCAAATCTTTCTTCTTTCCGCGCCAATATGAAAAACAGTTATTTTAAATGCGTCAGGTCCTCCCACCACTTTCACTTTAGTTCCCACTACGACCCCAGAGTAGCGCTTTCTAGTTCCCAATATAAACCCAGGTTGGCCCTTTGTAGTTCCCAACATGGCCGTCGGCACTAACAAAACAAACAAAATTGCAAAGCTAAAATTAATTTCTTAACCAGGAAAACGATTTTTAATCAACAAAATAGTTAATCCGAAATTAGAAAAAAATTAAGCCGCTGCTTTATAAACATATCTCAACTTTCTAGAACCACTGGGGGCCAAGTTCCGTTCACAGCTTTCTTCTGCTTTAGCTCCCATTTTTACTGAAAGCTGAAAGCTTAGAAAAATCCACAGAAAATACGTGCAAAGTTTCAATCCGATCCTAGAACACCACAACTTTCGGGTGGCAAAAAATTTTCGTCAATCGGAAATTGATTTTAAAAAAACTGGCCGATTTGTTTCGCTAGCAAACAAGAGATGGCGCTGCGTATAACATAGCTGCTGCCAGTGCTGCCACTTCGTTAAAATAAAGTCGAAAGTTGGTGTTTCTATTGGACATATATTTTCAGTATTTTCGTGGTATGCTCGACGGTCACACAGACACCAAAGTGCCCAGTTTTGGGATTTTCTAGAGGAATTGTGTGCCCACATTGGATGTGAGCGAAAATATCAATGTAAAAATACGAAATTAAAAATACAGACGTAGAGATAAAAGAAAACGGGATAGAAGCAAAAGACGCGGGAATATTTTTATAACTCAACAAATTATAGCAACAAATTAAAACAAATAACGGCGTAAGTACATGGATAACAACAAATTGTACAACCACTGCGAAAATCGTGCGGTGCGCTGAAAATTTTGCATAAAATTTGTGAAATATGTGCGTGTGTATATGTGCGACTGTGTGAGTGTGAGTGTGTGTATTGAAAAAATCCATCTCGTCGCTACGCATTTCACCCCTCAAAGCTATAGCTGCTGTTTTATGCTGATGTTTAGTGCTGCTGCGCTTGGCACTGGCCCTGCGTTACACATCTTCAGGGTCATTACTGTGGTGGGCAGAGGAAGATGCATCCCGTAGGGGGATTCCCTCCTACGTTCCCCTCAATTGGACGCTGGAACACCCCTAATGACGCCCACGTAATATGCAATTCTCTCGCCTACCGCAACCCACCGCCACTGACCCGTTTTTGCGCATTCATTGATCTTCTGCGTCTTCTTCTTGTGTATCTGTTGTCTGTCGACCGTTCGCAGGTTACGCGTACAGGTTAAACCGGCTAAGCAGAATGTTAACGACCCTTAAAAACTGCAAGGGAGGTGTGTCTGTGTGTGTGTTTGAGTTATGCAAGTGCAGATGCGGATGCGAAAGTGAAATTAAATAGGTCCCTCAAATTGTGCGTGTGCTGAAATGCAATTTTTCTGCGCAACGGGACACGGTCCGTTTTGGGTCAGTACACAATGTGTGTGTGGCGCTGTATTTTTCTATCTTTTTTTGTGCTCTCTTTCGTGTTTTTTTTATTCTTTGTTTATATTTACATACACTTTTGTTTTGCTACCACATTGTTTTTGTTTCTGCTGCCGCTGCCGCCGCCGCTGCGTATGTGCACAAATAATTAATTTGTGCCGACTTATTTATTATATGTATGTATGTATGTACATACTATGTACATAGTGGGTACATTAATCCATTAATCAATTTCCAAATCTGAGAATAGGAGAGTTTCCACTCACGCCCACTCACATTAAACATAAACATCAAATGTTTCTTTATTTAAATTTTCGGATACGATTTTATTTCCATAGTTCATAAATCGTAAAATGTATCCGAAAATAAAATATAAACCCTAGTAGTGATGATGTTCGTCCATCCACATACATATGTATGTTTCTCCTACTTATAAGATATTTCCACTAGAACACATTCGGCACATTTGCCACCATTTTCAACTCTCGGGCCGAATGTTTAGTTCAGCCTGTACAAATTCCCATAAGGCCCGAATGATCCAACCAAGCCAACATTCAAGCTGTATTTCAGTATTTCTCTGTTAAGCCCACGTGAATCCTTTACATTCATCTAGCATTTCACATTTGCTTGCGAAATGCCAAAGCTCAGTCAATATCAAATCTGACCGAATGTAGTGAATGATTGTGTCCGTGGAGAACCCCAATTATTTGTAGCGTTGTTCTTATACATATTTGTTGAATCGTCGCTGCCCAAGAGAAATAGTTTTTGGAGCACACAAACAGTTCAATTTTGGCGGCCGCGGTGAGCGCATCTATCTCAGGGAAGATCGTAAAGAGCTCGTTAACGGGAAATGTGTAGTATGGGCAGTGCGTGCGATTTATTTATAGCATTTGTGCTGATTTGAAAGCAAGTCTACAAAGTAAAAAGCCCCGAAAAAGCCAATGTGAATTTGCTTAATTACTGCACATAAAAAGAAAACACATATTTCATTCAGACATTAACTAGATTGATTTGATGAACCCTTAAAACATCAACGCGCAGTTATATAACTATGTAATTGCATTATTTGGCCAAAATGTCAAACAAATTTCAACGCAACTCGCCACAGATGCTCGGCGTGGGCAGAGGAGGCATGGATGCGTCCACAGTCTCATCAACGCTGAGCAATCAACCACGGAAACGCGTCAAGAGATGCTGCCGGAACTTTGTTACTTTCATGTGCACACAGGTGGGCGTGGGCGCCCTAATTGTAGTCTATGCCATCTTTGGGGCTTTGGCCTTCATGCATATTGAGCGGGAGTATGTGGATAAAACGTCGGCACATGTCTTGGAACTGCGCCAGAATTGCTCGCAGAAACTGTGGAATATCACAGAGGAGCATAATCTGATTGATAAACCCATTTGGGTGAACGAGACGAATGCTGTGCTGAGGGAATATCAGGCACAGATTGCGGCCATTATCAAGAATGGTTACGTGGGTCGTAGTCCGGCACAGATGTGGAGTTTTCCGGCAGCGCTAATGTTTTGTCTATCGGTGATCACGATGATTGGCTATGGAAACATGGTGCCACGTACGCCATGGGGCAAGGGTTTCACAGTCATATATGCCACGTTCGGCATACCCCTCTATATTCTATACTTTCTCAATATGGGTCGTGTCCTGGCACGCTCCTTTAAGTTCCTGTACCGCTCCATGCATGACTGTACCCAGGAGCGCAATTACGATGCCAGATTGGAGGCCCTGGAGAACGGCAGTCTGGGTGCTCTAACACTGCGCAAGAAAGTTATTGTTCCCTCCACAGCCTGTCTATGGGTTATCATGTTCTACATTCTCACAGGCACCATCATGTTTGCCAACTGGGAAAAGTGGAGTTTCTTGAACAGCTTCTACTTCTGCATGACATCCCTATGTAAGATTGGATTCGGTGACTTTGTGCCCGGTGCCTCGTTGACAACTGCCGCAGACGTGGATGCGGCAACGCAAAAAATCCGCGAAGACATTGCCGCCGATCCCAATGAGGTATCGGAGTTGCAACGCATCACCGATCAGCACTCAAAGCTGGCTATCAACTTTATTTACATGCTACTGGGCATGGGTCTGGTAGCTATGTGCCGCAATCTAATGCGGGAAGAAGTGCGGGTGAAACTCAAAGAGATGAAAGAGGATACGAAACTGTGCGTCGAGGATACCCGACTGCGTTTTGTCGGTTGCTGTGGCGATCCGCGTGATCTCTATGAGAATGACTATTACTAAGAACAATTAAATAGATCCGGATGAGAGCGATGATCATTAAAAAGTGTGTGTGTGTGTGTATGTGTTGTGTTGTGTCTGTAAGGGTGTGTGTTTTGTGTAGTGTTTTCAGGCTTCTCTCCTATTTAATGATGAACTCCCGATCCCCAGCTCACCATTGATCAATTTCTGCAACTGCAAGAGCGGATACGTAACTTCGAGGGCATGCTTGGCGGCAGCAGCGGGGAGCGTTTATGCACGCCAAGCACTTCGGCCGGACCGTTTCGCATATTCTCCGTGGCCGGTTTCCAGAATCGTGCCAACGACATTGTCTACTGTCCGCCAATTGTACGGCAGCAGTCCCAACATGTTGAGGACTCCAAAGCGATCATTTACTTTGGTGGCGATGTGCAGGACTTTCCGGAGAGCATGGAGACGAATCGCGACAGTCGCGGCTACATGAAATACAATCTGGAGAACTCTGCGATATTGTTACGCGAAGCCTTTCCTCGCTCCCACATCATAGTCATACGGCCGGTTCGGTAAGTAGCCACATTTAGGAAGTGCCTTCCTCAACTTATCGCTCATCTATTCATATTTCAGCATGGAGTTCAAGACCTTCAGCTGCTTTGATAATTTTGTGCGGGGAAATAACGCAGGCGTGCCGGATCATACTCCAATGAACCATGCGTTGCAACATTTAGAAAAGTGAGTAATATTAAGAGTGAATATAGTTTTCTTATTTGTAACATGTTCTTTTCCTTACTGTCTTTATAGACTGCTGCAGAATTTATCGCAACGCCTGATCTCAATACCAGAGAACGAGATACTCGATCAGGCGGCGCAGGCAGCTGCAGCAGCAGCTGCTGTTGCTGCTGCAGCTGCCGCCGCTGCATTGACGCTCTCCAATGCCACGGCGAACTCAGAGTCTAGCTCATCCTCATCGACGGCAAGCGACAGCAGTCAAGAAATGGACATAGATATACTGCAAGTACAGGAGAATGTTACAGTGGATGCCGATGGTGCAGTTATCTTTCCCATAGTCTCCGCGGGAATCACGGAAACTGGTGCGCCACCAAATAATGTTACTGCTGCTAGTAACATTAACAATGGGAACAACAAAGATGCTTCCGTTAATAGCCATCAAGAGTCAAACAACCAACAGCAACAACAATCTGCTGCAAAGGCAACGGCAACGTCAACGCCGACAACAAACAACGTAGAGCACTGCAACAACAGTAACACCAACAATAGCAACGATTGTGCTGCGTCACAACAACCGCTTCCAGCTCAACCACAACAGCCGCGACCATCGACGCCAACGTCTGACAACAATCCTTTGTGGTGGCGAGAGAATCTCAATCTAGACAAGTCCAAGCTGGTGCTAATCGGCTTTAGCAAGGGCTGCGTCGTGCTCAATCAAGTGAGTCACATTTAGTGTAAAAATCCGTAACAAATTTGGCTCTGTCGAAGCATTTATAAGAACTATATCACTCATTTGCCAATTGATATCTCTCATTGCAGTTTATCTACGAGTTTCACTATCTGAAGACACTAACTCCGGACGACAGCAGCATGTGCCGACTGCTCTCACGCATAACAGACATGTACTGGCTTGATGGAGGACATGGTGGACAAAAGAATACTTGGATCACATCACGAAGTCTTCTGGAGACTCTTACACGAATGGGTAAGTAACACGTAATTGTTAATAAGCCACGAATGTGTTATGCTTATATTTATTGCTGTTTTAGGCATGAACATACATGTGCATCTAACACCTTATCAGGTGCAGGATGATCGACGGCCCTGGATACGCAAAGAGGAGAAGCTATTTACGGAAATGTTGCGGCGATTAAATGCACCAATTACCCGGCATCTACATTACGATAACCAACCAGCGAATCTAATGACACACTTTGAAGTGCTTCAAGCATTCTGTCAGCATGTCCATTCACTTAACCAGCAACAGCAGCTGCAGCAACATGGGGGAAATAATGAGCAGCCAACTGTGGCTACCAATAACGGTGCTGGCAGCAGTAGCAACAATCTGCTGGACGGCAGCGAAGAGGCAAAGTGACAGCTTCAACTGCATCCTCATCATCATAGGCGGCGTTTGCATGCGATGCGCAAAGGCGCCGCCGCAGCTAAGCGTCTTCAACTGCAGCAGCTACGTCAGCAGCAACAACAACTGCTGCTTTCCACAGATGTCGCGTCGTCGTCGGCGTCGTCTCGTTTGGCCGCGGCACTGATATCCTCAGCGGTGGCTCTGAGTGCTGCATCAACCTCTGCGGCGGCCGCGGCTGCGGCTGCTGCTGCCACGTCGAGCCTTGTAAATAATCATCATCAAAGCCATATGCAACAACACAGTTCGTCACGCCCTCACTATCAGCCACAGCACTTGCAACACACACAGCAACAACAACAACAATCACACCAGCACTCACACAGACATCACCACCATCAGCCAAATCATTCGCACAATCATCATCAGTGTCGCTCGAAACGCAAACTACAAAAATTGTATTATACGCTTTGCCGTTAGACTTGTACACCTAATTATTAATTACCTATACATACATTTTATGCAACTAATTTCGTTTAAGAGTAGATTAAGTCTTAGTCCCTCTACTCAAGTCTACATATTTCGTAACATATATGTAAAACAAAGTAAACATATGTGTGTGTATATGTTTGTCCTTATGCGTGTCAATTGTTTAAAAGTATAACACAGTCTATTTGTAAATTTTTCGTAATCTTATGTTACATGTCCAAACTATTTATTTATTTCCAATTTGTTTTCTGTCTTAATTTATGTTTTTATTGGCTAAAATTGAAGCTGAATCAACATCTCGTCAGTGCAATAATATTTAATTTTTTTTATATATACATCTTTCATTATACACTTTTTTTACCTTCCATCTATTTATTTAAAATGTATACGCATTGCAATCACATTAAGACGTTTCGTTTGATGAATTTAATTAAGAGAAAAGTAATATAAATGATATCCACACATACAGAGAGCCACAAGTATCCAAACAATATTCAACTTAGTAAACAAAACAAAAACTCTGTTTAAGTATTACTTAGCGTTAAGTAAGCATAATTTAAGTTCAAAAACCATGCAACATATAGGCTTATAACAAAAACATAAAGAAACCCTAAAAGTAATGCCTTTAATGTACTTTATTTAATGAATTTTGTAAGATGACAAAATCGATTTGCTCTATGTATTGTGTACGTAGTTTTCCTTTGTACTGCGAAATTGAAAGCAGCCCCATCTCAATGAAAATAAAATACAATTTTTACATTACAAAAACGTTCCTTAATAACAAACACCTTTAATTCCCTATCTATCACAATACTTATTCAACAGATAAATGCGAGAAGCAGCTGACTAAATATAGCGTGTGTTTTATATAAATACATAGTGATTACATACTTAAATATTGCTAATTAATCCGAAAACAGTTTCGTACCTTTGTAGAATTTGCAGTTCAAAATTGTCAGCAAACATTGTTCGGCTTGAAAGAATTTTAAACCAAAAATGAAGTCACATTAAATGCTTATGTTGATAAGAGCATTAAAGTGTGCTAAGTATCTTCTTAATTATAAAATAAAGTTCTCTGTATAACAGGCTACTGATTTATGTGAGTCTGGTAATAAAAGAAATTAAATGCAATTACAAGTGTGTTCTTATTACATCATTTTTAATAGAGTTTCCTATCTTAATTTACATTGTTATTTTTTATATTTGTCCCTGTCGTTCTACTGTTGATTAAATTGTTTAGTTAATTTTTATTCAATCTACTTAAACGGTATGAAATAAATTACAATAGTATAATCGTAATTTAAGACAAATATATTCTAGAAAATATCGCTTGTGATGCGGCTTACAGACTTTCTGACAATAATGGATTAAACTTCCGTGAGATGTGAGTGAGATAGTTATCTACATGCGTCGTTAATGGCGATCTGCTAAGCACTTCCCAAAACTACGCACAACTATTTTGGCATTTAGGATGCGTCGTCCACTCGTCGCTGCCGTCGCAGCAATCACAAACATTGTCATTCACTCGAGACGTCCAAACCCAGACGTCCAGCCCTCTACCCGTGAAATGTCTTTTTTGGTATTTGCAATAAAAGCGCCCATTCGCACAGGCGTTCGTACTTGGCTCATCGCTGCCATCTCCCTCACAGTCACAATAGTTGTCGTTAAGATGGGCATAAGGAATTTCTTTGCTTCCATCCAGACACATGAAATTACCTCTGTAATTGGGCTTGTATGCATCATAGTCAAATAGACGTGTTCCCCTACATAAGAAATATCCAATTCTGGTTATCATTATTAACGTAACTTGTCAATTTAACATACCTTATTATCTTAATAGAGTCTGCACCCTGAGTGACAGTTACAGCAGCTTCAACCCCTACACCAATCCCGACTCCACCTTCACCATCAAAATCATCCACGTCGCGTTGTTTGCTTCCCAGGGACTGCATCATTTGTTTATGCTTTCGTCTAAGCTGCTGAACGCTGGGCAGCTGATTTAGCGAGAAGGCCTGTTATTAATTAATATAGTATAATTTGCACATGTTCTGGAAGAAATGGTTTACCAACCTGATAGGCAATAAATGAGATTCCAACCAAAAATATTAACAACAATAACATTTTGGATTTGTCTTTGTAGAACGGCTTGTAATAAATATTTTCACGTTTTACCCATGTTTTCCGCATTTTCAATTGCAATTAACTATTAAACTTAATATCCAATAAGAGTTTCAAAGTTTATTGTTTATTTGCTTGTCAGCTCAGTTAGCGTCAGCTATGTGGCCAAAAACTGTGTATAAAAACAAACGTTAACCCTTATGTGACTCGCATATGACGCCTTAGCCTGTCAAATTTATAATATTTTGCATTCAGTAATTAAATCACTATTAACCTATTTTTATTCACTTATTCTTACTTATTTATAACACCGAAATAAATTAGGTGTAATAATTTACTCTAGCTAACAGCTAACTTACATATTGTTTGTATATTAACTGAGAAATATTGCAAATACCTTGCAATAAGCTATTAAACTATAACGTTGAAAAATCTAATTTACACAAATAAATTATTCAATTAATTAAGGAACGATCAGTGTTTTTAAGTTGCATATTTCATTAGTTGAATATCCTAGTAGATATTATTATTATTAATATTCATATTGATATATTTTATCAAACAGTCTAGTTTGCCTTTTGACACACATATCGGTTAAAAAAAACAGCTGTTTTTTTTCAATGTATTCATTCAGCTGGTTTTGTGTACAGTGTGGCAAATGACTGCTATTCGCAACTAGGTGTTATTCAACACTGCAAGCCATAAAATATAAAAGAAAAATATCCGTGCAACACAAATACTAATAATGGAATTGGATCAATAATGGTCGAATGTCTACCACCAAAACTATCCACTAATTGGATTGTTTGCAGCAACAAAGGAGACGTGCAACACACGGCTGTGGAAGTTAGAAAAAAGAACGGCAGACGTGCAAATATATAAACAAAATACACAAAACGGAAACAGCAACATCAATAAACACAATGAAGTCAACCGCAACAGCAAAAGCGCGGCTAACAAGTCTTACCGAGGACATTTCCATTATACCCGAGGATGCACCTTATCGGGCCCGTCTGCACTTCCTGTTTGCCCAAATCGAAAAGGAGTTCGAGCAGCTGTACTTGGAGAACTTAAATCGTGAGAGAACTTAAAAAAAAGATAACATAAGGCTATCTTTGGCGTGCCAAAGAGACCTGCATACAACATATGACAAGTTTATAATATAGTAGTCTGATTTCATCCAAATTTGGAAAGGTTGTGCAAAACAATATCAAACATACATCCTGCGAGTTTCGTTAAGATATCTATGGCAGCTATATGATATACTGATCCGGCATACATATGTACTGCTGACGGATTTGTACCAAGGTTCATGATAGCTTTAAAACTGAGAAACAAGTTTGACAGACGAACAGACTGATATCGTAATACCAAAATAATAATACCCTCTTCTCTGCAAGAGTATAATTACACATATAAACTCACAAACTTTGTTTACTCTTCTTGCAGTTCAAGATAAGCTCGATAATGCTACCGCAAGTACAAAAGAATCGCTGACTCCATATGAACAACGTTCAGTAGCAGGTGGAGTTTGTGGTCCGCTTGTTGCAACGGGTAGTGGTGGCGCATCGTTAGCTGCCACGCCTGCCACACCATCGGCACCTTTAGGCGATGAAATTGGAGCCAGTTTGCTGGCCGCTGCCTCCAGCACACACAAAAGTCTTAAAGCTAAGCTGAGCAGTGCAACTGGCGGTAGTAAGGTAAAGGCCAGTAACAAAATCAAAGCACAGACCAGTCGCATTGTGTCCAGTTTTAAGGCACAGACGGTGGTCAGTTCTGTGGTGCGTGAATTTGGTGGCCACAAAGATGGTATATGGCAGGTGGCCGCCAAAGTGGGACAGCCCATTATTGGTACAGCTTCGGCAGATCACACCGCCTGCATTTGGGGCATAGAGAGTGGGCGATGCTTGCTACAGTACCAAGGACACGCCGGCTCAGTAAACTCTATTAAGTTCCATCAGCATCGGGATCTCGTGCTGACCGGCAGTGGCGATGGCACCGCACACATTTGGCAGGCTGCCGTCAACTGGGAGGTGAACAAGTAAGGCAGCATTTGTTAGCAAACTTAAGCGCATGTTAATAAAATTTTGTATAGAAAGGGACACTCATCTGAAGAAGAGCTGGAAGACAGTGACGGACAGCTAGAGGATCGTGATCGAGTTGACACCTTGCGTACTCCTCTCTGTGAGTTCACTGGCCCTGGAGGTCATCTTTCAGTCGTTGTCGCTGCAGATTGGCTTTCCACCATGGATCAGATAATCACTGGCAGTTGGGATCGAACTGCGATACTTTGGGATGTAGAGACTGGACAGCCACTACAGCCCCTCACTGGCCACGACCACGAGCTTACCCATGTGTCGGCACATCCGACACAACGTTTAGTAGTAACCGCTTCACGTGACACTACCTTCCGTTTGTGGGACTTCCGCGATTCGATACCTGCAGTATCCGTCTTTCAGGGTCACACAGAGACCGTCACATCGAGCGTTTTTGCACGCGACGATAAAGTAGTATCCGGATCAGATGATCGTACAATCAAAGTATGGGAGTTGCGAAACATGCGCTCAGCTCTTGCCACCATAAGGACTGATTCATCTGTCAATCGCTTGGCCGTGTCCACTGGAGGAATTATAGCCATACCGCACGACAATCGACAGATTCGTCTATTTGATTTGAATGGGCAAAGAGTGGCACGTTTACCTCGTACCAGTCGCCAGGGGCATCGTCGAATGGTCTCGTCCGTTGCCTGGGCAGAGGAGCCTCTATTGAATTGTGATTTGTTCTCATGCGGATTTGATCGACGAGTATTTGGCTGGTCCATTGTCTTACCAAAGGATAATTGAAAATTACTAAAACGTTGAGTTGCATTGCAGCCAAGAAAATCAATAAGATGATTTTCTATAACGTTCTCATATACACACATAAAAGCGAATATCTCTCGAACACATCATCGGCGTTTAGTTGTTCTTTGAAACCTAACGACGCTTGTATTAACTTAAACCATCGTTTATCAAGTATTTTACAAACAATAAGAAACTTTTGTTAGACTTGTTCTTTATACATAGCATGAATTTTGCTTTATGCCAAATATCCATGGTATACATACTTACATACATATATAATATGCATATTATCATTGTTATTACTACATATACTAAATGTGAAATATGTAGATAAGAGGTTGAAAAAATCTACCATTTTAGCTGTGTTTTTATTAATATCATACAATTTATAGTAACTTAACTCTATATGTCTAAGGCATGGGTTTAACATTGATGTTAGATACAAAAATACTTAATAAAAGTCCCATATCCACTCCGAATTCAGGACAACTTTGGAATAATATAATTTAAAAAAAATACAGCCCTTTATAGGTGTGCAAACTTCAAAACTAATAGGCCAACGAGTATACCCAATTCCAGGATAATAATTAATATTAAAACAATTCGGTTGTAGAGAACTTCGTTGCGCAGTTTCCGTATGATGACTCGGGATTTTGATAATTCCTGGTCAGCATCTTCGAGTCTACGTGTCGTTCGCAACAAGGATTCCCGTTGCTCACCCAGTTCGCTGAGTACCTGCATGTGGAAAATGAGTAGTAAACTTCTTATAAAATATATAAATTTTACAAAAACCTACCTCAGCCCCTATATGTTCTGTCTGTATGGCAACTACATTGGTCCTATTTATAGTTTCTGTTGTGCGCTGAAGGACATTATAGGTGTTAGCAACCACTTGTTGCTGACGCTGATCGATATCAGTGCTGCCGCTCGGCAGTTGGGTGTATCCTCCATAAGACATTTTAAAGATTTATTAAATATTTACTTTGTTCGTCCAACAGCTGTCTGCAATAAAAGTGCAAGTTATCGACCAGTCAGCTAAACATATCGGATTGCCACCACAAAAAGTGTAAAGTGTATCATCCCTGGTACTTCTCTGAACTCTTATTTTTTAAGTAAGTGTTTTTTACAAAAAAAATTTGATCAAAGGAATTATTAATTAGATAAATTAAAGCTGCTTCTAATGAAATTTGTCTCGATTTTCTTGATGCACGGGAGGTCAAGTTTCGTTATAGCTGCTAGTCAAATTTTGGAAATTAAAGAAAAGTTTAGAAAATTCGCGCAAAGTTTTAAGAAAATCTGTAAGGTCAACCCTTTTCTAGTAAAAAAACTTTTGGCATACTCTTTTTGGAATCCACTTGAAAATAGTCCCTTTATTCAGCGTTTTTTAACGTCAATTTTGTGGGTTTCGCTCTCGCCGTTCCTCTCTTTTGTCAGTGTTGGCAATATTTGAAAGTTAAAAAAAGACCAGATTTTGTGGTATAAAAACTTTTTTGCCTCTTAAAAACAGGACAGATTTGTCCGGAAAACGGCTATGCCTCTAAAACTAACGTTTTTTGTTGCCAAGACCCGCATATGTAAGAAAATTTAAGGCGATTTATAAAACTGACACTGCCAAAACATAAGATCATCAATATAAAGTTTGTTATCAAGCACAGGGAATTACGGCTTTGAAGCGTTGTTAATAATAATTGATAGTGTCTTTCGCAAGAGTACACAAATGAATTCGAAATACACATGGACAGACACACATACAAACGCACACCACTTGAGGGCTTGGACTTTTGTATTTCGATTTGTGATAAGAGAAAAACTTGATCAGGCATATTTATATGAGTACATGCACACATATATCATTCATATAAATGTGTTAATATACGTACTTACGTATTTAGCATGCTTGGAGGCCGCTGAGAGTCTTCTCTAGTGAGAGAGAGCGAGAGCGCTCCCATCGGCTACGCGCTCGCCTCAGCTGAATGCTTAAATTCACAAGCAAGTGAACGCTGGTACTGGCCAGACGTCTGCTTTTCTGGCTCCGTCGAGATCGTTTCAATAACCAATACAAGCACAACGAGCAAAACAAGTTCTAAATTTAACGCACGTACGCTTGGGGAATCTTGAATTTTTGGTATAAAAATCTGTCTCAAAGCTGCAAAGGTAAGCAAAACGAACAACAGCACCAAAAATACAAACAGGAAAAAAAAAACAAATCAAGCAATAAAGCCATAAACTCAGATAAAAACAACAGATTAAATCGCAATAATATATAATGTACAAAGTATGTATATACAAGTTCGAGTGTGAATTCAAGGTGATCTTCAATTAAAACAGAATAAGTTTCGCAGTGCAAGTGAATATGGAGTTAATTAAAAACCCATATGTGTAAAAATATCGCGTCAAGGTTATTACCATGACAATCTACGATCATCCGAATTATAAAGTATATATCTATTACCAATAAGTGTTCTAATGTAAAAAGCCTGCACGTGATCTCTCACAGAGCAGCCTCAGTTGTTTTCACAGCTCCAACTCGTCATGAGACCTATTGTCAACGTCAACGCTTCCAGCTGACAACCGCCACCTGCCCTAGAGCGAGCGTGACTGCTCGCTACTGTTATATCTATCTATCTATGTATCTGTGTATCTCTCAGTCACGCACGTAAAGTCAGCAGTTTGAGTGCGAGTATATTATTGGGCAGTGCTCACTTCTCCAGTTGCGTTACAGACAGAGCTGAGTTTATGCAATTCGAAAATCATGTGATCTGAAGATTTCTCACATTCCTTGAGAATATCTTTAGGATGTGGGTTTTTTTTTAACTATTCACAATACTTAAGTACCCCTCGATTGCAAGAGGAAAGCAATGAATTGCAATTGAATTATGATTTATGACTTATTCATAAAATTTTCACAAGCACTCCAATCAATCATTCTGATTAGACCTATTACTGATCGATTAAACTTTTGCTTATATGAATAGAAATTCTGTAAGACATCTGAAGTATTATACTTTTCCGGTGTATTATGCGATTTGCAATGTGCTTGAGTCAAAAGCCTCCTTATGTAACGTATGGCCCGTTATCAACGCCTGGGTGGGGCGTACGTATGTGTCACACAATTCCCTGGATTTTGAGCATTTAAATACTATTTCTCTTAAGTTTATCAGTTTTGTTTCTTATCATTTGCAATACTAACTTTTTGTGTCGTCTATTAAAGACCAATTGAATTTTAAAAATTCTCAATAAACTCCATTTAACCTAAATTAAAAAAGAATGTGATCTCTATGAATTAATAGTTATAAAATAAATATTATAAAAATGAGCGAATTTACACAATACCCAAAGAAAATTTCACACACACATACTCATATGTACTTATTATAGAGCTCACAAAAGAGCGAGAGCGCGTAAGAGCGAGAAACAAACAAAACAAAAAAATTTAACGAAACTCCGTTGTCGTCGTAGCGATATTAACATGGGCGTGCATCAATGGGGGTGACAGCGCACAGTGGCTCGCTTAGACTTTTTACTTTGCAAATGAAATATCTTATGTAATGGAGACTTTGTTTAAAAAGCATTTAATAGATATTTTTGTAGCATTAATACGAATGTAAGACGATAAAATGCACTTTTAATTTTTTAAGAATGTTTATATATAGGACACGTCAAAAATTAAAAAAAAAAAGTAATATAAAAATAATTTTATTGTTCATATCTCAAGAGCTCTACCGCTTAACTACAATTATAAAAGAAGTCCCCTTTAATAAATTTTTTAAAAATTGTACATATTGTTTTAAGGATATTTTTTGTACATTTTTGCAATTTGAGTCTCGTTTAAGAGTCACTGTAACAATAGCGATTGGCATTAAACACAAATTTCTGAAGCTTCGTTGAAATGTAATTAAGACTCACCCGCTTCTTGCGTGCATGGAACCGCGACAACACAAACACAAATGAACATTTTTACTTGTATATGTATTGCAAATACACACACAGAGACACATCTAACACCCACACGTTCCATGTCCAGTCAGAGTTACTCACGAAAATGACCAGCAAAAAGCAAACGCCAAGAGCGGCAACTACATTTTAACAGACGGCAACTGTCGGTGTGTTTAGTTGTTTTGAAGTTAAACTGGTTTACAGTTGCTTTCAGTTTTTGTGCGTGTTTAGAAACTGAAATTTATTTGTATAATTCGTGGTTGCTTTTTGTAAATATTTTATTTATGTTCATTGTGTATTTATTGAGTTAAAAGCGCATATCGTGTTTTGCCAGGCAAGTTGAAATTCAAACCGAATACGTTTCAAATTAATTGAAACTTAATTAAAAACGATATGCTAGTGCAATAAATGTATATGTATGTATGAGTGTCTGTGTTTGCTGTAACAGAATTGCTGACAGTTTACAAACACAGTTTTGTAATTGCTGAGTGATAATAAGCAGAACGCTATATTGAGTTGCAAAAAATTGTAAATAATTTATTTATGAGCAATAGCGTCTAGACTCTGGATATACAGAACCATTTGTCTGTGGGGACGTCACCACATCAACAATATCATTTATAGTGCAATAAAAAATTATATTTTATGTGCCGGTTTCCCTTAAGGAATTGAAAACTCTTTAAAGGCGGTAATATTGTTTAATGCATTAGTGTCTAAATTGAATTGCACATAACCTTATCAATATTTTGTCGACAAGTGCTAAACAAAGAAATATTTTTGCTCAAGTACATTGAAAAAATCTAGTACCGAGTAACAAGTTGCAAGTGTTGATAAGTTAAAAATATCCCAAGTTGGCGCAATGTTGAACCTTTCTCAACCGTTCTAAACAAGAGCAACAGGCGCGATAAAGAAATCTGCCTACTGTAATACAAATCTGCCTACATATTTACATACATTATTGTATGAAAGGCAATATTAAGTTCCATATAAATTGGTCCTCAGAGCAGTCTACTGATACATTGGCTAACACCTAAGGGCTATGCTGCTGGCCAGGAGCCAAAGAGTTTAAATTATCTACAGTCTACCAGGAGACGCTAAAAAATGCCAACAAAAAATTCACAAATGCCATAAACGTGTCTTCAGTAAATACGAAAACATATGTACATATACGTATATGTATGTTTAAATGTACATTTATCATACTAATACGTACTTATGTATAAAAGTGGATAGACGTGTCGGCATATAAATACATACATTCAAACTTTTATACTATACACTTGAAGAAACTTAAGAATTTTGTATTAGTTAGTAATATATGTAGCCATATATCATGGATTAAAATTATTGACTACATTTTATGGTAGACTTTTTGAAATAACAATTAGACCATTAATTTTATCAAAGACTTTTATAACTAAAGCACAGTGTCTGATTTTTGTGAAGATTTTAGGACTTTTTTCAATAAAAATCATGGACGGATTAGTAAGAAATAATGATAAATAAATTTTAAAGAACTGATTTATTTTGGTCCCATGTATTTTTCAACAACTTTTTAAAAAGTATGTTAAACATAGTTTCAAGCCTTTATAAATAGTTCATATATCATATTTAGTTCTTTTATTTATTTTAAGTGAACAGAAATGATTTAAACTGGCAATTTCAAGGAGAGCAGTTCATTAAATTTTATCCATTTTTCTTAGTGTATATATGGACATCATATCTATGTATGTACGTACTACCGCAAAGCTAAAGCTAATTCCTGGTCAGGCCATTAAAGTTCGATAATGTGCGTCGCGTCGTGTTGTCGTCCGTGTCGTTGACTGTTTGAGAATGATGATGTCACAATGAACCTTGGCGCGTCGCGTCTCTGTCTGTGTGTACATTTTAGTCCATAGAGACGCCACAGTTACCCCCACTCGACAGCCACTCCCCAGTGCAACGCCAACAAGTCACATTTTCGCGCTCTAATTAAATCAAAAACATTAATCACACGCATTATCTAAGTGCCCCCAATTTTGGGTAGTCGCTGCCGAATCATTTTCATATGTTTTGGCAGAAACTTGATAAAGCGACAATACATCAGTTAATTTGTTTAATGAATTTTACTACTTTTCATATCAACTACATACATATATTCGCATAGACCATAAAGTAATAACAGTCCGACATTCACATATAATTTATAACAGGCACTGCTTACAAGCAGTGAAATACCCTGCAAGCAGTGTGCTTTATAACTGACTGACAAGATTAACTTAAAAGTCATTACAGTTGCAAATCTTTTTACTAAATGATTAGTAAGATTACTCAGTGGATGTATTTTTACCTGTAATATATCATGAGTTGTAAATTGATTTTAGCGGAGAATAGAAATAGTCTAAAGTAATTATTTACGTTAAATCGCATTCTACAGAAATGTTTTGTGGATATCTTAAAACATATACAAAACAAATGAAAATAAATAGTAAGTTCAACAAATCTTTGCAGAAAAGAAAACAATTTAATACAAAACAAAACAGATTTGCTTTTAGAAACAGCATCAAAGCACCTATAAAAATGCTGACTGTTTTGTTCAGGCATATTTCATATGTACATTGTACATACAAACATTTTCATATTATATGCTCGTATTTAATACATAGATACATTCGCATACATGAAGATACATATACCGTTTACGGTACACCAGACAAAGGAAGCCATTCGGCAACCTAAAACAAAAACAATTACCATGTGAAGACGTCTTCGTCTTGTCGTCGATTTTTTCTTATTTGAATTTTAATTGCTCTATGTCTGTGGATTGTTCCAACTAACGTCCTCTTTCCCCATGCTCTCTCTCTCTATGCTTTGCAGGGAACGTAAAGAGTCGCCAAGATGGGGGATATGTTCCGCAGTGAGCAAATGGCATTATGCCAGATGTTTATACAACCAGAGGCCGCATACACCTCCGTCTCGGAGCTGGGTGAAACCGGCTGTGTGCAGTTTCGCGATGTAAGTTAAATGACTTGTCCAAAATGAAAGCCACTCTTCTAATAATCGTTATTCATTTCCATATGATTCGATAGCTGAACTGCAATGTGAATGTCTTCCAACGCAAGTTCGTGACGGAGGTGCGTCGCTGCGATGAGCTGGAGCGTAAGATTCGGTATATCGAGACGGAGATCAAGAAGGACGGCATTGCGTTGCCCGATATCCAAGATGACATTCCACGTGCTCCCAACCCACGTGAGATCATCGATCTGGAGGCACATTTGGAAAAAACTGAATCCGAAATGATTGAGCTTGCCCAGAACGAGGTGAACATGAAGTCCAACTATTTGGAGTTGACCGAACTCCGTAAGGTGCTCGAGAACACGCAGGGCTTCTTCTCCGACCAGGAGGTTCTTAATCTGGACTCAAGCAATCGCGGTGGAGCTGTAGATGAGGCCACGGCTCAACATCGCGGCCGATTGGGATTTGTTGCGGGTGTAATTAACCGGGAACGCGTCTTCGGCTTTGAGCGCATGTTGTGGCGTATTTCGCGTGGCAACGTGTTTCTGAAGCGTTCCGATTTGGATGATCCCCTTAACGATCCAGCCACTGGTCATCCCATCTATAAGACCGTTTTTGTGGCCTTCTTCCAGGGTGAGCAGTTGAAGAATCGCATCAAGAAGGTGTGCACCGGTTTCCACGCCTCGCTTTATCCGTGTCCCAGTTCGCACATTGAGCGCGAGGAGATGGTAAGGAATGTCCGCACACGTCTGGAGGATCTGAAGCTGGTGCTTAGTCAGACTGAGGATCATCGCAGTCGTGTGTTGGCCACGGTCTCGAAGAATCTGCCTTCGTGGTCGATCATGGTCAAGAAGATGAAGGCCATCTATCATACGCTCAATCTGTTCAACATGGATGTGACCAAGAAGTGCTTGATCGGCGAGTGCTGGGTTCCCACCAAGGATTTGCATATTGTGCAAAAGGCTTTGTCCGACGGTTCTGCCGCTGTAGGAAGCACCATTCCGTCGTTCCTCAATGTCATCGATACGAACGAACAACCGCCGACTTTCAATCGGACCAACAAGTTTACTCGTGGGTTCCAGAACCTTATTGATGCCTACGGTATCGCCTCCTACAGGGAGTGCAATCCCGCACTGTATACTTGCATTACATTCCCCTTCCTGTTCGCTGTTATGTTCGGCGATTTGGGTCATGGCGTGATCCTTTTGCTTTTTGGAGCTTGGATGGTGTTGAGCGAGCAAAAATTGGCTCGCATTAAGAACGGTGGCGAGATCTGGAACATTTTCTTTGGAGGACGCTACATTATTCTGCTGATGGGTCTGTTCTCCTGTTACACAGGCTTCATCTACAACGATGTGTTCTCGAAATCCATGAATCTGTTTGGCTCCAACTGGATTAACAACTATAATACATCGACGGTTCTGAGCAATCCGCATCTACAGATGCCTCCAAGCACCTCGGCAAAGGGAGTCTACCCACTGGGTTTGGATCCCATTTGGCAGCTGGCGGACAACAAGATCATCTTCCTCAACAGTTTTAAAATGAAGCTGTCCATTATCATCGGTGTGCTTCATATGGTCTTTGGTGTTTGCATGTCAGTTTGCAACTTTGTGCACTTTAAGAAATACTCATCCATATTCCTGGAGTTTGTGCCACAAATTCTGTTCCTGCTGTTGCTCTTCGGTTACATGGTGTTCATGATGTAAGTGACTTTATTATTGTTAACGTATGTGATGTGATGTAATAATATTCTTTTTATTGCTTAGGTTCTTCAAGTGGTTCAAATATAGCGCCAATGCGGATCTGCAGCCTGAGACACCTGGCTGTGCTCCATCCGTGCTGATTATGTTCATCAACATGATGCTGTTCAAGAACACACCACCATTTAAGGGCTGTAACGAGTTCATGTTTGATGCCCAGGACAGCATACAAAAGACCTTTGTCATCATCGGTCTCATTTGCATTCCTTGGATGCTGCTGGGCAAGCCATTATATATCAAATTCACTCGTGGTCGCCGCCCTGCACATGTGAGCATATTGAATTATGAAATTACTTTTATTTTTAATAATCATTTTGATGTATTTACTAATAGGTCAAGCACAATGGTGAACTGACAGGCAACATGGAGCTGGCTGAGGGAGAGACTCCATTGCCCACCGGCAATTCTGGACATGAAGCTGCTGCTCATGGTCACGATGATGAGCCTATGAGCGAAATCTACATTCATCAAGCCATTCACACCATCGAATATGTGCTCAGTACCATCTCACATACGGCCTCGTATCTGCGTCTCTGGGCTCTGTCATTGGCTCACGCCCGTAAGTGCTATTGAAGACTATCAAGGACACATTATGCTAACGATATCTTTCCTCTTATAGAGCTGTCTGAGGTGTTGTGGAACATGGTGTTGTCGTTGGGCCTGAAAATGAGTGGAGTGTCTGGCGCCATTGCCTTGTTTGTAATTTTTGGCGCCTGGTGCATGTTCACTTTGGCTATTCTGGTGATGATGGAGGGATTGTCCGCCTTCCTGCACACTTTGCGTCTGCATTGGGTGGAGTTCATGAGCAAATTCTATGAGGGCTTGGGCTATGCCTTCCAGCCCTTCAGCTTCAAGGCCATCATTGACGGCGAGGAAGAAGAGTAATTTGCTTAGCAAATGCAACAAATATAAAATGAATATATGTACGAGCTCGTTTATTATGGTTTTTTTTTCCGTTTTTGTTAAATATTTTTGTTTGTTTTATTCGCGACACTGTCAGTATTGTGGTGCTCTTCCCACAGATCCCCTCATCCGTTGTCCAAATCAATTACGTTTAATTTGTTATGTACTTGTATTCTCAAAATCCTTTTTAAAGCAATAATTTGATATTCGTTGTTACAAATAATTATTATAAATAAATTAGTCATGCCTGTTAATGTCTGCCTAGAATTTAACGTACTGATATTTACCATTATTGTAAATTCTTGGCAAATATTTAACTAATTGATCAAAATAAAGCAAGAAGAGAACAGCAATAAATTTTGTTTTATTATATTTACTCGACCGAAGTATCCATTAAGAACTTTCCATATTTATAACTATAACTCGCACTGACCGCCCCGAAGTTTCACAACTAACTGAAGACTGAAGACCATGAGAACTCACTGCAAATGGTTTTCTAATGGTCAAACAATTGGTTTTTAATACCTAGGGATTTGGTTCCATATCAAATAATCGACTGATAAGACTTCTGTATCATTCCATCATATTGATAGATGGCTCAATTATGCATCAAGTTACTCGTTTCGTCACCTTGTGGTCTTCTTGGCAGTTTATCCAGAGCATGCGCCCAAAGATAAGCCTGGAAAGTTGTACATAGAATGGAATTCCATACACCCAAAGCTTCATTGTAAAAGTCACTTGACCACGTCGATCAGTTCTCCGGGCGTCATCAAAGTGCGCGAAGGTGTCACTGGAAGATCGAAAAAACTTACCATGTGGTGTAGTAAATTAAAAGGATGGGCTTGTGGGTCCGGGCCCCACGACAATATTTTCCGTAGCGAAAAGATGTCCTTGGCGCAGCTATTCCTGCAGCCGGAGGCATCCTATGAGACCATCGCACAACTTGGTGAAATGGGATGTGTGCAGTTCCGCGATGTAAGTTGATAAGGTTGATAGGGAAATCATCTCAATAGTCATGTCCTTGTCCTTGTCCTTGAAGATGAACGAAGGAATCACCGCGTTGCAAAGGAAGTTCGTCAGTGAGGTGCGTCGATGCGACGAGTTGGAGAGGAAGATTCGTTATGCGACTTCTGAACTAACTAAGGATGGTTATAAGGTGGTCGATCTGATTGAGGACTTTCCGCCAGCACCAAAACCCAAGGAGATCATTGAGCTCGAGTTGCTGTTGGAGAAAACAGAGACCGAGATCATTGAACTTGCTGCCAACAACGTCCGTTTGCAGACCAATTTTCTGGAGTTAACGGAAATGATTCAGGTGCTTCGGAAAACCGATCAGTTCTTTTCCGAGCAGGAATCCCATAACTTTGATACCAACAAGCGTGGCACCCATAGAGATCCAGAACAATGTGACGGTAGCTTAGGATTTATTGCTGGTGTCGTTCGCAGAGAGAGAATGGTTCGTAGCTAAGTTCAAGTGTAATAATTTTATTTATTTTATTTAATTACCGTATTCACTTCCAGTTCGCCTTTGAGACAATGCTGTGGCGAGTCTCGCGAGGCAATGTCTTGATTCGACGCTGCGATATGGAGGAACCTGTCAAGGATCCCCGAACGGGAGAAATGGTCTATAAGAGTATTTTTGTGGTCTTCTTCCAGGGAGATCAGTTGCAGGGACGTATACGTAAGGTGTGCACCGGTTTCCATGCCACCATGTATCCCTGTCCAAGTTCGCATCAGGAACGCATGGATATGATTCAGAATGTTCAGACACGCCTTGAGGATCTGCAGATTATTATCAACCAGACTGGAGATCATCGTTCCTGTGTGCTGAAGGCCATCCTGAAGCAGCTGCCCAACTGGACAGCCATGGTAAAGAAAATGAAGGCCATCTATCACACCCTCAACATGTTCAACGTGGATCTAGGCAGCAAGTGTTTGATTGGTGAGTGTTGGATCCCAACCCGAGAGCTTGAAGAGGTCGAGACGGTGCTAGCCGAGGCTTCCCTCGCCTTGGGCAGCACAATCCCCACAATATTCAATATCCTTGAGACGAAGAAGGCACCACCCACATATTTCCGGACCAACAAGTTCACATACGGTTTCCAAGTCTTGATCGACTCCTATGGAATTGCCAGTTACCGTGAAGTGAATCCAGGACTTTACACATGCATATCCTTCCCCTTTCTCTTTGCGGTTATGTTTGGTGACATGGGACACGGTTTCCTCGTCTTCTTGCTCGGCTTATGGATGGTCCTCGGGGAAAAGCGCCTTAGCAAAACACGTGCTGGAGAGATTTGGAAGATTCTGTTTGGCGGTCGGTATATTATTATGTTGATGGGTATGTTTGCCATGTACACGGGATTCATATACAACGATTGCTTCTCCAAGTCGTTCAATGTCTTTGGCTCCCACTGGAAATTGCAATACAATCGAACTACAGTCCTGACGAATGCTGAGCTTCAGTTGGATCCTAAATGGGACCAACGTGGCACTTATCCAATGGGCATAGATCCAATCTGGCAATCGGCTAGCAATAAGATTATATTCCTGAACACCTACAAGATGAAACTATCCATCATATTTGGAGTCCTGCATATGATCTTTGGCGTCTGTCTCTCTGTTGAGAATTTTGTGCACTTTAAGAAATATGCGTACATCTTCATGCAGTTTGTGCCTCAGGTCCTGTTCCTGTTGCTCCTTTTTGGCTACATGGTATTCATGATGTTCTACAAGTGGGTTCAGTACAAAGCCCGGCCCGAGAACTTTGCGGATTCACCCGGTTGTGCACCATCTGTGCTCATTATGTTTATCGACATGATATTAATGAAAAATGAAGTTGCCTCACCGGGTTGTACTCCGACCATGTTCCCCGCCCAACGAGAGTTGGAAACGATTCTGTTTGTTGTGGCCATCATATGTATACCCTGGATTCTGTTGGGCATGCCTCTCTGGATTACCTGCAAGCGCAAGTATGGCAGGGTAAGTTCTCAACAATAACAGAAAGAGAGTGAGACTAACAAGTTCTCCACAGAAGAATAGGCTTGAACAAAATTTCGATACTATCATGGAGACTATTGAAATAAAGGGCAAGGAAGTCATTATCACTGAAATGGGAGATTCCCATAAAAAGGCACCTCTTAGCGAGGAGGATGAGGAGGAGGAAGAGCCCATGAGTGAAATCTGGATACATCAGGCCATTCACACTGTGGAGTACATTCTGAGTACTATCTCCCACACCGCTTCCTATCTACGTCTCTGGGCCTTATCCCTGGCCCACGCTGGTTAGTTTCCTTTCATAATTCATGTAGAGTACTTCCTTAATGATTATCTCTTGCAGAGCTTTCCGAGGTATTGTGGACCATGGTGCTATCAGAGGCATTGCAAATGAGTGGATATGTGGGTGTGATTGCCGTGTTCATCATTTTTGCCATTTGGGTGTTCTTCACCATTGCCATCATGGTCATGATGGAGGGTTTGTCTGCTTTCCTGCACACACTGCGTCTGCATTGGGTGGAGTTCATGAGCAAATTCTATACGGGAATGGGCTATGAGTTCCAGCCATTGGACTTCAAGGCCATGCTTACTGCTGACAATGAGGATTAGGTCAGTTTGGTAAGGTTCATGTAACCTTTAGTGGGTCAATGACAGCGCCCATTAATAAATACAGCATACAAGAATTTGCGGGTGTTTCTTATTGGTTTCTTGACGCTCATGGGTCTCATGGGTCTTATTGGGTTCGCTCCACTTGCCCCACATTGCGACGTGATTTCATTTAAAAGCGTAAAAAGGTCACTGCATTGAGGGCAGCGCTCAGCGAAAAATTCTTGCCAAGTGCAGCAGATTTCTATGGAAGTTCACTTTAATGGAATTTAAAACTGTTTTCTTTCTTTTGCGAATTATGGAAAGACAGACAGTTTGCCAAACGCCAGCATACTTGGCTTATTAGCTCGTCTCACTGGCCAGCGTTGCGCAGTTGTGGAGCTAAAGAGCTCTGGGAAAGTCACCCTCGCATCATCAATTCTAATTCAAAATGTTGTGCTTAAACCTGCTGTTATTGTTACTGGGACTACTAGCTGTCTCTCAAGCGGATACTTTGGTTCAACTCCATGTGAATCGTCCTTACAATGATGTCAATGAAAAGTTTGTTAGCTTCGCTGTCAGACCCGAGGATATGTACGATGCTCTCGATGGGAAGAATCGTAAAGCTGTTACCAGCATGGCTGCTCTCCTTGGAGATGCCTATGTCAAGTTTATTGGCGACTTCTATTTTGCCACCAATGCGCCAACTCGTCTACGTAATCCCACCAAGATTATTTGGAAGGGATTCAATCGCTGGACACGGTGAGTGCCTCTAAATTTCAGATTAAAGTATTTCAAATTTACCTGACTGCATTCAATTCAAGTGCGGTCAATTGGACGATGATAATTCCGGTGCCTTATGCTCCCGATGAGTGGGACTCCATGCACACACTAAAGATTCTGAACACCTCTTACATGGTGGGAATTACGGACTGCATCTGGCAGCTCGGCACGGACTTTGGCACTTCACGGGCTAAGGATTATGTGCAGGAGTTGAGCACATTGAAGCTTATGACGGATACCTTCAGTCCCTATGTAGATAACTGGCATGTTATGGGTGCAGATATTTCAGCTGGAAGCAGTGCTGAGGAAACCCGCAAATATGTGGATATGTCCAAGGATTTAAATGCAGCTTTTGGCTGGACACAGTGAGTATAGATTCAAAGGAATCTCAATAGAATATATTTAAATATTTTTTGACTTAGCAGACCAGCCAACATGTTGCCTACAACCAGCATTGGGAGCTACATTTACGATAGTGATCCTGCATTGAAAACACTTCAACAACAACGTGTCCCACTCTGGTTGACTTTGCCAGAGGAGAGTTCCACGGCACAGTCCATAAACAAGCGGTTGATGGGAGACGAGACGACGGATGCACTTCGCTGGGCACAGACACTAGGAGATGCGGCGAGTGGGGGCTTCGATGTGGTCTTTAAGCGGATGAGTCTAGAGGACTTTGAGAGACCCAATTTCAGTTACTATGTGACTGCACTGTTCAAGAAGGTTATGGGATCCAGGGTCTTTCCAGCACGACCTCTTAACGCCTTTGCTCCGAGCAATAAACTGTATACACACTGTGCCAACGCGGTTTCTGGAGGATTGTCCTTCATGGTGGTCAACACGGAGGAGCAACCCACGACGATTACTGTTAAAAGTTTGAGTCGTCTCTCTACCAGCGACATTTGGGAATATGTTTTAACTTCTCAGGATGGTCGAGTGCGTCTCAACAACCAGAAATTGTCACTCAACTATACACTTCGTCCTCTGGTCAAGCCGAAGGATGACAGTAAGCCTCTTCAGCTGATCACACCCAGCATGTCTGTGGGATTCTGGGTGCTCCCTAGTGTCAATTTGGAGCATTGTCAATACACGGAAATTGAAGCAGCCGATGCCAGTGCTGAGGGATCATCCGAGAATAGCCGTTCCAGCGGTTACAGCTCAGCTGATCGTCTTCTGCAACGTCTTATTGAGGAGACTGCCGTGTCCCGAGGATCGCTGCAAAGTACCATTAATCGACAACGGCGTTTTGTCCTAGACAATCAAGAGTCGGGAGCTCCTGGATCGCTGCTCGGTAAGTTGCTGCAACCTTTTAATGTGCCGCAAGAGAAGACTGCGACTGTGTCGGCTGTAAAGCGACAGGTTTCAGATAAGTTGTCCAAGTCCAAGTCCAAGTCCCAGTCGGTGCGTCCATATGAGGCACTGACCTGGCTAACACAGGTTATGGAGCAGAGCCGAGATGTGGCACAACGACAACGTCATAGACGCGGTAGGCGCAGTCCATCGGATTACAGTGGACCCTACTTCTACAACAGACAAGGCAAGAAGACAGCTTTAACCAAGAAGATAACGGAGATACGAAAGCCAGAACGTAAGATAAAACCGCTCTTCGATCTGGCTGAGTTTGACGAGGAGGAGTTTTTCAAGAAAATGGGCGAACAGCCGGAGCCACCACCATATTCCCGCCTTCCCGAGGGAGATGTGCACCTCAAGCACATTGAGTCCCCAGATGGCGAGGAGAGCGAGATGCAACCAGACTCAGAACAGGTCAGTTTCATTAAAAAACGCCGACCAGCAATAAGGAGACAAATGAAAATTGTGCAACGCTCACAAGAAGACAGTTTGGAAGAACAGCAGGAAACTCCCAAGGAAAAAGAGCGAGGCAAGTTGCGTCTTCTGCCCACGGAATTCTTTGAGGCTTTACCTGCACCCGTGCCCAAGCACGGCAAACGCTTGAATCTGGGTGCCACATTAAATTCGTTGTTGTTTCCCGAGCCCTTCTCAAACAAGGGATCTATAAGCAAGAGTCCGAGTGAGTCTCAAGACAAACTGGGGTCGGAGACAGATCTCGATACGGAAAATGATGCAGACCCTGTGAAAGAAGAGGGCAACAAAAAGCGATCAGCCAAGGGAGGACATGCGTCTAACGACTTCCTTCAGGCTCAGCGAGAGCTTGGCAAACATTTCCTCAGTCACATCAATGAGCATGAGAAAGAATTTCCGCTAGGAGATGAAAGTTCACGGCAACACTCCAATGAGGCGGACACCTTGGAAAGTGATCTCAAGCCCAGGACACCTATGCAGTCAATTGATCAGGAAGAGGATTTCTTTAGTCCCAAGAAGATGGAGAGAACGCCCGTTCCAGCACCCAAGCGGTTGACTCAGAAATTCAACGACCAGAGCATCACTTCCTGGTGGGATATGCCAGCTTTGAGACATCGACGTGCCCTGCCATTCAATGATGATGAACTCCGTTCCAATGCGATTGACAAAGACGATCAGAAGGAGTTCATGCCCTTGGGACGTTATTCGTTTTATGAGTACAAAGTGGACTTGCCAACTGAAATACCTCCCAAGAGATCCTCAGAATCCGAAGTCATGAAGATCAACAGCAAAAGAACGCCATGTCGAAAGGTCTCTATCTCGGAGAACATAGTAACAACGGTAAAATCTAAGGTCTCAAAGCTCGTAAGCATTATCACAAAACACATGAATGAATGGTACAATACTTTGACGAAACATTTGGAAACTGATGTCGAAAAGTCACGAAGTCCTAGCAATGAAGGCTCAAATGCCATATAGATGTATAACTATAGACAATTGATAAACTTAAGTATATTTTGTTTAAATGACACTTAATGTAAATATGTATTTATGTACAATACAATTTATAATATAAAACTGGAATCCATAAAAGGTGATTATTCTATTACTTAACAAATTAATACGAAAATAATTCGCTATTTGTTTCCTGTTCAACGATACCTTTGTAAAAAACAATGGATTTTTTAATCATCTTGTTGTCTATGAATATTTCAATATTTTAAGTTTTAAAATAAAATATAAATATTTATATAACAAATATTTTAAACTGATCTAATTGTATAATTAAACTTCATTATAAATGCTTTATATCTTATACTTTATAAGTATGTGAAACAGTTTTGAAGGGAATTAGGAATTAGCTCTATACTTCTCTCTACTTTTTTAGACTTTCTCTTCACTTTTCAAGCTCTGTTCCAAGCTAGGAATTATTTGAACACAAAATACATCATTTATAGTTTCCAAGTTTACTGTAGAGCTTTAAATATACTTTTAGATATCTCTTTGGATATACTTCCAGACTCTTCATCGAATTCTCTTACATTCTCTCTTAAAACTAGCGGAAGACCAGCACAAATGAAAGCTATAAAAAGAAGCAGAAGCTCAGCTTCGACTTGTTCCGCCGGCCAACCTGGCCAATAACAACAAATACTACTGTATACCTATTTCTGGCTATTTACAATAACAATGAGCAGCAGCTCAGCGATCGCGAGACGATCCAGCTTCGGCTTTATAGCCAGTCTCTGAGCAAGCGTTCAAGGCGAAGGTTGTGGTTGAGTCTTGAGTCTTCTTTCATCAGCTACTAGTTCAAAGTACATACGATTATAATAATACATACAAGTATATAATTTGGTCAGCAATTCAACAGGTGAGTGTGCGAATATTTGTGCAATATTACAAGCCTGACTCAGCAGATTTTAGCCTGTTGTTGTTGCTGTTGTTGTTGATCGGAAAAAAACAGGTCAGTTTTATACCAAAAGAAGAAGTTGCATTCAGGGCGAGGCGGCAATCAGAGAAGCATAGAAGCGTAACCAGAACAAGTAGTGAGCCAGTCTCAAAGCAGACAATTTTTTTTAGTGACGTGGACAGTAAAAACTGGCAACAAACTGACGCGACAACAGCAACAGCAACAACAACAGCAACAACAGAAGCAATACAACATATTATTTCTGGCTTTCTTTCGTTTACCTGTATCAACGGCAATGAACTTTGCTTTGTCTGCGACCAAAGACTTAAAAAATCGTTTCATAATTATTTATCTCTTGCACATATGAAAAGTGAAAGTGTAAATTTCGTATCGATGTTAAATTTTGAAATTAATGATTACGTTTTCAGCGTTTTCGTATTGAAAACTGATTTGAGAAACGTATTAGCCGACTGAAACCGATTGATAAACCAACCAAATTTAAGCGGCCAAACTTGTTTTGATTTCAGTCAATCGAAGCCATTATATAAACGGATTTGCATACTGCCATCAATACAATACAATACATACACCTTACACACATACATAATATTATTTATAGGATGGGTTTCGTCTTGAGTTGGTTGCCAAGTGAGCATTATGTGCGTGACATCTTTATAATGACACTTATAGCGGCATTTGTAGCCACCTTGCTGAGCATTCGATTCTATTTGCGCATTACGGCGGGCCGTTGCTTCACTGAGGTAAACCTGACCCATTGCCAAAATTCCCGTAAATCCGATCCAAAATTCATCTTCCCAGCAGTGCCCATTAATCCTACTAAAACAAATTGTGGCTTGTGTAATGTGGGTTTTATTAGATTGTAGTGAACACCTTGGAGTATATTACTTTTTGCTTTCCCTAGCCGTGACGAGTTCAGTTAATTAGCTCTTTTTTATAAAGCTGAATTTCTGTACGTCACATCTGGCTTACAGTAGATTGAGTTACGGTATTTGAATTACATCTGAATGACGATCGCTTACCTTTGAATTAGAAAAACAAAGACCAAAGTTCATGAGCTACACTCTTAAAGTTTCCACCGGAGTCGGCAATTTCCACGCCACTGATGACTTGAGAGAAAAAAAAACAAAAGTACTAATAATGAAAAGCTTACAAACAAGCTACCGTTTTCTACGAGCCAAGTCATAAGCAATGCTTACATTAAGTAAACAATTTAATGAGGGTTGTAAATATTTACCAGTCCCGCCTATTTAACACGACAACGCCTTAATATTCTACCAGCTAGGTAACTGATTTAATCATGATATTTACAGACAAAAATGGAGGGAAAAACTGTAATTATCACTGGCGCCAACAGTGGCATTGGTAAGGAAACAGCTAAGGATCTTGCAGGACGTGGAGCACGTATCATCATGGCATGTAGGAATCTGGAAACAGCTAACGCTGTCAAGGGTAATATATTTAAATATTACAAATAATAATTATTTACTAATATATGTATCTTGTTTTTTTAATAGATGAAATCGTCAAGGAGACCAACAACAATAAGATTTTGGTCAAGAAACTGGATCTGGGCTCTCAGAAATCTGTGCGGGAGTTTGCTGCAGACATTGTAAAGACTGAGCCAAAGATCGATGTTCTGATACATAATGCCGGTATGGCTTTGGCTTTTCGTGGTCAGACTTCCGAGGATGGTATAGAACTGACCATGGCAACCAATCATTATGGTCCATTTTTGTTGACCCACTTACTCATCGATGTGCTGAAGAAGAGCTCTCCTTCGCGCATTGTCATCGTAGCCTCTGAGCTGTATCGCCTGGCTTCAGTCAATCTCAACAAACTAAATCCCATTGGCACTTTTCCCGCTGCCTATTTGTATTATGTATCGAAGTTTGCCAACATTTACTTTGCCCGCGAATTGGCCAAGCGTATGGAGGGCACTAATGTTACAGTGAATTTCTTGCATCCGGGTATGATTGATTCCGGCATTTGGCGCAATATTCCCTTCCCTCTGAACTTGCCCATGATGGCCATCACAAAGGGTTTCTTCAAAACAACCAAGGCTGGTGCCCAGACCACCATTTATCTGGCAACATCTGATGAGGTGGCCAATGTGTCCGGCAAATATTTCATGGACTGCAAGGAAGCGACATTGAACGCAGCTGCTCTGGATGAGGAGAAGGGTCGCCAGTTGTGGGAGGAGTCCCTTAAAATTGTCAAGTTGACGCCCCAGGAACCCAAAATCTAATAGGTCTAATAACTAATCTCTGCTTTGTATTGTTTACTTCTTACTTAAATATTTTGCAATCTATCCATAATTTGGGGGAGTGTGCCTTATGACTAAGTTTTCATATAAATAAAAATAAAATGTCTGTAAAAACGTAATTTTTTCTTTAAACTAAAGGAAGCGTAAGCTGTCTGTTTGAATTATCTACTGCTCACTTTGTAAAGAAATCGGCACTAAATTATTGTTATTTATTACAACAAATGAATTTTTCCAAAACCAGTTTAAATTCTGTTAAAAGCTTCAACTGCATTTCGAAAAGCTGTTAAAATAACAGTGTGGAAAATGTTAAAGCTGTCGCTTGCTGTTAACCTCTAGTATTTAGTTTTTTCTTTGGTATTTCTGTTAGTTCACTACTGCCAGTTATTTTTTGAATAATTAATCTGTTTAGAAGAAACTAGCCGCCGTTTAAAACATTAATTAACGGTTCAAAGAGTATTTTTAAAATAAACAACAGTAAGCTAGGTAATAACAATCTCTGCAAATACCTAGGGCGAGTAGTGTGTAACGGAGTCGCGTTGAGCGATTAATTAATTTTTACTTAAAGGTTAGTTTGTTATGAATTACAGGAATTGCCGTTTACTTAAAAAAAAGTCAACTGGTCGTACTTGATATCCTTCAGGAGGAGGAGGAGGGTTCAGTTTCAGTTCATGAGAATTAATAAAATCGACAAATCACAGCGCCAATGGGAAATTCGATATGGTCTGGTCCAAAGAAGAATCAGAAACTGGTAGCCAAAAAAATTCTCACACAATGTTGCTTCATTTGTCACCTGTTGAGGGCGCGGTAGACGGTAAGGGCAAGCAAAGGAACACTATTGATGGTAGTATGGTAGTACTATTGATACTGCTGCTGGGAGGGTCCTTAATCTGATAAAATTGCAAGCGCATCTCATTGTCTCTTTACCAGCTCGATGGCACCCCTCTGCGGTTGTTGAAGCTGATTATTATCGGCGACTGGTTGACACGTGACTTCTGGTTCCGGTAGTGCTCGGGGAGCGACTGGCGCCAATGATGATGATTGCTGGCTAATAATATGTTAACAACTATAATTGAAATTTAATATTTATCCAAAGGATTACAGGATAATCATTTGCGGTTTGCGTTTGCCAAAATGCAGCCGCAGATAACGAAACGTGGCACTAAGATAATTGCCGTTGAATAGCCACTCCCTCAACTTCACCCCCTGTCGCTGTGAGAAATTGTCATAAACCGATCTTTAACGCATTTGTTTGCGGAAGTGATTCTGTAATAATAAAAAAACAATGTCAAACAGTAGCAGACAGCGAGAAGACAGTTGAATGAGTTTTATTGGTACATTGGCTTGTAGCTGACAGTCAGTTGAGGAACTCTACCCATTGATAAGGGACGGAACAAACCCTTGCTTTTGCCCTTGTGGTTCTTGAAAGTATCGACTTACAAATTCAATTTGGCGCGCTTCACTCAAGTGTACTTCGTTTCGTAGTATCCAAAAACATACATATTTCGGAGGCCCAGTTCCAAATGTAATTCAAGTCGTTTTGGGGACAGCTCACAGGATACGTCCTACCACTGGCAGTTGTTTAAATTGTCGCATTGGCCAAGTCGGCCGTGTCTCGCGCGTTTAATAATAAGCAGGCTTAGGTTTTTATTAAGAAGTGGACTGTGGCTTGCAATTGATCCCGGCTCGTACAGCTGTCATCAATTGTGCCTATGCCGCAGTAACGGCTGCGCATTTCAATTGGTCATCGATACTCTTCCCGGCCGAGTTGACGTGTGATGTGGGCTGCAGGACTGTCACCTACAACCAACAATGGTATAACAAAGTACAAGTATCAGTTGTTAACATAGAGCGAGTACAGAAAAATGGACAAAACTTTCTAGAGAATGTAGGACTGGATGCCTATTTTTATTAATTTTATTACTTCAAACATTTTTATCTAAAAGCCACGCTCGCCAAGAAAAACTTTCAATCTGGGCAAATGAGCTAGCAAAGTTGATAGTGCAAAGGTGAAGCAGTTAACAAACGTGCTTAACTTTATTAACTTTGAGAAGATTTTCATGAAATATGTAGCTTTGATAATTTTCAGATCTTTCAATTGGTTCTGAATTCAAAAATGGTTTGATTTGTTATCATTAAAGTATCCAAAAGTTAAATAAAAACTAACTTACTAGTAAAAATAAAGTTGAATAGTTATGTACTTTTAAATTAGGGTTTCAATATCCGAATAGTTCCCCTTATGACTTGACTGCTATATAGATTTGTCTATTTGCCGAATCCCATTCGTATACAGAAAGTTCTTTAGCATATGTATTTATTTTAGGACTAGGCTAGGCTAGTCATAAATAGAATATAGATATAAAAATACTGCGCAAAATGTGAAATTAAAGTCAGACAATGCCTTGCTAAACGAATGAAAAAAGAAAAAAACATTAAAGCACGACTGCGCTACACACAATTCTATAGAGCTTATGAGATTGCAAAGTTAGACGAATGTATTCCTTGTATTATCATAACCGAAAATGTTTAAATATTGAAAAATTGATTTTGTAGTTAGACTGTCAATGTGATTGAATGTCGTCCCCTTAAGTTATATTAGTCCGAGTACGTCTTATATTAATATTTACTGACATCTAGCGACATTAACAAGTCGAATGACTTGACTACCAACATAAAAGCAAAGTGTAGCCAAGCTTGAGAAGCCCTAAGAGTGCCACCCGAAAAGTATTTCATTGATTTTTGAAGCCTCGTCCATACACAACACACTACACACAACAACCAACACAACTGTCGACAGAGAGAACCCAGAACACAGAACAGAGAACTGAATACTGAATACTGAATGAAACGAATGCCTGGCTGAGTTTTCTGTTGGAGGCGAGTAACAATCATTGTGGACAGAAATCAGGATCTGGACCAAAGTAAATACTTTGAATAAACATACTTATGTTGAGCTTCGGGGTAAATAAATTTACGTCCAGGGCAATTGATAGTGAGAAGGTTGATGATGCGCTGGTGTGATAACAGGTACAATAGAGGGTGGCGGGTTGAACAGCCAAAATGTTTGCTTTTGTAATAAATCCCAGCAACGGTAACAATTTTAAAAATGTTGTGGTTAATTCAGAGAAACTGACTTAGCAACCAAGTTGGCTATTTAAGGGGTATGTAGTGGGCTCAGCTGACACCTGAGCACACTTAAAACTGAAGAGATCATTTCTAATCATGGTAAATAAACCAATATTGTTATTGATACCCAGCCAAATAGCAGCCTCCTCACTTTGTTTCTGAGCCTAATACGATGTGACAATCGGCAGCAAAACATGGATCATGTCCTGGGACAAGTTGCCGACATGAAACTGATCGGAGCTGCAATCGAGCTGAACAAAAACTGGTTAGTATCCCAATCCCAGACTTGGTTAGACTCTGATTATGTTGCCCGAAACTTTAAACACACACGACGTTGTTGGCTGTCACTGGGGCAATATTCCCACCAATATGGTAAAATGATATGAGTGCTTGAACCCGTCCCATAGCAAGCAATCACTGAAAGCCTTTACACTTAACTGATTCAATTAATTTTCACTTTTTAGGGCCAAGTGTGATGCGTGTGAATTTTGATTAAAAGTAGCTATTGAAAAGTATTTTCAAAAAGATTTAGTTGCTGAGATTAATAAAAAGAGGTAAAGACAATCTATGAAAAGTCGCTTCTCAGCAATGAAAATTATAATGTTTTAAAATATAATTTATTATTTATTTGTAGTTACAACTATGCACAACCACAAAGCGAACTATCAAATGACGATAAATAATTCACAATTGTTGGGTTGTTGTAACTATGCAAAAGAGCAACGATCGATCGATCGATAGGTTTAAAGCACAGATACAACTGTCATTGGTCGAAGCGAGTGCGCTAGAAATGAGAATGAGCACTACGAAAGATACAAGATACAAGATACAATTTACAGAAGCAGAGGGTTGTTGCTGTAGCTGGGGGCTTGGGTGTACGAGTAGACGAGTGTGAGTGTGTAAGTGAGTGAGTCTCACTGGCTGACGGACTGTCGCAGAGCAGAATCAGAGGAAAGGGGGCAGAGGATGAGGCAGTGGCTAAGGCAAACACGTTTAACCACAAAGAATGGAACGAAGGAAGCAGAAGACGATCAATGGTCGCAGCCCGGCCTGGGCACGGACAAGTCCGACCCGGCTCGGCTCGGCTCGGGGGTATCTGGTGTCGAGCTGTAAAGATATTGGGTGACAAATAAAAACTACTGAAAACTGCTGCTGCTGCTGCTGCTGCTACGTATGAATGAGCTTGTTCCTGGGACATATTCGGGTTCGGGGGTTAGGGGTTGGGCTCATAGTCGCCGCAAAAGCCGGCATACCGGAGACGGAGGCCTGAGCGCATTGGTTGGTTGGCTCTGTTTGCTGGTGACGGCGCGCGGTGGTTGTTGCTGGAGGGGGTGTCATCGACAACAACACGCTGCTGTAAGGGTCTCTCCATGTGTGATTGTATACCATGTACTTAGTTGGGCACTTTGTGTCATTGTATCTGCTCTGAGTGTGAGTGCGAGTGTGAGTATGAGTGCGAGTGTGAGGTTGTGTGTTCCTTTTCGTTGTCTTTTGCGCCCTTTTGTCGCTTGTTTATAATTAAGTGAGCATTTTTTCTGTGGTTGTCGCTTTGCCGCTGCCGTCACCAATATTGGTTGAGAGACTTCGAACTGCAACTGACAATTAGTTGCCGTCTTATGCTCGTCGCCGAAAGTCGATTCTTGCCCCCCGCATTAACTTAAAGTCTTTAACATATCGTTTCTACACACTACATATACAAAGGAGATCATAATAACAAAGCTATTGAAAGTTAAAATTTAAAATATTAGAAAAAAAAGTGAAAAGTGAACAGTTTGTGAAGTCTTCAAAAAGAGCTCTCGGAGCGATCCACATTATAAATCTTAAAGCGGTGTCTTGATCATGAGACATTCATACTCAATAAGAAGGTGTGAATAACTGTGACAATAAAATAAATTTATCTGATTATTTATTTAAAGCTAAAACAAAGGTTTTCAAATAAAATATAGTTAAAAGGATTTTTAACATCTAAAAAACTAATGGACAAACAGCGATGGATTCCATAAAATATGAAAACTCATAATAAATCTTACATCCTACCAAATAATAACCTCTCAACTATTACTTTAAATTAAAATAGATCTCTTGTCGCTTAATCAAAATAGTTTTGAAATTATACGACTTAACGAAATTATATTAATATGTATATGAAATTTGGTTTTGTGCGTTGCTAAACGTATATATTTCAATACGTTCTTTAAAAAATAATTTATGTTCGGGTTGGACTACTAAAAAAAATAATTTTTTCATTTCTTTTAATATTGATGTTATTGTATCAAATGTTACATAATTTAATTTCGTCCAAACATCTGCAAAATTGGTTACAAGTTCTAAAAGAAAAATTATAACACAAATAATTCGTGTTTTTAAAAACGCTTCAGTAAAAGATACTGAAGTTACCGGTGTTAATTTATTAAAGACAAAAGAAGATCGAAGAAAGATGTCTTTTACTTATAAATCTCAATGTGTGGCCGAATACTCTGCCCACAGTCCGGCTCTTATTTTAATAATATTAAAATTAAATCTGCAAAGCATTAGTTTAGCTTTTAATAGCGAACCGAATATTTCAAATGCCCTAGCCATGAGCCAAAACCGATTTCTTGAATAAAAGTTTTGGCTCGAAGACAGCATTTAATTCGATTTACGGCGATTAGTGTTGAAGCAGCAAGTACTTGTTCGAAATTTGGCAAAAAAAAATATATTAAAATCATAATCTTAAGCTAAATTCTTTGAAAAGTTAAATTTTTATAATAATTTATTTTACAAGCGTTTACCATTGAGAAAACAAAATAGTTTCTTGTATTAAATGTTTTGAGCCGCAGAACGGAACCTTCTCAATTACTTGCAGCGTTGATTAGAAAGCATTCAAATAATTTACATAGTTGAAAATAATATAAAAATGTTAATGTTTCTGTCAATAATTTAATTGTGCACTTGCAGCTGGAAATCTCAATTGGCGCAGCAAAATGAAACGTAGAAAAACAAGAAATAAATCGTCGAAACCAGCTGGAGTCATGTCATGGGATTGTTATATAAAAGTTCCAGACTCTTGAACATAATTCTGGGTACGTTTTTAATTCCTTCCACTCAGTTGGGAAAGTCGCCCCAAAACCGCATGCACACTGTGAACAAAGCAAATGGCGGCTCATTCGCTCGTTTATGCTTGTGTGTGTGTGTGTGTGTGTGAGTGTACGTGTACATGAGTGTTTAGGGGCGGAGTTTCGAACGGCGCACAGTGGTCGCAACTCGTTGTAAACAGTGTGAAATGTATCTGACAGATACGCGATGCTGTTGTGTATATTTGCAACGTAGTAAAATGATTTTCTTCCACTTTTCGACACACCTGCGCAGATTCCCTGGAAGATCAAGAGGGTGGAGCTATGTACATATCGTGCGATGTCTCAAACGGAGGTCCTGTGGAACCAGAAACGGGCTATGTGCCCAATAATCCATTATTCGGCCTGGCGTTGGACAGTCCGCAGGTATTTTTCTCGCTTCAAAGTTTTATGTTTAAATCGGTCAAAATTCTTGTGGACATTGTATAAAGTGAATTTGCATCTCGTTCTTGTTTATAGCAAGAGTGTGCTGCATCCTGCGTCGGCTGTTTATCCTGCCAAGGCAACACCGCCCTGCCCATTTCCTCTCTCACCAGCAGCGATTTTGACTGCGGCGGCTGCTTTGATCCAACGATTGGAGTACTGGGTAACCAGATCAATACCACACCGCCGACTAGTAATCTATCAGGTGCTGGGTGTGGCACTAACAACGGTTCCACTCTCGTTGGTAACGGTAGCTACTGGAGCACTGACGAGATGGCATCCACATTCCCCGGCTTACCGCCGCTGGACATTGATCCGCTTCCTAGTCTTTTTCCCTTCTCGCCATGCGGTGCGTCCTACAACTTTGCTGGCAATCCACACCAGGCCTCTCTTTCCTACACCGTGCATCCGCATCAGATGCTCATCTCCCCGAATGGAGGTCAGCAGCAGCATTCACAGTCATCTGGTCACCCTCATCAGCTACAGTCCCAACACATGCAGCAGGCACTGACCCAGGCATCGCACGGTGGTAACGCGCTCCACAATCACAACCACAACAGCACCAGTACTAATGGTCCTGGAGGAAGTGGCTCCGGTGCAGGTAGTGCCTGCTACTACGAGGCGGCCTCCAATGCGGCCTCCGCACCGCCAATGTATCCCAGTATGAGTGTTAACGTGAGCATGAACATGACCATGCATCATGGATACGGTGCCGACGGAGGTGCAGTGCCCATGCAATGCTCCCAGATGAACTGGACGCCGCCCAACAGCTCTTCAGCGGCAGTTAATGTACTTTATCCGCCGCTACTCAGTCCTACACACTATCCTGCCTCGGCCACTTACTCCTTTACGGCGGATTTTCGGGCTCCGGCACCAACGTCGCTCGGGGCACTTCCTCCACTGGCTGACAAGGAGTCACCCTCGCCGCCTGCGTCTAGCACGGCAGCTGCTCTGGGATATTATTCATCAGGTGCTGGGCAGAGCTATACACCGCCACACAAGAGTCCAAGCTATCAGGCCACAGCGTTGAGCCTTGGGCTGACTGCCTTTGATGATGAGGAGGATAGCATCGATGATGGAGATGCCGACGGCGAGGGCAGTGCGGGTGGTGATATGAAACCAAATTTGTGCAGGCTGTGCGGGAAGACCTATGCCAGACCCAGCACATTGAAGACGCACCTACGCACCCATTCTGGAGAGCGGCCATATCGCTGTCCGGACTGCAACAAAAGCTTCTCACAGGCCGCCAATCTGACGGCTCACGTACGCACACATACTGGGCAGAAACCGTTTCGCTGTCCCATTTGTGATAGACGTTTTTCGCAAAGTTCCAGCGTCACCACGCACATGCGAACCCATTCCGGTGAGCGACCCTACCGCTGCTCCTCCTGCAAGAAGTCCTTTTCGGATAGTTCCACGTTGACCAAACATTTGCGCATCCACAGCGGTGAGAAGCCGTATCAATGCAAATTGTGCTTGCTCAGGTAAGTTGATGATGATGATGCTTTTAATTCTGGAATAGCCTGGAACTAATGGTAGCTTTTACCCCAAACTTACGCATAGATTCTCGCAGTCGGGCAACCTGAATCGGCACATGCGCGTTCACGGCAACAACGCCAATGGCAACGGCACCAATGGAGGTAGCGGCGTTGGCGGGGGTGGTAACAATCTCATTACATGACAAAAGCCGCGTAGTGCAGGCGGTTTTCAGCATTATCACCCCCCGCACCCGCACCCACTACCACATCCACATCCACACCCGCACCACGTGCATCACCACGCCCATTTGCCAAACTACGATTACGGCAATTACAGCATCAGCGACTATACTCCACCCGGCGCTACACAAAACTATTCAGGGTATTATTTCTGCGCACTTAACAAGCCACCCAAGTTCGAGCGTTTCTATTAGAACCCGGGACTTGAAGTTGGCTTTAAATGTAACGGCCATTCAAGCAATTGTTTCAAGGAATGATTAAAAAAATGTGGATTTTATTTGATAAATTTATGTTCAGCTTGAGGCCCCTAAAAACCACATTGAAATGCAATTGAAAATGCTCAAATTCCAATTGAAATCAACAAACTTGGACAAAAAGAATTGGAAATAATTGAGGCCCAAGAGCCAAACTGTATATACTTAGAATATATATATATATTAAATCATTTTGTATTTATTACTCACATCGCAAATGAATAATATGGATGTATTACGACTAGATTATATTACGAATCTCTGTATATGGTAGTTGAAAACACGCATAAATCTATTCAAAATTAGCCAACGAAATAGAAATTAAGTTCACACAAACATAGGCAATACAAGAAAGTATATGAAGTTAATTCGAACGAAAATACAGATTTATTTAAATGGAATCTGCAAAATCGATCGAATTTCGCTAAATGAAGTTGTAAGCATTCATCTTTCGAACCTAAAGATATATCGCAATTAGATACTTAAATTTGACATGAAAACGAAACCTTTAACTTCATTTCCTTTGTTACGCTTACTTATATACTTAATTACCATACAGTAACACCCAGAAAAGTATATTTAAGGCATTGTATATTTAGATATATGTAGTTGTACTTATAGACATAATTTAAGTCAGGTGCTTTGATTTAAGCCAATTTTGCGTATACTGAATTAAATGCATACAATATATACAAACCAAATTCTGAAGAAAAGGATACGGTATTGGGCTGTTCACACGGTGAGGACTAATAGACTACTCTTGGGAGATTTGGAACAAATGTATAAAATTTATTTGTAAGACAAAAATTTTTAGTGATTTTAAAAAATATCATCCACGATGTATACGGCTTCTGTGTCGCTTCCACAGACCAGGCGTGTACCATGCACATCGAATGAGTTAACCGCTTTTCGAATATTGGTTAGCACGCCATCAACATTGACTAAAGATCCCACTCGATCCCCAGTTAACCAGGGACTCTTGGCATCCTGTTGACTCGGATCGAAGTGGGTTTTGTTTTCGGACCACATCCAAACTTCGCCTGCTTCAGCGGCGGTAAATAGCTTTGAAGGATCTTTGCGGTGGAATCCAATGTCGGTAATGGGACTGTTGTGTGCACTGAGGTAAGAAGCTGGGTACTCCAAATTGCGCAAGTCCCAAATAGTAATTGAACCTTCCTCGCTGCCGCATATTAGAACGTGTTGCTGCATTGGATGCGTGGCCATCGAGGAAACATAGTTGCAATTTTTAGCATCTTGACATGCAGCCATGAACGCAATTTTGGGTTGTCCTTCGCTGCCAATTCGTGTATCAAACATACGAATGACGCCCATTCTGTTGGCCGTCACAAGCTGTTGTTGGCTAACATAGGATACGGCCAGAAGGGACATGCTGTCTGCATCGATGGTTCGCTTTACCTGTTTCAAATTGCTAGCATTCAACACATTGACACAACCGTCTTCACCAACGGTTGCTACGTCGGTCCCATATACGGCAATTGCAGTGCAAGGAGCGCTTGTTTTACTGCATTTAAATTCATGGAGACGTTCGCTGCGCGCCCTGCGTTCTATTTGATCGTCTTCAACAGCTCGTTGAACATTCAGTATGCTGAGATGGCCTATGGAATATGATGGCATTAATATATTTAGTACTATGAAGATCTATTGAGTGCCTACCGTCAGCGCAGCTCACAGCCAAAGTATCATTGGTTACAAACTCCAAACCCGTCACATCGCCCTCTATTGACACTTTGTCATTGCATCTTGGTGTATGGTCGACATTCTGATCGTAAGGATTTGGATGCAGACGCCACAAGCGCACAAAATTGTTGTCCATGTCCCAGCTGCCGGTAACGAAGCGGTCGCTTTGTTGCAGCTGCTCTGGCAGCCAGCGCACTTTGGAAACCTTCTCTGATATGTAATGAGCTGCAACCTTTGTAGCCATTTTGAGGCTGATTTAAACACCTTTTTATTTAATTAATCAGCAAACAAAAAATAATCTTTCCAAATGCCGCTATTTCGCACAAAAAACAGATGTTTTAGCATTTACAACTTAACATTTAGCTGTACTGTTATTAACAGAAAGTATTTTTTTGCGTTCCCATAGGCGGTATTTAATATTCAATTGTATTAATACAAATTATAATTTTTGAAACTATAAAACTTGTGTTTTATATACATTTATTTAATTAATTTGAATTTTTAGTATCGTGCCGCTTCAGCTGTAGATAACAGCGTCATAATGAACAGTATTCCTGTTACGCATTTAATGCTATCGGTATTTTTTCGATTGCTTAAGCGAACTCGCTTATCGATATGATAAGCGATACCATAACTTATCAATTTTTGGCGGCAATTTGCAGTAAACAAACTGACAAGAACGGAATGGATAAATATTTAATAAAAATGCCTGGAAAATCTAAAAACAATGATACGCCAGAGGAGGTATTTATCTTTGGCTCTTTTAGTTGTTTCATATGTTGATTTATAGTTTGTTTCAATAGAAAATCCCTGTAAAGAAGGAAGTGCCAAAGCAAACTAAAGCCACCAAAATAAAGGATGATTCTAAAAAACGAAAGAATCAGGATACTCCAGAATTAGTAAGTTAAACATCTATTAACTATATTGAACAATAATATCTCATTGCGTTATTTAGATTAAGGACAAAGAAAACGCTGAGACTGAAAATCCACCAAAGCGAAGAAGTGCACGAGTGACGCGTAGTACGCGATCAATGGCCGAGGATGGTACACCCTCCCCGGAGAAGGAAATTCCAGAGAAGCTGCCTTTTATAAAGTATAAAGGAGCTATTAAGTATTTCACTGAAAATAATGAAATTGCTGCTTCAGCCGACGAAGTCATGTAAGTATAAATTTGGCATTAGGAAAATCTTTATTTAAATTTGGTTTTTAGGCAATGGGTGGAGAAGCAAGTCGATGCGGATGTAGTTCCCATGGCATTTGACATGGAATGGCCGTTTTCGTTTCAAACTGGTCCTGGAAAATCGTCCGTTATACAAATATGTGTTGATGAGCGTTGCTGTTATGTTTATCAGCTTAGCAAATTAAAGAAAATACCAGCTGCCCTGGTGGCTCTATTAAACCATCCTAAGGTGCGTCTTCATGGTGTGAATATTAAGGCGTAAGTTTATTCAACTGAGTTAACGAACGTTTCTTGTGTGTAATCCGTATCTTTATTTCTTCGGGTTCTAGGGATTTTCGGAAGCTGCAGCGCGACTTCCCAGAGGTAGCCGCTGAGCCGCTCATAGAAAAATGCGTGGACTTGGGCGTGTGGTGCAATGAAGTTTGCGAGACAGGTGGAAGATGGAGCTTAGAGCGGCTGGCTAATTTCATAGCCAAAAAAGCTATGGATAAGAGCAAAAAAGTGCGGATGAGCAAGTGGCATGTTATACCGCTGGACGAGAATCAACTGATGTATGCAGCAATTGATGTTTATGTGAGTGCAAAGTACAGTTCCGTAAGCAATAATTGTTATTTATTTGTGATATTCCAGATTGGTCAGGTTATATATCGAGAAATTGAGCAGCGGGAAAAGTTGAAATCAAAGAATGAGAAAGAGTTTATTGACCAAAATGGTGATGCTGCATTTAAAGCTGTTAAAGCGCTGGGCGAAACCTTTTTGTCCAAAATAAACGAGGTGACTTTGTAAGCCAAGTAAGGTACCTCCAATATCCTAAACAAATTAAACATCTCAGTACTTATCAAATTATAAATCTTTATGGCATATTTGCCGAATTTAACGCATACATACATTTCATTACTTATACAATTCTCAAATAGATATATTTTACTACATGTTTTAACTTGCAATAAATTTAATTTTAAATTCGCTTTAAACATATCTAAAATTACAATAATGTTATCAATGAACAGTTTACTTGAATATAGGTCGGCGTGATCCAACCGCCTCAAGTTTACGTTTAAGCACATCATTATCCAAGTCGATCTGTCGCTGATATTTCTTTCGATTGACAGCTGCGCTTGTCAAGCGAGGCGCCGGAGGCGTCTGGTTCTGTTTGTAAAGCGGTGCTATTGAAATCGGATTATGATTAGGAAGCTCACTTACCTTTCCTTGCAAACTGGAGCTAGACTTGACAGCGTTGACGGCCGGCTTAATTGTTGGCTTTACGTTCATCATCTTCTTTAATAAAATATTATTCTGCCGCTCAATTTCACGTACCTGGGGATTGGTAAAGCTGAAGCTCTTGCGTCCCACATTCTTGTAGCTGGAAGAACGACATGGATGTACAATAATTTAGAAAATACAATGATGCTACTCACTTAACCTTTTCCGAAGATGTGGTTGAACGTGGACGCCGGATATTAATATGATACCCACAGTTGTCACTGTTAAAGCTAGTCGGAGTGACGCTGGATACGCGACAGTTGATTCGACTTGATTGTGTCTGGTGCGGCTGAGGATAGCGCATGAGGCCATCACCCTGCCCACATTCATCCATCATACAGGAATCTTCCTCTGGCTCATTATCGTCAGTGATTGACGGACAACGACATTTACGATTTGCCAATATCTCTGAGCGCACTGTCGTCGGAGTTTTTGGCGACTCAAGAGTAGATATGGAATCGGGTTCCTCTTCCTCCAACTCGGAAAGTTTCTTGCGCTGACTTTGCATCAGTTTTGTGGCTATAGCCAGCTGCTCGAAGGCATTGTTGTCTGAGGACCCACCACTGAGACGAAATGTTTTCATGATCATCTCGGACATCTGACTCATCTGCTGTTCCAGAAACTTTACATTAAATGCATCAGTATCACAACCCATGCAATCCGGAACATCGATTTCAACTTTGTCATTAATGAGAGCTTCTTCTAGTTTTGGAAGAGTCGGCAAATCGATATCAGCAGTTTTTTTAACCGGGGTAGGAAGTATGGGCTTTCTGTTAAGATTCGGGAAAGTCTTGGTCAATGGCTTCCTGCTTTGTGCGGTTGGCACTGGAGTAAATTCCATTTCGTTATCCGTATTTTGTGGAGAATATTTCTCGACATCAGATTCGCTGGAGGACGTACCTATCTCACTTACACAATCGACTATACCAACAAGATCGCTTTGTGGCTGACTGGACTTTAACTTATCTGAATCAAAATCATTCTGATCTTCCTGCTGCTCGTCTTTTAGTTGCCCAACTTCAACATCATCATCTTTCTCGTCATTGCTATGTTCGGACACCAAGTCTTGATCATCATATTCAACTTCGTAAGCTATATCTTCCTCTTCCATCTCGTCTTCCATTTCAACATCATCATCATCTTCCAACTCAACCAGATCGTTTTCTTCAGGATGGCCGTTGGGCATCAGAGTACGGTCTGACAATGTTTCGTCATCCGTCTGTGCTGGATGATGTTTTGATTGGTTAACTTCAGCCACCGTCTTTCTAATAACCACTTGGACCTCATCCTCTGAAGAGCTGTTATATGCCATCATTTTTTCACGGGGGAACCCGCTGCCGCCACCAGAGCGTTTTCCAAAGATCTGGTGACGGCGTGCATGAGGCTGTGGGTGTGGAGGTGGTGGAATATGAGGACTGTTGAGGCTAAACTGTTTTATGGTCAGCTCCTGTAGCTGATCCTCTTTTGTAGAACTTACATTTCCACGCAGAAACTCGGCTTCGACGTCGCTGTCGCTGTGTGAATCGCTCTCCTCCTGCACATCTTCCTCCGGTTCTTCCTCGACCTCTGACAGCGATTCCTCGTCAAAGGACTCGTCCATATAATAGTCTTCATCGGAGTTGACCGGCGCAGCTGTCATATTGCTGTACCAACTATTATGTCTATTCCCGTTTATTTATAGTTTTTTTCTTTTGTTATTTTATCTACTTTTTGTGTTTCAAGTAATTAATATAATACGTTTTTGAGTAGTATCATTGAGAACAGTGCCGGGAATACTAAAAATGTTTTTCAAAGTTCTAATATGCCTAGTTAAACACATGGCTCTCTGATTACTGGGTTGATTAAGTTTGACTTTTCGGTCTGTTTTTCAATCTTCATTGATATGCGGGACACCGAAAGGGTGACCAAATGATGACTTCGAATGAATCCATTTCGCCCACTCGAAGTTGTGGTTGAGGCAGGTGCTGCCATGTAACGATAGTTGCGGATATTATGTTTTTGTTGTTGTTGTTGTTCTCCTCACCCCCGCTGCCCATTCAAGTGTCACATTCTGCACCTTGATTTCTTTCTATTTTTGCTTTGATTTTTTGGTGTCTTGCGATAGCGCTGCCAACTGTCACTAACTAAGACGTGGAACTTCCACCTGCCTCTTGGTAGCAAGTATGTTTATGTTGTTTCGGTAGCCCTTGATTGTTGGGGTTGCCGTGGACAACGGAGCAAGCGCAGATGGTTTGTTGTTTATCCTAGCACCAGTCGACCCTTAAAGGACACACTTGTTGTTTAGCTAATCCCCATTATAATAATAATAATAAATGTATGGGTATATTAGTTATAATAACTATCTAATGCCAAGTTATAATCGTTATATCAGTTAGAATGTTAACACTAAGATTAAATACTATTTGTTAAGTCGTTTCCTGTCTTTCTTTTAGTGTTTTCACCACATCCTTCTCATTATCTTTTGGATAATCTTTCCTTTCAAGAGCAATTCGACATTTAAAGGCACTACGTAACTGTTGAAATGCAGGCTCTAGAGCGTGCAACCATACTTGACAATCGTATTCATTAACTGGAGCGTTCGTTATATACAATATGTAGTCGGCAGAGGAACAATAATATAACATTCCTGGTAGCATTAAGCGAGCTTCAATTAAATACTGCGTATCCTTGTCTTCAAAATTAAAATTTGAGACAATTTTCATTGCAGTTTCCACTAGTATATCGATACTATAATAAATTTAATTAGATGTTAAATACTTAGTTCTGAATATAATATTTAAATACAAACTTTACCTGCTCCCTTCACTTTTCATAGTTTCAAGTGTGTGCAGAACCAATTGAATAAAAAGTTTCGTTTGGGTATTTACTTGCATCAACTGTTGATTAAGCAGCTCGAAGAGTTGCTGAAAGTGTTCCAGTCTTAGACAATCCCAATTTCTAATGCAATATATGTAAGTTACAGATATAATGGAATCCTGTTGATTTATTTGAAAAGTGGGTAAAGTCTGTAGTTTATCCAGTAGCAGCTCGAAGTACGACTGATCAAAGGACACTTGGCTGGCCATCATGCTTTCATAAAAATAGCTGATATTCAACTGATTAGATGGCGCGAACAGTGCCTGCCACAACTCATCAGACCAATATAGTTCCTGTTCCGAGTACAAAATGGCTCTCACAATTCGCATTTGGATTTTGTGTTCGGTGGAATTTTGTTAAATTCTGGAATGCTTTCTGGTAATATTGTTATTGATGCGCAACAATTCATTAAATATTTCATTAAAGTCATCTTTTGGCAGTCGATGGACATATCCGATAAGCATGTTCCGTCTGTTTGTATTACAGAAACCAAGGTAACCTTCCAAAGCGAGCTCAGTGCTTTAAATAAAATAATATTATTCCAATTTAACAGTTTCATGTTACATGATAAGTGTAGACCTTACCGGGCTCTACCAGTTGTAGTTTCTTCATAAATGAGTTCTCGGATAAATACAGTTTTCGGTAAAGCAGTATTATCTAAAATAGCCCGAAGCGTTTCACAGTCATCATTACAACTTGAAATCATTTCTTCAGCAAGTTTTACCATCTCTTTACTATTAAGATGTTTAGCTGCATATTTTAATATTTTTCGAGTGCTGCAAAATTGATTATAAAAAGAATAACAATTAATTATAGTTATAAGATAACTTCATTTCACTTTTATGTGTTTTGTTGTTACTTACTATCTATGATAACTTGAGTGTTTCTTCCATAGTTGTATAAAAGTTACTAGTATATTTTCATCCTGCAGTCTTTCTTTATGATCCCCTAAAAGATTGGCCAAATGGTTAAACGTCAAAAATGTGCCATTCTTTAAGAGTTCATGTGGACTTAAATGCAATTCTTCGAGTTGAGTCCAATCTTTTAGATTAGTTTTAACAAACAAATCTATGCTTTGCTTCAGCACAAATAACTTCTCGTCCTGAGATTCACAGCTCAGTTTGTCTAACAAATGTTGTTGCAGTTTCTTTAAATCGTGACACTTGGAAAGTAGTTCTAAATTTACATCATATTCAGTATGATAGAAATCCAACACTTTAGATGTATCACTCATTTTAAACAGAGCAGGAAGACGGCACCATCCGCGAAGAGATTTTGGCACATGTTTTAATTGTTTAAGAAGTTGATAATATGGATTACGAATGTTGATGTACTTATCGCATATCATTTCAAAGTGACGTCGCTTAAGATGAACAATTCCTGCACTTATATCTTTGCAAGCCTTGATCTTTGCTGCCAACTGTAAAACTGCTTCAGCACAACTATCGTTGTGTTCATGGAAGAGTGTTTCAATGAATACCATATAATCGATCAAGGAAAGTTTGTTAATAGTGTACTGAAATGGATTAAGTTAAATAAATTGTTACCAGTCTTAAAAATTCCTTTTGAAACCAACCTCAAAGAGTTTAAAGATGTGTTCGACGGCCCATTTTCTCAATGTCGGATTTTGGATTCTTTTCACCTCAGAAGATAGCTGTAGTAGAAGCTTTTGAGTAATTAGCGGTTTTTTTGTGGGCTCCAAGCAATGTAGCCAACGGATCAACGGGACATCATGCCATGGGATTTGTGCAAATGCCATTAAAAACTGTTTTCTTTCGATTTTCGGAATAAACTTTGTCATTTGTTGCTCTGACAGAGAGTAATTCTCAAGATCGTGTAGCTCTGTTCTATTGGTTGCTGTGAGAAACTCCATTAACAGATTTGCGCGCCCTAACTCAGCCACTGTAATGTGTTCCATAAAGTATTCAACGGTCCATCGCAACACTAAAAAGTTATCTTCCTTAAACAATCTGCTATATAACTTTCTCAGCCTGACCAATCCATGATTGTCCTCATTATGGAATCGATTGCCCAACTGCTCCACTTTGAGGCATTGCATTATCGTAATATACGAGACAAAGTGTATCTCGTTGAAGATATCACCGTTTTCTACATATTTTCCATTTGAAACATTTGTATTGATGTCGAGTAACTTGTTTAATAAAAAACTTCCGGCTCTGCGATCAATATTGTTGCTTGAATCCAATTGTTGCAGTATGCGTCCGTGCAGAGTTGGAGTGAAGACACCAACGTCCTTCCCATCGTTTAAGAAATCTTCAAATATCTGAATAATTATGTTACCAGCCAGTGATTGATCGGTGCTATTCAAGTTGATTGACCAGATCTGAAATAGCATAGATTTCTCATCGCTTAAGAAGTGTCTTGTCCATGGCTTTAAAAATACGAAAAACATCTCAAGTAGTTCAGGATTGTCCACCTCCGAAATTTCTGTCCTTATCTTTTGGAATAATTTCAAAGCTAACTTAAAATGTTCCTTATCGTTTGAGTTAAGCAAACCGCAAACAAATTGGCGAATTCTCTTCCTGTTATGTTCCTTAGTGAAATCAATCAGCTCGAGAAGAAGATCAGTTAATTCCTCAATTGTTTCGTGGTCTATAGAATAGTTTTCTGAGAGTGACATTGTAATGCTTATTCCAGAACAAACACACTTCACTTTGACACTACGGTAAGAAAAATTAGATATTATTGTGCGTTCTGTTGTACAAGAATCATATTTATTTATGAATGTATTACAAACCTAGATATCGAGTGGCGTTATGAGTCATTAAATCAGAGTCCCGGTAAACATTTATTCGTTTTTTGTATTCAATTGGTATTTTCGTTGAATTTCGCAATTAGCGGTAATTTATTTTGTGCTTTCTTTACAACGGCTTTGGTCTTACTGTGTTCTAAGGCCAACTTTTTTTTTCCTTTAATCGACATACATTATCGCTCTCTTTGATTTGATTGTATTATTCGATCGCTCTCGATTAGTTATCTTCCTTTTACTCATAGATATATAATACTCTTCTCTGGGTTGGCCATAAAAGCTTTATTGTCGGCGCCACTGTGTCGAAAAGCTTTCTTACGCACTCTCCTACAATCAGACAGTTGAATGAATGTGAAGCAGCGGCAACTTCAACCGTGTTTAACTGCCGCCAACAACGGCAACTTCATATGTAAATATTGCCCGAGCTGATGAGCACGGAGAGAGAGAGCTCGAAGAAAATGCGCAGAAGCGAAGAGAGAGCAACGCTTCTACCCTGTAGTTGCCACGTGCGAGCTGAGAGGAGCAGAGCGGAGAGTGGTGGAGCGTGGTGAGCGTAACAGAGAAATGGCAATCTGGCCAGCGGGCAATTCATTTGGCCAAGAAGCTTCGTGGCGTACGGGCGTGTTGTCGTGCCAAAAAATGCGCGCGTAAATTGATAAAAAGAAAGCACAATAATTAGAATTGGTGGAGAAAGAAGTGCAGAAACAGAGCAAACAAAACGTATCGTACAAGCCAGCTACCATGCTGGCCAAGAGCAATGTGTTTATGTGATGCGTGAATGAAGTGCCAGAAAACGAATAGCCAGAAATCAACGCCAGTAAAATGTTGGCCAAGTGTTTGGCCAACAAGCGCAAGTACGAGAATTTAATTACCAACCAACCAACCATCCAACCAACCAAACAGTGTAGCAGTGTAACAGTGAACCGGCCGGAATGGTCCTTAAATTAATTAATAATATTCAACAGCTGCTATAACAGTAAAAATTATCAAAACACACTCGTACACACACACATATACGGTGTTATGGTCCAAGATATTCGCTAGATTCGCTTGTTAAATCAATAGAAATTCTTAAGCGTTGTGCGTGCCTTAATGTTAATCATACGCCGCGTTGTCAGCGACTAAAATCTAGTAGCGTGGCGACAGCAACTGCTAAGTAATTGCAAATTGCGTGCACGACTCTCTCTGTAGCAAGTTTACCACAGCTAGTATACCGCCGTAAGTTGCAGCCTATGCTCGCGCAATTTGGCTAAAAGCCGTCGTCGTCGTCGTCGCCTCTAGGTAGGTCAAAAGGCACAGCTACAGCAACAGTCGCAGCCAACAGTCTGCGGCGGAAGCAAGCCAAGAATAACAACAACCACGTCGAAAGTCAAATTCATTAGTTGCTGTGGGCGTGGATAAAGGCGTAAGCGTAGGCGTATAAAGGAGTAAACATGCCAGCGTGTGGCTACAGCTGCTTTTCATCCTTCATCCTTTTCTCTTTTTTCCCATAGTGTATATGCATATATATATATTTTTTTTCCTAACTTATCGATTTTTGACACTTGACTGCCAAGGAAGCAAAGGCAGGCCAAAACCTAGAGCCGGCTAATAATGCTCAGTAGGTCAGCGGCACGGCAGCTTGAAGTGCGTTAGAGAAGCAACAGTGGCCGGCGGCAATAAAATGAAAATGAAAATGAAAAAGTAAAGGAAAACTGGCACAGCACCAGTTGGAGCTGTAGTTGGAGCAGCCTTAAGTTGAGACTTATAAAAATAGCAACCCCCACACACACACACACACACACACGTAAACAAAAACATACACACAATAACAAACGCCGCACACACGCATTGTAAACTTCAAACGCGCTTGGCCTACTTTTTGTGTAATGGGCTAGGATGCCAAAGTCCTCGCCACCCTTTTCGTAACCGCCCCTGTTCGTTTACGTCAACCGCAACCAAGTTAAATGAAGCACATGAAAGGGGGTAGGCAAAAGGGGGGCATAGAAAGGGTGTAGGAGGGCCTGAGCTCTGAAAACAAATGACCAAAAACAAAGTCTGCACAGCCGGACACAGCTACAATACAAACAGAACAGAAAAGAGCTGGCGAGCAAGCACGCGTTAATCATACGCCTCGTGTGCCAATCCCTGCACAGCGAACCTAAAGTCAATCAGCCTTTAATTGACAGCTGCAGTCAATTGCAGACTTCGGCAGCATGCAACGTGATACACAAAAATCAAAAGGCACGACCATGCCTCCGCTTAGGTCTACGTCATTAGCGACTAGAGATGAGCAGACTGTGCAACTAAAAGTGTCTAATGTCCAGCATTTAAAGTAGTAGAGTTTTCAATTTATTTAATTTATAAATGGGAAGAGATTCTGTTATTTTCAGTTCCTTAATTTTTTTATTCTATACCCAAGGACTCCGTTCGAATGGAAGATGAGCCACCGTTGAGCAACGCGATTAGATTAATGAAGGTTATTTTGTTTTCCTTTGTGCACAACAAATGCAGAAATTACTTTAAATACATAGTTCCATTTTCTTTAACGGATTTCTGTTGCTTTAATTTCAATTCCAACATTTTCTTTGTCTTTAAGAATAGCAAAAACACTAATTACTTTATATACTTAGTATTTTTAATAATTAAACAGACTCCTTTTGTTTTACATTTCTGTATTATTTTCAGTTTCGGTGTTTGGTTTGTATAGTGTTTATTTAAAGCAGAAACAAATCATTGTTCAAATTTATCAATTATTGCTCGCTTTTTAGGTTTTTTGTATTTTTTATTTATTAAACAGACTCATTTTAATACATTTCTTTTTTTTTGTTTTTGTTTCGGTGTTTGTTCTTTATGCTTCTGTAAGCAGAAACAATTTAAGATTGCTTTTTCAACTCGCCATTTCACTGAAATAATTATTTAAAATTGTTAATCGTGTATTCCTTTTGTGGAGAAAATTTGAATTCCATTTCAAAATAGAACTGTCGAAAATATTGCTCATCTCTGGGTGTTGCTGCATCGTTAGTGAAAACCACAGCAAAGTTGTGCTGCAATCAACATGGTGCTTCAAAGTCACATAGAACCCACAGGATCACTACCAGTTAGGGGGACACCATTCGACTTGTCGTTAAGTGCAATTTGCTTTGGTCTTTTTTTGTTTCCTTTTTGGGTGTAACGTGCTAAAGAGTAGTCCGTACTAAGTCTGCAAATTTGTCGCGTTTTCCGGGAGTTTTCTCATTTTCCAAATTAATTGCCAGTCAGCGGGACGCAGCGGCAGGCAAAGGAGCATGTCAAACATGCGTGGCACGTGAGCAGGTCGCAAAAAACAGCTCGTTTCATACAAGTATGTGTGTGTGAGAGTGTGTATGTGTATGTATGAGTGTGCACCCGTGCGTGTGTGTGCATGTAAATTACGAAATCGTGCAAAAAAGGTGCCATTAAAAAAGAAGAGCGCTAAAACACGCGGCTGCCGCCTAACCATGCCAAAATAAATAAATAAATAAAAATAAATGAATAAAAACAAGAGAAAGAGCAAAAAAGAGAGAGACAAAAAAGGGAGTAAAGTGCAGGTGCTGCTGTTTGGATGGTTGGGCGAACAGCAATTGAATATCGCGTTTCACGCCCGTCACGCAAATCGCCTTCGGTCCGATTATTTAGACTCGACTCGGAGCGCGTTGCGTATACGCCGCGTGTGGTACAATGGTACAGTGGCACCACTAAGTGTTTTTTTTATTCAATAATTGCAGACGTGATGCGTTGCTGTAGTCGATAATGTCGTTGGCGCTGACAGTGCCAGGAGCGGATTCCCGGCCAGTTACCGTGCCAGGCCATAATCATCATTTGAAAGCGCTGAAGGTGAATAACTCTGAATGCAATAACAATAATAACAAAGGCAAAGCAACATCACCAGCAGCAGCAGCAGCAGCGACAACAACATAAATATCCACATACATAACGATAACGATATCCATAACGATTGCGATAACGATAACGATATCAACAGCAACAGCTACAACATTGCCACACAGCACCACCAGCGGCCCCACTTGGCATGTAGAGCACACGTCATGTTAGCAACAACAACAACATCGGCAACAACAACAACAACAACAGCAACAAAGAGAACCAGAAACTCATCATCAGCAATTACAAGAATAGTTAAAGCATTTAGAACTAGAATATCGTCATGGTATTAAGCACGGAATGGTCTCAGGTGGAGGTTATCGATCTAATCAACGATGGCAACGGCCTGGGCTTCATTCTTGTGGGCGGACGCAGCACTGGCGTGGTCATCAAGGCACTGACGCCGGGTGGCGTCGCCGAGCGTGATCAGCGTTTGCAGCTGGGCGACCATCTGCTGCAGATTGGCGAGGTAAATCTGCGGGGCTTCAGCTCGGAGCAAGTGGCAACAGTTCTTCGTCAGACCGGAGCTCAGGTGCGTCTGATTGTGGCGCGGCCCGTTGAGCCGACGGCCATCGATTATCATACGTTGGCCAGTCATGCGCCCATTATACCAACTAAGCTCCTCTCCGACCCAGAAGAACTGTCGCGGCATCTCTTTCAAAACCCGAGCTTAGCCACGGCAACAACCTCCCTGGATGTTGGCAGTCTGGTTGGCCTGGTCACTGGCGGACCGGCGGGTGACACCGCTGACATGGGCAATGTGTCAGCGCCCGGATACGCGTCGGCGCCAGCGACGACGCCAGCGTTTCAAGCCCCAGTCCCCGATACGGAGCTGGCCGATCTTCCCCTGCCTCCCATACCCACGAACAATGCCAGCAGTAGCTCAGATGGCGGACATTGCCTCCAGGATATGGATATGGATATTGTTCCATATTCTATACTCTCGCCACCGCCAACAACAGCTCTGCTGTCGGCACGACAATCGCTGCAATTGCCGCTGGAACAGCGCTGGACAGGATTGGAGTTGGATGAGCAGCACATTGATGGCACTGTGATAGCCGGCAAAAAGTTGGCAACGTCAACGGCAACGCCCAATGCCGATGATGGTGACTGTTGCTCTTTGGGCTCCGTTTCGCCATCCTCCTACATAGACTCTCCGGAAACGGAAACATATGTCGTGGAGCTGCATAAGAATGTCTACGGCTTGGGCATAACTGTGGCCGGATACGTCTGCGAGGAGGAGGATCTTTCCGGCATATTTGTGAAGAGCATAATAGAGGGCAGCGCTGCCGAGATGAGTGGCCAAATCCAGATCAATGATCGCATTGTGGCTGTCGATGGTCGCACCCTGGCGGGTGTAACGAATCATCAGGCCGTGGAATTGTTGCGCAACACGGACATTGAGGTGCATCTGACGCTGGAGCGTTTCCTACGTGGCCGCAAGTTCGAGCATCTGCAGGTGGCCCTCACGGAGATGAAAGGCGGTAGTGCTAACGATGGCGATGGGCAGTCACAGTTATCGATGCCCGCCTCGCCCTCCATAGCGACGCTCAGCTGGCTGCCGCCGAAATCCGCTGATGCGGACTCCATTGTTACGGATGCCGGGGACGGCCAGCTGCTGGCTGACTTTGCCCCTGATCTGCCCTCCCGGGACACCGTGGACTCGAATATGTCGCACGTGCTGGACCGCAGCGACCACAGTGCGCCACGTCTGACCAATGGCAATGGCAATGACAATGGAATTGGCATTGGCAATGGGCATGATCATGACAGTGGCAATGACACCGACGAGCAGTGTCCTGAGCCTGACATCGACCCCAAGTCTAAGACTGGGCCTGAGAAAGGACCTGGTGGTACAGGGACTGACGCTGAAGCCGAACCAGATCATGGCAAGACGCCCACCAATGAGCAGGATATGTTGCCGACAGTGCTCAAGAGTAAGGCCAGTGAAACGCCCACGGTCGTCTTGCCGCCTAAATTGGCCAGCCCCAGCGCCGCCTCGCTAAGGGTGGCCTGGAAAAGTGAGTTTCCCGAAAGTGAAATTTTAGTTGCCGAAATAAATAAACTTTCAGGTCTAGGAATCAGCCTCGAGGGCACCGTCGACGTCGAGTGCGGCATTGAGAAGCGTCCGCATCATTACATACGCTCAATACTCGAAGACGGTCCCGTCGGCAGGCAGGGCATACTGCGACCGGGCGACGAGCTGCTTCAGGTCAACGAGCACAAGCTACAGGGTCTGCGACACATTGACGTGGTCAAGATCCTGAAGGAGTTGCCGGCGAGCGTGAAACTGGTTTGTGCCCGTGGCACCAGAGCCCCCTCCATTATCAATACTTCGCAGAATGCGGAGGCATTTGAAACGCGCAGTTTGCTCCCCGGTGGACACCAAAGTCTCCAGAATCTGTTGAGCAAGGCACAGTCGGAGAGCTCCCTATATACGTCCAGTACGGCGACGTTAACAGATACGGCTGCTGCCGCCGCCGCGCAACGTTCCAAGTCATTGGAGAATGTGTCCGGACTGGCATTGTGGAGTTGTGAGGTGACGGTCGTGAACATTGAAAAGACAGAGCAGGGCTTCGGCTTCTCCATACTCGACTATCAAGATCCGCTCGATGCGGAGGGCAGTGTTATTGTGATACGTGGCCTAATACGCGGTGGTGCTGCGGAGGCAACGAACGAAATCTTTCCAGGCGATCGCCTCATCAGCGTGGGCGAACATGCCCTTCAAAATCTGGAACTCGACGAGGCCGTCGCCATCCTCAAGGCCATTCCGCCGGGCATAACTCGACTGGGCATTTGTCGGCCCCTCTCCACGTCGGATAGCAACAGCAACATTGCCTCACCCATAGGGGACTCGGCTAGCAGTACATAGTGCCAGTGCCAGATGGAGGAGCAGCTGGAGAGAAAGTTTTCAATACGTGAGTATAACAATTATTTATGAATTACGTCTGAAAAGGTCCACCTACCATAAAACCACTCAATTAAGGTCATTGTCCTTTTACCATTGACGATTGTATATAATTTAATTTAATTTAGAATAGAAAAGTTACCTTTAGAGATTAAAGCTTTCACTCTTCAATTAAAGGTGTCTGTGCAGTCCGATTGTATGATATTACGTATACGTAGCCATTTAAAATTCAGTTATTTTTGTAATTATTTGATTCTCTATTCAAATCCTGAGCGACGTGTGACAGGAGTTGCGTGTCACACCTGTTGCCGACAGTCGAACAATATGAATACGATTGCCATTGACAGTGCCCTGGGTATTATTTTTGAATCATCTTTTGATGCAGCTGTCGCCAATTTCCTTGCCAGTTTTCTTTTACTTTCTATACCCTGTTCATTTCAAGTTACTAAAAGGGGTTTGATTAAGTTGAGTCATAAACTTTTGCACCTGCAAAAATGATTTCCTGTGTCATCTACTCATCTGAAATAAAAATATTCCATTTTAAATGCCAATTAGTTTGTTCTTTTGGAAACATTTAATGATACATATATAAATTACAATATTATTATGATTATTAAATGAATATACAGGCCTGTATAAGTTTTACATTGCAGCAGAATTTTTGCATTTTTAAATTCAGTTTACCTGTTATAATTTCATTTCCGCTAAATATTGCGAATTGAATTAACCTGAAACTGATGAATTTAAATTCAATGAGGCAAAAACGTGCAATGAATAAATTAAAGAATGCATTTTATTAAATGTATGAAAAGAAAAATTAAAAGCCAAAACAGGACTAATAGCTAACCATTATAATAGTTATGCAGACAAATTTGGATTGCAGTAAATAGCATACTTGTGTCGTGATAGTTGTATATTGTATAAAAGGGTATCGAGAAGTCAAAACCTCTTTAATTTTTACTTTTTTGTGTCGTGATAGTTGTAAATTGTATAAAAGGGTATCTGGAAGTCAAAACCTCTTTAATTTTTACTTTTTTGCTGAATTGAATTGTGAGCCCAAGGACTCTGACTGTCATTGACAAATGTTGCCACTTGAATGCGCCTTCTTCAATGTTCGTATTTTTTTTTGTCATTCCCATTCCTTTTACCATTGTAATGCATTTGAGCCTTTATTTAATTGCTGGTCACAGTTACGCCCAGTACCACACCCAATATCTGATAAAGCAAAAGCCAAACACAAAAACAAAAGCCAAAGTCTTTTTTATAGCTGCTGTCAAATTTATAGCACTCAACGAGTATGAGGTTTGAAAACCATGTTCAGACTCATATTTATACCCACAATAAAAACAATGGTTGAGTACGGTCCCTGGAGTGTGGAGAACGTTCTTTCGAGTGTTGTTCATATGCTGAGAACTCTTGCGCTTTTGTCAGCCACTTGTTGTCCTCTAATATGCTTTGATTGCTTCTATTCATTTGAGGTGGAGATGAAGTGATGTCTCCTAAAAGTCCTCAAAGGCCAGGTGAAAACTTTTGTAAAAGAATCTTTGGCATGCCGTCAAAACTTTTTCATCGCACTCATTGAAATTGTCCTGCCTGCAAACTGACTTTAAAATGTGAATTCTTTTTGGCCACTTCAACATATGCCACATACGATACATACTACAAAATACATATGAGTATGCTGAAAACTTTTAATACAGCCAATGCTTTAACACCTAATGCACAGCAACTTTGTGCCCTGCCACATTAACCAAGCAGACAAGTTTGTCCAGAGCTGCTTTTGTCTCATAAATAATTCATGCATAGAAATAAATACAAAACTTTGACAAGACTTTTGAGATCTCCTGGCCTATTCCCAGTCCCTGTCACAGTCATGACCTGCTCCTGGCCCAGTCTCGTCCTTGGGACAACTCAGGACAGACTGTAAATATCTACTAATCCTAGGGGGTCAAACGGGCTCCACATACTCGTATGAGTGCGAAAGTGTGTCTCTCAAAATCCCATAAATAGTAATTTTGTTAATTGAGTGTGTTGTTTTTTGCTCTTCTCGTCCATTCCGCACCATCCGGATATTTGTTATTTATGTGTATGTATTTTTTTAACGCCTCCGAGTTTTGTTTAAAAAATCATATTTCGCAATTGTTAAGAGCATAAATTATAAATAACATGATAGGAGTATGCCGACTCAGACTTTTATGCCATATCGTTTATCAATGCCTCAATGATTTATGTGCCCGCCGATAGATTCCAGTTAAGAGTATGAGTACGGATTTTGTTGCTCTTCTTTTTTCGTCCGGAATAAAAATATTGAACGAACATCGAGAAGTCCATTGTCCAGCATCTGACACAGAAATAATAAAGCCACGTGCCACAATTATAAAAATGTTTGTTGCCAACTCTGAAAACTGGCCAGTCATGGGTTTACCACTACATAAATATACACACACATACATCCATATATATGTAGTATATGTGTATGTACACGCTCTTATTTGTTGTTGTTTGAGCGTTTAATTAATTGGCTATTAAAAGTGTTGAAAATTGAAAACAAAATTTAACGCTTTTGCCCGACGGCGCAACAAAATAAAATTCCCGTCCGGAATCGAGGCAGATGTGGCATTAACCCGACTTTCAGTCATTCCGTCCGTGCGTCCATCCGTGCGGTTTACTTCATATGTACAACGGTAAACAAGGAATTACGTGCACGAATGCCGAGCAAGAATATACTCAGTAGTTATAAGAAATCACATATAACATTTTTTGTCTATATTAAATGCTGATCCCCAAACACATTTCTAATAGATCCCTGCACAAGTGCACACTAAACAAAAAGAAATTATCATCTGAAATTTTCTTAATACAAGCTTAGTACAAATATGGCTACACGATATAATTAAATTAAATATCAATTAAAACAGCCCCCAAAAATGTAGTGAAAAGCTTCACAGAGACATTTGTACCAAAGAGCAGTTAATTCTTTATAGCAATAAACAACAATTTTTAAAATTTTCCTTAACAGAAGCTCTTTCGGTTTTTCATCTTCCCTATATATATATACATATACGTTTTGTTAGCTATAAAAAAGAAAAACTAAATTGCACTTTGGCTCTTTCAAATTAAAACAATCTAAGCATTGATTTCGAGATGGCAGCTAGTGAAAATGTTCTATACCTATAAATATACTTGTTTATTATAAAGTGTTAGAAGTGTGTACATTGTTTAATTACAAAGCAAAATATAATTAAAACAACAATATGCAAAACAATGCAAATATTTTACCGGAAAAACACACGCAAAAAAGTGAAAACGTTGCAAATGCTTTCGTTTTGGATTGTATCATCATTTAGTTTTAATAAGCTTTTTTTTATTAAACCTTTTATAGTAAACAATGTTCTTTGATTTAATAGTCCATATATATTTGAATTTAGGCCTGTAGGCCTGTATATTAATAAACAATTTATATTAATTATCATTGAAATTATTTCTATTTGGAATTTGTTATGTATTTTACAACTTTTAAAAATCTCTTAAGAAATTTAATATTATACTACTTATAGATATTCTGAATATAAATCTTAATGGTAACTTCAACAAAATTATTAAGTTTTGATTTGTAAGACAGTTAATAAACTAACATTTAGGTGCATTTACCGGCTCTTAGATATTCATCATACGTCATGTTGCCATTGATTTGGTGCTAGTCAAATTTGTTGGCAATTGTCGACAGCGTTGACGTTGATTTTAATGTTGACGTCGTCGCTTTTAATAACTTTTTAATTAACTAAACAGCCAACGACGTGCAATGTAAATTCACAAAATGCTTAAATTGTTTACAGTTGCCTTTTGCCTTTTGGCTCTTGGCAGAGGGACACACGAGCGGTTCTGATGTGCGTGCGTTGCATTTTAATTCAAATGCAATTTGATGTCAAATTAATGTAAACAATGGCATAATTGACTGGCAGCCAGCTTGGGACTGAATGGAACTGAATGTAACTGAATGGGTGGTGAATGGAGAGGGAGAGGGAGAGGGAGTGCCAGGGGCGAGGTCATGATTACATAAATGCTTTTACCACTGATAATGAGGACAGTGTACTGCAAATGTTCTTTCTCACTCCCTCGTACATATGTAAATACAAATCGCATTATATAAATACAAAATACTAATTACCAACAACATAATTTCCAAGCTTAACATCTGTGTGATTAATGCATTTAGCTTTTGTTGTGCAACATTGTGATTTCTCTTGCATTTTGTGCATTCTATTTCTGTTGGGATTTCTATCCCATGTGAAATGAAATAATTATTTACGATGATTGCGATTTTCGAAAATTCAGTTTCTAATTTCGCACAGTTTAGATATTTATGTTGGGATCTCAATGTGACCTATTTAGCATTCACCACAGAATGCAATGCCTGCAGTTTTTATTCAAATAAGAATCCTAGTCTCATTTTTTCCTATCATGATACCGCATGCTGATTACAAGTACATACTTGCAACTTGCAACAACTGTAAGAAAATAATTACAGTAGAGCAAAAACTCATTAAAAGGCACAGTGCATGCTGCTAGACACCGCAAACACGTCTCTAGTCACTTTCTTAGACTCATTCCTATTACACACACACACACACCCGCTTACAATTTCATATATGCAAATCTATCAACGTCTTTGTGTCTTCAAGGCTCTTCCCCCGACGCTTGCACAAATGAAACTGGAACGCTCAGCATACAAAACATTTATTTAATGCAACAATTGTGTTGCAAGTGCAGCTGCTGCCTTCCACATACACGTATGCAAACAGTTCCTGGACCCAGCTCTCGTGGCTAGAACAATGTTACAAACTGAAGAAACAACAGTTCACAGCTAAGAAAAAGCAGCTTCAACTTGCAGGCAACTTTTTCAACTTAACAACTTGAATGACAAAAACAACAACAATAAATAGCATGTTGTCTTTATCATGGCATATCGACAACGCCAAGGCCATTGACATCCTCTGCCACTCCCACTTGAATATGAGCTCGCTATCTTCTCCTCTACACTGATAAAAAAAAGGTTGTAAAATTAAGATGTTGGTATTAGGAAAAAGAATCTTGTTTTAAAGAACATTTCTAATAAAACCATGTTCTTGTTAATAAGATAAAAAATTCTTAAATTACGAAGACTTCCACAAGATTACGATTTATGCTTATTAACTTTTTAATAAAGATTCTTATTTACAAAATAACAAAAGTATTTACAATTTCATTATGTAGTTGTCGAGGCTCAGTATACAACTCTTTCAGTCTATATCATGACTACAGATTTTGCTTAAAGACTTGAAGTCATCTTTATGTTACCAGAGCCAGTTGAGTATTTATTCAAGTATTCAAATTTGTAAAATGAAAAGACAAGCTCAAGAACAAATTTACATAAATATGTATAACTTAATCCAAAGGAGCAAAATATTTAAGATAAATGTTCTTAATTTTTGAAGTTGTTCTTTTTTGAGTGTAAATATATCCTTCCCTCTTCGTTTACGCTCTGTGTTTAATTGAAAGCTGATAAAGAGAAAATTTGGTACTTTATTTTGGGCAGCACTTGAGTTGAAGTGCATAAATTTTCATCATCATCAGCATTATTGAGTGGTACTCTTGATTTTTATCTGTCTCTTCTTTAGCCTGACACGACCTGACATGTCCGCTTATTAAGATCGTTAAGACTGTGATTACTTATGAGCCAACTGACGGAGGCCAACAACGCTTTAAAAATACATAAAAAATGAGGAGCTGACGCACAGATGCCTCAAACCACAGCACAGCACCACAGCTCGCTCTGACGCACTCAATGCTTATACTTATTTGGTGCTACAAGTTAACTACCCCTTCATTCCTGCTACCCTTTCTCCATTCTACCCCTAGAATTGTCGTTAAACTTGTAGCGAACGAAGTTTGGCAAATTATAAATATTTGAAGACTTAAGTTTGTCGACAACTGATTTACTTAATTCGCTTTAATTATAAACTATTTGTTGCAGTTGTTGTTGTTGTCATGTCTTTCAGTATATATGGTAAATAAAATCCCACCGACTGGGTTGCCAACTTTTCTGGCATTGTTTTTATTGATTTTCTCGTTCGCTGACTACTCAGTGAAAAACGGAGAAAAACAAAGGAGAACATATGTGTTCATATTTAATTATACTCATTCCACAATCCGTGACGCAATTTATGTCTGTGTATTTGTACGGGTATGTAACTCTAAGAGTGTGTGTGTGTATCCAAGTAATAATCATAAAGTCGAGCAGCTCGTACAGTTCCTTTGCGAGCTTGTTAATGTTTTATGGTCACTTTGAGTGCGTGTTTACAGGCCGCTAAAGGTAGCCATTGTCAACTCCTTTCTCCATTACGTCTTAAACAGAACTCCAATATGAACTCTACTTAATCTTAAACATAACTTCATTTCAATATTAATGTTGATTCCATTTAATCTTAACTAATGTTCATTTCATGTGCTTTGCCAATTCCAATTAAAATTTGCGGTTTAAACAATAGTTAACGACATTTTGTGGTCAACTCCATTTCTGAGTTATGGATTTGTTTAAGTTAACGTGTTATTTGATTTGGCAATTATTCATACAGTTATTTATAACAATCGCTTAATAGGTTATGGCCAATAAACTTTTATTAAACTCATGCAATGACTTGACCAAATAACCTAATGAATATTTATTGAAATTTTGTACTCGATTAATTTTAATGAAAATTATATTAAGTTCACATTTTCTCAATTACTCCGATAATGTGAATAATTTATATCCAAGGCTCATTTTTGGTAATGTCAACATCTTTAATCGTATTAGTTGGTAAAGCTAAATTGGCTATAAATTCAGTGAAAATATTTGAAAACTTAAATTTATAACGTAGAATTAAGTATACAAGAAATTAAATAAAATTTAAAATATACTGAATTTGATATAAATTTTCTTTGAAGTTAATAAATAGGCCGGAAATAGATTTTCAATGAATTTATTAGACTTATAAAATATAGAAATAGTAATTAAATTTGTACAAACTCGAAAGAAAATAGGTAATTGGTATAATTTCTCAAATAAAATTTTTTAACATCACTTAGAACACTTGTTTTCAAAAGCAATTTTGTCAAAATTTTAACAGACCTGATAGTGAAATTTCAGCTAACCAAAATCAAGACTTTTAATATGTTTGCCTCGATTAATGGAAATTGAAGGTAAACGTTGTGCCTACAACGAAGCAACCAGTTAATTGCAGGACAAATCCTTGGCCATTTTTGTTGCCAGTTTGTTTGCGTTGCATGCTCTGGCAAAATGTTTTTGGCACTGCATCGGCCAGATAGGTTGTGCACACACACACATACACTTATTTGACGCCATCGCGAACGCATTGGAAGCTCATTGTGTATGCAAGGATTACCGCACAAATATAGTTGCTCCTCCCACGCCCACGTCCCTCCCTCTTTCACTCCCCTTGCTTTAAAGTGAACTCAGTGCCAACAGAGGAGCAAAACTGATGGAGTAGCAGCTGCTCTCGGCTGCCGTCTAACGACAACTTGTAAATTGCAATGGGATTTGAATTTACAAGACAAGCAAAAAAAAAATAAAACATAAAATGGAATGAAAAAATAATGGCAAGGATCAAGCATCAAGCGGCAAGCATAAAGCATCGTTGCAGCTACTAGTCGTGTTTGCTGAATTTTACTTATGTCACCCACTGTGGCCCGATGTCACATTTATTGTTCGTAATGTTATTTCACAGTTGCTGTTGTAGTTGTTGTTGCTCTTGTTTGCTATCAACGCGAAAATACATGCATGCATATTGAATGAAGATGTATGCGATTGCAAATATGAGACTACTCTCTGTGCGTGTGTGTGTGTGTATTTCTTGTATTTATATGCATATATTACGTATACGCCATGGCAAGTTCGATCAAAGCGAGCGTTCGCGTACAACCACTTGAGATTCAACCCACCTAACCCCTAATCCCAGGTCTTCCCCCTCTAGTATACGAGTATTTATATGCAATTCTACTTCATCTTTTATGTATATGCGTTGTCGTCACAGCCTTTCATATCCTTTCGAGTGTGTATATACTTATTTATTTGATGTCAGCCTGTCGTTTGCATATGTAAGTCGCTGTAATGATATTTGTTTGTTTGTTAGTTTGCGTGTGCGTTGAAAGCATTGAAATACTGTTTGCCAAACACACAGCTAAATCTTCGAGTGCTCGCTCTCCTTCCTCCTTACACTCAGCCCCACGTCCCCTGCATTCATTCACATACATAACTTGTGCACTTTTCTAATGGCAATGAGTAGGCCCAACCCTTAAGGCACATTACAACACGCTTTCAATTCGTGGCACGATTCAATTACCACGTGACTGCCCATAAGGCTGCTTTGAGCTCACATTTGCATACTTTGGCCCCTCAAAGGCATTTGTCAGCGCCAACTGCACTCCCCAAGCAGGCCAACAACATTTTTAAGTGCACATTTTGAAGCCCAGTTAAGCCAGTGAGCTCATAAAATAACTGTATGAGAACTACCTTCAAGCAATAAATTGATGCTCCTATGAAAGCCGCCTGCAAGTACATGTAACAAGTAAATTTTAAAAAATTGAAAGTACTTTCTACCTAAGCATGTTTTAGGTTATTTAAGAAAAATAAAATCAAGTAAAAGCATGTAGTAAATATAAAATATCAAATTCCTATTGCCCAATAAACCAACTATGTGTTTTTATTTATTTATTAAATACTTTAATGTTATCGCTTTATAGTTTGTAGTAAGTTTTTCAAACAATTTGATTAACTTTAATTTATATTTAGGACATTCATATTGTTTATAGTAATTATTAGTCAAACATCTTTAGTTGTTGTTTTTATTATTTTTATATTATTTCTAATTTTAATTAGTAGTAGTAGTATTAACTACTACCAATCAAATTTTCATTTTCCTTAAACTATATCTTATAATTTGACTTTTATTTTTATATTTTGAACTTTAAGAAGTTCTAAAGAAAAATGGCATTACAAAAGTCTTTCAGTTTAATGTTTATAACTTTTTGAAAAAGATAAATAAAGAGGAAATACAATATAAATTTCATGTTTATACAAATGTTTAAAACTGTGTATGTGACATTTCAAATATTATTTTGCTAATTTGCAAATTATTATACTAAATTATACTTGAATACAATACATATATTTAAATATATTGCTTCGATAGCATTGAGAGTCAGAACCCATTTCTATTAAACAATAAACCAAATGTGTTATGAACTTTAAGAAACTTTAAAGCAAAATTGCATTCCTAAGATATGTAAGTATATTATAAATGAGTTATAGTTAAATAATAAATAGTAACAGAAGAAAGACAATATAATAATCATGTTTATGGAAATGTTTAAAATTGTGTATGTGTCATTTAAAACATTGGCTTGCTAATTTGAAAGCTAATTTATTCATTTATGTCACAGAATGTGTAAATATATTGCTTTGAAAGCATTGCAAGTCAGCTTCTATTTGAGTTTGCAGATTCCACAAACGCAAGAGAATCGTTTACAAAGCCCCAAGATACATATACTTACCACATGTGAATGCGCATCTGATAAGTTCGGCTTGATTGATGATGATATTGCGGCCTACGGTTAGATGCTTAGGTGAGGCTTTTGCACAGGGGGGAAACTCAACTCGTATTTGTACATTATCAGAAGGCAGGAGGGTAGGAGGACTGTGTAGTAGGAAATGGGCTTGGTCGCGCCTCGCTTGCCATACACATTATCCTGCTCTTGTGCCTGTCATGCTTAAAACCAGACAAATTCTATTATTTGTTGCCACTCTCAGTGTGTGTGTGTGCGTGTGTGTGTGTATGCACAACACAAAGAGCCACACGCAAACAGAGTGGCAGCCAATATGATATGGTTCATATAGCACACTAAATCAGAGCCAAGGATGTGAGTACACAAGCAACAGTGCGATGAAGGGGAGAAGGACGAGAATGAGTACAAAATATTTCGGCTTGTTTGTTTGTTGGTTTTGCATTTTAAAGGATTTCCATTGCATGATTTGCAAAACAGTAACAGTTCCCATTAACCATTGCCTTAGCAATACTGTCAACAGTCGCTGATGCTAACTGAGCTTTGTTAAGTTGCATTTTATACTCTGTATCAATAAAAGTTGTGAAAAGGGCTTAATACCATTATACAAATGTGTGAAACAGACAAAGCAGACCGTTTTCAATGCTCTTGCCGGGTTTTAACCAGTTGAGCAGACCTCTCTGTATTATTTTTACTTGTTTCCAGCTACAAATTGAAATTGATTTTACGCAAATTAATTTCATGTGAGCCACATTGAATTGCTGTGTTTTTGTCAATGGTTGTTGCTGTCACTGTTGCCTGTCGCTTGTTGTTTGTTGTTTGTTGCTTGTGTGCACGCTTCGTCAACCTTTGGAAAATGGACCAAAATACCCTAACTGAGCGTACTCCCTTCCCTCCAGAAGAGACCATTATACTTTCACAATGCCAGCTGTTGTGTTTGCACTTCATTTTCATATTTAAGTTCATTTATTATGCGAATTTAATTAATTATAAAGTTAACTTCAAGTTAAAGTTGAATTCAGTGTTTTAATTTATCGCTGACAATGCCCTGGGTGCTGGGCCCTACTAAAAAGTGAGGATGGTGGATTGTGAAAGCTAGCAATCAACTCGTATATAGGTCAAAGTTGACTTTGGAGACATTTTCTTCGTCGCCGGAGGCAATTAGGAGACACTTTGCAGCAATCATACACCGACACATCGATTAGTCTCCGAGAAAAGCTTTCTCTATTCTTATTTACTTTTGGCTGATGGACTCATAAATTCAAAATGCTATTCCATACGCTCTGTTAGAGGCTAAATGATTATGCCAACACTTTTAACCCCGATAGTTGCAGCTGCTGCAAGCCTCGCTACCAATCGAAAATTCAACCACAGACGAAACTTGCATAATATGTCGACTGTCGACTGTCGACTGCTGGCCGTAGCATACTTTTCAGCGCCAAGAGAAGCCAAGAGAATTAAAAACAATTCGGTCGCAATTTGCCTGTCTCTGCTTAAATTATGCAACATGCTTTTAAGAGCTCAAAAAGAAAGAATCGACAACAAATTGCAAAATATGCGCCCAACAAACAATAATAAAAAAAGGAAGAAAAAAGGAAGTTCGAGAGTACTCAACTGGGAAATACCCTGTCCAATAAGATTTAATTATATACTTTAAATCCTAAGAATACAAAAATTATATATGTATTTACAATGTATATTAGACATACAAAGAATCAAGATTTTATTCCTTAAAATTAAGTTTTTTTTGTGTTTTCCTTTTTCCTTACACGTTGTGAGTCTCGTCACATATCTAGCATGTCAAATTCCCGCAGCATTACATGCATATAGAACTTTATAAAGTTGGAGATTTTCACTCTACCTGCTACATACACTTTATTATACCCATTTTTTATGCAAAATCAATGGGTTAAAATGGGAAATGGATATGTGATAAAAACTTTATAAACAAAAACTCAGTAGCGTAAACCATTCCTGTCATTTTCGGCAAGCCTTTCGACATTTCCCTTTATATAGGATAGTATGGGGCACAACACATTTTTAGCTCACTCATATCAACACGTTATTTATAAAAATTCATACATATATATGTATGTATGTATGTATGGGTGAGGGTGGTGCTGTCAATTTTAATGGCTGGCCATGAAATTGAAATGCAAGCAATGAAAAATTCAAGCATTTCAACATGATGGACACTATGAACAGCTTTAATTTATGGCCAAGGCATTTCGTAGCAATGCATTCTCTGTTAACAGTCACAATTGCCAAAAATTATATACCATTTTGTTCAACAAATGAGTTTTTGACAGTCAATTGCTTAGTCAGCTAAGAATGTGATTTGGGTTTAAAGCAGGCAGCGTTACATTAATTCTAGCCACATCGAAATACTCTCTGCTGGGGTATGAATAATTGGTATAACAGCAATTGCAATAACAATAACCATTTTAGACTTCAAGGCTAATCGAAAAAGACATTTGAAAATGGAAACCCTTGGAATGTATTTTGGTCTTTCAGCAGTTTGGATTGTAATCAAAATGTCATTAGGTTATCCTTTCTAACCAGGACACAGGTCGGCCGAGCAATACAAAGTAGCTATTTTGATACGGCTTGGCATTTAAATTTGTCCTACTTTTAATTATTTAGGTCGTATTACTCAGGTTAGTCTTGCCAGTCATGCTAACAACAGTCTAACTTAATACGAGTCCTTTAATGACCGAACTGTCCATTGTTGTTACTGTAATTGGCCCATCAATCCTGTTAGCCGGATAGGCGTTGCGTTTTATCGACATATTGAGCAAAGTGAGTGACAAGTCTCTCTTGACTAAGAGTCGGTATCTTGCAGCAAGGGGAAGCTAATTGCAATTTAATGACTGTCTCACACATTAGAAGTCGGACTTGCTGAGGCAGAAGCCCAGCAGGTGAGCAGACAAATAACCTTTATCAGTATATCCTTTAATGGCCTATAACAAATGCGGCTGACAACATGAAAAATTTATGTTATTTTCGTTGGTTTGGCACACAAAACTTAAGCGTACCATAAAATCCATAAAGTTTTTATACAAGCATGGCTTAACATGCATCTTGAATACATTTTAAAACTGAAATTCAGCAAAATTGAATAAACAATTTTTTGTATTGATTGTTTTTCTGTTTTCCACTAACGTTATTACTTAAAATGCAGATAAATAAAATAAAACAATAAAACTTACACATTTTCTGACATGAATATTGATGCAGACTGAAATGTTTCAGGTCCAGTCCAGTGGAAAAATCCTTACTCAAAGAAAAATGCTGAAAAAAAATTAAATATAATAAAGTAACAATTTTAATTAGATTATGCGTAAAATAAATTGACGTAATGTATTTTGTGTAGGCAATTTGCATAAATTGCAAACATGTTTAACCTAATAACGAATATTGATTGAACCAACAATAATTCAAAAATTGCGTAATCAATTGGAGGACAAACAGGTCGTGTACGTAATAAGTAAGTTGCGTATACGCCAATTTGTGCGGAATCAGTCGGCTTTGCTTGGCAAAGCTTTTTGATGGCTTAACTCAATTTGCCTTCTTTGATAAGCTGCAAATTCTGTTTACGTGCGCCACGTAGAAGAAATTTGTTTTCAAAATCAGCATAAAAAGGATGCAAATGAAATGTATCTATGTCAATGGATGCCATTCGTTTTGATAAACTCTATAAAAGTATCCATGGCAAGTTCGAAGTATTTTAAGCCCATTAAAGGCAGGCGGTCTGACTGACTGGCGGGCTAGCAGGCAAATGGGCCAAAGTAAATCCTTTTGCTACGCTCGACAAACGCTGAGGCAAAAGTAAAGCCAGAGCAAAGGCAAAAGCAAAAGAAAAGAAAATCAAGAAATGGGGAAAAAAGAAAGGGGAAAGGAGACGTCAACATCTAACAAACGACATTTACAGATAAGGTTCAACATTTTCCGGGGCCATCCAAAATGCCTTTTTCCCGATGGCCTTTTAATAAAAGTTGCGGCTGCAATAAAAAAAGCGCACCAAACGGGGTCCTACAAATGGAATAGTCTCGGAATCTGTTGCTATGCTCCAAACACAGACAGCTCTTATCTGCAGGCGCACATGCGACATTCTGGGGCGACTTTTGGGCTGCGTTTTGCAAATGGAATTATTACATTTTTATGAGAAATTCGCACGACGCGTGTCGTAAGACAATAAAATCCTGCGACAAGGCCGTCAACGATGCCATACTACAGGACATACATATTTCAACATGTCACTAGCTTCATCTATGTCTGTAACTTCAGCTTCAGCTCAAGCTTCAACTCCTGCTTCAGCTTTAACTTTTAGGAGAGAAAATACGTGCAAATAAATCATTTTATTACAATACAATTTCTCAGCACCACCCCTGTGCCACCCCTTTCTATGCTAAGGGAGAGAACGACAATGGCTAACGGATGTTTGTCAGTCAGAGTTGTGAGCACACTAAAGCTTTTTATGTGGCCATTGGGAGAACACTGGAACGACAGTTTCACATTGCTATAATATTAATAAGAGTGGGCCTGTCAATATGCGACACGGCGACAGGAAACAGTAAGACAGGACGACAGGACGACAGGGCGACATCCAAACGGCATCAACCGGAAGTTGCCATACAAAGACAGAAGCGGAGCAGTATCATCATGCATCGTATTTCATCCAAAGGCAACGCTCATTTTTTTTATTATCGCTCAATTCAATCTCGGCCAGAATCCCATGCCAACTCTCAATCGGGCCCTTTGCAATTGGTTTTTGCTTGTGGCGCCGGAAACAACTGGCAACACTTTGGACTACTGGCAACAACGGATGTGTTGCTTTGATGCACGTCGTCGGGTTGTCAGATTGTTGCTTTTTATGTGAAATACAGCTGTGTGTGTGTGGAGTGTGGTGTGTGGGCATACACACACTTGAGGGAACTGGGAACAACCTTGGCCTGGCCAAAAACCTTAAGCCAGATTCGGCGATGCAATTAATACATTTATGGCGCACGCGCTGTCTTGACAGAAATTTAATTTAATTATTAATTCGCAGTGGCCTGCACTGCGGGCCGCGTGGCCAGTCAGCTATTATGCTTATTAAACCAAGCGCAAAGCCAATTAACTTTCACATACACAGACAAATTTACGGATACACACTCACACACACATTTACATAAATACACATATTTATCTGAAGTTCATTTTGGGCCCCGTGCTGCGCTATTTAAGTTGGCTGCCATTATTTGCTCAGAGGCCAGCTTAATTGCGTTTGAGTTGCAAACAAAGCAGTCGGAACCAGCGGCAAGTAGCAAGTGGCAAGTGGCAACAACTGGCAACTGGCAAACAGCAATAGCCATCTTGGCCAACAAGCGTTTTGGGCCAAAAAATACTACTCGGTGCTGGGCCAAGATCAAAGTCAACGTGCCGTGTTCTGTCGCCTTGCAGTCAAAGTTTTCTGGCCCCATTTCCTGACGGTTGCACCTCACGAAACTTTGTCCTTTTGCCGGCGCACTGTGGACTTGGCTAACTCCTAACCCAGTTCAATGCTCCACCTGCACCTCTGTGCACCTCCCCTCTTTGCCCTCTAACTTCCACACCTTAAAATATTCATAATGAAAGTTATTGTTTGCCACTTTGCCACCACGAGTGTGTGTGTATGTGTGTGTGAGTTCGTGTGGGTGTTTAGGTGTGTGCCACGCCCACAAGTTTGTACATTTCTCAGTGGGCAACTTTGATTGTTTTGCGGCCAAGTTCTGTTGACAAGTTTGGCATCGAAAGGATTGTACACGTTATTTGAAAGATGTCAAAGTTTGATTGAGGCACAAATTGTGAAGTAAATTAATTTGAAACATAGCTTAATTGAATTTAATTAATTTGCAACAGTTTCTAGTCAAACATTTAGTTATTCAAAATTGTAAGCAGTATTATTTATTAATTCAAATCAGCTGTCAGTTTGATTGCTCCAATATTTAAATCTGGCAATAAATAAATTTGAAGTTGATTCAGGTAGAAAACATAATCAATTTAACTATAGTATATTCAGCTTATCTAAGTCTTTCTTTAAGACATTTTCTTAGATACAAATTATTCGCTGTATATTTTTCTTCCTTTTGATAAATTGCCTGTGCGTTTGGCTCGACCTTGGAAGTGTCTGGAAAACCTCGCCTGGTTCTCCATATTTCTCGAGGCTTTACGGCTCGTTTATGGCCCACTTGAATACAACATAAAGTCGGGCTATTAAATATAATTGCCTGCAATTTTTACAATCTACTTAGGAAATCATTTTTAATGTGCTTTCAAATGCCTATTCTCTCCCCCCCCCACTCCCCATCACATGCTAATTGAGGACTGTGAAAAGTGTCCACAAAAGTCCGAAACAAAAAGTACAAAACAATAGAGCTTTCCTATTTAAATTAACATTTTGAGTGAATCTAATAAAAATGAAAGAGTCTGCGATAAAAACTGTGAAGCACAGCAAAACAGTTAAATTGTTTTTGACCACGATACAGTCAGTACAGGACACGACACATAACGTGGCACAAACTTGGCCAACTTGCAACCTCAACCAGGTGGGCATAGTTGTAACACGTTCTGGTTCGCTTCGCAGGGTGTTGGACTTTTTTTTTTTATACATGCGGTTGACTTTGGTTTAATGTTTCTTCTTTTCCCTTTTTTTTTGTCATTCTGTACCTTTGTTTATGTGGTCAACAAGAGCAACAAAAGCAAAAGCAACTCTACGACGTCTATATACATATTTTAATGTGCTGACCAGCAAGCGATTCCTTTTGCCGTATTCTAAAGCTGGTCAAAAGGGGCTGCGACTGACTTGAAGCCAAGCAGCAGTGGCAAAAACCAAAACCGGCAAAAAGGCTAAAGGCAAAACACACCCCACCCCACACCACACTCATACACACACACACACAGGCACACCCACATGAATACATACATGAAATTTCACACTCGCTCGGCGAAAGGGAAGCAAAAGTTGAGGGACAAATGCAAATACACAAACAATGACGGCGAGGGGCTACTAAGCCAAGCTAAGAAGGTTTTGGTAAACAAATACATACACAAACACAGGCACAGGCACACACAAACACAGAGAAATACACTTACATACATACATATATAACGTTGTTGTTGGCGTTGCCATTTGGGGACATTCATAGTTAAAATTTGGAGAGACAGCGTCGAGAGATTTGGCAAACAGCAGTGGCTGCTCTCTTTCCCTCTTTCCCCCTCAGCTCCTCCTTGTGGATCCTGTTGCGTTAATCAAGGTTCATACAATCGCCAACAAGAACAACAACAGCAAAAACAACAACAACAAGGCAATGTAAGCACGTGCCAAAATGGACACAACCATACATACATATGTACTTATATACAATAACAAGTTGGTTCTGAACATACTAAATACTCTTCCCTCATACCGAATAACTACAGAGCTTGGTTCCAAGAAATATGTTACTTCTTCACACCATAGAAGAATTATTATTATATGAATTGAAAAATAATAAACAAAACTGACAGTCCTCGTTCAGTATGCCTCAAGTCTTGGCTGTAGAATAACTTAACTTTGTTATTACCAAAATAAATATTTTGCATGGCGAATTTACTGTTGGTTTCATTTTATTTCTTTAAATTTGGTTTTAAAATTTCAAACATTTTTTGTTTTTAATTTACTTACTATTTATACGAATATCCTTACTATTAAATAAGAAAAGTTATTCAAATGAAAGTTTCAGCGCTCTTCCCAATCTGATTATTAATTGAATTGGAATACATTAAAGTTTCTAAGAAATTTCCCTAATCTTCCCTTTCTAAACAATCACTCACAAATTAATTTTGCAAGTCTACATAAATGATCTCCCAAAATGTTTAGCTGCTCCCTTTTACATAAAAAATCAATGGTACACATTGTTGTAAAAGGGTTCTGCTTAAATATACATATGTGTATTAAAAGAAAAAGAATAGAAAGTAGAACATGGGTCCGACAACTGGTCATTTTCACGATTTTGCCTGAAGCTATCCTTAGATAGGGTATCAGAAGTGTAGGTCTATTAAAATCGATTGATTTGTTGACGGTTATGGCCATTGTTGCTGCACTCTACGTATATTATATGGTACATTGTGGATTAATGGAAGCTCGTTAAGGTAATAACAAATAACTGAATGGCACATTATGCAAAACGAGGCCTACCAAAAGCAGGCATAAAGGGCTAATGGCTAATATGAATATTATGCAAGGGTAATAGACCAACTTGTAGGATAAATTGATTACGTAAATATATACGTACTAAAATTTAGTTGTATGACCTAATTATAAGCTGTAGTATATTCATAAATTGACTAGTTTATGTGATTGTTCTATGCTTTTGATATTGGATGCCTCCTTTTATATTAATAGAAGCTTAGACTAAAGTCAAAAGTGAAAATAACAAAAGATTTTTTACAAATACTTTTAAAAGGCAAAGACATTAGAGCAAATGAACAATGAGATTCTGAGCCTGTATAAAAGACATACAGAATTCAATGTTGTTAGTTATGCTATGATTTATTTTAAAAAATATTAGCTACACTTTTCTTTTTAATTATAGTTTATTTGACCATAGATTTTGAATACTATCGTCTAAATAACCTTTATCGGCAAGTTGATCTAGACTGTAAGGTAAGCGACAAGTTCAAACTGTAATCAAATAAAAATAGTTTGTTTTGAATATAAGATTCTGACAGTAACACCATTTATTGATCTGTCATTGGAAACTTCACTACACGTATTCAATTTGGAACTCATGGCATTTTGCAATGTTCGATATTTTGGTGACCTGAAAAACCACTAGAGAATCTAAAAGGAATGTTAGCTATCAATTTGCTGTTGAATGATTTACAAGTGCACACGCACACACGCATACAAAATAGAAAACCGCTAATCGAATTTTCATATTTGTCCACATATATATTTGCAGATTATATGACCCTCATATCGGCCACTTAAAAGCTGCGCAACCCAACAACAACAACAACAACAACAACTAAGCAACAACCAAACAGCTAAAACACCAAAATGCCATCGGCGTAACCAGAAATGCTGCAGTATAATTCAGCGGAACTGAAAATGGGACAATTTGTATATAGATGAACCACAACATGGATGTAGTATTAAAACTTACACACCCACACACTGTCAGTGAGACACGTACATATGTATGTGTATGTATTTGTCATAACCCTATACACAAACGTAGTTAAAACTAATAGATCAGACTGTCCTGACATGTTATTGATTGCAACACAAACATAAAAGATACATTTGTATGTACGTATGAATAAATAAATAGATAGTGCTCCTATTTGGCACATTCTGAACGCAGAGATTCCAAAATATTTATAACTCAAATTGCAATATCAATAAATACATTTTTAATAACTGGCGGCAGCTGTCAACGACATCAGAAAGTTGTCTAACAATTTTCAAATATTCCACACAAAGCAAATATAAATTATTGGAAAATTGCATAACACAACTCTTAAATGTAGTGTGCAAATAGTGCTCTCTCATAGTTTTCACAATTTTTACCAATTGTAAATACTGAAGGGTGTTTTTTATATGCATTTCATTATATTGGTAGGTGGGGATAAGATTCATTGCCTTGGAGGGGGGGATTTCAGAGGAGAAGGGTGAGCCTCCCGACAATAGCATTTAAGTAGGCAGCAAAACAAGAAACTAATGAAATTTGTAAATTATCTAATGCTAGCTCAAAGTAAACGATTGGTGTATCTAATCCGAATATACATACATCTAAATCTAAATCTAAATGATTATAATATAAATTCTATGCTTATGGTATATAAATTTATATATATACACACAATTGACCAAACAAAAGTTAAACTTTATATTTAGCAACTTAAAAGATTATACTCTAAATAGCTGCAACTAAATTAAAGCCAACTGAATAGAATTGTTGAAGCAGTTGAAATCTTTAAGTATCAAATCTCATCTGAGATACATTTCAAATTTTAATATGCATTGGTCTTAATAACACCATCTACTACTGTAGCACCCAAAATTCAAACATTTCAGATTGATTATGTATTAACGTCATGTCGTTATATTTCTAGACTTGTTTCTAAATCTGAAATCGAGAAGATAGCAGAAGGCTTGTTAGTGATACTAATTTTAAAAAGAAAACCCAGAAAATGATACTTTGATTAGCGATTATAAATTAATTACAATATGATGTGTTCTACAAAATATTTTCATTTGCAATGGATGCGGTGGAAAACTCTATCATATATAAAAGACACTAAACAAAAGCCAAAGCATTTTTACATACATATTTTATTTGTAGTTATTCATATTGGCAAAGTTGTACAGTAAAGTATAATCCGAGCGAGTTTTCTCAAATTGATTGATAACTCAAACGAAACTAAAAATGTTTGTCAGACAGAAAAAAATCATTCATCTGTTATGGCAAATTAAAATATTGAGCTGAACACATCGCATATTTTAACTAAGTACTACTTACATACATATATTCTTATATGGTTATGTGAATTGTGTTATTGAATCTTTTGCATGTTATCAAATCGAATCAAATTCATTTGATTCAATGATTTCTGAAACTGATTGTAAATAAGAGAAATAATAGAAGTATGTAACATTCGAAATACAAAGTAAAATATATGATGTGCTTAAGTACTCGTGAATCAACTAAAAGAAATCTAAAGCATTAAGAACACACGGCACATTAACAATATAAGAAACACTGAGTAAATGGATAAGTAAGCAAGTTCCAAGCAAGTCTCACAAATATTCCCACATATACATACAACACACACACACACACACACACACACACACACACACTAGTTCATATTACATCACATCAAATCGCATCGCACATCAATTCAGTATATCCAAAACAATTTAGCAATTAGCATTAAATATTAAAGAACTGTCTGAGCAAATGCAAACTAACTAAAGCGAATGACTAAGCTAAAGAGAAAGCAACACTAAACGAAAACAAAATGCAACCCAAAAAACCAATAGACGTCATCAGCTATACGAGAGTATGTAAAATGAACAAATGTTAAATTCAAGAAAAAAAATAAAAACAAACAAGAAATATTTAAAATTCTATCTCCTGGTGTTATTTAATTTCCTCTTCTTTTTTTTGTACATTCGAACCAGCAGCATAAAAATGCTGGTCTTCTCAAGTTGGGTTCGGAAAAGGGGCTGATCGGGGGAACAGGGGAACAGGGTATGGATGCGTTTGGAACGCATCTCATGCGCCTTTTATTCGAACAGTCAATTGGATAGCCGGAAATGAAAGTGCTGGATGCGAACTATATACATATATATATATGTAGTACACTGCAACTGGCAGTGATTGAATGGGCTCTCGTTATAGGGGTCAGCAAGTAAATAAATAAGTAAACACGAGTACATATATACTCGTATATGTATATAAATACACAAGCAGGTTAAGCGAATTGATTCATTTTAATTGGAGTAACAAAAAATGCACTTAACTTTTGAGTATGCTTATAGTGGGTAGTTAAAAAGGTTTCTGATGAAAATTGAATTTATGATTTCTTCTTTATTTCATAAGTTTTAAAACTCTTGCAAAAGTAAGTTGTCAAAAGGGATTTCAAGTATGTTAATTAGTCTCGTACTGTACAAATAGCAGTTGTGCTTAACGTAAATATTTATAAATAAATAATCAGCTGTAGAAAACACTCCAGAGTTAAAAAATAGAAAGAAGTCATAGTTACAAATACGTTAAACTCCACTACGAAGCATCCCTGTCAATAGCTGAACAAGCTGTTAAATGTAATTAAAATTGGTGTCCCGCAAATGAATTAAATAAATTGAATTAGCCAACAGACGTGAGAAATATGCAAACAGAATGCGTGAAACCGCCAAAAAGAAATGAAGGGAAATAAATAAATAAACCAAGTTAAAAACCCAAATGAAATATGGAAAAAACGCGTGTAAATAGCGCGCGTTTTTTTTTTACCGAGGACTGGGAAAGCTCACACCTAACCTAAAAAAGCAACGACAGGTGCTTAGCAACCCTGTGACTATGCAACTCTATATCTCTCTCGCTCTCTCTCTCTCACTCTTTCTATCTCTCCCTCATTCTCTAGCTGTGTTTCAACGTCTCTATCTCTCTCAAATCCTCATTTAAATGCCGAGCAACAAGCATTTATGTAAATTGAAAATATGCCGAAACGGGGCAGCCATTTAAATTCAATTGTCGGCCGCATCTTGTGTCGCCATGGAAATCCGTGTATGAGTGTGGCAGAGTTTTACAGATTGGAGGTACAGAGGCTGAGGCTGTGACTGAAGCTGAAGCAGGGGAGGGAACAACTCGGATGCTGTGGGTGCACGCAATGAGAATTTATGTATATTTATTATTATGATTACAGTTCAGTCCGAGATCGCGAGCCGTGCAGAACAGTGTAACCACAGCATATATCCACATTCATATTCGGGCATCAATAAGCGGAAAGTGACAGTTTTGGAATTACAAACACACACACACAAACCCACACAAACAAACAAAGACGTCATCATGGAACGCCTGCTGACCATATTCGAAAATGCTGATCCCTTCTCCACCTGGTGGCCCACAATAGCGGCCGTAGTTGTTGGACTTGTGATTACAGTGCGGTGAGTGAGTAAGGAGTGTAGGGAGTGGAGTGGGGGAAACTCATACATTTTCATGAGGCAGCTACGGAAAAGCGTAGCACTAACGATAAGATGTGGACACCCGGGCAGACGCACCAAAAAACTTTTGCCGGACACGTACATCTATACATACATACAGACATATATATAAATGTCGCGCCAAAGTAAAAACTCGCTTTATTCGAAACTTTTTAAGTGGATTTCATAAAGAGGGCGAAGACTTCTATCCCCCCTTTTGCCACCCCTCTCCTATACTGTGACCCCCCAACTGTGCCGCTGAGTGTTCGGATAATATGTAATATCTAAAGATTATTTTTGCGCGTTGCGCTTTGAGCATCGCGGTTTTTGTGGTCTGCGACAGTTGCAGGTGTAAGTGGGGCCCGGAAATAGGGGCGTGGCAAGTGAGCAATGTGCTGCTGCAATTGCAATATGTGGCAAGTGGCAACTGACAACTGCGGCAAGTGCCAAAAGCTGCTGAAAATATTTGTAAAGTGGATTTTCTCAAGTTTCCTAAAAAGTAAATGCGATTCGCAAATGAATTCGGAAATGTTTTGCAAGTAATAGGGAGGATATAGGAGTCAAGTGCCAAATAAGTGTCAACCAATGAAGTGGAAACTCATAATGTACAACCTCCAAACTTACTTGAGCAATTTACAAAATTAACTTTATATCATTTGATAAGTAAGGAAATCCATGAAAAAAGCTACAAACATTTCGGTAACTAATAAATAAGAAAAGTTATTAAAGTCAAAAGCCACGAAATTTTTCAATTGCAATTTTAATTATATACATTTTCTGAATTTCTCTGCATAGAAATCGTGCTCAAAACGTAGAAATAGCGTAACCAACAAATGTTTTTTCGCCGTGACTAGTTTTCCATTAATTTCTAAAAATATTTTGGCCGAAATTCCTTGTAAATTAAAATTGCAGTCCGTTTTAGAAATCATATGAATAATTGATGAAATTGGCAATTTTGCACAGATTTGCATCAAAAATTTTTTGTCGAATTTTACGGTTGGATTTTTTTGCGATTCGGACTCGATATTTATTTTAATAGTTGAGTGAGAAACTAAAGTCAACATTCTCCACATCCCAAATCCAAAATTCATAAGTTATGATGTAGTATTGTTCTAAATTTAAGTTTCTTTAACTTTTTGAGCACCTAAACAGTCATTTCAAAATCGTAATGTTGCAGTAAAGCTTTAAATGTAGCGTTTAACGAAAAAAAATCATTCAAATTTAACATAACTGCAAAAAATTTGAATATAATGATAAGGACAAAACCTACATACTTAACTAAAAAACAAATTAAAATTAGATAATTTAACATTAGTATTGCTGGCTGTTTAATTTCTCAAAGAGCGTAGTTTGGAAGGTATTTATACTTTAGCTTTGCACTGTATGTATCTTTAAGCAACCTCCCCTCGAGTCAATTATTAGGCATTAACTTAATTTACAAATCTCAGTTATATCCATAATTATTCAAGTGCGTATGCTAATCAGCAAACTGATTTCATTGACGCCTATTAAAGCCTGCAGTCACCATATGTTTAAGTCCACATGATGGTTACACATCATTAGGCTTCTGCCACGCCCACGCCCACGCCCACGCTCATACCCATGACCCACTCTCAGAAACTGGTTGAGTTAGGTTGTCCTAGTCTGCTTCTCTATATACTTAGTAACTTTGCCCGCATTGCAGAACCATAATGAGCGGCCAGCGTTGTCCCAACGATAATCAAATCAAGGAGCAAATTGTCGTTGTTACTGGAGGCAACAGCGGCATTGGCTTTGAGATTGCCAAAGCGTTGGGGGCAAGAGGCGGTCGCATTATCCTTGCCTGTCGCAATATGATGGCCGGGGAACGTGCCGCGGCCATTATCAGGCGGGAGTTGGGATGCCATACCCCAATCTCAAGTGATGACAACATAAATCCGGCGGACCGCTACTTTGTGGAGGCACGTGAACTGGATCTATCTTCTCTCCGCAGTGTACATCAGTTTGCCAGTCGGCTGATGGCCGAGTTTGAGCATATAGATGTATTGGTGAACAATGCGGGTGTTGTGTTTGGCGACACACGGATGCCCACGGCGGATGGCTTTGAGCAGCATTGCCAGGTGAACTATCTGGCACCGTTTTTGCTGACTCAACTGTTGCTGCCACATTTGAAACGGTCGGAGCAGGGCAGGATTATATTTGTGTCGGCGCACGCCCATCAGGCGGCCAAAATCGATTTTGACGATCCGCTAAATGTGGGCACGTGGGCGGTCAAATTCCATGCACGCGATGCCTTTGCCCACTCCAAGTTGGCCGTGATTTTAGCCACTCGCTGGCTGGCCAAAGAGCTCAAAGGTAAGTTGGCCACGGGGGATCACTGCAGTGCCCCCATTGCTTGTGGAAATTGAAAAGTTTCTCTGTAAATTATTGAAATGTTTAACTCGACCGTGTGCCATAATATTTTCATTTTTAATAACGTTCTGATTTCCCCGCAGGTACCTCAGTTACGGTCAATTGCTGTACGCCCGGACTTGTGAGAGGCACCAGACACCTGCGAAAGTAAGTAACGAGACCAACTAGAATCAACTAGAATTGAAATCAAAGCCCAGAAATTACCAAAAAAAAAAACAAAAAAAAAAAACAGAAATTCAAAAGTTGCACTCAGCCCTAAGTGCAACTGCAATGGAAACGGCAACGGCAACTGCAACTAAATTTTTAAGCTCATTTCGCGACCGCGCAAAAACTTTTTCCACTTTCATTTGGCTTAACGTGCTCTGTCGAGGGGGGTGGGCGGTGTACGGTACTCGGTGGGAGTGACCCAATGTTGGGTTTGGGTCAGTAAGCGGGTCACGTTGCTGCCATCCAATGTGGCCAAGTACCAAAGTCGCCTGAGCCCTGAGCTTTGAGCTCTGACCCGCCACTTGGCAGTGCATCAAGGTATCATCAAATGCCGAAGGCTAAATGCTAATGTAATTAAAGATTTCAAAATAAAATGCCTCGAGAGCCGATTGACCTAAGAGCTTACTTCAAAACCGTCGAGCCCAAGGTTGGCCTATACAGGTAGCAATCTTATAATTTAAATTATTCTGATTGATTGTGTTGAAGGTCCATAGAGTGTATCTATATTTTTTGATTGCATACATTTTTACAAATCTTTAATTACATTTAATTTAAAATTGAGTTAATGGAGAAAAACAGCATGACAGATTCAAAAAGATAACTTTTACAGATTTACATTCTGCATTTCTGCAAAATTAAATTTACGTCCAGTAAAATTTTACCTGACAGATAAATCCTTAAACATTTGTGAATATTCAAACATTGAAAAGCTTGGGGAAAAAAATTACAAACAATCAGAAAGAATCTTTTTACAGATTTCGACTTCTGTAATTTTGTTAAATCAAAAAAAGACTGCAGTATGCACTTTATAATTTTATAAATAAATTTATAAATAGTGTTAAAAATGTTACAAAGTTTACGTCCAGTTAAACTTTATCTGACATATAAATTTCTTAACATTTTAAGTGAATATTCACTGATTGATCAAACATTGAAAAGCTTGGGGAAAATAAACTAGATACAATCCTAGTGTAAATGTGTAAAAACAAAAAACTGTAACTGAAATATTTGTAACATTAAACATTAATATTTAGGCAATGACAAAAATGGGAAAATCATTTTATCAGGTTAAAATTCCAGACAAGTTTTAATCCCTTCTTATCAGTGTATTGTATTTGTACTTAAGATCCGTTTATTGGTTAGTAGATTACCAAAACTTATGATGTGCTAGCCATTATCCAAAAGCATTATCGCGAGTATTAAAGTGATATAAAGTACTTTAGAATTGTACTTTTGTTGGTCATCTTTTGCTTTCTCTTGTTGGCATTCCACAGTCGCTATGAAAGGTTTCAACATTGTGCAAACAAGCTAAAATCCATTAGGATGGCTGTCAAGGACAGTAGCTGCATAAAGCAGAGCAAAGAACAAAGGAGAAGGAGATGGAGAAGAGAAAGAGCTAGTATAGGAAAAGGAGCATGATGACATAGGCTTAAAGCCTGTGCATGCAAATTGGCTGACAGCGTGTATCCTTTTTGTCACATCCCTTATCCCTTTCCCCAAACTATATACTGCATACTACATACTATATATTGCGTTTGTGTAGAAAAAACTAAATTTGCACAATACACAGAAAAGGACGTGCAAACACGACAAACAGTTGCAAATGGCAAAACAAAATGACTACAAGTTGCAACTGCAACAGCAACAGCAACAGCAACAACGTCAGCAACAGCCACAGCAACAGCAACGGCAGCTGCAAGCAACTTACGAGTACTCATGACGACAGTCCCGCCCTTTAGCATCATCTGCTTAGATAATCGAGCATCGAGTGCCACTTGCAAACACTCTCAGGCCCATACACACATTTGCTCTTGCCACTGCTGCAACTGATGTTCCTGTTGCTGTTGCTGTTACTGTTGCTGTTGCTGTTGCTGCGGCAGCTGCTTATGCAACAAAAGTGTAACGTTATAATTAAAATGCCAAGCACGAGACGCGATTCGTTCTGGAAGCGTAAACCCGAGACCAACACTTGACAATTGCCCACTTCTTTATGGTATACATTTATAGTATAGAGGGCAACTTGTGGTCCTAAACTTTGCCTAGATCGTGCAGTTTTGAATTATTGCTTAGCCGCGCATCGCTGACAGTTGTTGCTGTCGTTGTTGATGTCCTTGTTGTTGCCACCGATGCTGTGTCAGCAAACCAAGTTCAAATGACAAGCGAACATCGTCAACGGCTTCTCTCCCACCCATCCCGTCTGGGGTCCAAATCCCTCTGCAAGTCCATCTTTAAATGATGGGTGCAAAAGTAATGCAAGATTTATTGATGCCCGCATTTTCCGCGACCATCGCAAATCTTCAACATTTTGGCAGTTATAAATTAGACACTGCCACACATTGTGATGCCTAGAAACCAAACTCATTTTTCAACCAATGAAGTCATTCACTATGTCAAATGGTATTCTGCTTATGCATACAGTCAGTTAGTCAACACATATAGAGTTATGAAGACAAATGAAGCTCAGCATAAACAAATGTCTGAAATTTATTGAGATTCAGTCATTTAATAGTTTTTTAGGCTTAATTTGAAAATATCGAATGCCATTTGCATTTAGCTGTCACTTTTATAATAAGTAGTAAGTCAAATTCATTGAAAGGACTCTTACACTCAACAACATTATTAATCAAAACTATTTTATAGAATTAAGACAGTTGTTTTAATGGATAGTTATATGAAATCATAAAGACTCTTTAAACTGATTGTACCTTTTCATATATCAAAGATAACACTTTGATATCAAATGTTGTAAAGTAAATTACAAACCTCGTTATTTGTCATTTACAAGAATTCAACAAAATAAGCTTAATGAATATCTGCTGTTGACGTTCGATTGTTTAGTATGAAATCAGCCAACAAATTTTCAACTATGAGAAGATTATGTTCTCAAATCAGGAACACATATAATTGGAGTCTTCAGTTCACTTAGCACACCTGTATAACATAAATGTATGTGCAACGACACGCACCACAAATTACACAATTCAATGGCAATAATTGAAATATAGTTGTATGGAATGACATGCCATGTGGCAGGCAGCAGGTTCAATATGCTGCCTGGACAGCCGGATAGTTGAACAGTTGGACAGTTGGACAGCCGGATAGTTGGACAGTTGCCACATACAAAAGTTGAGCTGTCAAAAGCCACAAAAGCATAATCCATCATATACACGAAATTGTAATGTCTACACATGTTGAAATCGTATCCAGTTGGCATTGGCAATGCCTATGGAAGGAATACGACTCAGACCAGGTCGAAACAGAAAGAGAAAACATTGTTAACATGCGTCATTACAATTTGCAAAATGACATAGGAGCTGAGCAAATTCTACACTCAGAAAACGAACTTGAAAATTAGAGATTACTTCAGTTTTTTTGAATAATCAATGTAAACTGTATTCCACGCTAGTTACTAAGCAACAAGAAGGATTCGAAAGGCGATGAGCAATAAGGCTATACAGATAACGGAAAGAATAGAAAATATTTTACGATGGTCCGAACAGGTTATATACTGATCAAAAGGTATTGTTTTAATAAATAACTATTATACAATAATAAAAAAGAATAATTTGGCATTTGGCACAAAAAGACACATGTTGGGTAAAAGAAACTTTTTGAACAATGTGCTGAAACACTAGTTTTTTAATATTTTAGAATAGTTCATAGATGAAATTGAACTTGAATATGCATTCGTATTGAACTTTTTTTAGAGCATAGCTTCAGACTTTTTTCGTAAGCTGTGATGAAAACTGTACCTAATGAAATTATTGAATTACATTGGCTTTTTTTCTCAGTGTTCAAATGTTGCATAGTGAAACAAAAGGCGAAACAATGAAAAAAAAAGAAATCAAATGCCGGGGCAAGCGTACAAATAATTTGGACATAAAACGCAGCACCTTGACAGGCGATGTGGTTCGGGGGCAGAGACTCGGAAAAGCGGTGATAGGCACGTGGCACGTGATCTGGGCGCAACGCCAAGAATAAGAGAACCAGAAAACCATGCCACAAACACCCAGAAACTGCTTCGGGCTGCGGCAATAAAACAGCAAATGAACAGCGGAAGTAACATCAAGTGGACGTGTATGAGATGGCCTAGAGTTCACCTACAACTATTTACAAGTGTCTGAGTATGTGTTGGTGTGTGTGTGTGTGTGTATTACTTCCTTGATATACTTATACATATATAGGATACATGTACCTTGCATGCATTTACTTTATGTCCATTGGCTGCCTGCACTTATTCAGCCGCTCCCAGCTCATCCCTTTTCCTTGTTCTTGACGGCGTTTTCAACTTTTTCTGTACATGTTGTGCTTCTCCAAGTAGATTTTCTATTTACAGACTTTGTAGCGCCAAATTGAACTTTTGTTATACTTCAAACATGCACACATTCACCCGTCCAAATGCACACAACAACACCCTCGGCATACAAGACCTTCTAAGAGATAACTCTTTGACTTTCGTTGCTTTTCTGGCTGGCAGGCTCGTATCTGTTGAAACAGCTGTCAGCTATGTGCTGCACTTTTCCATGTTTGTCCTCGTTCCCTTCCTTCTCCGTCTTGGTCCTTCCCCTATCCAGTTCAGTTGCTTGCAGCATCCTTTCCTCCTGCGGCGGTCAAGGCTTGGCAGAGCCAAGAATATGCTGCCTGTCAGTCAACCAGTCAATCAGCCAGATTCTTCAAGTTATTTATTGAAAGACAACTGCTTGGTTTCTACTAAATTCCAGTTGCTGTCTATCTTATCTAACTGTGAACAAATTAAAGAATTACGAAGTGAAAATAGATTCAAAATGATTGCAAATACAATAACTATTAAGTAGTATTAATGAAGTTCTTCTTAAATGCTGGAAATTATCAATAAAAATGAGTTCCAATTATCATTCCAATAAATCATCTTAACTGAATATATTTCAAATGCTTATTCTGGGTATCTAACTGAAGAAAAAGTATAAATCCCAATTAGAAATAGAAATGCATATATCATCTTAACTGAATTTAGTTGAAAAGCTTTTTGTGGCTATTTAACATAAGAAAAGTTTAAGTCTCAATTAGAAATAGAAATGCATCATCGAATTAATCCAAAATTTTACTTTATTTAAGCAATAAATAACTTGTAATTAAGAACTCGAGCTCAATAAGAAATGTAGAAATTATTTTAAAAATTTATGATACTAACCTCTTAGTGAACCAAAGTCTTAATTAATATAAGTTAAATTGTATTATTTAAATATGTGCATAATATTATTTTACAAGCGTGAAAAACTTGTTCTTGGAATTTAACTGAAGATAAAGTACAAATCTCATTATTAAAGATACTTTTCGGATAGTTGCCCAAGATGAATCTACCAAAAATTTTACATAATTTAAGCAAAAATAACTTGTAATTAGGAACTTGAGCTCTGGAATTATTTTCGCTACTTAACAAATGTAGCAAGAATTTTAGAAAGACCAAACACTAACTTTTTGTTCAAAGTCTAAATTAATATGTACTTATATAATAAATTATAATACACATATTTGCATATATGTGCAATTTCATAAGTTTTGAAAAGTTGAGCCAGAAAGTGCTTCGCAGGTAGTTATTACGAAACCATTTATGAGGAGTATGTTTTCTGATGAGCTTTTCACACGAAACATTTTCCTGTAATCAACTGCAGTTTTCTGATACTCTTCCCTACTTAATGATTGATAAAGGAAAATTAAAATTATATAAGATGGTTAAATTCAAGGCCATAACTATCTAAGATGAACCAATCAAAAATTTTACATTAATAAGTAGGTAGGAAATCGAGATCTGAAATTATTTACATTACTTAAATATAGCTTTAATTGTAACTGTTATTAACTTTCTGTTGAACCAAAGTCTTTATTAAGATAAATTAAATTATACTTTTTATTAAATATATGCAGAAAGTACTTTGCAGGTATTGAGAAACCATTTAAAAAGAGTATGCTTTCTGATGCGCTTTTCACACGAAACATTTTCATGTAATCAACTGCAGTTTTCTCTGATGCTCTCGGATGGGTCGATGGACGTGAACTTTGTCTGGCTTAGCGGTTCATGCAGCAAGCCCTACGGGTGCTTAATGCGATTCAGAAATGCATCTAAAGAATTAGGAGTGGAGGAGAAGGGCAGGGTGGGGGTAGCGGGAAAGGGAATGATAGTCGTGGCAAGGGCAGTTTTAAAAGCGTTGCAACACTCTCTGGGCAACGGTGAATGAAACCATTTATGCCCCAACAGGGGAGACGAAGCCAACGAGAGACAGAGCCGGATAGACACACGCACACTTTAACACGCTTTTGTGTGGCTGCATGTCTCGGTGTGTGTGTGTGTGTGTGTGTGTGTGTGTGTGTTTTTGCAACACCGTATACTATGAAATGAATGAAAATGAAAAGCAGTTAATGCTCAAGTCACGGAAAAAGCGTAAATGGAAAAGTTAAACGCATTAATTATTTATTTATCGTTTTATCATGTTCAAGTGTCGGTGAACCTGCACCATTGGACGCCATTGTAAGCGAATGTTGGTAGCAGCAACGATACAAACAACATACAACAGCAACAACAACAACAACAACAAGGAAAAACAACAATGACAGCTAAGCAAATTGGGCGCGAGTTGGTAATCCTCCTTTTGAAAAGGCAGTTGCAGCCTCGCTATAATTTTCAGTACTTAAAGTTGACCGTAGTCAGAGAATGGAATGGGATTTATATAATAAACGTGGAATTTAAGCTCGTCCTCCCAAAAAGGGTTCTTGTTTTCTGTCCGTTGTCACCACAGTTAAAAATGTAATTAAAACAATGACAAATTAAATTCTTTTGAAAATCAAGCGCACTGTCCTGAGATTAACAATGGCCAACCCAGCTCGAACTTTGATAGCTTGAGCTAGGATAATAAATTAAAGTTGACAAATTTGCATACTGTCACTTAAGAAGTACCTCATATTTAAGTAACAGATTTTGATTCCTTTTATTTTTGTTACAAATATTTGATCAGCAAACAACATTTCATGTAAACACATTGAATAGAAGAGTATATGAAATTCGCCTTTGTTTTAATTTCTTTACGTTAAGCTGTTAAAGTTTACAAGTTTCAAACGAAACTCGTCGTCATTTTGTAATCTTGTTGATCCCCGGTTAGCTTTTTATACCCTGCATAAATTGGGAATAGTGCTGAAAACAGTTTGTATTTAGCAGGATAAAAACAAAGTCTGTGAAGGACATTAAAATTCTTTATTTCTCATCAATTTCACACAAAAATTGTTTAAGTAGAAAATAGTAAAATACTTTGCTCTCATTCTGCACATATATTCAGATAAATTTTTAACCGATCATAAACTATATAACAGACATATGGTATCCCCCAGTCGACCTCTACTAAGTATTTGTCTTAAGTTTTAATTACAATGGAAATGAAATTAGTTAACTTTTGCATTCTTTTCGCGCACAGCTCACCACTAATGTCGGCAATTAGCGTTAAAGTGATCACCTACCCATGGATGTGGCTGTTCATGAAGAACCCATTCGAGGGAGCCCAATGCGCTATTCGCCTGGCGACAGATCCCCAGCTGAAGCAAGTAACCGGGGAGTACTTCAAGTGAGTTGGTATTTCCGTTACCGGCTGCTGCCGCATTAGCTGCACTTTGTTTCCTTTTTTATGCCACATTTCTTGACTACTTGCAGCGACTGCGAAATTGCGACAACTTCGGAGACTGGCCAGGACAAGGAATTGGCCAAGAAATTGTACATGCAAACCATAGAAACGCTTCAGCGCGTTACCAAACTTACTGTCGACAAGGAGGCGTGCTCCATAGAATCTGGCACGGAGGAGGCGGAGGATAAAAAGGCACAGCTCCAGATTCAGAATGGCAACTGATTTATGTGAGGCACGCGGCCTGGCATAGACGAAGTCTGCAACTGCATCGTCTATTTGCATTTGGTTTAACAATTGCCGCATTAGGCAGTATGGCCCAGTCCCCCAAGCTGGGCACTTAGAGCCGCCCCCCTTTTTGTGGGTCTGCAACTGAAGTTAAGACTGCCTCTGTGTTTAACTCTTAGAAATATATGTAAATTTAATGTGCGAGTAGCCAGAATTTGCTGATTTTGTCATTTATTTTATACTTATTTTAATTTTGATTTCCCAAAAAAAAAAAAGGTTAATGCATGAATCCGTCATAAGCACAGACATACGACTTACGAAACGCGCTCAATTAGAAAATCAGCATATGTTTTGTTCTGATTTGGGTACTCTTTATGATGCCCTTTGATTTTTGTTTTATGAATATATTCAACGCATTTTAGAGTTTCAACATGGCGAGCAGCAGACCGTAATACGAATGTACTATATCTTATTGGAATGTTACTCATTAGAATAAATAAAATAAAAAATGCAGGATCGAGTAATGTATGCAGCAAGGGAAAAAATCAATTCCCATTTTCTTTTTATATTTTAAATATATTTAAGAGTATTTAAGGCCTTAATGCTGATTGAAAGCGTTCATACGTCTTATAGTTATATTATTTATGTTTGCTAGTCAAACAAATGAATGTGTGAGGACGAGTGTGTAATTTCAGATTGCTAATTACAATTAACAACTCTGGCTCCTTCTTTTTCTCATTTTCTATTTAGATAGCTGTGTGTCTCTGTCGTTATGGCAACTAGACAACAAGAGCCAACAAACTGTTGCTGTAGATTAGCCAAACAGACAAACAGACAGGCGGAAAACAACAACTGACCGCATGCTTATGTATATATACTTATATAAAATACAGGGCCAATTATTTTTTGCTCATCTAAAACCGATTTCTATTAGAGCATGTGTGCACAATGCGTGGCAATGCAGAGAACGTGAACGTGGACGTGGACGTGGACGTGGACATGAACGTGAACATAGAACGTAGGATGACAAACTCCGCTTTGTATTCAATGGAAAATCTCTTTATTATATTACGTGCGTCGCTAGGAGACCTAGAACTCCAAAAGGTTTGACAAACACTCAAACCCAACCGAAGCTGGGGCAGCGCCATGTGTTGCTGCCACAATTTGACGCTTCCTTTTTGTATTTGCTTCGTGTGCCAGTTCTATTTTTCTGCGCTCAGTAATTGTATAGAAATGAAAAGCTCTAAGCGTGGAAAAACGATTACGTTCTTGCCTTTTCAACATTTGGCGAAAGCTTCACGTTTCCGGTTACATTTCCGCTTAGGCGAGCAGTTTACGCGCCTCAATTTAGGTGCGAGAAATTCAAATATTGCCCCCTAAAAAGACAATAAAATCAGAAAACTCTCTTAATTTCGATCAATTAACATTTGCTACATTAACTGCATTTCAATATAATAATAATGCAAAAATAAGAAAATATTGCAGGAATGCATGGCTTACGTTGCGTATGCTTAATTTTCTTCAGTGTATGCTAAAATGAAAAGCTTTGCGCGACAAAAGAGAAGAGACAAAAGCGTTAGTGTACTACTCTCTCTTCAAGCTCAAAAGAGCACACCAAAAGCTTTGAAGCTCTTTGTAACTTTTTCAACTATACAAAATACTACGCATACGCATGGTTGCCAAATATTAGAGATAACAATATATAAATTGTATATATAATAAATATAATGAAATAAATAAAAGATTTAAATTGAAAGCCAAAATGGTAACAAATAAATTTTAAATATTTTTATAATAAAGATGAGGTTCATCAATATGTTATTTACATAAGCAAACAGAAACAATAATATATTATAATTTGTCAACCCTGTTGAGTGTGTTCTCTTAAGTGTGACCACAAACTCTCTTCTACACATGCGCCGCTCTCTTTGATTACAACTCCAAAGACACCTGTGAAAGCTCGTAATCGAATTTGGCGGCTATATAATGCCGACATAAACAAAAACCGAAAGAAAAAAGAAATCCAAAGATACAAGTATAGAGACAAGAGGCAATGCCAAATGATATAAATAAACAGAAGAAGATGCAATTAAGGAAATGCGTCAAGAAACAGCCTATTAGAGGCAAACATTACAAACATTGCGTCAACATAAACAACAAATGGCACACTCTTCTCTGACTCTTCTTCAGACTCTTCTTGGAAGCCCCACTGAGGCATGTGAGCATAAAAACAAGTGAGAATAAGTGAGCGTTGGGAGCGTTGGGAACGTTATGCCCGAGTTGAAATAAAATGATGCTTTTGGTTTTTGATGGCGTTCGGCTTCAGTTTTTGTATCAGTTGCGCGGCAAACGAGCCAAAGTACAAACGTGCGAATTATCCTCGTTAGTTGTGGCACATTGAGGACAACGTGAGCGTTAACAACGCGAACGATGCTGCCACAACGGTCGCGTTAACAGTAGAAAAATTTAAAATTCTAAGGAAAAGCGCCTGACGAAAAATGGGCCACGAGTGAAGGTGTGTCGGTTGTTTCTCTCTCTCTTTCTTACACACACTCTCTATACCAGTGTGTGTGTGTGTGTGTGTGTGTGTTGGCACTGCATATTAATTATTCAAATTAATTGCAAGAAATACGCTACAAGTGAACTATAAGCTACATACATATTTCATATATATACAGAGACATTCGAACTGAATACTATAAGGATATAATTATAGATTTGTATTTTTGGTTGATATCAGCAGATTTAAATAAGTAAGCAATGTTTTTTTAAGACAAGCAAGTACTACAGAAAGAACGAAAAATAAACGAAAAATAACAAGAATATGCACAAGATGAGCTGACTTTATAAAGCAAGATTTTTGTTGTCCTTTTTTTTCTGTTTGTTATTGTTTTCGTTGGAATGAGCTGCCTCTCCGAATCTACATACTTACGAATACAATGTGTCATTTTATTGGGCATTTGTTGTTGTTGGCGTTTAATATAAATGTTTGTCTGCTCCGTTTCTATTGCCTTGCCTTGAAGGGGAAGCTTTAACACATCTCCAACATGTCCATCTTCATACAATTGGAGCGTGGCTAGAAAGACAAACAAATAAAGAAAACACGTTCAAGTTATTCCTTGGCCTTGGTATTTATGACCAGCGCGTCAGCCTGGCGTATACTTGACATGAGTTCTCTGAAATGGATTTATGAGTTCAGTCAGTCTTAGTCCCAGTCCCAGTCCCAGTTTCCCATCGTCCCTTAGTTTGCTTGTTTTTTTGCCTCCCATTTGGGTCGTTTTCCTCTAATGGCTTTTTTGGCTTCTGTCCCTGATGTTGTTGCTCTTGGCTCTTGGCTGTTGCTGATGTTGCTGTTGCTGCTGTTTAGTCTCCACCCACAATGGAATTTGAACTTGTCGTGGCCTGGCAGCATCTCACTCTCAGTGGCCCCATTATCACCTTGCTAATTATCTATCGATGATGATGCCATTGCCATGCGCCCTGCTGCCCGCTTTCTGTCGCCTTATCAGCCCAGCCAAAACGGTCGAAGTTTTATGCCTTCTAAGTATTTAATATTTATTATTTGCATTTCATTTCTGTTTGCTTTATATGAAATGAAAATCTAATAATATTCCAACAAATAAACATGTTAGCCCGGTCGACTTTGGCACATGGGCATGGGACATGGCAACAACAACAAAACACAAATAATGGATAAAACCTCTCAATGTCCTTTACTATTGTGAAGAGCAAAGCAAAGACTATCCACATACATATGTATACACAGTAAAATCATTTGAATTGAGCTAAGCGATTTACAAATTCCTAAATGACATTTTCCGAGCTTAGATTGCGCATTCCTCACAAGTACACGACTTTCAGTAAATACTAGACAATTCTATTGAGCCAAATCTACGTCTAAAGATGATAAGAGTGATCAGCTGATTTCCGATCCACAAAATACTCGAAAAGGCAGCTTAGAGAGTAAAAAATAAGTAGAATGTTCTAAGAAACAAATGCCAGAAGAAGAAACAATTAAATAAATATACCGAATAATAAAGTCGGGATTTCCGGCATTAAATCAATTTAAAAGGCTTTAGATCTTGGGTGATCTCAGACTTTATGAAGTCGAATTCGAAATACTTGATTTAAGTATGGCTTTTTCATTTCAATCTCAGCAAATATTTTAATAAAAAGAATTTTTAATTGAATCAAATATATACTTTTTATACTTTTTTGCCAATTTTTGTGTTGAGTCATCACCATTTAATTCCCATATAGTCTTAATTTAATCCAAGTACATATGTACTTAAAAAATTCAAGCTAAAACCTACTGTTTTAATCTTGAAACTTAGAATGATTTTATTTTCGGTGCAGGTAGTTCAAATGAAATAAATTAATTGAATGTATTATCATTATTAAAGATCGGTAATATGTATTTAACAGAAATACAGAAATTTACTTTCCAATTCTAATATATTATATGTAGAATCCATTTTACTGAATCTCCCAAAAGTAGACTATCCATAACGATTCCATTTATCAATGTCGAAAAATTATACCAAAATTTCGAAATAAAAATTGGGAAATCAAAAAAACTAGGAAGCATTTCAAAAATATTTCTGATCTCGGCCTTTGAACTTTTGTTAACTATTTTGGTTAAGTTACAGATTAAATTTAAAAAATTATCCGGCATGTACTAACATAAATTTGAGTTCCTACCTAATTTTCAATTTCAATTTCGAGACTTTAGTATTCTGAATATTTTTCATAGTTGAATTTCCTAATTTATTATTCCTTTCTTCCTCCTCGTATTGGTTTCTTGAAATGTAATTCTACTTATGTATGTTTTTCGTTGGCTTTGCAATTCGTAAAAATCTATTCTGAATTAGCATGAGGTACCTTGAGGTTTGTAACAATTTCAACTATATTAATTAATTAATTAAGTAAACAGAGATTGAAATACAACAATTGGAATTAATTTTTTCGGCACGTGACCATCTCTAGACAACAACTGAATGTTGTACTGTGTACAATGAAAATCGCTTATCAGCCACCGCAGGTAGTTTTCGCAAGGCCTTGACAATGACAACCAAAGAAAATGGGCGCATAGAAAGGGCGTTGAACAAAAGAGAATAGGTGCAAAATTGAAGCGGCAACGCCAAGACAGCAACAACAACAAGAACAACAACATCAACAATGTTAGTTGATAATTTGAAGGCAGAAGGCAGTGGCTCTAACAGCGGCAACGGTCGTTACAACAATCCAAACAAAGGAAACAAACAAACAGGCGAATATTATGGGGAGAAGAGCTATAAACTGATGGGGAAGAGAACCAAAAGAGGGGGTGGGTGGAAAGGGGAGGTTGTGCTGGGTCGAATGCTTTGGTTCATGGCACACACACGTACTCAAATTCTCTCTCTTGCTCTCTCTTTCTCTCGCTCTCTCCCTCTCTTTCTCTCTCCCTCTTGTGTGTGAGAGTATGTTGTAAAACGGGTTTTGAGTTTGCTTTTGCCACTGTCGCTGTCGCAGTCGCTGTCGCTGGCGTTGCCTTTCAGTCAGTTGGCCAAGTCAGTTGCTCTTTTGGCTTAGTTAACTCAGAACGTGCCGCGGCGACAATGGCAACAACTTTAAATTGCAACGAATAGAATAACAACAACAACAACAACAACAAGAATAACAACAACAAAAAGCGACTGACAAGATACATCGTCATAACGGGTTAGTCACAATGCGTCAGTATGGCATCCATTGATGCTGCCACAAAATATATTGAAGGATTTCAAGTGCATTTTAAATAACCAATTACATATTTAAACATTATACAAGTATCTACATATATTTATGTACATATTTTTAATTATAATAGCAAAAATAATTGAAAGTATTTGAATGTGCGGCAGCTGTTGCTCAGTGTTATGTAAATGTCAAAATTCAAAGCAGCTTGTTTCCCATGGATACCAATAAGATTTAATTCCGTATCTGTGTGAACGAGTGTATGTGTGTGTGTGTATGTGTGTGTGAGTGCTTAGCGCGTGTGTGTAAAATGCCAGAATTGGCTTTGGGTTCACTGCTGCGTCATTTGCTGCTCAAATTCTTTCAGACACTTCAAGTGTTTCTAACTGTTACCAAAGCCTCGGCCAACTTCAGTCCAGCAGCTTCAATTGAAATACAAGACGCACTTGGCTCGATTCCTACGCGTTTATCCCTCTGGCATCTGGTAACAACAACAACAACAAAAAGAACAACAACAACAACAAACAACTTTACAGTCCATACACCTACTTAAAAATTTAGAAAGTTGCTTGTCTGCCACTCGCTTGCTTGAGTCTTTTTCTTGACTTGGCTTTCATTTCTTTGACTTGGGCTTGTTGTCTTCTAAATACACACGTACATATGTATGTACATATATCAGAAAATATGCATGTATTTTATGTACTTGCCCTTTTCGTTTACCTCTCTCTGCATTCTTTTCCCCAGCTGCTCACTAATTGCTTTACATCAATATCTTACATTTTCCTTAAAGCCATTTTATAATTAAATTGAATTTCTTTAATATTAGCCCGCGTTAAATATTTATTCCAGCTTGAAGCAATATGCACCTTGTCTTATACATATGTCATCTAACAATTAGCAACCGGTTTTTTAATAAGCTCAATTACTTTTTTCTAATGTGAATATATTTGAATACACTCGTAGGTATACGACGTTATAAAATTGCCTTTTGAATGCACGCGCACATTATTTATAGCTCTATTGTTTAAGATACACATATCATGACCTAACATACTAAATTTTTCGAACGAACTAGCTTAATACATTGCGCTTCGTCAGATAATGATAGATAACTAATTATAAATTAATTAATAAAACAATTGACTTTTGTAGAGAACATTCTTGAGAAATGTTTGTAACTTTTAATTAGAACTAATAATAAAACTATGTAATACCTCTTCAATTTTAAATATACATATGTGAATGCGAATACTTATTTATAGTGTTCATAGATAGATGGTCCAGTTATACAAATGCTTAGCAGTCTTAATATTATAATTCATCTTTCTAAACTTGGAATCCTCAAATTTTCTACTCGTTTTTCTCCATTTATCTATTAGAACACAAAGCAACTATTGCACTCTACATAATACAATACAAAATCCAAATATAATATGATTGTAGTATAGGAATTAAGAAGTATAAGCCAGACAGTATTTACTTTGATTTTTATTTGATATACCATAATTTGATTCTGCTTTTCTGTGGTTTGATTTAATTTTTAAAACCTTTTATTCCATGACTTTGGCCAATGGGCAATAAAATTGTATATTGTTTTCAATAAAACAGGCGGGCATTTGAGAGCAGTTGATAGCGAAAAAAAGTCAATAAAAACTAACCAATAAAAAAACTGTTTTATTTAAATTTAAATTTCAGTTATTTACAACCCGTAAATGGCTGTCTAGCAAAACGCCTATTATTAACCGCGACTGTCTGCGCTAGGGACAGTAACAAACCGCAACCCGCCGCAAAAACTGAATCCGAAGCCAACCGTAAACTTGCATTAAAACGTCCAGCAACAACAACAACAGTAACAAGAGCTAGAGTGAAGCAATAACAATAAGAGCCGTAAACACGAAAAACAGTACAAAGTTATTTCGTCCTTGGCATTTGCGACGCCATCAACTAGAAGAACAAGACAAGAAGGCAACGAGGAGGAGCAGCTGGGTTAGAAAACGAAATTTTTTATTGAGAAATCAACCCAACTCCAAAGCCCGGAGAATCCGGGAGCTGGACAAAGCCAAGGCTCAATCGTGGCCCAAAGACATCAACACCACAGCAGCAACGGCAGCAGCAGCGGCGCTGGCAGCGGCAGCGGCGTTGGCAGCGTGCCTGTCATCATGGAGGGGCCAGAGGTAACATTCCTCTTTCAATTTGGCAGCATACGCGATGCAGTGTGTGTGCCAGTGAATGCATTGACGCTCAAATCGCTCAAGGATTTGGCATGCGACTTCATAAACACTAAGGTAAGTTTTTTTTTGCTGTGACCCCTTAAATGGGTCGCCATCTGCCAACTTAATTATGCAAAAGCTAGACCAGAGTATGTCAATATTTTCACTGTCCGCACAAGCGGAACGCGGTCATGTCAACAGTCCATCGTTAGCCAAGTCCCACTCGGCTCATCGACTCCCCCATGGACTCTAATGTTTGCCTGTCGTCCATCCGTACACATCTATGTATGTATGTATGTATGTGCACGCGTGTATACGTAATAAATTTATGTGCGCACAATAATTGCTTAATTTCATTAAGTAAGTCAAAGTTGCATACTCATACATATAAATATATTTATGTATATATGTATGTATGCATAGATATATGGAGCTTTCTATAGTGCGTAGTTATCCATGACCAATTCAATTAACCAGCTGCCAGCTGCCAGCTGCGTTACTAGATCCTGCTTTTAGTCCTTCTTTCCCTACTCCTCGCTCCGTATCAGGCTACGGAATTTAGCTTGGCTTGTCGGTGACACGTACTGTGGCCTTTGTGGCAGCTTAGTTGAGCTTTGACAGCTGCTTCCGCAGACACCAGTATCAATTTTCAATGTCCACACCCAATAATGGGCTCCATTGACTATGTGACGAAGTTGGTTAAACTATCAAAAAAGGCATATACAATTTACTATACTTGTTCTAACTTTAGTTCCACCTAAGTAGTTTAAATCTAATGAAGTAAAAAACTTAATTTATTAAATTATTAAATGATATATGTAAAATGCACTTTCTCTTTAAAAAATTTAATTTAAAAGACAGTTATTAAGATTTGTTGAAGGGTATTTGAAACGAACCATGTCAAATTCAGAATTGATTACACATAACTTAATTGATATCAATATCACATTTGGTAAATATTGCTGACAGACTATCGAATATCTTTTGAATCTTATCGCAGAATCAATTAAGATACGATATGATAAGAGTGTGATAACAGAGCCATATGCAAAATGAGCGTTAAATGAAGCAAAACATCGAAATGGACATTATCTATGTGTTCACTGTTGGCATTGGCGTCACTAACACATTTTCTGATATTTCCAGATACCGGATAGTGGACTGACATATCTGTCTGAACGCATTCTCCTCTTCATTCACGACTATAGTACACCCAATGTGCTGCACATAATCAATTCCGCAGCGGAAGTTGTGGACGAGACATTGGTGGAAATTGTATTAACAGCGAGTCGTAAGTATTCAATTCCTGTGGTCAAAGCACTTTACCCATTTAACAAATGTCATTACCAATACAAAAAAAAAAAAAAAAACCCGTCAACAGCCATACTCTATCCGACGTCGGAAATGCCAACACTGAAGCCCCACAGCCTCAATGTGCATTCCTATAAGGCGCCCACATTCTGTGATTTCTGCGGTGAGATGTTGTTTGGTCTGGTGCGTCAAGGACTCAAATGCGATGGTATGTATGCTTGACAACTGACACTCGAACACACACACAAACACACACATACACCCACAACCACATCCTTATCTACACCCACATTCTCACACACACACACACACAGTCATAAAAACTAACTCGTAACTCGCTTGTGGTCGTCCGTATATAATCCCCAACAACCGCTTTCATCACAGGCTGCGGTCAGAACTATCACAAACGATGCGTGGTGAAAATACCCAACAACTGCAACCGCTCGAGTGATGCCACATCACGACGCTCGTTTACGTTGCATCCACCCCGCAGCCCATCCGGAAGCTCACAGCAATCGCTTGTGTCCAACGAGGAGTCGACGGGTCGCAATGACTCAAGCAGCTCACTGGTAAAACGCATGTCGGATCTTATGAATGATATTATTAAGAACTAAGACAGCTATTATACTCATACTATACTATACAACTTCTGGGATCCAGTTGTAGTTGAAGCAAGAATAGTAATGTTAGTTTTTAAAGGTGAATGGGGCTCCCTACGAGTGTTTCAAATTGTACTTAATTAGCTCATTGATTATTTTTTATTTATTTCTCAACTGTATTATTTTCATTTGAATAAACTTTCATTTTGTACAATAGCTTCTCATTGACTTTTATTTTAAATACATTTAAATACTCGTAGTGGGACATTTTCAAATGATAGACCAGTTAAATCTTTTATCCGATTTCCCATAGTTATAATGTGCTATAAAGAATGGATTTTGATAAAGTTCTAAAATAACGTGAATCCCTTAAATGAACTTCAACTTTTATTGAACTGTAAGGAACTTAGCTGTAGATTGAGCATTATAAAACATTTATCAGAATACAGAAATTTTCGAAAGTGAAGTAGTGCAAGATCAGGACTTTCATTTTTAGAATATAGAAATATTATAGAGTATTTTTAAAAATACTCGGTGCTAACTCTTTTTCTTTTCGAAAGATAATAATGCTCCTTGTTATGAGAAGAGATACAAGATTGACTTTTATAAAATGCTTTTGATAATTGTCTATTGATTGTTTTCAATTCTTAGAACATTCCCGGTTATTCCACGCGTCATCAGCGAACTCACTCTGCAAGCAGTCGAAATGGTCTCACAGTGCTGAGGATTCCACATACCTTTATGGTGCATACCTATGGAATACCCACAGTTTGTCAATTGTGCAAGAAGCTACTGAAGGGTCTGTTTAAGCAGGGATTGCAATGTCGTGACTGTCAGTACAATACTCACAAGAAGTGCATGGAGAAAGTGCCACAGGACTGTACAGGAGAGGCGCAGATGAGTCAATTGCAGGCGGAGATTAGCGATGGAACGCCACGAAAGGAACGTGACAATTTCTTTCGCGAGGAGTTTGATGACAGCGACTTTGAGGATGGCCCTGCACCACAGACAGAATTTACCAAATACAACAAAGCCACTGGAGGTACAAATCTGGTGGCTGGGCGACCACGTGAGGCGCCCAAAGCTCTAACAAATGCCCAGAACTCACCGCCAGAGCTGGTCAATGGTGCCATGGACGATGGAAGTGCTAGAGGTGATACCAAATCAAGTGATGGCCAGTCAGAGCAATCGCAATCCTCATCATCCTCCTCACCCAGCGCAAACATTCCTCTAATGCGCATTGTTCAGTCCGTGAAGCACACCAAGAAACGTGGAGGTCAAGCTATAAAAGAGGGCTGGTTGGTGCACTACACCTCCATGGACAAGGCTCTTAAGCGTTACTATTGGCGTCTGGACTCCAAGACCATTACCCTATTCATTTCGGAGCAGGGAAGCAAGTACCACAAGGAACTGCCACTGGCAGATCTTCTGTCCATTGAAACTCATCGTGATCCTCGAACTGACAGCAACTACTGCTTCGAGCTGTGCACGGCCAATCTCAGCTATTATGTGGGCCAGGATCCACAGCTGGGTGTGGGGGAGGATCATGCCGTGCGTCTGCCACCACCAGATAGTGGCATCGGTGCCGACATAGCCAAGAGCTGGGAGACGAGCATTCGCCAAGCTTACATGCATGTGACCAACACCCGTGAGTTGTGCTTAACTTTGAGTAATCCTTAATCTTAATTCTGATCCTTGATAACCACAGAATGCTGCGAATCGGAGGAACAAGTGCAGGATATGGGACAGCTGTATCAGATCTTTCCCGATGAGGTTCTTGGATCTGGACAGTTTGGTGTCGTCTATGGTGGTGTCCACAAGAAAACAAAACGTGAGGTAGCCATCAAAGTTATTGACAAGCTGCGCTTTCCCACCAAGCAAGAGGCACAGCTGAAGAATGAGGTGGCCATACTTCAAAATATAACCCATTGTGGGGTTGTTAATCTCGAGCGTATGTTCGAAACGCCAGAGCGCATCTTTGTGGTAATGGAAAAGCTCAAGGGGGACATGCTGGAGATGATACTTTCCCATTCACGTGGACGACTCAGCGAACGGGTCACCAAATTTTTGATCACACAAATCCTTATTGCGCTCAAGTATCTTCACTCACAGAACATTGTGCACTGTGATTTAAAGCCGGAGAACGTTTTGCTCTCCTCGGATGCAGAATTTCCCCAGGTGAAACTCTGTGATTTTGGCTATGCCCGCATCATTGGCGAAAAGTCCTTTCGACGTTCAGTTGTCGGCACACCCGCCTACCTGGCACCGGAGGTACTGCGGAACAAGGGCTACAACCGCTCCCTGGACATGTGGAGTGTCGGTGTTATCATCTATGTAAGCCTCAGTGGCACGTTTCCCTTTAACGAGGAGGAGGATATCAACGATCAGATACAGAATGCTGCTTTTATGTATCCACCAAATCCCTGGAAGGAGATTTCCTCAAATGGTAAGCCAAATCCGTTTTTATATGAAATTCTTTCAATTTAATAATACCCATTAACTGATTACTAGCGATTGACCTCATCAACAACCTGTTGCAAGTGAAGCAGCGCAAACGTTACACTTGCGACAAGAGTCTTATGCACTATTGGCTGCAGGATAAGCAGACCTATCGGGATCTGCGTAACCTGGAGACACAGGTGGGACTGGGACGCTACCTCACCCATGAAGCCGATGACTTACGCTGGGACAGCGCTGGCGATATTTGACCTGGACATGCAACCAGACCGACCAATCCCGAACTGATGCAGCCACTCAGCAGCAGCCATAGCGTGCCCAGCGAAAGCTATCCATCCCCATCGAACTGTGCCGGTTGCCATCGTCTCTCCAGTTCACCCAAAGTGGAGGCCATTGGTGACAAGGCGATTAAATGGATGCGTTTTCATCTTTGTAAGCACATCAAATAGCGTTCATTCGTCGGATGCACATGCTCGTCATAGCTTTTTTCTGATATGACTGTAAACTATGGGAAATTTAAATTCGCAACCAGTTCATAATATTATAAATCTTCAGCGATCTAGTTACAATTCAAATTTTAGATAACTACTTAATATAATTTGCATTAATCATATTGCTGCACTGGCGCTTTCTCGATGTGTCTCTTATGATAAATATTTCTCATGCTTTTCCAGATAACTTTTATAACTGAAATCTCTGTGCTAAAATTTTCTTAAGAATCAAAACTAGTATATAGCGTAAACCTAACTAATTGCAGTACTTAAAAAATATGCATGCATACATACATATATTATTATATATAGACCAGCGGCCCAAAACCAATTACAAAGAAACATATGCAACGCTCAGCTGTACTCGTTCTTTAGAACCAATTGCAATTTATAAAGAAAACAACTAAAACAGCAACAACCAGAACAACAACATAGATTAATAAATGAACAAATAAGTAAAGCTTGTAAATGCATTTCTTGTTTATCCATGCCACACATCGCTAAAACTCCACTTAGTGGAACGGTTGACACCCTTTTCAGAACTTTCCACCTCACAGTTTCAACACTTTCCTTCAGTTGTGGTGTGACCATTAATCGAATAAGATGCGACATTATTTGGCCAAGATTTGCCTGCTTTTGACACTCTCCCACTTCAGCATAACTGAATGGGTGGAGATATCAAAATCTCAGTCGCAACCAATTACAGAGGATGTCGCCCATAAAAGTGCTAATATTAAGCACCTGACTGTCGAGACACCACCAAAGGGGGAGCATCGAGAAGAAGGTTTTACCACACCCAGCTCTGTATGGATCGAATATCAACGTGAAAGATTTGGACTAAGTAATAGCAACAGTAATCCCCTGGTTGTAAGCGATGCTGGTGGCCTCAAAAACAGTGCACAAATTGTGGTGCCGATCAACAGCCAAATAATCCATGCCAGGACTAAACTTGTTGTCAAAAGCACACAAATGCCAGACGTGAATGTAGATGTGGTTGTGACACCGAAAGTGGAAACCACGTCACGACGTCATTCGTCGAATGTAGAGAGTGTAGATGATGATGAACCCGTGGAAGGTACTACTACGGAGCAGAATGTTGAAAATGATGATGAATCGCTTATACCCAGTATGCAGGGTTTCTTAAAGTTTCTGAAAACAATGCAGAAAACTTGGATTAAAAAGTCAAAGCTGAGCATAGAAAATAAAATCAAATTACTCAAAGCCCTTAGCGAAAATCTAATGAAAGTTATTGGTTCGTATTCACTTGAAAAGAAATTTGGACTTTCTTAATTATAATCCCTTTCTGTGAACAGAGCAACAGTTCTCTGTGCTGTGGCAACCGGAAAGTCGAAGACGCAAACGACGTGGATTGTTGGATGACTCGAATTTGGAATTCCCACCAGAAGCCGCTTTAATGAGTATTAATTTCCTAACGTTTGCCGTGTTTCTTATTAAACTCGTGCTTGTAAGTAAATTAAAATATTTACATAGTTAAAAGTGTTTTACAAATATTTTATTACAGCAAGTAGTGCAAATTGTCAAAAGCAAGCATTACAACTTCGCCGGCTTCAATATTAACGCCGAGGTAGTTCGAAATCCATGAGAAGAAATTCACAATTCAAACATAGCGGGCATTAAAATAAACATGTGGCAACTCTGCATGCAGCAGCCATCTGGCAACTCAGCTAAGCGGTTCAGCTGTTGGCTGTTTGTAATTTTACACGTGCAACGAAAATACAAATTTACTTTAAGTTTTTTATTTCTTTGAGTAAATAAAATGGACGATAAAATTTTAATTGAAACTGTTCACAATCATAAGCAAGATGAACACGTTCCCACCATGAGTAAGTGTGCAATAAAACCACGTTATAACGCTGCTAAAACCACTCGGATACAGTGACTTTTCAGAACGGCTGCCTAGGCTCTACCGCCAATTTCACATTGACAGAGAGTAAAAATGAACGGAATCAACGCAAACGGGCATTGGTCATAGCCGGACAGAACGCCTACACGGGCGAGCTTGAGGTTAATCAAGAATTTGATACATACATTTGCATTCGCAATAAAAACACCAACAAGGCAAGAATTGTTCCAATACAACAGACGTTGTTGTCCAATCATATTTATAAGAAACTGGAACAGAAAAATAATCAGCCAATGCTGACCAAAGAGCATGCCAGTAAAAAGTTGCTCAAGGAATTTGGTGGACGCAAGTCGTCACGGTTTGCTACCAATATTGAAGAGATGATGGTCAATGTGAATGTGGTGCGTAAGGAACTAGATGAAACCGTTCAAAATTCTGTACGCCCTGAAAGGGAGGAGGAAGATGACGATACATTGCCCGAGGTAAACCCCAATAATGCTGAATACTTGGCAACAATTGTGCCCAAGTTCGACAAAACGGCAACTAAAGTAAGCGAAGTCTACGATGTAGAAGATGTGGTGCCAAAATCTCTGCTGGATCGTCTGGATGAAGAAGCCAAAAGCGTCTACGCTACACCAATGGAATCATTACCGTAAGAACATTAGCCAATTAATTGTTTTGCCTTTACATAAACAATTTTTAATTCTCAGTATCGAGTCGGACTATCTTCGTGACTGCATCAAGCGTATACAGGACAAGGAAACAAACTCAAGGAATGACTTTCTCAACATAAAACTGATTATATATATGGATGCGCTGCAATCGCTTATTGCACTACGCAAGCGACATATGAAATTCGTAGAGCTTTCCCGCATCACCGAGAAGGTTGAGACTGATATACGTGGTCGCTTTGCGGATCCCAATGTTGCCAAGTCCTGTACTCGGACTACCTTCAGCACAGAAAAGGCATTAACACACTTTATTGTCCTTGCATTGCTCATCAACGAAAAGCATGAAGTGGATGTCAATATACTGTCTCAAATTCTACGTACATCCAAGCAACGTATCATTACCTATGCCCACATTGTTAATGCTCGACCCAAATCACGTTCGGATATACTATCCCTGAGATTGCCCAGCACAGTGCCGCCTCTAACGGTGTCTAAGCGCTTCCAACGTAAAAGATAAGACACCCTGTATTGATTGCAGGCAGCAGCTGCATCGATTAAACAATTTCGGGCCGAGTTGAGTTCAAGGCCGAGAAGCTAAAAACCGCATACCACAATCGTGTGTGTGTATTTTTACATTTATTTTATTTAGATTTTAGTTAAGAATTGTGAGTAACATTCAACACATTGCGTGCACTCTTTGTTAATCAGAAATAAAGAAAATAATACATGAACATTTCATTTTGCTAAATAATTGGAAATTTTGCTGGGTGTTTGGAGTTTATATTCTCAGAATTAGACATTGCTTTGCTCGTCTTAATAAATTTATTGATTCCTTGTGATTGTGGTTCAACTAGATCTCCGATGCAAAATAGAAGAGTATTGAAACCCAAATGGGTTGTGTGTGTGTCAGCTGAAAAATGGAAAATATAATATTGAGTTTAATATACATATATGACAGCGGCTCCTTTTAGGCTAACTCACACGCAAAACAAATGCAAGGCAATCTTGTTAATCCCTCCCCCTTTTAGTTGTTATTTTAATGATTTGCTTGTTTATTTTTTTTCATCATGTTGTGGCCTAAACAGCCAGGCCGAAGACGGATACAATGCAGTACATGGTTTTATTCTCCCAGCGCACTGTGCAGCTGCCATCAGTATCGTTATTCCAGTAGCAGGAGCTAGCCGTGTGCAATCCAGCTCCATTTTTTTGCATAATCATAGCGGTGACAATGTATTTGTATGGCTTCTGTTCCTTGGTCAGCACAGTCAGGCAATTTTCGACCACCTGGCCGGTCCAGTTGTTTACTTTATCGTGCTGGTATGCGTTGCCACCGATAGTTGTCTCGATTGCCTCTTTAATTGTTTTGCTCACATCATCCACAATAAATTGGCTTTCCTCGCGTGACTCATCCATTTTTGTTTAGTTTCGCGAGTGTACAATATGTTTCAAATGTAATTAATACTTTTTTAATTTCTGAACGTTTTCAGTTGACTTGTGCGCGCGTATTTTGCATCCGTTGGCGCGTCGGTTTCTCACAAATAAAATAAGTCTGATCGGTTTTGAGAAATTTGCTTCCCTTGTTACTTGGTGATAGAGTTGTACCGTTCCGTTCGGACCAGGACTGCCAGCTTCGTGTTTTTTCCGTCAAATCTGGCTGTTTTTGAAGGCCAACTGCGGGACAAATTTTAGAATTGCGGAAACTGGCAAAACAAAAGAAGTTTTTTTCTTGGAATTTTAAACTTATTTTTGTTTTTTCTAAAGTTTTGCAATTCTTTCCTTGGCTTTTTCTGCATCTTTTCAGCTTCTTTTTTGCATTCTTTTCCCGTTAGATACAGCTTTTTTTTCTGATAAAAGTTGGCAGCACAGAGATAAACTGTATTTATCGATAGGAAGGGATACATTGAAATGACTATCGACCTTTCACATAATTTGTTTATTTTACTGCATTTTTGCTAAATACTTAACAATGAGCTCCTCAACAGCATCCGCCTTCTCCAGCTTGGACACGGCGGCGCTGGAACGCCAAACAGAGGTGCTAAGTGAACAGCCGATAACGTACGAACAGATTTGGAATGAGACGCATAAGAAAGTCAGCAGCGGCTGGATTCGACAAAATGGTTACAAACGGGTAAGGGGGTGAATCCTCAAATTACATGTTGATTCTAGCATATAAAGTGTCTCTTAGATCTGCCTGCAATTCCCAGACGATTATTTGTCACACAGCAACGCGATCAGCACATGCTTGAAGACTGCTCTGGCATCAGAGGAATGTAAAGTTTTTATATTGGCAGACACTACATACGGTAGTTGTTGTGTGGATGAAATTGCTGCGGCTCATGTGGAGGCGGACAGTGTTATTCATTTCGGTAATGCGTGCCGCAGCAAGGCCAGCCGCTTGCCGGTTCTTTATTTGTACCCAGTGCTGCCGTTGGAAGTGCCGGCAATGCTAAAACAGCTTGCGACCCTACAGCCAGAGTGTGAGGATCGAGAGGTGTGCGTTTACTTTGACATTGGATATCAACATCTCTACGAGCATCAACCACAAGAGCCAGCCGAGGGCGAAGACACGATTTATAGCCAACTGCGTGAGGTCTTGCGTCCGAAGAAGCTGCATATAGAGGTGTATCCACCTCCCGCCGAAGACTGTGCCGAGACTAAGCCTTCGGAGAATACATCGTCTGCTGAGCGAATCTGCGTCTTTGTGGGTGCCGATAATCAACGTTTTGGAAATCTCTCACTGACGACAACGGCGTTGCAATGGCATATCCTAGATGGTCCCACGGCCACAATAAGTTTGAAAAATCCGCTTACAGCACAATACATTCGCAGACGTTACTACTACATAGAAAAGTGCAAGGACGCACAGACGTTGGGACTAATTGTGGCAACGTTGAGCGCTGTCGGTTATCTAGACGTTGTGACTCGTTTGCAAACCATGGCCAAGAGTCGCGGCATCAAGACACAGCTTATTTCAGTTGGACGCATAAATCCTGCAAAGCTGGCAAACTTTCTTGAAATAGATTGCTTTGTACTTATTGGCTGCCCCTTTAACAATATGTACAATTCCAAAGAGTACTACAAACCCATTGTTTCAGTTTTCGAGGCCGAAATGGCTCTAAATCCTGCATGGCACATGAAGTACCCAGAGGCGTATGTTACAGACTTTAAGCAGTTGTTGCCCGAAGGACGCAGCTTTTTGCCCTTTGATGAGGAGGCTGTACAGACTCAGGATGTGAGCTTGGTTAGTGGACGCATGAGAGGCGGCATTGAAAACGTTGACTCGGTTGAGTCGGCAAGTAATACTACGGTGGCCACACAAGCCAAAATGGCATTGATGACGACTAACACCGGCTTATCGTTCGAGGATCGAACTTGGCAAGGCTTGGACCCGGCCTTAGGTCAAACCGAGCCAGCTAAACTGCAACAGGGCCTGAGCGGCATTCCCATTAAGTACTCGCATGACTCGGATACATAATCATTGAAGCTAATAAATCAAAACGATCAAATATTACAGCATATATAATTTTAAGTGTTGGTTGTATTTCATTTTGGTTTTTACTGATCCTCTTGCATTAAATTTGTTGAATTAAACTACACGGCTACCAGCTGTCCTATGCCGCAGGTGGTGCAGGTTGTCACTTAAACCCTCAACCAGTACATGGAGGAGCGGATTCTGTTGTAGTCGGGCAAATTCTCAACGGGTCCAACGGCAGCAACAGCTGGGCATCTGTCATAGACATACTTCATGCCTACATCACGGACATTCTGGACGCTGACGGCATCAATACGCTGCTCCAACTCGTGCAAAGGTATGCGGCGGTTATAGCACAGAATCTGGCGGCCAATGTCTTCGCAAATGGGCGTTGTGCCGTCCAATTGCAGAAGCATGTTTGTCTTCAACAAGTTCTTGGCGCGCTCAACCTCAGCCTCTGTGACCATTGTGCACAAGCGCATCCATTCAGTTTGCACATTGAAGAGCATGTCCTGCACAAAGCAAATCAAAACAAATGTTAAGAAATGTTACTTAAAAGCGACAGAAACGCATTATAAATTACCTCGCACTGAAGGGGATCGCATACGAAGTAAATGCCCCACAGACCAGTATCCTTATAGCAGGTGTTAAACGACTGGAAGCTGTGGCACAAATCTGTTAAGAGAAACGAGAATAGGAATTTAAAGAATGAACCCAGACCATTTGACAGAACTACTTACTATCCTCAGCACTAGCACGGGCCAAGTTGGATGCATTGTTGGCGCCGCCGCCCTGAGAGCGATCCCAGGCTCCAACCAAAGTGTTTGCTACCATCAATGGGATGTTATCCTGATCGGTCCAGCCGCAACCCTCAACAGCGAGAGCTACATGTGCCAATGGCAGGGAGTCATCGCGTACGCGGACCTCGGAGCCAGTGAAGCGACAGGGTGTCACTTCTGGTGGAAGCAAGCTGGCCTCCAAGCGGCCAAGAGACTGATCAGCCAACTTAACCAGCTCATTGTGCTTCACGCCACCGGCGCCAGCCAAAACAATGCGCGATGCCTTGTAGTGAGTCTGAATGTAATCGGTTAAATCGGATTTGCCAATCGACCTGAAAATTAGAGTTATTAGGTCAAATTACTTAATCAATCCATCTCTACTCACTGAATGTTCTTGGTGGGGCCCAAGATGGTCTGACCAAGGGGAGTTCCCTGGTAAGCAGTAGCGTGCAAATGATCAAAGACCACTTCCTGCAAATTACTCTCCACCTCTTGCATTTCGCGCAGAATTACTGAACGCTCGCGAGCGATTTCAGCCTCGCCCAATTTCGAGTTCTGAATGATGTCAGCCAGAATCTCAACTGCCTTGGGCACATCCTTGGACAGACACTTGGCATAGAAGACAGTCTGCTCCCGCGATGTGTAGGCATTCAGATGGGCGCCCAGGTTTTCGACCTCCAGCTCCAGATCAGTTTGCGAACGCTTGGCTGTGCCCTATAAGAAATATTCTTTAGTTACCATTTGCAATAACATTACAAGTATTAATTAGCTTACTTTGAAGGCCATGTGCTCCAAAAAGTGCGCAACACCATTGTTCTTCTCATTCTCGGACCGCGAACCAGCATCAATCCAGAGTCCAACAGTGGCGGTGGAGGCGCCGGAGTCCTCGCTAGCAACACGCAGGCCGTTGTCCAGCTTGGTCACCTGAGTGGCGGGTATGTTCAACAGCGTCTTCTTGACAGTCAAAGCCGATTTGTAGCGCTGTTCATTTAAAACAAAACAATTAACATTAGTGGGGTAAAAACATTGAACGCAAACAATTTATATGCAGTTTTGATGGTTGGGCAATTGGCTACATAACCTCAAAGATGTCACAGAAAATTTTTAACTCATTTAAGCTGTTTTCAAAGTAATTTTATTGATGGGTCTCACGTTTCGTCGTTTTTCGCAAAGGACTCGAGACACTTGCAGCTCATGAAATCATAAATGCAGGTGTGTAGCTTATACCATTTACAATTACGTAATTTTAGTTCCCAGATTGTAATTCAAAATACAACATTCTTACCTTGATAAGATTAACGCCGCGCGTGAACGACCGCATATTTTGCGTTACTCCAATCACACGCAACGCCATTGTTTCTTATGTTCGTTTGATATTTTATGCACTTAAAATTAGTTAAACTTCTGCGTTCCCGATGTCGCGGCGCCTGCTGAAAAATTTCACACACACATATATTTACAATAGGGCGTTAAGTTGGCTGCACAAATCAGCTGTTTGGTAGTTTGCAAAAACTGGCCACACTATTTACAAAATAAAAGTTGGCAACGCACAATTTCGGCTTTCGGGCTCTGGTTTTTCTTTTGTTTTATTTTTGAAAAACTTTGTATTAAACATTCAAAATAAGCTTTAAAATTTAGTTTGCAGCCCAAAAAAACAAAGCCAACCAAGTAAAGATGGCAGGTAACTTTTGGCAGAGTTCACACTCACAACAGTGGATACTGGATAAACAAGATTTGTTGCGGGAACGCCAAAACGATTTGTTAGCGCTCAGCGAGGATGAATACCAAAAGATATTTATATTTTTTGCCAATGTTATTCAAGTGCTAGGCGAACAGCTGAAGCTGCGCCAACAAGTTATTGCCACGGCAACAGTATACTTTAAGCGTTTTTATGCGCGCAACTCATTGAAGAACATTGATCCGCTGCTCTTGGCACCAACCTGCATCCTACTGGCCTCAAAAGTGGAGGAATTTGGCGTCATATCCAACTCTCGTCTTATATCCATTTGCCAGTCGGCAATCAAAACAAAGTTTAGCTATGCGTACACTCAGGAGTTTCCCTATCGCACCAACCACATTCTTGAATGTGAGTTTTACTTACTGGAGAATCTCGACTGCTGCCTGATTGTGTTCCAACCTTACCGACCATTATTACAATTGGTCCAAGACATGGGCCAAGAGGATCAGCTGCTATCGCTTAGCTGGCGTATAGTTAACGACTCGCTGCGCACAGATGTCTGTCTACTATATCCGCCATATCAAGTATGTACTAGAGACACTTCATATTATTCAAATAAACTATATAACCTATTTGCATCCAGATTGCCATTGCCTGTCTGCAAATCGCCTGCGTCATAATGCAGAAGGATGCAACCAAACAATGGTTCGCAGAGCTGAACGTGGACTTGGACAAGGTGCAGGAAATTGTGCGAGCTATTGTCAATCTGTATGAGCTGTGGAAAGACTGGAAAGAGAAAGATGAAATCCAAATGCTTCTGGCTAAAATCCCGAAACCAAAACCGCCGCCACAGCGATAAGCTGAGTGGAGGCTACAGACTCATTGAAATAAGCATTCTATTTTTATTGTAAATCTTAAGAAAATATTGCTTAGTTTAATTATAATCAAAGGTACTTGGCTTGTCCGCTCGAAAACTTTGTATTTAATATCTTGGCCTTGTCCACAATTTGCTTGGTCTGATTCTTGTCTATTTTATTGAGCTTCAGGTCCACGTCACGACTGAATGGACGCCGATCTGGTTTGGACCCAGATGCGGCCAGTTCCTTTTCCTGCAAGCAATAATAAGAATTATACTAATGATTCTTAAGGGAAGTCCAAAAGTGTGTCTCACCCGCTCTCGCTGTTCCTTGCGCAGTTTTTTCTGATGTATCTCTACTAAAGACTCATCTCTCTTGTGTTTCTTTTTGTGCTTTTTGGCAATGCTTTCCTGTTCCTCGTCTCGTTGACGCTCATACTTGGCTTGCGCCGCTTGCTCCATATCCTTGGATGTGCAGGGTTTAGGGCCCGCTGCGGCACTCTGTGGTGTCTTAGTCCAGGAGCTTCGATCGCTGAAATCTGGTCGCTCCTTTCCTTGGTAAAAAGTGCGCTTCATATTGTTCAACGCTGCCAAGCCGCTCTTAAGACCCACATCAGGCAGCTCCAGCATCCATTCTTCACGGACATCCTGATCTACTGTAGAACCATTCAAGGAACCGCCTTCCAGTGCAGCCAGCTTTAAGGCCAGAGCACGTTCCTCCAGCTCAACTTGTGTGGCATTGGGCATAGGACCAAAAGTGCCCGTCACATCATCATCCTCGTTATCTTTATTGTCGTCGGACTGATGAGGAATGCTTTGAACTATGGGTGCTTTAGCAAGATTGCTGGGCATTACGGGACCGATTATGGTTGGTGGTTGTGACTGTGACTCAGTCTTTACATCCTTAATCAAATGTGGAGGCAACGCAGGTCCAAAGGCATCAGCATTGACCTCCTCATCCGCATCAGGTAACTTCATGGGAGGAGGCACTTTCGGCTCGTCTGGCTTGCTGCGTTTCTTTTCTTTGTGTCGCTTTTCACGTTTATGCTTTTTTGATTTCTTGTGCTTCTTATCATCTTTGCCATGTTTTTTATGTTTGCGCTTGCGCCGACGATCTTCGGAGCTGGAGCTAGTGCTATCGCTGCTGGAATCGTTGGACATGACTTCTGAAATGTGCAAAATTATTGGTAATGAAAACTCAATATCTTTAATTTTTGATTTAACTACAAATTCTCTATTGATGTCAGAAACTTTGGGCCTTAAAACTAATTAACAAAACAGCACAATAAGCGCAACTTAGTCATTATGTGGCAGGGATTATTTATGAACTAACTGCAGTTGCAGATTCAGACGAAAGTCTTCTTTGCCTTACGATAGCTATACTGAAGGGACTTAAAGATGCCCGCTGTTGCTATATTCTTAAGCGATTGTGTCACGCTACTACGCCAGACAATATCGTTTACGGATACTTGCACAATTTTGGGAAGCAACGGTGTGACGGATAGATGATCCACCACATCCACAAAGTCTCCCCGGCAAGCAGCATTCTTCTGCAGACGTCGGCAAAGCTCCATTGGCAAATGTCTCAGGTGATAACTTGTAGCCACACGGGATTTGTCCTGTTCGAACATAATAGCGGGCTTTAGAGATCCCGGCTCTTTCCCATGCATATTGACGGCCAAATGCTGTGACAACTTCTTCATGGAGGGCTGGTAGAGCGTAAAGAACTCGGATAATTGTGGCTGAACGATATTGTGCACCTTCTGTTTGTTTTCGCCAAAAATCATGCGAAAATCGCCCTTGTAGCTGAGACCGGCAATTGAATGAAATAGTTGATAGGCAGTGAATTTCTCTGGTAAGAGAAGTAGAGCTGCTTTGCATGCCGACAGCAAATTCTGTTCCATTGCATTTTTAAGCCGTGGATTATCTGATAGATTGACAAGATCAGTAACGGGCTTTTGCAAGCGTCCAGCTAAGTAAAGATGCCGCCAATTTATCAGATCGTCAATTAAATCTTCCTCGTGCACAACACCATATTTAATAGTCAAGCCAAGATCCTGCAGTGGCACCAATGTGTTGAAATAAACTCGCGCTCCCAGACGCTCCTGATACTGAGCTACGAAGTTTGCACCGAAATATCGCAATGCCGAATAATGACTGGAGTGACGATGTATATTCTCCGCATGGAATCCAAGCGTATCGCGTACACAGAATATTAAATCGATTACACTATTCGGATCCGGCTTCTTGTCCAGCTTCTCGTACCCCACTTGCTGTTTAACGCCCGAACCATAGGCAAACATGTAACTGACGTTGCCCAACGGAAAGCGAGTTACTGTTCGCCTGTACAAGTCCAGCATAATGATAATAGGGGACGGGGAGTGTTAGGTTGAGTTGTGGTTCGGAGTTATAAGCGAGGTTTTAATAGATGAATTTATAATTACGTTTCTTTTACGCCGATAATTTTGAGTAGATGTTAGCAGAAGATGTGTTTGTCCAATGCGAACATATTTCGATATTTTTAAGACAAAAACGATACAATTTGCAAAGCGATTACTGGTCGATAAAACCTGCTTTTATTTTGGAATCATTCAATCTCATTTTACATTTTGATTATAAATGTCATTGTAAATTTTAACCTTCTGCTTGAATTAGATTGTTTGCATTTTCCACAATTTACAAAAATTTGGCCGCTGGTACTCGTGTTGACAACCCTAAATTATCGGTGCTCGATATTCTTTTGGAAGAAGAAAAACGCACATTTTTTGTACCACAACATCCATTGAGCCGCTGCCGCCAAGAGCTCTGCAACTAGTGCTATAATTAAATTACTAAACGACAGGAACAGTTGTTGATATTAACATTTAGTACAATGTCGCAGCCGCAAAAACGATCAAAAGATACTGAGCCAGAAGAGTCAGCTGAATCTGTGGTCAACAATGATGACGAGCCGTCAACTTCTCAGAGCAGCGCAAATAGAATTAACTTGACTACCTTTACACAGGTGAGTTTGTGAACAAGTAAACTACAGTTTATATGACGCCTAACTCCAATTTAACATGTAGGAAGCGTATCGGAATGTAGTGGCTGCCACACGTTGCTGCAATACCTTTCCCCAGGACTCGGCACGTGCCCTTTATTTAAGTTATCCAGGTTATGCCCGCAAGCTGGAGGAGCAGTCCCAGAGAGTGCTGGGTCTGATTAACAAGGTCCTGAAGGTGGAGAAGATCAGTGGCGACATTCGGCGGTAAGCAAGTGTGCATTGGTGAATTTTTTATATTCATACATATAGACATGTGCATCTCTCAGTTTCTATCCAAGCTATTCTCAGTTTTTAAGCTAATTTTAGTTAAGGGACGTATATTTGCTGCACGCAGTAATAATCTTTGGCGCGGCAAAGATAGTCTTATTTTATTTTCTTAACAATCTATATTTACTTTCAGAAAACAACATGATGAGCAACTGGAAATGGTACAGGAATGTAATGATATTCTGTTCGAGCGTATCACTACCAATCTTGACGTACTGAGCGGACTTCGACACAAGAATAACCACGTGGTGGTAGAAACTCAAGTAGATGTTCAGTCGGTAACTCCCACTACCACATCAATAACAACAAACGATGCAACCACACCGCGTGCAGGTACTTGGAATCGAACCAGCTCGACTGTGGGCACACCCCAACGTAACATGGTTTCGGCTCGTTTGTTCACTGCGAAAAATATTATGCGACCACAGATGAATTTTAAAGTGCCGGTTGATAATAGTGCGCAGAATCCGTTTAAGCCACGACTAACGGAGAAGCCGAACTCGTTGAAACCTTTGGCATTACTGCCCGAGTATGATGACAACGGTGAGGTGGTATCATTTCTGCATCCGTATGAGTTTGAACTAATGAAATTTGAGCCACCGAAGGAGCAAATGCAAAAACAAAAGCCAATGATACCTCTACCGCCGGCACGAGTCGCTTTGATGATTGTGGACAGTGTGGAAAAACTGCATCAGGCGCTAGATGAGCTGCGTCAGGCGAGTCAAATTGCCATAGATGTGGAACATCACTCGTATCGCACGTTTATGGGTATTACTTGCCTGGTACAGATGTCGACACGCACAAAGGATTACATATTTGATACACTTATTCTGCGCGATGACATGCACATATTGAATCTGGTGCTAACCGATCCCAAGGTGCTCAAAATTCTACACGGTGGCGATCTAGATATAGAGTGGTTGCAGCGCGATCTTAGTCTTTACATTGTTAACATGTTTGATACGCATCGCGCAGCAAGGGCTTTAAACATGGCTCGTCTGTCGTTGGCATTTTTGCTAAAACATTACCTGGATCTGGATGTGGACAAGAGCCTGCAGCTGGCTGACTGGCGAATGCGGCCACTGCCTCAGCAGCTGATTGACTATGCGCGGCAGGATACACATTATCTGATATATGTATTTGAGCGGATGACCAACGATTTGCTGCAAGCGGATCAAGGTCAACCCCAGACACTTCGCATGGTCTATCAGCTGAGCACAGAGGTTTGCAAGAAGCGTTACACCAAGCCGCACATTAGTCCTGAGTCACATTTGGATCTGGTGCGCAAGACAAAGCGTTCCTTTGACAATCGCCAGCTCTACGCACTGCGAGGAATCTTTGCGTGGCGTGATGCAACAGCCCGTCAGGAAGATGAAAGCTATGGATACGTGTTGCCCAATCACATGATGCTGCAGATTGCCGAAAGTTTACCCCGTGAAATGCAGGGTATTTTGGCTTGCTGCAATCCTATACCACCATTGGTGCGCCAACAGCTCAACACACTTCATCAGATTGTATTGCAGGCACGCGAACAACCCTTGGTCAAAGTGAGTTTTGATTACCCAAACATGAGAAAGGTGAATTGCCTGCAGGCATATTCAGAAGCCCTGGTGATCCCTAGTATTCCCATTGATTCCATTATTCCTGTACTTTAATATCAAATAAGAAATTGACATTAACCAATGAATCGAACCATTTGCATTTTTGACTATTTACAGCCCATCCTAGAGGACCGCAGTAGTCGTCTTGGTAATGCTCATTTAGCACCAACCACCAAGGACTTTAACAGCAAACTTAACTGTCCACACGATTTCTCGCATCAAGAGGAGACGCGTGATGATCTCCCCACTCTGCTTAAGCGCAGCACAACTGGCAAATTGCTGCGTCCAGATCAACAGATAGTCAACACACCGTTAGTGCCATTGGTAACTCCTGCTCTTGCACTGTTCCAGAAACCAGAGTCACCAACAAAAGAGGAACATCTGCGTTGGCAGCACGTCCGCAAGGAGAGTCAGATTCTGCGTATGCCCTACAAGCGTTATCTGGCCATATTACCTCTCATGCAACAACAGAAAATCGAGCAGACCGCACGCGAGCATAAGGAGCTATTAAAGCGTCAATTGTGTCCAGCAGAGCCAGCGCCAGTGAGCATTAAATTAGAAACAGAACCGAAGCAGGAGGACGACTTGTATAATCTTCCACTTAAAGAGCAGCTTAAGCGTAAACATCCTCAGCCCACCTCAGAGCTCGAGCAACCCAGCTCGAACAAGCGTTCCAGGAATGAAGCAAACACCAAGCCCGGTGCGTCCACATCCAAACCAATTAAGAAAGAATCAACGCCAGCCAATGAGGAAGTGCAAACTGTTGACGATAGTGACGACGATGCTGTTGTTGAAGTTCCCATTGAAAAGAATGCGCCAGAAAATCCAACTCCAGCCCTAAGCAAGCGCCAACAAAAACGCCAGGAGAAAAATAAACGCTTTAAAGCCAAGTCACGCATTCAACCACAGAGCTCTAACCATCCAGTGCAGCAGCCTTCCAGTCTTGGGACGACACAGCACTTTGACTACAAAAATGTCGACTTCCGACAATTCCGTGGAGGTGGACAACGCGCACGAGGCACAGAGGTCAAATCACAGATACGCGGCAAAGTAAGTTAACTAAAACAATTGAAAGATGACAATTTAATGAAATTATTCTCTTTCTCAATTGCAGAATAAACCAAATCATCGTAACAACAAACAATTCAATAAACTATTCACATTCAGCAATGTTAGAAAAGAGGGTAAAAAGTAAGTGACGGAGGAGATGGAAATTCCCGATCTAAAAGCCCAGCAGTAAACTTATTCATTTATTTTGTAGTAAGAAAACTACATAAATTACACATTCAGTTTTGTTTTCATTCATTCTACTTATCAAATACAAAGCAAACTATAAATAAAAATAATAGTTCCAGAATTTTATGTTATGAAATAAAACCGGTACAGACCATCGGACAATGAAATTAACTTAATTTTGTAATAGTAGCAATTAAAACTCAACAAACCCGATTTAGTAATATATCTAGGAAAGAATTGGTCATTGTTTTAATCTAAATAGACACACCATTAGCTCATTGATTCTTAATACAAGCAAGCCGCTTACTAAAACTAATAACAATTTAAGCCTAATAGAGAAATCTGTAGTTAAAGCGTTTTAAACATCTTATCACCCTCCTTGTCCATGCAATATTCCACCACGGCAAAGACCACAAGTAATCTTCGTTCAACACCACGTTTGTGCTTGTCTGTGATGAGAGGATAGAGAGCATCCTGCTTGGAAAGACGATCCACGATTTCAGAGAGTACACCGCCGGAGAAAACTTGAAGGCGGTCCCAAGTAGATTTTCGTATGCTAAGAAAGTGAGAACTCAGTTTAGACAATGATAATATCAATTATTTATGCGTAAACTCACAGACAGCACTGATATAGAGGTGCTAAAATATCGAGATGGTCTTTGTTGGGGTTACCAAATGACTTGCCATTATCGATTAGCACTACACGCTCTTCACGGGTTTCATAATGATGACGATCTCCATTTTGTATAAGATAGTCAAAAATAGACACATCTACAAGGTCCAGCAGACGTATTGTTTCCATTTTATTCTTCAGCGCTCTAGATAATAAAGTTCAATTGTAAGTTTTATTATTTTCAAGTATATAGTATATCTCAGATTGCCCATACTTGCAGTAGGTCATGTCATCCTCCCAGGGAGCTCTCTTTTCATCCTTATAGGTGCGTTGCCAGGGCGAGCGACGTTTAGCCAATGCTCCCGGTATTACGTAGATCATTACACCCTCAATGTTGTGCTTATCATCGCCGCATACAGTTTCCTCTTCGTTGCAAAAGTGGCATTTACCATACAAGCAATATGTCTCTTTACCATCTTCATTTACTTCGATTTTAATGGTATTCTGAAGCTCTTGATCTCCGTTGGCATATATCTCATCCTTCAAATTCACCACCCGTCCCACCACAATAGGTGTCCAACGTAGATCCAGTACAGCACCCAGATAAAAGGCATACACTTCGGCCGCATGCCGATCCTTACCGCTATAGACAACACCTTCCACAACAAAGTCACGTGGGTACCATTGAGGCTTGAATATAATCTTTTGTTGATTATTCAGGCGCATAAGGAGCTTCAACTGCGTACCACGACCCAGATTGTTCACCTTTGTGATGGGTTCGTCTCTTAGCGTTTTCAGCAACTGACCCATGGAGGAATCATACAGTGGATAAATCTCATTCTCTTGCGGCCACTGCAATGATTTACGGAGTTATGAAATAATTACACTACAATTATTATTTAATTTGGCAACTTACCCAATTGGCTATTTCCCAGAGCACGCTAGCGTTTTCGTATGTCGCCAGTTTGTAGTTCTTCAGCAGTTTGTTGCGAAACATAAAAAAGCGCGGATTACGATTCAAATAAGCCGGCTTCAGGTGTCGTATCTTGTGACGTATCATGTTCTCTAGCGCTTTCACGCTGGACAGCTGACCCTCTTCGACATTGAGGTAATACATGAAGTAGAAGTTGGCGCCGAGCACAATGCAGAGCAGCGTGGCAATGATGCACACTATGATGACGCTGCGCTTGTTCATGTTCTCTAAAGTTTCTCTAATCTATTAGCTTTTTTAGTCTGTAATCTGGGTGCGGGCCAGAAGACAATGTGCGTTTCGCTGGGCGCTCGTACTTTATTTTTAATGCTGCCTATATCTATACGTAACACTGCACTAGCAAATTGCTCAATTTTAGCAAATAATTTGCTGTCGTTAGTGCTGTTGGGCCGTTTCTGCTGTTGTTGATGTTGCTGTTGCATGCTGCGGCTTCTATCTTTTCTTTTCTTTTAATGGTTTTTTTGGCAGACATCGGCAACAACTGTTCGCATCAGTCCATTGTTGTTGTTCTCATTAATTTCGAACATGCGACAAGTCATTGTGGTTCTAACTTAATTATAATGTCAACACTGTGCGTGAGTCCTGGCCATCCAAAGATTGCAATGTTTCATATAAACAAACTTTCTGACCTACAGAAACCGCATGGCAAAGGTATACTGGCTCTGTGGAGGTGCGTTTAACTCACAAAAAATAGCGCGTGACGTCACGATTGATGTCTGGCTGCGATTCCACGTGCACCCGTTGATCCACAGCATAAATTGAGCACACACGTCTTTTGCCAAGAAGAAATAAACATTTTACTGCCGGGTCTCTGCTTCTTCCTCTTCTTCAAAACTGTAAATTTACGCCAAATTTTGATTGGCCTTGCCTTAGTGTTGGCAAACGTCTGGGTGGCCGTCGGCGCTTCAAACGAAAGAAAATTGCTAAAACTAAAATTTATTTTTCAACCGGCAAATCGATTTTTATTCAACAAAACAAGTAAATCCGAAATTCGAAAAAATTAAGCTCCTTTTTTTAAAATTTGTCTCGATTTTCTAGATCCACTGGGGCCCAACTTCCGTGAACGGAACGGAGCTTTCTCAGTATGCTGCGGTTTTTACTGAAAAACTTAGACAAATCTAAAAAGAATTCGTGCAATTTTTTAATCCGATCCGCGAGCACGACTGAAATAAGTGAAAAAATTTTTGGCTCACTCAAAAACGGAACTCACTCAAAACATTCCTCAAAAAAACTGGATCATTTTTAGTTCCGATAAACGACAATATATGACGCTATTTTGTTTAGTTCCACTAAAAAACAATAGATGGCGCTAAAGAGATGAAAAATGCACTCAAGGGTGGGCCACAAAAATCAGATTTTAAACTTGCATTTACCAACTTTTAAGTGGAATGCCACTTTTGCAAATAGCTTTTATAGAGAATAAATTCGTTTCCAAAATTTTTGAAAGTATTGTTAAATTTTTACTTGTCAAACAATAAATACATATTTCGGTTACTCCCAAATTTCCAAATTTATTGTAACGGAAAGTGGCAGTTGGGAAAAATGGAAACTCCAAAATGCCACTGCAGACAAATGAAGGAGTCCCGTGTTCTGGTCATTTACACTGGCGGTTCCATTGGCATGATACGCAATGATGCAGGTGGTAAGTAATCTGATTATCGTAATTGTCCAGACTATATATTTTGTTTCTTCAGTCTTGATACCTTTGGAAAATGAGCTGCTCAAACGGCTGCGGGAATATCCCAACTGCCACGATAAGACTTACAGGCCGCTTTATGAGGATAATGAGGAGCCCCCTTTGGTCCTGCCCACCGTAGAGGGTGCGCCGATTAGAGTGGTCTATGATGTCAAGGAATATTCGCCCCTTTTGGATTCCAGCTGTATGGGCGTAAATGATTGGAAACGCATTGCAACCGATATTGGAGTAAGCTTTTATTTTTCAATATATAGGTATAGCAGTTTTATTGTAGACTTTTTCTTGCAGGAATGCTACGAGCGCTTTGATGGGTTTGTCATATTGCACGGCACCGATACAATGGCCTATACCGCATCCGCTCTGGCTTTTATGCTGGAAAATTTGGGCAAACCTGTTGTCATAACTGGTGCCCAGATACCCATATTTGAAATGCGCACAGATGGTCGGGATAACTTTATTGGATCATTGGTGCTGGCGGGCAACTATTATATCCCTGAGGTGTTGCTCTACTTCGACAACAAGGTTCTGCGTGGATGTCGCACTACCAAGATTAGCTCAAAGTCCTTTCATGCATTTGACTCACCGAATCAACCACCGCTCGGCACTGTTGGCCTGAATGTGGAGATTAACCATCGCCAGATATTTCGACCCTGCAATCTTGGCAAGTTCTCAGTGGAATGTATTTTGGAGAATAACGTGGGGCTTTTAAAAATCTATCCCGGCATCACTTCCGCCGTTTTGCGTGCCTTTTTGAGCGCTCCAATGAAGGGAGTCGTCATTCAGAGCTTCGGCTCTGGAAACATACCCAATCAACAGGATCTGCTGCAAGAAGTGCGCGAGGCTGTTAGCCGTGGAGTGTTGGTCGTGAATATAACACAATGCCTAAATGGTGCGGTTGCTCCGATTTACGAGACGGCTTCCTGGATGGAAATGGGCGTGGTAGCGGGTTGCGATATGACACCAGAGGCGGCACTTACAAAGTTGGCCTACGTGCTGGGCAAAGACAAATGGAATTTGGAGAACAAGAAAGAAATCATGCGTCTAAGCATACGTGGCGAACTAACCACTAACAGAGTTGCTAAGATAAATGATATTGACTTGATCGAGGGAGTAGCACGCACTCTTCATCTATCCAGTTGCAAGGAACGCGATCAAATGTGCTCCACTTTCTTCCCAGCTCTCGTTGATGCTGCTGTTCGAGAGGATGATGTGGAAAGACTTAAAACCCTCAAGCAATATGGTGCTAACTTGTGCGAAACCAACTGTGAAGGACGCACTGCTCTACATCTGTCCTGCTATTTGGGAAAAGAGGGCTGCGTGAGATTTTTATTGGATTCTGGATGCCCAGTGGATTTGACCGATCGATTTAATCGCACGCCCCTGCATGAAGCCATCGACTCGGATAACCACAAGATAATTCAACTTCTCCTTGAGAATGGTGCCGAACTTCAGGATGAAAAGGAGATCCAGGCAGAACAACTGCGTGCTCTGGCCGAGCATGGGCAAATTGAAAGATTGGAGTCCTATCGATTGGCAGGAGCAAATCTTACACTTGCTGATCGTACTGGTCGAACACCACTGCACCATGCAGCCCAGTTGGGAAACTTGGAGGTCGTCGAGTATCTGTTACCCTTTTATTGCGATCCCAAGGTTACGGACGAGCTCGGATTGGGAGCAATCCATTATGCCAAGGCATGCAAGCATGAACAAATTGTAGCTTTGTTGTGTGAAAGGATAAAAACCAGTAGTTAAAGCTCAACTTAATATATGGCAACACATGTTTAGAAAAGACAACTGTTTTTGTTTTGTTTTTTTTGTTTTTTTTTTTTGTGAAATAATTTCAAATATAATATTAGCTTATACCTGGTATATGTATAATTAGTTTGTTGTCTGTGTGTCCAAGTCGAAGGCGACAACAACGACGACGATGTGTAGGTAACACATTAAAATTCATTTCTACATAATATAGATGTGTGTTGTATGTTTCACAATTCAAAATTGTCGTTGCTTTTGCTTAGATCGAAATACAGATACAGATACATATGCACAACGCTATCATTTTGCATCGCAATCAACGCAATTGTTAGTAAATAGTATGCTTATATACTTGAAATATATGTATATGTATGTGTTGTGTGTGTGTGTGAGCTTGCCTATATTTAGATAAGTAAAGTATGTTTATTATGTATATGGTTTTTCCTTTTTAAATTTAAATGTTGTTCATTAAAGTCATTTGTGTTATGCAAACAAAGTAAACAAGCAAAAATTTTAAATGTAACATAAATAAAAATTATTGGCAACATACAAAAAACAAACTATTTCAAAGTTCTTAAAAAAATAAAAAACACACGCACAAGTATTCATTAAACCCATGTCAATGCATCATCGTATATAAAAAACTAATTGCTGTGCATCCTACATACACGTCTATATAGCGCTACTTAGTATTACGCATTAAAGTTAGAAATAATGAGTTTTGCATAATTCGAAAATTCGGAAAAGACCCTCACAAAGAGTGATCAAAACCGAAACAGTACAAGTTCGTTTTCACTTATATCTTAAAATTCTAGAATGACACATATTTTTGTATGCTTTTCGCTATAAATTTGACATTTAGACATGAAATATTGCTCATTATTTGATGTTTATAAACGCTTTTGATTCTGTAACTTGTCCATGTACTGCATTTATACTGTTTTGTATATATTTAAATATATTTATAATAATTTTTTTTGTATATATATTATGTGTAGGTTTTTGTTAGCTGCTGAAGCAAAAAGCGGTTGCTGTCGTTTATCTACTCGTAATCTGTTATTAATACTTAAAATTGCTTTTCGAATTCTTGTTGTCTACGGCTTAAAATACAATTATTTCTTATATCTTTCTTTTTTTTGTTGTTGTTTTGTTTTCGTTTGTTACTTGAATTTAAAAACTCTACTAAACTACATTACAAAATTGTTATCTTCACTGGGGTTACACGTCCTCCTTAATTTTTTTATCATCGATCTTTCATCATATTTCCAATAAACTCATTTCTTGCTATTCTCAAGTTCATTAAAAAAAAATAATAATAAGAAATGCATATTTGAAATTGTATTTTCGTTGTGACAGTTGAGGACATTGGACAGGCGAAGCTATTTCGTAGGTATTGAAAACTTTGCATAATTGGTTTAAACTAAATTGCACATTGAGTTAAATTTTGAACGCAGATTAATTATTATATATATATACATACAATCAATTGTATTATTGTGTGTCTTGTGAATATGTACAGCAAACACTTGTGAGAGAGATGTGTGGGCTTGATAGTGGGCATCTTAATATCTAAACAGTTGAGAGCTTGCGGCTTAATTAAGTTTGTAAAATACATTTAGAGTGATGCTGCTCTAGTTAACCATCAGCGTATGCGATTCCATTGGCGCTGCTGAGTCATAGAGCGTGTCCGTATCCTGCGTGGGCTCTCCCTGCAGTTGGCATTGATTGGACAGGGTGCCGGCACCGCAGTCACAAAAGAAGCTGCGAAAAAATAATTATTATTTGATATGATATGTATTCTAAATTGATGAAATTAACTTACCGATCGTGTCGTATGAATTCAACATCATGTCCTGCATGACAATTCTTTATGCAATTCACGCATATGGCATTTCGATCGGTTGTATTGCAGGTCTGGCAGCGATAAAAGTCGTGCATTGGAAACGATGTATAGCTGCTAATCTTATACAGGCACTGGCCACTGGATACGGCCTTCTCAACCTCATCCTCGTTATTGAATATGTTGTTGCCACGCGTGATCGGTTGCACGCCACTGGCCAGGCATAGACCACCGAATTTGTTCTTAAAGATTTGATTGTGCTCCAGTGTTGCTGTCGCATTATTGGTGATCTCTACACCAGCCGCTTGACCATCGTAAATCCGATTGCGTCGGAGTATAGGATGTGACTGTGTTGAGATCAGAACGCCAGCCTGTGTGTTCCGAAATATGTCGTTCTCCTCGAGAATGCCCTTGCCCCCATTGAATATGCAAATGCCACCATCGCGTCCATCATAGATTTTGTTTCGTTTGAGGGTTGGATTTGAGTCCGTTTTTATCCAGACGCCGGCCATGGCATTATCAAATATCTCATTCTGTTCCAACAGTCCAAGACCACCATTATAGACCAAGACACCGCCGTTCTGTCCGCCCCAGATTTTGTTGCCACGTATCACCGGATTGCTGCCCGTGCGTATTTGCACTCCCGAATACAGATGATTGAAGATGTCGTTGTCCTCCAGTTTTCCATGGCCGTTGTCATAGAAGTAGACACCCACTTGCTTTCCAGAATGGATGCGATTGCGTCGCAAAACTGGAGTACTACCAGTTGTAATCCAGACGCCAGCAAGTGTATTCGAGTACACCTCGTTCTCCTCAATCAGTCCCTGACCCTTCTCATGAACATAGATGCCGCCATGTTGTCCATGATGGATTTTGTTGTGACGCACTATCGGATCGCTGTTAGTGCGGATCTGAATCCCAGCCAATGCATTGCCATATATGTTGTTATGCTCAATGAGGCCACGCCCCTCGCCGAATATATAAACGCCTCCCTGATGACCATTATAGATCTCATTCTTGCGTATAGTCGGATTACTATTGGATGTTATCCACACACCTGCATTACAAAGTCAATTAATTAAATCATATTCAATAAAGAAAAGTCTATTTGTAGATACTATTATGTGGTGTACAACTTACCTGCAAAGTTATTCGAGTGTATTCGATTTTCTATAAACTGTCCGAGTCCATTTTCGTGCACATAGATACCCCCCGTCTGTCCATGATGGATTTCACACTTGACCACCGTGGGATTGGCGCCAGCCTTGACCTCAAAGCCAGCAATGCGATTGTTGTGAATATCGTTCTTCTCAAAATACCCCTGAAATGATAGTAATCAATGTGATTATGACCATGACCAATTTAATTGTCAGTTAGTTAACAAGAGTTGATAGAATTTGAATATACATATGTACAGACGTGTGCAAATTAATAAGAACACCATCTTACTTTAAAGTTTAAAAGTGCCAGAAGATCGAAAATAAAAACGGAGATCCTTCAAATTAAATGCATGAACGGACCTGAGTGTATAATCGTTATGCTAAAGCTACTATAGGAGTGTTATATTCTTTGTTTTTACTTTCAGCACACCTAGTCTTTAAGCCAACACAACAAAGTTGCCAGTATAATAAAATGTAGGAAATAAATAACTATAATGAACTACTTAAAATACCATGAAAGTACTAAAAGGTTATACTTAAAAGGAATTATTTAAACATTGTTATTAGCTGTTTTTATTGTTGTGCACACACATCTTAATTAGTTTATATAATAGTTATAACTTACCATGCCATTCTCAAAGGTAAATATGCCTACATCACGTCCATGATGTATATGATTCTCACGCATTATGGGACTGGCAAAGTTCTTCACCCAAATGCCGGCCAAGGCATTGCGGCTGATCTCATTGTGCTCATAGGTGCCCTGGGCATAGTCTGTCACATAGAGGCCAACGTTCTCACAGTCGCTGATGTCACAATTACGTATAACCGGATTGGCACTAACGCCTCCAACACAAACCGCAGCGCCCACTACAGATGTGGAACGTATAATGCAGTTGTCAACCGTTGGGGAACAATTTTCGCCAATGTCCAGACAATAATGCTTGTGATGCGACACCGTTGAGGTGACTTCCGGTGAGAACTTGAGCGTCAGATAGCCAACATAGGCATACTTGGCACCTTCAACAAACATTACGGTTGATCCAGCATCGCGTTCCAAGACAACAGATTCCGCCACATTGCCTGGTGCAGCGCCCACAAGTGCCACATCAGAGTCTATGAATAGATATTCTCCCTTGTAATGACCGGCATGCAAGAATATCAGAGGACCTGGATGCTCAGTTGGTGGTACATTCTCCTCATATATGTTGGCCAATGCATTGACGCTGGCACCACCACCTGCTCCTGAGCTGCTACTGGTATTTGATAGACCAGCATTGACGTTGCCAGCACCTGCCCCAGCACCAGCACTGGAGCCAGAGGCAAAAGCAGCAGCGGCACGTTCTTCGGGATAATCGAGTGCGGCCTGAATGGTGTTGAAGAAAACGATGCTTCGACCCCCGTGTCGTTTATCCTGATAGCCGGGACGTACATGAACACCACGGTATAGCTGACGAAAGCTCTCCTTCCACGGATTGGCGTACTCCGATTCCTCGGGTTTCTCAAATACAAATTTACACAGCTCCGGATTAAATAGAGGTAAATCATATTCAAATACAGACTGATATAGACGCTTCCACAACTCTGTGTCGTTGGCAATAGTATTGAAGCGTTTGCAGACCAATGCCAGACGACACAGATCCTGTTCCAGCAGATATGAGAATATCGCTAGGAGCACCTCATCCGCTAGCTCATACTGCAAATACTGTGCGGCAGTTGGTCCTCCTCCTCCGCTCGCTGCACTTCCGCCGCTGCCTGCTTCCATATTGGGAATGGCTGTATCCGCCGTATCCGTTTCTCCGCTCTGCGTGTAAAGACGGCGGGAACGTTTACGTGCAGGCAGCATATAATTGTTGTCCTCAATAACAGCAGCTGCACCGCCCACGGGCAGTGCACCACAATGCTGCTGTTGTGGCACAGAGCTATGTACGTTCGGCGGCTGGGCAAGTGTGGCACCTGTTGTGGGTGCATTATTCACGGGAAATGTGGCGCTTGTCGATGGCGCCTGTACAATAGCGGAAGGCGATGATGACGATGACGATGATGAAGACGATGAGGATGACGACGACGACGACGAGGATGACGACGTTGAAGAGCTGGCAGGTGATGTACTGGGAATTAACAAGGGCGGTGAACTGCTGGCAGGACCCACCATTACCATACCAGCTGATTGACCAGCAGCACTTGCACTCGCACTCGAGGAACACCATTGCTCATGATTGCTGGCAGCGGATATCTTCCTTCGCAAATCATATGGTGACTGATGGCAGCAGGAAGCGTTGTTGCTACTGTTGTTGCTATTGCTCTGACTCTGACTGGAAGCGGAGGATGTGCTGGGAAAATTTGAATTGCAGGTGATGTTGTTGTTGCTCGGACCAGCAGCTGACGAGGTGCTCGCCAGTGTTGGGTTGCTCGCCAGCGTTGAGTTGCCCTCTGTGGTGTCCATTATTTGCACGGCATTGTATATATTAGCAATTCCTTGATTCTGATTGGCACCACCTACACCAGGTCCTGCACCCGTTCCTGTTGTGCTAGTTGCATTACTGCTTGTGGGCTGGCCGCTATCAAAGTACTCTGCTGATGAGTTGCCGGCTGTAGAGTTACTCGTACCACTTCCTCCTACTCCCACTGATGCTGAGGATGAGGCTGTGCTTGTGGATGCAGCGCCGCTTTGTTGTTGTTGAGAATGCACATTCTGTTGCAGCATGGGATCCATAATGTTGCCCGAGGGACGATTCGGCATGGCAATGCGATTAGCTCCTTTTCGTCTGGAGCGGCGCACATACGTGCGTGATGATGTGAAAGATGCACTGGGCATTTTTAATAACTTCACTAAGGGAGGGGGCAGTGAAAGACTTATGGCGTTTATCACACTTTTCACAATTTACCAACCCCAATCCCAATTCCAATTCTACTCACACTTGCATACACACGCGTACACACACAGATGCACGGGCAGCAGACACAGACACAATTTATACGAACGAATTTTCTCCTTTCACTTGCTGTTTGCATATACACTGTGGCAAACTAAACACTTTGTTTACAGTTTTCTGATTCCATTTGAAAAATTTATTTTATAATTTATTGTCATTCATCAGCCAGTTTTGCCTGCTTCATCATCTTCTGCTCTTCTTCCTATTGTATGTATTTGGGTATGTGTGTGTATGTGTGTGTGGAGTTTTCGGGGTTTCTATCCTTTGTTTCTCCTTTGTTTTGTTTTATTTGGATAGAAGAGTTGCACTATCTATCACATTTTCGGCTGCTGTTTCGCTCGCTCATTGTTTCTTTTGTTTGCTCTTTGTGCCTTGCTTCGTATTGGCAGCTGAAAATTTCGTGCAGCTTTCTTCCTTTTCACCCACTTTATCTTAATAGTTGCATTTTTGTATATTTATTCTCTTTGAAACACTTCAGCAAATCTTTGCTGCAAATTAGACGGTAACCACAAATTTTTAATTCGCAAACGAGGCTGAAACGAAAGAAACGAGAACGACGGGCCCGCAGCCTACGATGACTTTTCGATAGCACTGCAGTCAATAAGCTATCGATAAACGTTATCGATAAGCAGTGCTGCATTTCCAAAACTAGTATTTAATAAAATTTTTTAACACTTTTCGCTCATTTTGCCACTCACAAAGTTCATTCGCTCATTTCAATGTCCCGTTCACTTGAGCTTGTTCAGAACCAAACTATTACTCTTCCCGCCACTTCTGGCATCACTTTGTGCAGAATTTACGCCGCTGTTGAAATTCGCGATTTTTAGTTTTTGGAAAGAAATCAATTCAAATTGAGAAATATTATGGCACCTATTGCAAGTCTAACCACAGGAGTCATTGCGGTATATATGCGGGAAAAAAACCGCTTTGTATTAAATAATAAACTTGATTTCTTTTTTTGCCCTTGCAGCGGATCATGCATGGCGAGGATGTTCCACAGCCGGTGCTTCAAATATTGGGTATTAAGAAAATCAATACGAATTCGGATCAGGAACGTTATCGCCTGCTTATGTCCGATGGCAAGTATTACAATAGCTATGCCATGTTGGCTAGTCAACTCAATGAAATGCAGCACAAGGGACTGCTTAATGAGAACACAATTGTACGACTGGATAAGTACATGACCTCAATGGTTGGAAAGGAAGGATCTGGCAAGTAAGTTTATTCTGCCTCTCTCCATTTGGCGATGGATTGAACTTAGAACTGTTCTCTTTACAGACGAGTCCTCATTGTGACAGAGCTGACTGTATTGAATTCGGGTGAAGAGGTTAATACAAAGATAGGCGAACCTGTTACATATGAGAATGCAGCAAAACAAGACACTGCTCCAAAAGCTGCCCCGGTTCAGACAAGTATGCCTGTCAAAAAGGAGCAGTCATACAACCACAACAACAACAACAACAACACAATGGACAGCACAATGAATGGTACACTTAATACGGGACTAACACATCCCATCAGTAGTCTTAGTCCATATCAAAACAAATGGGTTATAAAGGCTCGTGTCACCTCGAAGACGGCTATACGCACCTGGAGTAACGCACGTGGTGAGGGCAAGCTCTTCAGTATGGATTTAATGGACGAATCTGGTGAAATTCGGGCTACTGCCTTTAAAGAGCAGTGTGATAAGTTCTACGATTTAATCGAGGTGGATAATGTGTACTTCTTTTCAAAATGCCAGCTCAAGCCGGCCAATAAGCAGTATTCTCAACTCAAAAATGATTACGAGATGACATTCACCGGCGAGACAGTGGTGCAGTTGTGTGAGGATGCCGACGATGGAGGCATACCCGAAATCAAATTTGATTTGGTACCAATTACCGACATAGCAAACATGGAGAACAAGTCGGCCGTTGATACTGTTGGTATTTGTAAAGATGTTGGCGAGTTGCAGACCTTTACTTCGCGGACGACAAACAAGGAGTTCAAGAAACGCGAACTCACTCTGGTAGACATGAGTAATGCTGCTGTCACTCTGACCTTATGGGGTGATGAGGCAGTTAATTTCGATGGACATGTGCAGCCAGTGATTTTGGTAAAGGGTTCTCGCATTAACGAATTTAATGGCGGGAAAAGCCTTAGTATGGGAGGTGGATCGATTCTAAAAATTAATCCAGACATTCCAGAGGCACACAAGCTGCGTGGATGGTTTGACAATGGTGGCGGGGATAATGTAAGCAACCTGGTTTCGGCACGCACCGGTGGCGGCAGCTTTAACACCGATTGGATCACACTTAAAGATGCACGCATGCGTAATCTAGGCTCTGGCGATAAACCCGACTATTTCCAATGTAAAGCGGTTGTACACATTGTTAAGCAGGAGAACGCATTCTATAAGGCATGCCCTCAGACGGAATGCAACAAGAAAGTCGTTGATGAGGGTAACGGCCAGTATCGCTGCGAGCGTTGTAATGCTGCCTATCCCAACTTTAAATATCGTTTACTGATCAACGTGAGTAATACTATTAATGACTGTATTGAATACTGCTTAAAGTTCCTTATTAATTGTATGGTTACAGATGAGCATTGGAGATTGGACCTCAAATCGCTGGGTAACCTGCTTCAGTGAGGTTGGCGAGCAGCTGCTAAGGCACTCCGCTCAAGAAGTTGGAGAAGCGTTAGAGAATGATCCAGCTACGGCAGAGAAAATGTTTGCGGAAATTAATTTCTCATCTTTCATATTTAAGTTGCGTTGCAAAAATGAGATGTATGGGGACATGACTCGCAACAAGTTATCCGTACAGTCTATGACTCCAATTAATTTCAAAGAATACAACAAGCATTTGATCAAAGAACTTAAGGATATGACAGGCATTGGACCTTCTAATTAGGTTGATCACGCGCGGTGCGCTTACTAAGAAGGGTTATATTAATTCCATAAATTAAGATTATATATTGAACATAATGAATATGAAAGAAATAAATTATCTATAATTTGTACGTGTCCCTTTTCTGTGTTTACGTGCATCATAATAATTACGAAGGCTGTTTGATAATAAAATACTATAAATATAAAAAACAAATTGGTTTCTGTTTAAAAATAATGATCGCAGGTATTTGAAACAAACATTTTTTAAATTTGTATTGTACTACTGATAATATAGATTTACACCCTCAGGTGCTTTGTGATACCCCCAATACTAATATGAGAGTGCTTTAAGTAATGTCCGCTCTCGGATATTACTCATACGACATAGTTAAAGTAGAAGTTACGCTGCTGTTGAGATCCTCAAATATACTTTAGTTTTTGGAAATATATCAATTTTAAATAAAGAATATTATGGAGTTGATTGCAAGTATGCAAATCCTTTAGGAATCATTGTGGTACATCTGTTCTGGTTTCATTTTAGGAAATAAATGAAATTTATGAAACTGGTAATAATAGGAAGCAATGCAAATTCTTATCATGAATTTTTTCAATTGCTTATCTCAGCTGGTAAGTACTACAATAGCAATAGCAATAGCAAAGTGCGAACCAAGGTGAATTTACAATAATATTAGTAAATTCACCTTGGTGCGAACGAAGCAGTGAGAGAGCATTGTGACGTCATAGCGAGAGCAATCACGGAGTGCCTGAGGTCTCAGGGATCGCATTAAATGCATGTATCTAGCAACAAAGCGAGCTTTTCTCTTAGTCGGTAACAGTGCTTTGTCGGTGGTGGTTGTCTTAAGCTGAATCTGGAACTTTCGAGAATATAGAATATATTATATATATATTACTCATACGTTATCGCTTATGCTTAAATTACGACGCAATTAAAACTCGAATTTTAATTGTTTATTTAAGTTTTAGAAGACAAAAAGTGCAGTTATACAAATACTATAATAAAATTTGCAAAATAATGGACAACATAATGAATGCAGAAGAAACGGAGTCCATTTCTAGTCTTAGTTTATTTCAAACCGAGTGGGTTATTAAGGCTCGCGTCACTTGGAAGACGGCTATAAGCCACTGGAACAGTGAAAGATGGGAAGGTGACCTTTTTAGCATGGATTTAGTGGACGAATCCGGTGAAATTCGGGCAACTGCCTTTGGTGGGGAATGTTATCGGTTACACAATCTAATCGAGATGAACAAAGTTTACTTATTTTCCAACGGCACGTTGAATCACGCCAATAACAGGTATTGGAACCATAAACATAAGTACGAGATGCGCTTCAACTGCAATACATCAGTGCAGTTGTGCGAGGATGAAGAAGATGAATATGGAATCATACCCGAAACCAATTTTGAATTGGTTCCAATATCCCAAATAGATACGGACCACGGTATGTTCGTTGATACTATTGGCGTTTGTACACATGTAAGCGAATTATACGATCCGGAAAATTTCCCAAGGTCATGCAAGCTTCGCGATCTAACCCTTGTACATCCCATGAGTCGGGCTTCTGTCGTTTTGACACTATGGTATGATGAAGCAATTAACTGCGATGCACACGTGCAGTCACTGATTTTGGTTAAAGGAGCTCGCATTAATATATTTACTGATGAAGATGGTGATGAAGAAATTAAGCTCAACGGTGGATCAATTCTAAAAATCAATGCAATAGACATGCCGGAGGCACATGCCAATGTCGGTGGCGAAAATGTAAGGAATATGGTTTGGGCGCACAACTGTGAAAGCATCTTTAAGATTAGTCTAAGCTCAGGCAACGGGTTCGACTACTTCCAATGTAAGAATGTTAAACACTTAGTTCATCAGGGAACCGCATTCTATGAAAAGGGAACGCAAGGCTTCATCAACGACGAAGACGGAATCCAAGGACCCCATCGCTTGGTAATCAATGTAAGTAACATCAAATGGTCTTATTGTGCTCAAAGCTCTAATAATTTTTGTTGTCGCAGATGAGCATTGGAAATTGGACCCAGAACCGTTGGGTAACGTGCTTTAACGACGATGGCAAGCGACTGTTAAGGCATACTGCTCGGTAAGTTAAAGAGGCATTAGAAAATGATTCAGCTACTGCTGAGAAGATCTTGGCCGATATTTGTTAATCCTTTATATTTAAATTCAGATTCCACCCCGAAGTGTTGCAATAAACTCATGTGGGCGAACATCAATGCCACATTGATACTGGACTTGTTTCAAATGAGCGCTTTTTAATTGTACTTGTCAAACTTGTAAAACATTATTAAGTATACTACTTATATGCTTTATATAGAGCGGAAAGAAGCGCGCATATATCGTACAATACAAATTAAACTGAATATTTGTATATTTAAGGTACCCATCACCAAAAAAAAATTTAACAAATTTTATTTTATGTGCAAGATTTTGATAATACTTAAAACAATCAGTACGCTTCCAAAGTTAATTAACTGAATAGAAAAAATAGATGAGAAATAATAATTTGATATACGTTTTCCTATTTCTTTTTATATTTTGTATAATTTGTAGACTTTTTAGAATACTCAATACAACATATTATTTGTTGTCCTATCTCTAAATATGACGTTTTAATCTTATTCCCGCCAAATTTTAATTTAATAAAGATTGCAATAATACGCTCGTAAAAGTGATAATAATTTTGTTTGTTTAATTTTCTTTCTGATAACCGTCACCTTTTTAGACCCAGTACTTTAAAAAAGTACAAATGGGTCTATTAAGTTTGTGCAAAAAAAATGTGCGAAACAGGCAGAAGGAGGCGTGGCAGACCCCATAAAGTATATATATTCTTGATCAGCGTCAGCAGCCGAGTCGATATAGCCATGTCCGTCTGTCTGTCTGTCTGTCCCTTTTTTGAACACCTAGATCTCAGAGACTATAAGAGCTACAGCCACCAAATATGGCATTTAGGTTCATCTATATCTTGCATTGATCAAGTTTGTTTTATATTTTGCCACGCCCCCCTCCGCCCCTAGAAATAAAAAAACAAAACTTTAAAGACGAATAACAAGAGAACCTTTAAAACTAGCGCCTTGATTTTTGGTATATATAATATTCACTATAGTCCAAACCTGTCCTGAAAATTTCATTCTAATCTGTTGATAAGCGCGGAAGAAATTCAACTAACAATGACCTCTATGTTTATCAAGTGGCGCCATCTATTGAATGGTACGCAACATTGAAGAACAATCTTTAGTGAACGCCTTGCACTCAGAAAGTACTGGGTCTTCTACTGTCGAGCTTGCTCCACTGTAGCATTTTTATCAGTGCAAATGAAGCAGTAAGAGATCATTGTGAGTCATACATAGCGAGAGCAATCACGGAATGCCTGAGGTCTCAGGGATCGCATTAAAATTTAATTTAATGATTAAATGCATGTATCTAGCAACAAATCGAGCTTTTCTCTATCCGGTCTTTAGTCGGTAACAGTGGTTTGTCGGTGGTGGTTGTCTTAGGCTAAATCTGGAACTTTCGAGAATATAGAATATATTATATATTTATTACTCATACATTATCGCTTATGAAATTCGCTGTTGAAATTCGCGATTTTTAGTTTTTGGAAAGAAATCAATTCAAATTGAGAAATATTATGGCACCTATTGCAAGTCTAACCACAGGAGTCTTTGCGGTATATATGCGGGAAAAAAAACCGCTTTGTATTAAATAATAAACTTGATTTCTTTTTTTGCCCTTGCAGCGGATCATGCATGGCGAGGATGTTCCACAGCCGGTGCTTCAAATATTGGGCATTAAGAAAATCAATACGAATTCGGATCAGGAACGTTATCGCCTGCTTATGTCCGATGGCAAGTATTACAATAGCTATGCCATGTTGGCTAGTCAACTCAATGAAATGCAGCACAAGGGACTGCTTAATGAGAACACAATTGTACGACTGGATAAGTACATGACCTCAATGGTTGGAAAGGAAGGATCTGGCAAGTAAGTTTATTCTGCCTCTCTCCATTTGGCGATGGATTGAACTTAGAACTGTTCTCTTTACAGACGAGTCCTCATTGTGGCAGAGCTAACTGTATTGAACTCGGGTGAAGAGGTTAATACAAAGATAGGCGAACCTGTTACATATGAGAATGCAGCAAAACAAGACACTGCTCCAAAAGCTGCCCCGGTTCAGACAAGTATGCCTGTCAAAAAGGAGCAGTCATACAACCACAAGAACAACAACAACAACAACACAATGGACAGCACAATGAATGGTACACTTAATACAGGACTAACACGTCCCATCAGTAGTCTTAATCCATATCAAAACAAATGGGTTATAAAGGCTCGTGTCACTTGGAAGACGGCTATACGCACCTGGAGTAACGCACGTGGCGAGGGCAAGTTCTTCAATATGGATTTAATGGACGAATCTGGTAAAATTCGGGCTACTGCCTATAAAGAGCAGTGTGATAAGTTCTACGATTTAATCGAGGTGGATAATGTGTACTTCTTTTCAAAATGCCAGCTCAAGCCGGCCAATAAGCAGTATTCTCAACTCAAAAATGATTACGAGATGACATTCACCGGCGAGACAGTAGTGCAGTTGTGCGAGGATGCCGACGATGGAGGCATACCCGAAATCAAATTTGATTTGGTACCAATTACCGACATAGCAAACATGGAGAACAAGTCGGCCGTTGATACTGTTGGTATTTGTAAAGATGTTGGCGAGTTGCAGACCTTTACTTCGCGGACGACAAACAAGGAGTTCAAGAAACGCGAACTCACTCTGGTAGACATGAGTAATGCTGCTGTCACTCTGACCTTATGGGGTGATGAGGCAGTTAATTTCGATGGACATGTGCAGCCAGTGATTTTGGTAAAGGGTTCTCGCATTAACGAATTTAATGGCGGGAAAAGCCTTAGTATGGGAGGTGGATCGATTCTAAAAATTAATCCAGACATTCCAGAGGCACACAAGCTGCGTGGATGGTTTGACAATGGTGGCGGGGATAATGTAAGCAACCTGGTTTCGGCACGCACCGGTGGCGGCAGCTTTAACACCGATTGGATCACACTTAAAGATGCACGCATGCGTAATCTAGGCTCTGGCGATAAACCCGACTATTTCCAATGTAAAGCGGTTGTACACATTGTTAAACAGGAGAACGCATTCTATAAGGCATGCCCTCAGACGGAATGCAACAAGAAAGTCGTTGATGAGGGCAACGGTCAGTATCGCTGCGAGCGTTGTAATGCTGCCTATCCCAACTTTAAATATCGTTTACTGATCAACGTGAGTAATACTATTAATGACTGTATTGAATACTGCTTAAAGTTCCTTATTAATTGTATGGTTACAGATGAGCATTGGAGATTGGACCTCAAATCGCTGGGTAACCTGCTTCAGTGAGGTTGGCGAGCAGCTGCTAAGGCACTCCGCTCAAGAAGTTGGAGAAGCGTTAGAGAATGATCCAGCTACGGCAGAGAAAATGTTTGCGGAAATTAATTTCTCATCTTTCATATTTAAGTTGCGTTGCAAAAATGAGATGTATGGGGACATGACTCGCAACAAGTTATCCGTACAGTCTATGACTCCAATTAATTTCAAAGAATACAACAAGCATTTGATCAAAGAACTTAAGGATATGACAGGCATTGGACCTTCTAATTAGGTTGATCACGCGCGGTGCGCTTACTAAGAAGGGTTATATTAATTCCATAAATTAAGATTATATATTGAACATAATGAATATGAAAGAAATAAATTATCTATAATTTGTACGTGTCCCTTTTCTGTGTTTACGTGCATCATAATAATTACGAAGGCTGTTTGATAATAAAATACTATAAATATAAAAAACAAATTGGTTTCTGTTTAAAAATAATGATCGCAGGTATCTGAAACAAACATTTTTTAAATTTGTATTGTACTACTGATAATATAGATTTACACCCTCATGTGCTTTGTGATACCCCCAATACTAATATGAGAGTGCTTTAAGTAATGTCCGCTCTCGGATATTACTCATACGACATAGTTAAAGTAGAAGTTACGCTGCTGTTGAGATCCTCAAATATACTTTAGTTTTTGGAAATATACTATCAATTTTAAATAAAGAATATTATGGAGTTGATTGCAAGTATGCAAATCCTTTAGGAATCATTGTGGTACATCTGTTCTGGTTTCATTTTAGGAAATAAATGAAATTTATGAAACTGGTAATAATAGGAAGCAATGCAAATTCGTATCATGAATTTTTTCAATTGCTTATCTCAGCTGGTAAGTACTACAATAGCAATAGCAATAGCAAAGTGCGAACCAAGGTGAATTTACAATAATATTAGTAAATTCACCTTGGTGCGAACGAAGCAGTGAGAGAGCATTGTGACGTCATAGCGAGAGCAATCACGGAGTGCCTGAGGTCTCAGGGATCGCATTAAATGCATGTATCTAGCAACAAAGCGAGCTTTTCTCTTAGTCGGTAACAGTGGTGGTTGTCTTCAGCTGAATCTGGAACTTTCGAGAATATAGAATATATTATATATATATTACTCATACGTTATCGCTTATGCTTAAATTACGACGCAATTAAAACTTGAATTTTAATTGTTTATTTAAGTTTTAGAAGACAAAAAGTGCAGTTATACAAATACTATAATAAAATTTGCAATATAATGGACAACATAATGAATGCAGAAGAAACGGAGTCCATTTCTAGTCTTAGTTTATTTCAAACCGAGTGGGTTATTAAGGCTCGCGTCACTTGGAAGACGGCTATAAGCCACTGGAACAGTGAAAGATGGGAAGGTGACCTTTTTAGCATGGATTTAGTGGACGAATCCGGTGAAATTCGGGCAACTGCCTTTGGTGGGGAATGTTATCGGTTACACAATCTAATCGAGATCAACAAAGTTTACTTATTTTCCAACGGCACGTTGAAACACGCCAATAACAGGTATTGGAACCATAAACATAAGTACGAGATGCGCTTCAATGGCCATACATTAGTGCAGTTGTGCGAGGATGAAGAAGATGAATATGGAATCATACCCGAAACCAATTTTGAATTGGTTCCAATATCCCAAATAGATACGGACCACGGTATGTTCGTTGATACTATTGGCGTTTGTACACATGTAAGCGAATTATACGATTCGGAAAATTTCCCAAGGTCATGCAAGCTTCGCGATCTAACCCTTGTACATCCCATGAGTCGGGCTTCTGTCGTTTTGACACTATGGTATGATGAAGCAATTAACTGCGATGCACACGTGCAGTCATTGATTTTGGTTAGGGGAGCTCGCGTTAATATATTTACTGATGAATATGGTGATGAAGAAATGAAGCTCAACGGTGGATCAATTCTAAAAATCAATGCAATAGACATGCCGGAGGCACATGCCAATGTCGGTGGCGAAAATGTAAGGAATATGGTTTGGGCGCACAACTGTGAAAGCATCTTTAAGATTAGTCTAAGCTCAGGCAACGGGTTCGACTACTTCCAATGTAAGAATGTTAAACACTTAGTTCATCAGGGAACCGCATTCTATGAAAAGGGAACGCAAGGCTTCATCAACGACGAAGACGGAATCCAAGGACCCCATCGCTTGGTAATCAATGTAAGTAACATCAAATGGTCTTATTGTGCTCAAAGCTCTAATAATTTTTGTTGTCGCAGATGAGCATTGGAAATTGGACCCAGAACCGTTGGGTAACGTGCTTTAACGACGATGGCAAGCGACTGTTAAGGCATACTGCTCGGTAAGTTAAAGAGGCATTAGAAAATGATTCAGCTACTGCTGAGAAGATCTTGGCCGATATTTGTTAATCCTTTATATTTAAATTCAGATTCCACCCCGAAGTGTTGCAATAAACTCATGTGGGCGAACATCAATGCCACATTGATACTGGACTTGTTTCAAATGAGCGCTTTTTAATTTGTACTTGTCAAACTTGTAAAACATTATTAAGTATACTACTTATATGCTTTATATAGAGCGGCAAGAAGCGCGCATATATCGTACAATACAAATTAAACTCAATATTTATATATTTAAGGTACCCACCACCAAAAAAATGTAAACAATTTTATTTTTTGTGCAAGATTTTGATAATACTTAAAACAATCAGTACGCTTCCAAAGTTAATTAACTAAATAGAAAAAATATATGAGAAATAATAATTTGAAATACGTTTTCCTATTTCTTTTTATATTTTGTATAATTTGTAGACTTTTTAGAATACTCAATACAACATATTATTTGTTGTCCTATCTCTAAATATGACGTTTTAATCTTATTCCCGCCAAATTTTAATTTAATAAAGATTGCAATATTACGCTCGTAAAAGTGATAATAATTTTGTTTGATTAATTTTCTTTCCGATAACCGTCACCTTTTTAGACCCAGTACTTTAAAAAAGTACAAATGGGTCTATTAAGTTTGTGCAAAAAAAATGTGCGAAACAGGCAGAAGGAGGCGTGGCAGACCCCATAAAGTATATATATTCTTGATCAGCGTCAGCAGCCGAGTCGATATAGCCATGTCCGTCTGTCTGTCTGTCTGTCCCTTTTTTGAACACCTAGATCTCAGAGACTATAAGAGCTAGAGCCACCAAATATGGCATTTAGGTTCATCTATATCTTGCATTGATCAAGTTTGTTTTATATTTTGCCACGCCCCCCTCCGCCCCTAGAAATAAAAAAACAAAATTTTAAAGACGAATAACAAGAGAACCTTTAAAACTAGCGCCTTGATTTTTGGTATATATAATATTCACTATAGTCCAAACCTGTCCTGAAAATTTCATTCTAATCTGTTGATAAGCGCGGAAGAAATTCAACTAACAATGACCTCTATGTTTATCAAGTGGCGCCATCTATTGAATGGTACGCAACATTGAAGAACAATCTTTAGTGAACGCCTTGCACTCAGAAAGTACTGGGTCTTCTACTGTCGAGCTTGCTCCACTGTAGCATTTTTATCAGTGCAAATGAAGCAGTAAGAGATCATTGTGAGTCATACATAGCGAGAGCAATCACGGAATGCCTGAGGTCTCAGGGATCGCATTAAAATTTAATTTAATGATTAAATGCATGTATCTAGCAACAAATCGAGCTTTTCTCTATCCGGTCTTTAGTCGGTAACAGTGGTTTGTCGGTGGTGGTTGTCTTAGGCTAAATCTGGAACTTTCGAGAATATAGAATATATTATATATTTATTACTCATACATTATCGCTTATGAAATTCGCTGTTGAAATTCGCGATTTTTAGTTTTTGGAAAGAAATCAATTCAAATTGAGAAATATTATGGCACCTATTGCAAGTCTAACCACAGGAGTCTTTGCGGTATATATGCGGGAAAAAAAACCGCTTTGTATTAAATAATAAACTTGATTTCTTTTTTTTGCCCTTGCAGCGGATCATGCATGGCGAGGATGTTCCACAGCCGGTGCTTCAAATATTGGGCATTAAGAAAATCAATACGAATTCGGATCAGGAACGTTATCGCCTGCTTATGTCCGATGGCAAGTATTACAATAGCTATGCCATGTTGGCTAGTCAACTCAATGAAATGCAGCACAAGGGACTGCTTAATGAGAACACAATTGTACGACTGGATAAGTACATGACCTCAATGGTTGGAAAGGAAGGATCTGGCAAGTAAGTTTATTCTGCCTCTCTCCATTTGGCGATGGATTGAACTTAGAACTGTTCTCTTTACAGACGAGTCCTCATTGTGGCAGAGCTAACTGTATTGAACTCGGGTGAAGAGGTTAATACAAAGATAGGCGAACCTGTTACATATGAGAATGCAGCAAAACAAGACACTGCTCCAAAAGCTGCCCCGGTTCAGACAAGTATGCCTGTCAAAAAGGAGCAGTCATACAACCACAAGAACAACAACAACAACAACACAATGGACAGCACAATGAATGGTACACTTAATACAGGACTAACACGTCCCATCAGTAGTCTTAATCCATATCAAAACAAATGGGTTATAAAGGCTCGTGTCACTTGGAAGACGGCTATACGCACCTGGAGTAACGCACGTGGCGAGGGCAAGTTCTTCAATATGGATTTAATGGACGAATCTGGTAAAATTCGGGCTACTGCCTATAAAGAGCAGTGTGATAAGTTCTACGATTTAATCGAGGTGGATAATGTGTACTTCTTTTCAAAATGCCAGCTCAAGCCGGCCAATAAGCAGTATTCTCAACTCAAAAATGATTACGAGATGACATTCACCGGCGAGACAGTAGTGCAGTTGTGCGAGGATGCCGACGATGGAGGCATACCCGAAATCAAATTTGATTTGGTACCAATTACCGACATAGCAAACATGGAGAACAAGTCGGCCGTTGATACTGTTGGTATTTGTAAAGATGTTGGCGAGTTGCAGACCTTTACTTCGCGGACGACAAACAAGGAGTTCAAGAAACGCGAACTCACTCTGGTAGACATGAGTAATGCTGCTGTCACTCTGACCTTATGGGGTGATGAGGCAGTTAATTTCGATGGACATGTGCAGCCAGTGATTTTGGTGAAGGGTTCTCGCATTAACGAATTTAATGGCGGGAAAAGCCTTAGTATGGGAGGTGGATCGATTCTAAAAATTAATCCAGACATTCCAGAGGCACACAAGCTGCGTGGATGGTTTGACAATGGTGGCGGGGATAATGTAAGCAACCTGGTTTCGGCACGCACCGGTGGCGGCAGCTTTAACACCGATTGGATCACACTTAAAGATGCACGCATGCGTAATCTAGGCTCAGGCGATAAACCCGACTATTTCCAATGTAAAGCGGTTGTACACATTGTTAAACAGGAGAACGCATTCTATAAGGCATGCCCTCAGACGGAATGCAACAAGAAAGTCGTTGATGAGGGCAACGGTCAGTATCGCTGCGAGCGTTGTAATGCTGCCTATCCCAACTTTAAATATCGTTTACTGATCAACGTGAGTAATACTATTAATGACTGTATTGAATACTGCTTAAAGTTCCTTATTAATTGTATGGTTACAGATGAGCATTGGAGATTGGACCTCAAATCGCTGGGTAACCTGCTTCAGTGAGGTTGGCGAGCAGCTGCTAAGGCACTCCGCTCAAGAAGTTGGAGAAGCGTTAGAGAATGATCCAGCTACGGCAGAGAAAATGTTTGCGGAAATTAATTTCTCATCTTTCATATTTAAGTTGCGTTGCAAAAATGAGATGTATGGGGACATGACTCGCAACAAGTTATCCGTACAGTCTATGACTCCAATTAATTTCAAAGAATACAACAAGCATTTGATCAAAGAACTTAAGGATATGACAGGCATTGGACCTTCTAATTAGGTTGATCACGCGCGGTGCGCTTACTAAGAAGGGTTATATTAATTCCATAAATTAAGATTATATATTGAACATAATGAATATGAAAGAAATAAATTATCTATAATTTGTACGTGTCCCTTTTCTGTGTTTACGTGCATCATAATAATTACGAAGGCTGTTTGATAATAAAATACTAAAAATATAAAAAGCAAATTGGTTTCTGTTTAATTTTCTTTCTGATAACCGTAAGCTTTTTTGTTTTGATGTGTGGTACTCAACACATTGATAATCAACGAGCGAAATGTTCTTAAAAACCAAATTTGGGAACGAGCTTTCTTCTCCCACAAATCGCAAAAAAAAATCATAGCTTTGTGAACTATAAAGCTGGAGTTTTCAGTTTTGGCATGAACAATACTTATTTTGTTTAGCTTCCATAACCCATCCGATCTATTTTATTTAAAAAGGCTATAATAAATTCGGTCAATACCATTTAAGTTAAACAGATGACAGGTTGATGATCGAATCTCGTACGAATGTAGAAATCAATAAATTGAATAAAAATAGATTTATGTTGTTAATGATAACAACGCACAACCGAAAAGCATTTAAGTTAATTACCTGTAAATAAAACTCTATTGAAAGATAATATTTCATGCTGCGTATAATTTATTATTTATTTCTTTTAATGTTAAATAAATTCATGTATTTTACTCTTTGTATGCGCGTTTAAAGTTTATGCATGTACTATGTATACCATATATGTATGTACTATGTAGGTATATTTATGCAAAAATTTTATTTTTTAATATGTTTGCTCGAGTTGTTGACTAGTATTCTGGTTTAAAAATTGATTACATTTTTGTAAATATTATTATTTTCGCTTTTGATGCGTGATATATGTATGTATATATGTTTCTAATTTATTTTATATAAAAAGACTTTATCGTAGTAAGAGCATTAAAAATTTACAAAACTGGAAAACTTATCTTGCATTATGTTGAAGTTTTCTGTGAAAATTATCATATGTATATCAGTATGCTTCTATAAATATGTATAAATTTATTATTAAAGTAAAAACTGCATTGCACATTTCGTCGGTGTTATTCGTATGTATGTATGTATTTATGTAACTATTTTTCTGTATATTTAAATTTTGCTTTATCATTTTGATTAGCGGTCATTATTCTGGTTTAGAGTTTGATTATCGATTAATGTATTTTTTTGCATATAAATATCAATTAGAACTTTGATCATCATCGTTTCCTTAGACTCTAAAAACTTTTATAGTTTACAAGTATTCACTTTATTGATCTGGCTTAGTAACTTTAGCGACAATTCCCCGTTTTAATATTCATGTAATTATATCATAATATCTTAATTTAAATAATTTAAAAATAATATATAACTAAATTACGAAATTCGTGAAGCAACCTATTTTTTACAACTTGCGTTTGCATTGCGCTTTGGATTTGCAGCGAACATTTGGCACCAAACAAATAATTACAATAATTAATGAACTAAAGAAATAATTTATTTAAGTATAAGTATGTTAATAATATCGACACAATACAAGAAATTCTCTCACTCTTCCTTTAACTGAACTCATTCCAATTGCTTAGCGTTGCACGTAAGGAAAGTCAGTTTGGGCCTGCGCATGAGATTGCGACTGAGATTGCTGCTGGTGATGATGATGATGATGATGTTGGCAGCTGTTGGGCTGTTGCTCCATTTGATACCCAAATGACGGTTGCTCCTGCTCCGATTGCTGCTGATGCTGCACGGAGAAGCTCAGGCCACAGGAACAATGCTCAATATGAGGTTGTCTTATTGCAGCTACCGTTGGAGCAGGTGTTGCATGCACCTGGGCCTGTTCCGTGATGATTGTAGGGGTCGGCGATGGCGACGATAGACATTCTTGGCAGTAGTGCGCCGCTGGACCAGGCGTCGGAGCATGAATGTGTCCATGAGTTGAATGATAATGATTGTACGACGAAGACGGCGGGGGCGGTGGCGGTGGAGGTGGCGTTAATGATTGTGTGGACGAGCTGGAGTCGGAACTCTCAGTTGCAGTTTCGGTTGACGTGCTGCTCGAGGTTGATGTGTATGAGGATGGTTTGTGTGGCTGATGCGGCTGATCTGGTGGATGATGGCAGCGACATATTGTAACTCAAAAAGTGCCGCCATCGTGATGATGACTGGATGAAGATGTTGTTGCTTCAACAGCAGTTGGCGGTGGTGCAACCATCACACTCCCTGCCAGACTATTACCATTGCTAGTCTGATGCTGAGGAGAGCTATAGTCATCTCCATCGCCACCGACAACGCCATCGGCATTGCCGGCGCCATTATGTTGCTGTTGAAGATGATTGTGATTGTTGATGGAATGATTAAGCGATGGATGTGTATTTGGTGAATGTGTCTCGTCGCTGGCCATAGAGGCGCTTAGTCCATTGGCTGTCACGCCAAGCGACTTGGGTGGTATGGGTGGCGGCGGTACGGGTATATCTTCCACATCAAAGGAACTGGTTGAACTCTCGCGATGCGTTATATTTAATCCTCCCCCATGGATGTGCATGTCCAGGCTACCGTTGGAGCTGATGCGACAGTGCTCCCGATGATGGACCGTACTCAAGGACATGGAGGATGACTCCTCGCTCAAATTGTTCAATTGATTAAGCTCACGTGAGCTGGTCGTGGAGATCCCCGAGTCCCGAAAGTCATTGGGAGCAAAGCACACATTCAGATGGCTTCCAGCATCCTGGAGATTATGTGGCAAAGAATGCGGTTGTTGATCCGCCTCTGGATCATCGAAGCTTATATCTACGACAGAGTACTTTTGGCCGTGCTGTTGTTGTGCCGAGTGCCGTCTCGCAGTGGCATCTGTGGTGTTGCCAAAGTCATTGAATATTAACGGATTCGAGGCGCGCTTATCCGGCGTAATACCACGTGGAGGCAGTGGTGGTGCATTAGGTGAGTTGTTTATTGCTTGACGCTTTGGCGGCACCTCCGGACTATCCATGGCACCGTTTGTAACAAAGTTCTGAGAGCGTGGACGATTAGGAACTGGAGGCGCCTCCCCCATCTCAGTCAACGGCAATGGTATGCTGAGGCTCTCCTTGCTGAGAGTCTGATAGGAATTCATTGTTTCCACTGGGCGCAGCGTATCGCCGGGACGCGTATAGATCTCATCCAGCTCGTATACATAGTTGGCATTTGGATTGCCACTGGCCATGCTCTGGGCGGCTGTACGTTGCTCCGTTGGTAGTGGCGGCAGTGGGGTGTTAACGATACTCTCTGACGGTTGACGCTTGAGGCGGCCCATGCCGGAGAGACTCTGCTTCAGCTGCGAGAAACGCTCCAGGAGGCGGTTGTGCAGTGGTTGAACACCCGCCGGTGCTAGTTGCCCATGTAGCTCCAGTGCCTGCTCTAGAATCTGGATTTGCTCGAGTATTAATATCTTCAGTCGCTGCACATTGGCCTGCTGGCCAGCTCCCTGTGGGGATTTAAGGAAGTGCTCGGAGAAAAACGCTTCCTGATACTTGCTAATGCCACCCATGACGTTGGCATCAATGGTGCCCTGCAATCGCATCGAGAAGGGATTGATGTTTCGCTTTGGATCGCGTCGATACTGAACGATTAGATCCGCTAGCTCCTTGCCGGCATTGTTGATGATCTCGCAGGCATACTCAACTGGAGTTAGCTCCTGCACTGACTTTTGCTTGACCTCGAACCAGCGCAAGATTCCAGGCAACGCACTGGCAATATCCAGTGTGGTACGTTCGATCCACAGCGACTTGAACTCATTGTCCTTATCAATGGGACCCTTGTACATTGGTCGATCATATATAAATCGTGTCACATCGTTCACCTCATAGAACCGTGCTATCTTCTCTGGCACCGGAACCATGGCTGTCTTCAATGCCTGTGCATCACCCACAGGCCTCACATTGCTTATCTGTATATACTGCTCCGGTGCATTCAATATAGCTGCATCTGGCGGACTATTGTTTGCCAGAATCTGTGCAGTTGGGAACTCCGTTTGAAGGCGTTGAGTAAAGGCGCCAATGCGCTCGTATTCCAGACCCCGATAGACAAACTGCTTGTTCTGTAATTTCCAAAATTAGTAATGATAAGGATCTATCTGATAAACCGAGATTTACTTACCCGCACAAAGAGCGGCAGATCCATGCCGTAGAAACCGACCCGAAAGTATTCCGGCTCTGGTCTCAGTTGTGTCAATATATTCTGGAAGAACTTTGCCTCCAATGTGAGAATATCGCTTAGTTTGTTGTAGTCAAAGCGACGTGTCTCATAGAGTTGAGCCAGCTCCTTGCACAGTGGAATGCCCTTCTCCCAGCACTTGCCCTTGTCGAAATATTTGAGTATCTGCAAAAACATTATCCATAGATAAAAAGGATCTTCTTGCATTTCTGTGACAATAATAGAAACAAACCTCATGATAAAGACGCTCCTTGCGCTGCCATTCCGGTTGTCCGCTATTGTCGAAGGGGGCAAAGCTTTGGGTCTCCCGATCCCAACTGAGCATGGAAGCATACAGCTTGAGAGTGTAACCCGCCTCCGTGTAGTTCTCCGCCTGAAGATGCAGATTGTGCAGCTTATAGATGTATCTGTTAAGAGACATAGATGAATTGATTAAATTTGATTGATTAATTCAAGTTGATTGACTGAACACACACCTCAGATACATTTCCTTGCGATTAATTTCATTTTTATAAAAATTCAGTAAATTAACGGTGCAGGTCATGCGTTTATCCCGATTTTCCTCTCCCTGCATTACACTGCGATAGTCAAGGAGTCGCTCCAGCAGCCGCGTCACGGACCCAATGAATGCTGTGCCCGCATCTTTCCAATTTGGATTCTCCACTTGCACCTTCTCCAGCAAGCTAAACCGTCGTTTAAGAAAAGGGTTTTTAAAAAATAGATTAGTTAAAATCAGGACAAAAGCATTGATTTTGGGAATATTAAAGAATATTACAAAAATACAGGAATATCAAAGTGTAGAACAATATTGCGGTAGGTTTAAGCGGAAATGTAGGAATATGTTAAAGTTCTACTATCTTCGGAAATCCGAGAATTTCATTATCCCTGCAGATTATTTATTTTGTATAAATTATCATACAACATATATAAAATTTTATTATATCCTTTTTTTAGAAATTCTCGATAAATCGTATCTACATCAGGAATATGCTATTCTACTACTGTTCTATGCCAGAAAGCTAAGGTAATGAAGTTTACTTTAAATCGAAATCAAGATGTTTGGCTATAATCTGCGAGAATATATTAAAGGTAGTTCTACGACAAAGGCAAAATGCGTTTTGAACTTACACCAAGCTGAGATGTTCCCTTTATGGATGGCGATTGCAATGAGTGTGAGGTGAAACATTTATACAGACATATATATATTTACACATTTTGGCATACATACATAAAATTATATATGTTACATATGGCACAGATATGCAGAAATTATACTTACATGGTGCTGAATAGCTCCCGATACTCATCATCCCCCTTGTTCTCACTGATCAACAGATCCAGCTTGTCAATGAGCTCGCTCTCCACCAAACGAAATGATCCACGAGCGGCCTAATAATGGAGATATCAATCTTTTAGTTGAAGAACCCACTTGATATTCAAGACACACTTACCTGTTCACATTGCATCATGTCGTAGAAGACGGAAAGTGTTGCCTTTCGTAGTGCTGGCTCCGGCACTAGTGTAACCTCCAAGAACGGACCAACCATTGAGGGTATAAAGTGTAGTTTTTGCTCTCCCAACTGTGACCACATGCTGAGTATTTGAAAGCCCATCAGGACACGCATATCGCCATGTGAATGCAATATTTTCAGTCGCTTGGGCTCCCTATATTGTTCCAGTTGTAGCGAGGGTTGTGTGAGAAATGTGACAGCCAGGCTAAAGTAGCTCCACCACAGCTGCGAGTCAAAGGCTTGTGGCCCAAGGAAACGATAAACGAGGGGCTTGGCAAACTCTTCTAGGGACTTGCGAAGCACATCATTGGCAGCCAGCTTCATGACCAGCCAGTCGTTGGGATAAACAAGCCAATCCTGTGTTAGTAGCTCCTCGTAGACCAACAACGATTTGCTGAGAAAGTCCTTTAGGTCACGAGGATCCTTGTTAGGCGTCAACTCGTCCCAGTAGCGTTTATAGTGCGTCTCGTCGAGAAGCTGCAACAGCCCCAATAAACAAGCCACCAATTGTGGAAGTACAGCATTCGAGCCCTCCATAATAATACTTATAGTTCGGATCAGTATGCCCAGAATGTTTTTGCACAACGAGTCCAGATCGTGCTGAAGCGTATTGGTCACCTTGTCACGTTGTTCCCGCTGCAACTCGTACAACTGAGTTAGAATCTCAGAGAGAATCTCAGCACAGAGACGCAGCTCATCGCGGCGACTTAAATGCATGCGCAGATGCTTGCAGGCCACCGAGAGGACAACGGTGCGTGAATCTGAAAGGAGAAATAGCTATGAATTCCTTTCTTCCCAAAGGATCACCTAGTTACTTACCATCCTCGTGAAAGAGTTCGCCGGACACCAGATCCTTGACCGCATGCAATTTGGCTTGAATGAGACGATTGGGTGCATTGCGTGGAATGGCATCCAACATATTGCGTGCTAGCATTCCGAGTTCCGGAGCGGGCAATGTATCCTTTAGCTGTTCCAGCACCACTCCCGTTGAGTTGAGCAACGCCTCTTGAGTGGGTATAATCACATCATACGATGGCACCGCCAACATTCCGTTCAATGCCGTAAAGAGGGAATGCAAATCTCGTCTGAAGGAGTCCTCGTACTGCCCTCCAGTGGCCCGTGCAAATAGCCGGCGGGATTGAATCAACAGCTTAAAGATATACTCCAACGAGCCGAAGCACTTCTGAAAGGGATCCGGATGCTCGGCCTTGGTCATGAAGACGGCCATGTGTTCAACGGATGTGATGAGACCCTTGTAGACCAGGGCAGCGGCGAAATGATTCTCAATATACTCATTCATCACGGGTCGAAAATGTTGAAACTTGTTGCTCTGCAGCAGACTGAAGATGCTCACCAGCACGTGGAAGACCAGACCCGAGTGCTGCGTACTGTTGCCCTCCTCGTTGGAGAACATCGCAAAGAGTGCGTCCAGCACATCCTGCAGGAACTTAACCAGCTCCTCATCGTTCAGTCTGAGCACTCCCGTCAACGAGTCCTGTATGGTGTCGGGATGGGCACGCCACTGCAGCAGCGACAGCAGATCCGCATTCTGAGTCAATTTCGTCGAACAGAGAAGCGATCGGAGAACGAAAACCTCTTTGGAGCTGCGACTAAAGCATCCACTGCAATCCATCTTGGCCTGTGCATCTCGGGGTCGGCATTGCAATCGAAGGTAACTGGCTGCCTGAAGTTTTGCCGGATCCTCGCATTTGTAGACATACAGCTCATGCTGGCCATCTCCCAGGGTGGCACCACTTGTGTCCATAAGTCGGGCAAAGCTAAATGCAAACAGCTTAGGTTCCGACTTTTCCCGCGTTGAGCAATGCCGGAACTCAAAGCGTACGTGGGCAGTGGCAAACTTATCAATAGGCACGCTCAAGCGAAGCATTTCATTCCAGCTGGGTGCATTTTGATGGTAGAGGATCATGGAGCGGTATTGTGGCAAAGTATCCATGCCAGAAGCGCCCCACAAACAGTCGGAGAGCACATTTCCAGTCACATCAAGCACCACAACAGTCACAAGAATGTTCTTCCCTGTATTCTTCCCGCCTCGCTCAAATTCACCCCGTTCCAGGGTCAAAAAGAGATCGTTTCGTACATCGCCGGGCATTATTACATCGGGGAAACCCATTTTACGTGTGATGGTTGTGCCCTGGAAGAGCAGTGGCTGCTCCTGACGTGCCTGCCCCAGACCACCGTGTAGCAATTTAAGCGAAACCACAATTCCTTGAGTACTCTGATTACCCGGCTGAATGGGTGAGAATTTTCCGCTAGATTTCTTGATGATAAGCTCTGGCAGCAAATGAAAGTCTTTCTCCTCACTTTGGTACAGCTTAAAGCTATACTCGCGCTCCTCCGAAGACTGTTGTTCCAGGCTGGTGTCCAGCTGACAGATGTCTCCCAGCGAGAGCACCCCCACACCAAAGGGACGACGATAGGTGGCGCCAATGGCACTGGAGGAGTTGTTCTTCTCAATTTTCTTAATCGAATCCGATTGTATTATTTTACCCACTCGCATAACTACGGCCACCAGGTGCAGTTCCTCATTGAGATCAGCGGCACCTGTAATATGTTAAATATTAATGAGAATAACACTGGCAACTCATGGGCACAGGGAGAGGTATCTACCAAGATCTGTAAAGACTGAGCAATTGCTATGCAGTTTCTCAATGTAATTTGAGAAACCATCCTTGGAGATCTTCACAAGAAACCGCTCCGATAGAGGACGCATACGATTGCCATCGTATAGAAAGAAATAAACCTCTGCATCATCGCCCCCAATGCGATGTCCAAAGTCCCGCATGCAAAAGTATAAATGATGACTCAGAATTTTGCGTTGTGTCTTCCTTCGCAGGGTTCCTCGGCTCTGGAAATGAATTCAAGAAGTTAAGAGATTAAATTGTTTAAGGATCTACTCCATTTCTGCTTACCGAGGAGGCCTTGGCATTGTCAGCACTGTTCACATGCACATTGTAGAGCTTCACAATGCCTATTCCATGTGGATCCACGGCCAATGGACCCACGCGTGGCACCAGATCGAGGGCCAGTTTGCTGTAAAAAGATCGAAGATCGTTGAGTTGAGTAATTACTGATAGCTGAAACTATAAATTGGAGAACAGCTAAAATAACATTGCCACTTAGTCACGTATCAAGGTGCTCGCTGATATGCAATATGAAAATGAATCGACTCGAGGAGAAAGGGAATAACTGTGCAAGCCAGCTGCGTTTATTTGGGAAACTATCAGAGCTTAAATGAACTTGACGCATTTGTTATTAATTGCCGCATTGGATGTGGAGTCGAGACGAGACGAGTGGTGCGCCAACATCTTTCATTCAATTTGCTCACTCAGCGCCATGCGGCTCCGGAACATCATTAATCACACAGGGTTACCAAAAATAAAACACGTGAGACACGTAGAAAGGCAATGAAACCTGACTGATTCTGAGACATGGGGAGCGATCTGTATTCTACAGATACAATTATGTTGAAGTTAATTCCCAATCTGGTTATAAAGTGGAAACTAATATACTTATGGTAAAATATCATCAGTAGATCATCATCATGTTTAGGTTGTTTTTTAAGTTAAGGAAATAGGTTTGAACAGACATCTACAGTACAAAAAGTGTCAACACATTGAACTTTTTATCATTATTTACTTATTGGTTATTAATTTATTTCAAGATCTTAAAAGAAATTGAGGAAATATATGACTATACTTGAAGTGGATGTGTCTAGTGATGACCAGAAAAACTGGATAAAGATAAAAAATTAAAAAATAGGACAGAAAATAGCACAAATAGTAGAAGTCGATGTTAACATTGTTCTGGGTATCTTTTTTGTTAGCATTATATTTTGATTCGTTCATAGACGTTATATGTATTATCTCAAATATAGATCCCCTGTAATTGTATTAAAAGTGGATTCAATTAAAATAGAAATGGGGATCTTTAAATTCTCAAGAACTAAAAGTACTAATTTTAAATTAGTTAAAATATAATTAAGATTGTACATCGCATACTTATTTTTGCGGGAGACTCAAGAAATTATGAATACTAATCTAAATTGGTGCATTCGAATTTAGATAGTTATCTAAATCTTAAAAAATTGCTAGCTTTATAAATGAGATGTTATTGTATTCGTATTGTTAGCTGTCAAACAAACAATAAATCATCATCATCATCGTACAATTCTCATACTGCCCTAGTTTTAAAACGGAGATCTATTCGCTTAGGAGGCTAAATTGGCAGCACTGCATTGTCTATCATATCAATTATAGACTCTGTTTTTGTTTAATACGTGTATTTAAATATTTTAGGAATGCAGATCTCTAAATTTCAAAGACCTGTAATTAATTAAAATAAAAATTTCGATTGTAGGTCGCATTAAAATGTCATAAAGAATTCTATGCATTTTTCGAACGACTCACAAGTAATGATTTATAATCTAAATTTGTAATAAAAAATTAGGGCATTCGAATTTAGATTGTTATCTAAATAAGAAAAAGTTGTAAGCGTTATAAATTAGATATTATCGTATTCATGTTAGTAGCTGACAAAAGTTCAGAGACAGTGAAATTTACATTACGATAATGGACGTTAAGGTTCTCATATTGCCATTGGATCCGCTTGATATTCGTATGACGCATAAATTTGACTTACAAAGTTGCTGCCCGTCTTTCGGCTGATCTTTTTACCAGCCAGCCAAAGAGGCACAGGCACAGACACAGACACAGAGACAGAGACAGACAGATACTAGCAAGTATTGAGGCCCAAGCTCAAGCGCACAGGTAATGGGTTCACGGCATTCCGGTGGCGCATACGAGAGTTAACCTGACCGAGCGATCCAACGTCATCAGCAATATGTTGCCGACGTCGTCGATGTTGCTACCTCGGCTACGCTTGAGTTTTTCTACCTGACTTACGCAGCGAGCGAGATGGCAGCTGGTTGAAGTGGGAGCGAGTGAGATGGCGATTGGGCTAGCGTCTTACGAGTCTCTGGGAACGCGTTGGCCAGAGCAGCTCAAGAAGCCGTTTTGTTGTTAACGAGGCCTAAACGGCTTTGTCGTTCTTCTTGTTGTTGTTGTTGTTGCTGTTTTTGAGAGAGCCCAAGAAAGAGAGAGCGACCGAGAGAGGCAGAGATTTTATGCTGAGATTAAGAGTGAGAGCTGCAGGAGAGTCAATGTGGTTTCCATTTTGGAACTGGAACTGGTCAAGAGCAGACAAACTCTGAGCGAACACTCTTTGGTTCTTCTTTATGTGAAATATATGAGTCTTAGTCTTAGTATGTGTGTGTGTGTGCTTTAAAGCCACCTCTGTTACGCCTTAAACTGGGCAACTGGGAGCTGGTGGAGTTGACGTGACCAAAAGAAATGCCTGCGCCACAAAATGAATCTCATGGATACAAATATGAGAAGACCGCGCGTGCGCAGATGCCGTCGCTTGCTGCCACAATATAACATACAATACGGTAGCAATGCTCGTAATGAACCCTTTAAATCGTTTTTAATTAAGTCCCGAACTGAGCTCAACAGGTGAGAACGCGTTCACCACATACAAAATGTATCTTTCTACGTTGATTGTGTATGCATGTGACTGTGATTTATAATTTTATCTGACGAAATTCACAAATTTTTGTTGTTCAACTTCCAATTTAAAGTGTTGAAAATCTATAAAGATGTGATAGAAGATACGATACAATTCGACGACCCAACGGAGAAGAAGAGAAAGAACAAAAAAATTAATTATTTACACATCGATAAGCAGAGACTGTGGCTGTTGCTGTGGCTGTCAACCACAAGCAGCAACAGCAACAGCAACACGTCGAAGGTATTGTATCTGTATCTGCAGGTCGAGGCAGAGGCAACAGATACATTTTTATCACAATCACACATGCCATATATCTTGTATTTAATGTCTTTATAAAAGGTGTAGCTGTGAGATACATTTCAAGCGACTATAGAAAACCCGCACTGACAACCCAAGCAACCCGAACCCAGGGCACAGCAACAGCAACAGCAACAAAAACAACAACAGAATGAGCCTTAGCCTCAGACAATAAACAAACAACAAGAACAACAAAAACAGAGCAGGACATGCAGCAGCAGCAGCCATTTCGAAATGCCATTTCATTATGCCACAACCAAAGAGTTGGCAGCAAACTTAACCGGCTGAGTCATCTTGACAACGACTTGCAACAGGAGTTGGAGATGAAGATGGAGCATCAGCATCAGCAGCAGGAGGAGAAGTAAGCAGTTCTGGGCGCATGCCTGGCAACAAATTTAACGTTGGCTTCTCCCCAACATATCTGCATGCAAATTGATCTATAAGCATATACATATATGAATATCTATAGGTCTCTTTGCTTGTGTGTGTTCTGGTCGGTGCAACAATCGACAACCCAGCGACACACTTTAACCCTGAAAAGCAATGTGGTTTAGACCCACTTGATGCAAGCTACTTCAGACTTCCAACTCGCAACTTGATTGTATTCAAATAACGAGTCTAAGAACTACTTTTATATTAATAAAGGCATAATCTATAATTAATTTATTGATTACTTTAAATCTCTATTTACTTCAGTTTAATATAAATGTAAAGTGAGATGATGGCCTCAGTTATTTGTTCATTCCAAATGCTCTTGATTTATTTTTCCCGAACATCTCTAGATCCTAAACAATTTCATTATTATACTAACTTTATTTATAAATATTTTCTGTATTTTGAAAAATTTTCTAAAATTATCTTTTACTATATTTTTTAATTTTTGTATCTCAATTGTATTCATGATGAAGCTGCTACATTTAGATCCTGAGCAAATGTTGCTCAAAAAAGTATACTAATTTACATAGTAATTTATAATTTGTATTGTAATCTTATTTTATTGGAGGCCTTTCAAATTTTTTAATTCCCAATTATTATTTATTTATTTATTATATCCAGAATAAATAATTCATAAATTTCGATTACTTAAAGATAGAGTTGTTACTATAGCCTGTTTATATGTCTATCATTTCGTGATTTTAAATGTGTATGTCTTGAATTTCATTTCTTACAATGATCTTGCAACATCGCCTTGGTCAAACGGGAACCAGAGAACCAGGACGGGATTGAATATAAGGTCCCAATAGAGTTGTACATGGTTCCAGCTCCAGCTCTTATGAAGTAATAAATTTCCAATGTGGAGCGACCGAACAAAAGATTATTTCTGATCCAGATATGTTGTCATGAGTTGGGGTTAAGCAAGTAAATCAACATTTGCCCGCTCTCTAATGGCATGCGAGTGATCTACCTGTAGGTGGCAAGGTTAGGACTGCGCCCAGGTAACATACGCTTAGGTAACACAGGCCCAACAAATGCAATCTGAGCGTAATTTCAAATCGTGAGCCGGAACCAGTTGCGATTGCGATCATCCAACTGGTTCCCAGAGAGACAAACTGACAGAGAGAGAGAGAGAGAGAGAGGAGGTCATACATGTGTGTGTGTGTGTGTGCAGAGAGTGTATCTGTATCTTTGTGTGTGTAAACAGCTAGCAATGGCCCAAGCTTGGCAACGATTCAAGGCAGAGTCAGTAGGTTTTGGAACGCCGCTGAGCGCAGCTGCACATTTGTAGAAAACGGTAATCACAGCTCACATACTGATATAAAAAAACAGACACAGATAGAGATGTAGATGCAGATACAAATGCAGTTCACAGCTGTGTGTGTTTGTGTGTGTGTGCTTGAACGTGTGTGATATAGAAATCTTGAACAAACCAAACAAAATTTTTGCAACAAAGTGTACAACTTGAAACAAAAAAAAATACAACAACGCAAAAATGTTTAAAAGCAAGCCGACAACAAGCTAGCAAATTAATGGCCCGCAACGAGTTAAAACGAGTTTTAAAAGTGTCAAAGTGGCTATAAATTTGTATGCGAAATGCCAAATTGGCAGGAGCAAAAGAATCACTTAAAAGTGAAGGAGAGAGAGAGGGGCTACATCACATCAATGCTGCAGCCAGGTTGCTAATCTTGGTAGCAAGAAAAGGAGAAAAACGGCAGCAAAGCGCAACAGTGGCAACACAGTTCCCGACCCGTACCATTTGGGGCTCTGCTCTCTTGAGCTGAGCTAAACAAAAAAAGAAAAAAACAACAAAAAAAAAAAGAAAAAGAAAATACCTTAAAACCAGTTTTTTGAAAAATTTATTGAAAAAGAAAAAAGCAGCCGCAGTTGAACGCGAACGAAAAGAATTGAAGTTGAAATGAAGTGCTGCTCTTGCCCTCTCTCACTCACTCGCTCACTCTCTTTCTCTCTGTATCTGTATCTGTTTTGAACTGCGAATGTGTGTGTGTATGTGTGTGCAGAGCATAAAACATTATGTGTAACTTTCAATGCACTGTGCTGAAGGCAGAAGCTGCTGCTGCATTTTGGAAAAGAAAAAGGAGTAGCTGTCGTTGCGCAGATGCAGACACATTTTGACTTTAATTGCAGCGAGTGCGACAGAGATGACTCTAGTTAATATGTGTGTGTGCGCGTGCGTTGCGCATGTGTGAGTGAGAGTTATATATGTATATACGATAAATGCTGTGCCGAAATGAAATACACACATTCAATTTAAAACAACAGCAACAAACATGTCAAATTTGCATATAAACAAAGCGCCAAAGAATTTCATGGCAAAGACCACCGACCAAAAAAAAAAAGAAATAAAAAACAAAGCCAAACAGAACCTGATCTCAATCTTCTGATCGAATTCGAGACAATCGCTTACATATGTACATATATTTTCTATATACAACTCTTCGAATAGAGGACTACAAAAGCTTTGACTTTCAAGTGTACGCCAGTGAAAAATACATATATACACATATGTACATATATATTCGAATTGTATGTACATACATATGTACATATGTGGCCCCAGGGCAGCATCGGCAAAGTGAAATTTATGCGTGGGTTGACAAAGCTTTAGCTCATTTACCGGTTCTGGTCTCAGAGCCAAGACTCAAGAATGGACTCGGAGGCCATTCAACCTACGTAGTTTGTACAAAGACAAAGATTAGATTAGATTGTAAACGAAGGAAATACGACAGCGACAGATCTGTTTTCTCCGTAAAGAGAACTCCGAGTTTCGGCACTGGCCCCCAGGCACTTACTTAATTGTAAGTGCGGCTTGTGCCGTGATAAGAAGCCAGCCAACGGAAATGTGTACTTGCTCATCATTAGAAATATGTCACGTCTTGCGTTGTGCCAGATAACGTACAACGCATACAAATACGACATACACACAGACACAGTGGAGCTGCTCTATAATGACCGCAATGGGAATCAGATGATATTAAGTTGTACAAATGTGTGCACAATTTAATGAGAGAGTTCCACTGTACATTCATACATACATTACACACACACACAGTCTGATTTTAGTATTCTGTAATTGCATAATCATCAAATATACTTAATATTATTCCATCTCTGTCTCTCACATTATCATTTACAGTTAGTTTAGCTAGTTGCAAAAGTCGAAACAACATCAACAATTAGCAGTAGCAACAACAAGTACAACAACAAGGCATAAACATGGCGGTCTTTGGCATGGTCTCGGCTGTGTCCAGCTTCGTCAAGATACGAATGCTGTTGGACAAGGCTGTTATCGATAACATGGTATTCCGATGCCATTACAGGATTACAACAGCCATACTATTCACCTGTTGCATTATTGTAACCGCTAACAATCTGATTGGTAAGTACTACATCTAAATATTTAGCACCTATTTAGCTCAGCACGACTTCAACTTTAGTTCAAACTCCAACTCGAAACGTGTGAAATTAGTGCAGTCAATGCAAATGAATAGCTCATGAATATATGTACTTTTATGTATATAAATATTTACATAACATATACAGTATCAGGTAACATGTGCTAAAGCAGCATAAAATACTAACAAAAGTGCAACAAAGTGTATTTCGAAACCGATTTGCGCTTTCTCAATTCCAAATTCAATCACAATCAAAACCTGAGACACATTCATCAGATTTCAGTTGAAAAAAAAAAAAAACACATGAGTCATGTAAACCACAGCTGACGGTGCGTGTCTTGGCTTTTATTAAGTTCCAAATGGCCAAAAAAAAAAAAACCAGCTTTTGTGGCAACTATTGGAGTCACGATAAGACTGAGCATAAAGTCCACTTGGAGAGTTGATTTATGGGCAAAAGCACAATGCCTCAATGTTTGTGCATTAAAGAATCGCTCTAAAAGTATTCAGTCTTATATAAATATTGACAATTGAGTTCTAGGAAACTTCATATTGTCCCCCTTACATCCCCTATACCCCCTAGCTTCTCTACAAAGCCAGTTGTTTACACAGAACAAACAGTCAAGTTGTTGAAGTTCTGCTTGGGCGGCACACCCAAACGTTGTCGCGCCCACAATAGAGATCTCTGAAGAAAATTTGTTCATCTATTTCCAGAGATTCAGAGATTGCCTTAATACCACTTAACGTTGATGATGAACGACATTTTTTTGCACTCAAACCATTTGAGAAGAGCGCGTGCATTTGATTTAGATAAATTTTAGACTAAGCTTCAGCTATGAGGTCAAGCCCATTTGCATTGCACAAATTATGGAAATAAATAGCATAAAAAACAGAAAAAATAAGAACGCAAAAGATTATCACACCGAAAAATAGTCTCTACTCCTAATTCCTCAACTAGTATTTTACGAATATCTAAAATTATCAAAGTTATGTTTCCAAATATATAGTTAAATATACATATATTTATACATAACAGAGAGATTTTTTTTTATGTTTCCTACTACTCAAAATTCCACAGTGACAAATGTTAGATTAGACATCATTCAATAGTTTAATTCTTAAGAAATACTCATTTAAATAGGTTATTTTAAATATCTATATATACTCGTTCAGTCTAGAATTATATTTGATATTTGAAATCTTTTACAGGTGATCCGATTAGCTGTATCAACGATGGCTCTATACCGATGCACGTGATTAACACATTCTGCTGGATTTCCTATACATTTACGATACCCGGACAACAGCATCGACATATTGGAACAGATGTGGCCGCACCCGGCATAGGCAATGAATATGGCCAGGAAAAACGTTATCACAGCTACTATCAGTGGGTGCCCTTTGTGCTGTTCTTCCAGGTAAGCTCTAAGCTTGCGAGATAACATTAGTCTAACATTAACTCACTAACTTACTTTAATAGGGACTGATGTTCTATGTGCCGCATTGGATCTGGAAGAATATGGAGGATGGTAAAATTCGCATGATAACCGACGGTTTGCGCGGCATGGTTACTGTGCCTGAGGACTATCGCAAGGATCGTCAGGATCGCATCATCAAATATTTTATGGACAGTCTTAACTCGCACAACGGTTACTCATTTGCGTATTTCTTCTGTGAGCTGCTCAACTTTATCAATGTGATTGTCAATATCTTCATGGTGGATAAGTTTCTGGGCGGTGCTTTTATGTCCTATGGTACGGATGTACTCAAGTTCTCGAATATGGATCAGGACATGCGTTACGATCCCATGATTGAAGTATTTCCAAGGCTAACCAAGTGTACATTCCATAAATATGGTGCCAGTGGCAGTGTACAGAAGCATGATACACTCTGTGTGCTCGCTCTCAATATTCTCAACGAGAAGATCTACATTTTCCTGTGGTAAATATGATATATGATTCTGCTTATCACTAAATATCTAAATATGTAAACTTCTTCCACAGGTTCTGGTTTATCATATTGGCTACGATTTCTGGCGTAGCTGTGCTCTACTCCCTAGTGGTTGTGATGATGCCCACAACACGTGAGACCATCATTAAGCGCAATTATCGCTCCGGACAGCGCAAGGAAATCGCTGGATTGGTTCGGCGTTTAGAGGTAGGTTAGACCCAAATGTATTTCAGATATTCTAGACTAACTTCTTGTTTTAATTTACAGATTGGTGACTTTTTGATTTTGCATTTCCTTAGCCAGAATCTCAGTACACGGTCCTACAGCGATATGCTGCAACAACTTTGCGGCTTACTGGGTGCCTCACGTACACCCTCTGCCCCTTCGACGCTCGAAATGAATCCCATTAGCCATCCGATATATCCACCCGTTGAGGGATTCGGCGGCAAGGAGACCGAGACATAGGCCCCAATACAATGTGGCGCTAATTCAATGATTTCAATGATTTCTCAATAATATTTGTATACAGAGATGAGACCAGAGTTAGGAGGATGTTTTGTAGGTGTTTTTTATAGCAGCGTTCTAGGCTTTTAGGCTTTCATTTAATCTTATGTATGTACACCATCATATTTAAGACTGTTTTTAAGCAAAACATGAATTTGAATTTTGAAACATCAGCAAAAATTCTTTAGCAAAATTTTTTTTCTTATTTAAAGCAAATTTGTTAACTTTTGGTCCTAGGCAAAAGACATAAGACACATACCATACACACACCCGCACACACACAAACACATAAAAGACAGTCAGTGAAAGTGAGAAATAGAGAGCAGGAGAGAAGGAGAGAAAGGAAAGAGAGACACAGGCAGACCGTGCAATTTGTAGGTTGGATTGTGAATGTGGAAGGTAAATTATCCGATATGCTTATACATACTACAAAATACAACTTATATTTGTAGTAACGTTAACAATGATGCGCCATTTAAATATACAATTTAGTTTACCACTTAGCTCTATAGTTTGCTCTTTGAGGCGTTGCGTGTAATCACGATTATCACGAATGTCGTGCTCATTTGGGATCACGCACGCTCACGATACGTTGATCTTTATATCTACTACATATTCATATACATATACAGAGACATGCTTACATCTAACTGTAGTAATCGAATTGTATGATCATGAGTTATATATGCTCTTGCTATTTTTGTCTTAACGTTTAGTATGTATACAAATGTATGTAATTTTAAGCAATTTTGTTTATAACAAAATTATTGTGATTATTGCTAGAAAAGAACACATTTTATATAAAGAAAACAAACTATCTAAGTTTAAAATTGTAATAAATACGAAATACGAGTAAATTATGTTTTCATTCAAAAAACCATCGGACTATCATAGAATAAATCCTTGTAAGGGTATTACAAAATAGAGATATGGTACAGCTATAATAATATATAGCTGGCATAGCTTACTTTTCTGCTCAAACAATAAATAGAGAAATGGAGAGCGAGAAAAATTGGGCTGTGTAGAAGAAACGCTATCTGTACTATATAAAAAAACGGAAGTTATAAAGGGCACTGATAAATGTATTTGGATTTTCCCAAGGTTGTATACACCCTGAACTAGCCCTTACTTTTAAGCGTAGTCAAAAATATTAGATTCAGAAATATAAATTAGATAATTATAGATATTTATGTTATTAGGACTTGATACGGACATTTAGTCCAAAGCGAACGGATCTAAATCAAGTTTGAGTCTCGGATTAACCGATCCAAATAAAATTATCTGTTTCTCGTTCCCGAATCCAAACCCAAACCATATTTTTAATAAAGTGGTTCAGTTTGAAATAAATAGTTGCAATTGAATTTTGAAATTGTGAAAATAAATTTATTTGGATTTTCCCAAGGCTGTATACACCCTGAACTAGCCCTTACTTTTAAGCGTTGTCAAAAATATTAGATTCAGAAATATAAATTAGATAATTATATCAGAATCTTAACTGAGAGTCTTTAAAAAGTCTTAATTTATAGCAATTGATCAAATAAATATAATCCAGGGGTTTAGGGATGTGTGATCCTGGTCTTGAACCGAATCTTAATCGTGTTCTATGGCTTGAGCTAACGAAATCTTGGTCTAAATATTACTTACCGATTACCCCAATCGATTTTAGATACCACAACCATTTGTAGTTCGGTCGTCTGATCCTGTGTCATTGTGGCGCTTAGTAATTCTCGCCGGCTTTCCAATATGGAAAACATAACCTTGCGCAGTGTTTGGAACTTGTACGCCTCACGATCCTTTAAATAACGTAGAAGTCAGATAATGAATGCTAAGTAATATAATTATACTTACCACATAGAGTCGTTTCCAGATCTCTGACCATTCACGCAATACCTGTGTACACTCGGCGACAACAGGATCAATTTTGGACAGGTCCTTAATGTGTATATAGGTTTTTGGAAAGAGACCAACGGCTCGGGATTTTCGCGGGCAGGAGCCACGAAACCAGTACTTGCACTCCTCCACAATATCCACAGAGTCGCCAACGTCCAGTGGCAGTCCAAATCGCACATCGCCATGCCAATTGTGTATGGCTGAAAGGATAAGATGATGTATAGTATAAGTCTTCGATGGCTACAACCAGTTGCGTTTTGGCAATGACATTGCAGGAGATTGGGAAGACGCCGCCTAGTCGCCTGGTCGTTTGGTCGGACTAGCAGGCAATTAAAGTGCCCCCATGAGTGGCCACTTGAGCATGCCACGAGTGGCACAACAACAATAAATACTTCAACTATAAATAGGCAAATGGCTTTGGAAACAACAAAATATATATCGTATAGGGGGGGGTGCACACTTGTATGTCTGCAAGAGAGGAGGAGAGGAGCCATGAGAGGAGCAACAAGCGGCACTTGGGCACACCAGCAATTGAACACTTGCCTTTCAAGCAATGAACAATAAAGAACTCCCGCTTCAGCTGAAGTTGGAGCTGGAACTGGAACTGGATGCAGCCAGGGAAGATGCTGATAAGTAGAAGTATAAATCCGCAATGTGGCTGCCAATTACAAATGCAAGGCACGCACTGGAGCCCGGGCGGCGCCGAGAGACGACAACGTTTCTCTGACAGAGAAAAGAGGAGAAGGGGAGGCGGTGTAGGTGTGTAGAGTATGTAGGGTGTGTGTAGGGTGTGTGTGTGTGTTGTGTTGAAAGACAAACGAGCGAGCACGGCATGAGCATATCAACGAAAGGAGCTAATAAAACGCAGAACCAGACAACAGACAACGTGAAGAAAACGCAACTTTGGATGGGGAAATGTATGTGTGTGTGTGTATCTGTGTGTATGTTTGTATATGTATGTCTGACTGTCTGTCAAATGAAATGCTTCATTGCGATGAAAATGGGCAAACTGCTTCCTGTTTCTGATGTTGCTACTGTTTTTCTTCAACAAGTCGCAAGTCACAAGCCGCAGCTGAAGACGCTGCTGATTTAAATGGATTCCATGCTGTTAAATAGCTAAAATTTCATAATTTAAATGACACTGGAGTGGGGATTTGAAACTTGAAGGCACTTCAGCTGGCTCAGCCCAAACACTCAAACAAATGAGCACACACATAGACAGGCAGGCAGGCTGGCTGGCAGTCGGAGTATTCAGAGTGGCAACCAACAAGCGTCGCACTATTTAGGTCAGTCACATTAGGCAGGCGTCGAGCTGGTAAGCAAACCAACGCCCTACGTCCTACGTCCTCAACCCCAACTATGTGTATATCCATCCACATTCATAAGCAACCCAACGAAACGAACTAAGCCTATCCCACCCACATCCATCAGGCGTCATGCATGAGCATAATTCTAATGAGCATTTCAAGCAGTTTAAGAAACGAGGCAGAAATTTAATATTTTATTCGTTGAAATAGTTTTGATTGGCGCCAGGCCATCTGCAAGGGAGGAAGTGGCTAAAGATAATTACGTTGGCCATTTAATTGCGCTTTTAATAAAGTACTCCCAACACCCCAAGCTTAAACACAAATGGCTTTCCACAGTTTCCACTGAAAAACACCTCAAAGGCACAAAAAATGAAATGAGAAAGAGTGAAATAACAAAAAAAGAAACTCTGAGAGACAGTCCAACAAGTCCACAATGTCAACAAACGTATTATAATAAAAAAGTCGTTAAGCCAAGTGGATGCAAAAGCACTAAAACAAAAGCATTGTGAAACAGACGGCAGTCAGAAAATAATTTTAAATTAAATAAAAGAGATGCTGCATTAGCGCAACGCAACGAGTGCGCTATAAACTACTAAGGTATGAGCAAACCATGATTACATACTCATAAGGAAGTATGCACATATGTATGTAAGGATGAACCTACTTACTTACATAAGTATGTGTGAAATAATGCAGCCCAAGCTCTACCATGACAACTACTCATATATACATACATATATAGGTTGTAGCACAACAGTACTCGTAAAAGGCATTCTCTTCATATTTGCAGCAACGTCAACAAATGGATTAAAATAAGAACAAACTGAGTTATCCTTATGCAGATGCTTAGATAATATTTTAAACAACGTTTTATGCTAAACAGCATTGCAGTAGCTATAATATAGTAAAGTGCACACTTGATTTAATTTATTAGTACTCCAGTAATTGATTAAAGTTATTTCTCAAAGTAATATTATTTCTTATACTTATATAATTAATTGCTTAGCTAAGCACTCAGATGAAGGTGTAGAAGGAAGGAATACATTTTATAAATTATTAACTAGAGTTTCTGTCCAGTTCTCTAATGATTACAAAAGCTATAACATGACTACAACATGCTGTTGTAAGAGTACACAGAACTGGGAATATTAATGGGAGTGCTGGCAAACCACACAGGGGAGAGAATCTTCACACTTGACCCTTAAGTACGCTTGGGGCTCAAGAATTTAATTAATTAATTGCTTTGTTCCACACAATGTAAGGTTTTGTAGGAAGGGTCGTTAGACGTATGGGGTACTGGAAAATGGGTCAACCCAAGTCGTATAAAGGACCAAAAGAGAGAGAGAGAGAGAGAGAGAGAGAGAGTGTGTGTGTAAAATGTGATAAGGTGGAATGCCTATCATAAATGCAACTCTGTAAGCTCATATATCGTATTTTTGTTATGTAATAATTGAATATCAGCATTTAAAAGCTATCATAACATTTATTGTGTGAGATATAAAAAACCAAGCATATGCTGACTGAGAGGCATTTGAATCACAGAATTGTACATCCACGAGTACAGGAAATGTGGCCTCAATGTCAATCACATGTCATTATAATAAATAATAGAGTTGCAAACTAAAAGCGCAATACTTTTCGAACCAGTTGTGAGTTATTTTGCTCTCCTACAGATTGGCAAATATTGTAAAGTTCTCGCTCATGGTTCTACGTTCTCCATTTGACGAGCAGCTTTTCATTATTGCAACTGACATCATATTTCCATACTCACAGATACACAAACACACACACACTCATACACAGAGCTAAACACTTGTGCCAACTTATGGGAGAACGTGTTAGCATTCTGTTGAAACATGCAATATGCATTGCTATACCCTTTATCAAAGGAGTACATTTATTTTGCATGCTCGGTCTCACAATATTATCACACTTTATTCAAGACTTTGGAGACGATTTGAATCCATGAATTGATCCATAGAACATGACCTTAGTGCTGTTCGTGGACCAGTCTCAATAATCCCTGAATTACCTTCAAGTTCAGTTTAAAACAAGATTTATAACTTCTTTCTCAGTTGTTTATCTTTGCTCTTGTTGTTTTAAGCCAACAAAATAGTTTCCTACACATATTTAACATTATAAATAAATATATTTAAATATTTATTATGATTTATTATTTCATGATTTTTTTCTCAAGATATAAAGAAACCATATTAGTATAATTTTTTTTTCAAACCTAACCTTTGTTTTTAAGAAAGTGGTCTGGTTCAATTCCTGATTTGGAAAGTAGATAATTTTAAACTTTAAAATAAAAAGCTGATATTATAAATAAATATATGATTTGATTACGATCAAAGTACTATTTTTTTTTTGAACCCTAAAATGTTGGTATAGTATAAAGAAAATCCTTAAATTATTTTATTATTTTTAAGCTTTATTTTTTATAAGAAAGCGGTCTGGTTCAAGCTCTGGGCAGGTTAAACTTACAAATTTTAAGGACTCAATTTATGATTCGGTTCGATTAACTCAGAAACCATGGAATCGTACATGCAAAAGATAGAGTATCTACGTCATATGTGTCAATCAACTGAAAGCTTGCAATATTTTGAGTTCTGTTTATTATTTAAATGCAAATATGACAAAATTAACCGAAAACCGCAAGATAAATATTTGTGCGTTCAATCGATTTGTTTGCTCATTTGCACATTTGTTTATGCGCTGCCACGTGTAAACAGACCAGGTAAATATGATTACAGAAAGGTGAATATGAGCACTCACTCAATATTCAATTGGTTATAAAAAGATATCCAATTGTTGATAGTTTTCTCCAAACAAAGCGGAAGCATAAAGCGACACACTTGTTAATCATTTATTTACATAAATAACTACTTGAATATGCCATATTTATTTTCGATTATCACTTATCTCTGCATTGTTTATGGCCAGGTAAACGCTGACGTCTTATCACCTTAGGCTTATCAGACAGTGTGGGGTCGATTGGGTATACCCATTGTTTAAGGGGTGTACTTGGGCATAGACCTGCCTGCAGTCGACTGTTTATAGATGAGCTATGCATTTCAGGTCTTTATTGCATTTACATACAAATACTCAGACCACAACACAGGAACGAACGTGCTTCATCCGGCAAAGTGACTGATAATGCGCTCAAATCGGAAGTGCGATAAATTTCTCATGTGTGCGTGCCTAGCTAGGTTCGTGTGTTCATTGTATGTATGTGCGTAGTTAATCATACGCATTTTAGGGCCAGGGCACAAATCATAAATACATCGTTAAAGACGAATTATGGAAGTACAACTGCCGAATTGGAGGCACAAACGAAGAACTGACAAACGGATGGTCGGATGGCTGGGATGGCTGGAGAAGCAAAGTCGGACTCACAAAGTTGCCGCCAAGCATATTAAACAATGGATATGAATCAATTTAATACGCATACATTGACACAATCACATACATTGTGTTAGTTACTGAGTGAGTGTGTGCGTGTATGTGTGTGTGTGTGTTTGCATAACAAAAAGGAAACACTGCACAAATTTGTGTGCTGGCTTCAGCTTCACTCACTCCACACCACTCCACTCCACTCCAGTCACAGTTGCCACTGGCCAAATGCATAAAATGAATATTAAATTAAAGTTGAAAACGAATTTGCCCCCTAGTCGCATACAGCAGCAACAACAAAAAGCGGAATTCACTGGAAAAGGCATCAGCAACATCCGGCCTGCGACTGTCTAGAAATTTTTTGGCAAAGTTCTGTTTTCTGTATTCCGTATTCTGTATTGCCTTTGCCTGTGCCAATATATGTAAGTGTACAACCCGCATGGCTCAGAGAAGCAACATTACCAGCAGCAACTTCAGCAACTTTAGTTGCATGCAACCACCAAAAACTGTCGTTGACTAACTGCGTAATTGAGAGCAACCAACAAAACGAAACAAAAAATGAGACAAAGAGTGTGTGTGTGTGTGTGTGTCTGACTGGACTGGTATGCGGATGTTAATGAAGTCATTGCCCAGGGTAAAGCTGCAACCAGCCGTCCAGCACGTGGCGACACTGAGTTCAGGACGCAGATCTCAAAGCCTGTCACTGGATATTGCGCAAGGTTAGGACAATGACATCCGCTAATGGCGGTAATATGAACAAATCCATTTCGACCCGACCCCAAATCCAAACAGACTGGTTGACAGATTGATTTGTGTAAACTTTGACCGCTTGCCATGTTACAAATCATCAGTTGCATTAAAATTGGAGCACTGGAGCAGTGTTGTCAATTTAGCTTTTAATAGCTAGACCCAACAGTTTTGTAAATGTGTAGAAGCTAAACAAATAAAAGAAATATAATAAGATTGAAATCTTGCTATTTTTAAAAATTATTTGACTACTATTTAAGATTGCCAGATAACTTCACAAAGTTGGAGCAAAAAGACTGACATGTACCAAGTTTCAGCAAGATGTCTTCAAAACTGAGAGACTATTTTGTCTATATCGACCTGATACAGACTATATATACTTCAATGCGTTACACATTTCGTGGGTATAAAAATATGAATATGGAACAGGTACATTAATGCCGGAACAATGTTGCCGAAAGTGAAAACCGGAACCAGTCTAATAGTTTCAAAATTTGAAGATATTTTATGGATATGGATTTTAAAAAATGGAGTATGTTGCTAAAAAGTATGCTCCTCTATTTTTAAAATGATTTCAAAGTCTCCGCAAAATATTGTTTTTGCTATTGATAAAAAGAAAACATTTGGTATTTCAATTACTATCCTGTGCTTTTTTGTATTATAATAAAAATTCAACTTATTTTAAAATAACAGCTCTTTGCTTTTTTTATTTATCTTGTTTAGCTATTTCTTTATTTTTGTTTTGTTTTATTAAATTAGCTTATTTAGCCTGTGATTCAAGTTCTGGCTGCACTAAACTGGAGCAAGTAACAATAACAAATGAAGACTATCGTTTATCTGGCACAAGTCGATGGAAGAGACGGAAGTAAAGCTACTGACCAGCCTCCGCTTCAGTCTCAATTGTCATTTGTTAAGCGTTGCCATTGAAGCGAAAAGTGTGACGAATGCGGAGATAATGTGAAAATACAAGTATGTACATAAAACAGATAAATGGACAACGGAGAAAACGCAACAATAACAACAAAAACAGCAACCACAATAGCAACAACAAATTTACAATAAAGATTTGTAAATGGCAGAGATCCATTTTTTATTTGCTCACTCGCATTCAGAGGAGAGTCTTATCAAAACAAGTTTAGTGTACGACGATGCCAGTGTCACAGTTACAGTGTCGACCACAATAACGTTGCCAGTGCTGTAGGTAATTACGAAAGCATTTAAATTGGCAACACCTGGCACACACTTGGCAATTGGCAACGCGAGTGAGCGTGATGCCAGTTGTGTGTTTGATGGGGAACGGAACAGAAGAAGATAGACCGGACGGGTGGGAAAATGAAAACATAAACACATCAAATCGCAGCAGCAGCAACAACAAACACAAATCTCTTTGAGTTTTGCCTCTGAATGAAAAGTAACGAAGAAGACGACGACGACAGCGTTGGCGGGGGGCATGCTTTAAAAATAAGTAGAAAAATCGCTTTTCCGCCTTTCCGGCACATCCCCGACACAGTGGGTGGGGTGGGGTGGGGTGTGCTGGTGTGGGGTGTGGTGGTTGTTGTTGGGCCGACTGTCTGTGATGCTGCACGGTATATTTCGCGGAAAAAACGGTGAATCAACGCATGGCTACAACAACAGCTACAAAGGCAACAATAACAACAAAGAGAGTTGTAACTGTGCACGTGACGCATCACAGCGCCCCCGCAACCACCCTTTAATACCATAGGGCTCAAGGGGTGTTGTTGGGCTCTAGCCAAAAACCGGGGGATGTCGACAGTCACATACATACTTATGTATGCATACACACACATAGACAGACTCAAACACACCTACAATGAAGGAAGGGTCGCAATTTTTTAAGATTTTTACTTACCGACGCCGTATTTGTTGTTGGATGGTATCCACATTTTTTGTTGAAATCCAATTGGAATATGGCTTAAACACAATCCAAGGCCACTTCCAAAGCTGTGCCGTCCAGCCGGCTAATTCGCTTTTTGATTTTACGAACAATTTTCAATGACAACTTAAATTTGCTGAACACATTTTATGGTTGCCTTTTGCATCTTCTTTAATACATAAAACGCTTACACATATACACACCACACAATCATATTTACGCACACTCTCACTATAAAGTGATAAATTTTTGCGTTTGTTGTTGTTGATGTTGTTGTTATTGCATTTGTCGCACGCTCTCACTGACACTCGACTTAGTTAATAACACTAACTAGCAACTACAACTACTGCCAGTTATCTACATAGTTGTCGTTGTTGTTGTTGTGGAAGCGTCCATTGCAGAATTGGCAAATTGTCCAACAAGACGAATTGATAGTCTTTTTTGCTCTTATTTGAAGTATAAGTGGTTGCTTTGTCGTTGTTTTTCACACGCCACAATCACAAAAATCAATATAGATTAGTAAGGGCTTTGATCCCGTCATTAAATTGATCTCTTTTGCCCCAATAAATAATATTCTTGTCTTGCAATTGCTTCGTCTCGCCTTTCGATTCAATTTGGTTAATTTCGTTTTCTTTTTTTTTCGCAAATTAAACCGCACAGAGCGCACTCTCACGACCGCACTCGCGCAGCTGTCCAATAAGACTAACAGCCAGCTGTTAAAACAAGAAAGATTTTCAATATCGATGACATCTTCACACTTATCGATAATGTCTCTTAATAAGTACAATCGGTATATTTTCTAGATATAATTTCCTAAGATTATGCCGTTCTTGTTCCCAAAGAGTGGCGCTTTGTAGTTCCCAATGTAACCAAGTGGCGCTTTGTAGTTCCCAATGTTACCGGTGGTGGCGCTAACAAAAACAATCGTCCACTCAAATTTGAGTCTAAGCTAAAATTTATTTTTAACCAAGAAAACGATTTTTTTTCAACTAAATTTTAAAATTCGAAATTAGACAAAATTACTTCGCTTCTTTTAAAATACAACCCGATTTTTTAGCTTCACTGGGGCCAAGTTTCGTTCGTAGGCTTTTGCTAAGTGTGCGCTTTTCCTGAAAAGCTTAGAAAAAATGCACAGAAAATTTATGTAAATTTTCAATCCGATCCGTTCGAGTGTAAAAATTTTTCGTCCATTCGTTTTTGAAATCCACTCGAAAGTGAAACTGAAAGGACGCCAGCTGGCGGAAGAAACCGTCAAAAAATCTGGATCATTACTAGTTCCGATAAAAGACAACAGATGGCGCTATTTTATTTAGTTCCGCTAAAAAACAATGGATGGCTCCAAAGTGACAGGGAAAATTTACTCTAAATTCAATGAGTTTTTTTGTAAAGTTGGAAATAATAATTTTTTAAACGGAATTTCTTTGGCAGTAAAAGCTATTTTCAATTGTACAAATATATTAAATTGCGCCTAAATTTCATTGCGAATATTTTTAAATTTGCATAATTTCTTAACAGTTTAAAGTTTATACAATCGTTGATGTTGTTGTTCTTTTATATTTGTCTTAACATTTATTATTCTGTTTGTTCGTTCGCATTTTGTAACTAAGACTAGTTAGCTTAAGTTATGCTTAGTGGCTACAAATATTTAACATTTAACAAATACAATATATATATTTACAAAACTCGTCTACGCATATTACAATTAACACTTAAGATCTAGGATTGCCAACTGAGTAATTTAAATATGTATAACGCACATTTTCGAGGCTCTAAAATTAAATGACTTATACTTAAGCAGATCGTTTAAATTGACCCAGTTCTTGTATGGTTGAATACAAAACATTTAATATTAATATTCAATGACAAGCAATCAAGCAAACTTTCAATATGGTCAATAGCTAAAGAAAAAAATATTACATAAGTACTTATCGGATACCCCTGGCAGACATCGAAAAATAATATTCAATACGGTTTAAGACTTAAGATTGTTCCTTTTGTCTGTTTGTGTTTGTTTGTGTTACTGTTTGCGTTTGTGTTTGTATTTGTGAGTGTTGCAGTTCTAGCTAATCATGTATGGCTCCCCATTTTAACTAAATTAAAACCTTTGTACCAAACTACTTCCAATTTTCGTAGCTGCCTGCTTTTTACCAACACCAATTTCAATCGTACGTATTTTAAAAATTTGTCACGCGAGCAGCTCTAGGAAGAATTTTCGTTTCTGTTTTGTGCTCCTTGTGATATACCCGGTAGAATGCATTTAATGAGCCTTCAGTTTCATTGCTAAGATTTGATCCTGTTGTTGATCCTGGTTCAGTGCTTTGGAATTGTTGTTGTTGCTATCGGTCTTTGTGTTCAACGAGGGCATCACTGTTGACGCTGCTGAAGACAACTGCTGAGCCTTGGACTTCTTGTAGCTCTGCATGTAAAAGTTCATGAAGAGGCAGAAAAAGATGGTTGAATTGAGCAACAACAGTGCTGATATAAACTTGGAGAACTGGCACTGATTGCTAAAAAGCGCCCTCGTGGTGTGCACAATGCAAAGCACAAACTGCGCCTGTTTGAAATAAAGTAAAACAATAAATCGTTAAATCTTAATGATAAAAAAGATAAAGAGTTCTAAGGTCAAAAGTATTCTAACAAACAACTGTAGATGTCAATGACAATGTAATACTAATGGATAAACGTGCCACACATGTATCTAATAAAAGTCATAAAATCTATAGTACGTAGAATAGTTTATAGCTAAATACGGTTATGGGGTCAGTAGTTACTTCATCTGATTACCAATAACAATTGCGCAACTTTATACTTCCCCTTAGCAGCAATTTTATGGTTACATATTATAGTTATAAATATGTGTGAGGGGATGGAAATATTACGTATATTAATTATAGATAGAGTCTTGCTATGAATTCTGGGAAACTATTTATTTTAAAGAGAACATTAAGTGGGTACAAGAGCAGATACAAGAGAAGTAACAAATACGGAAGCTAGCCAGTTGCACTAATTATAGTTACACAAAATCAAATGGCCGACTGGGCTTTGATCACCCTTGAGCGTAGCAAGGGTAATCAAAAATCGTTTACACACCCATTTACATAGATCTATTTACACATAGTATGTGGTTATATATAATGTTAGCACAAATATTGCAATTTGCCGTAATAACTGTTATGCCATGTAAATATGTATTAATATAGAGACCTCAATAATCTGATGCCCGTTTGTCTGGCTTTAGCTAAGGCTGACTTTGACTTGTTTGCCTGCTTGCATGTCTGTCTGTCTGAATGTCTGTCTGTCCGTCTTGCTGACTGACAACTGACTAAATGTCTGACTGACTGAGTGGTTGCCCCACGTTTGCATTTAACAAGTTCGCTGTTTAAGTCTTTCGATTGCGGCTTCCATTGACCTTTTTGAACCCCTTTCCGCCCCTTGAATGCGCGAATTAAAGACCCTATTATTAAGCTTGTTATTGACTATTGATAGCAACCAATTTTAATTTATAATTTAATTTGCTAATCGACAGCATCACCGTATCTAATCCAACACACACGCCCATATCTCACACGGCCACCTCCCACCTATTTGTTCTGCGGCTTTTTATATATACTTTTTATTTTTTATATTTTTCCTCGTTGTTAGTTGCTTCTAGTTTTTGTGACCTACAAACAACGAGCAACATGTTGGTCAACCATGTACTGCAAGTTTCCATTAACACTGCAGCGCAAAATCAACAAGCTAAGCATCTAACACAGTGGGCAGAATTTGACTGGACGAATAAGTCGGTCGCTTTTGGCCAACTTTTCGTTAAACTCGGAGAGTCGCTTATACGCTCCATTACACACACGCACACAATCAAGTACATTGCGTGTGGGAGTGTGTATGCACAAGTGCATCAAAGTGCATTGTGGCTACAAGTGATTGCATATTTGATTGAAGAAGTGGACTATTGTTAAGTATGTATACATATTACAGGCAATAGACAGCATTACAGAGATAAAAAGCAATGGAAGTCAGATTAAAACTTTGCATACTTTTAAAATTAGAAAAGGGAGTAAATACTTCAAATACAATATGGTATATTTAATTTAATATTTTATCTTCTAGAGAATTAGACTTATATAAAGTACGCAAGTATTACAGACTGTAGACAGCTTTTCAGAGACAGAGAACAATGGAAACTAGATTTACTACAGCTCTGCATACCTTGAAAATCAGAAAAGAGAGTAAAGACTTAATTTACCACGTATTATTTCACCTGCCGTTTAATCAAATTCAGAGATCACAGTAATAATATTCTTAACTCTTAGAGAATGCTGATTTTTAGGATATATTTAAGCAAAACTCAGATCTCTTTTCCACGAAGCTTTTGTCGTGATTTTTAACAGAAACTTGTTGAAATAACAAATATTGGCATTTGCAGTTGTCTGGTAGTTGTATTGTTACCACTGTGCCATCTGTGGCACTGGCGCCATCTCCGTCAACAGGTTGCACAATCCGTGAGTCTGTTGGGCAGTAGTTGGCTTCGGGGGTCGATTAAAATGCTGTTGCACTTGCAATATGAACTAATGTTTGGACTTGCCCAGGTATGTATGTATGTACCAATACAAGTTGTGGGATAAGACTGAGTCTGGAAACTGAAACTGAAAGTGGCAGATTGCCGGCTTGACTTTTACTCTCTGGCAAGCACTTACACTGACATACTCGATATGGCTGACTAGTTGGCTTGGTTGGTTTGTTAGTTGGTTAGCTGGTTGCTGTTGGGTTACTTGGGTGCTGGCATAGACACTCACGGTGTGGCAAGTTCGGCAAAGTTGCGGCGGCGCAACAAAAGTGAACGCTCGGCAACGGGCAACATTCATTGCCGCAAAACGGAACAGCAAAAGCAAATGGCGAATGCCAGGCCAAAGATAATGTAATCGAAACTGGTCGGATTGGCGCGCTAAAGTGTGGCAATTTGTGGAATTGGCGCACCGGCCTAAGCTGCAAGGATGTTGCAACAAGCAGCGGCAGCAGCAGCAGCAGCAACAGCAACAGTAAAGACAGTGACCAGCGTGTCGATGGCGATGCAACAATTGGCGGTGTTGGCGGTTGGCTAATGGGAACTTAAACTTGTTCGTCTCTTGGCAAATTGGAGCAATCGCTCTATGAGTTTAGCTTACATTGTTTGCGGTTATTTCAGTTGGTTAGCCGCTCAATAGGAACAAAGACTCAACACAACAACAATAATAACAACAGCAACAACTGCAGTAGCAGCAACATTGGCAGACAAATTATACTCAAGATGCGCCCATGTTTATGTGTTTATCCACTTAGCATTTGATTGCCGCATGCAGTGTCATTAAAAATGTCATCGTAGCTTAGTTGAAAGAATATAGAAGCAACAACAACAACAACAACAATAATAACAACCATATATCGTATCGTATATAGACGACGATCGTAGCTCGTCTAATGTGTACTTGCCGAACGTTTGACAAGTCAACTGTAGAGTTGAGTGCCCCTCAAGGCAAAACAGACACACACAGATACTCACACATACCTTTATAGTATGTAGAAGCAGGCCAGCAGTAACAACAACAACAAGAACAACAACAACAACCACAAAATACAACAACAGAAGCAGAACCAACTAAACTTGGCAAGTTTTATGCGTTTCAAGAATTTCGTAACTTAAAGAGAGAAAAAAACACACAAATTGCAATGAAACTTATTCACCGATGAATGTCATGCATGTGTGTGTGCGTGTGTGTGTGTAAGTATTGGTCTTTCAATTACACATATCCACATTAGAAGACTACCTGAAAAATCAGTCGAGTGGCGCAAAGAGTCGCTAACAAGAAAACGGAAAGAGAACCAAGCAATTGAAATCTAAAACTAAAGCTGAAAGTAAATGCAAGCTATGAACAGAATAAAACAGAAAAACAGAAAAACAAAAAAATTAAATAAAATAATATACAGAAAACCCACTTGACTGGTCAACATAGATCTACTTGGCTTTGATATGCTGGTAAATAGTTGTCTAACAGTTAATAAGCAGGTCGTAGAATTCACATTTTGGGGCGTTCGATTGACGAAAGTGACAGTCGGCGGGCATTGAACCCAAAAGCTGTGTGATGATTACAACAAATTCAGATTTTGCAATGCAACTTGGCCTTTAACTGACTCTCCGAGTTAATGTTAGCGTGTGTGTTTAAGCCAAACAGCGACCAAAAAACCACTTCCACTTGCAGCTGAATCTCAGACTTAGACCGACTGAGCCTCTGTGTCATTTGCTTGGCCAGTTGCAAGACACAGTTAGAAGCGTTAAGTAACTTTTTGTTGTTTTTTTTGTTGTTGCTGTTGTTGTTGCTGTTAGCGCTAATGCTGTTGTTGTTGTTGTTGTGTTTTGGCAATAGCTATATCTAACGTGTATAAGATACCATTTTATTATGCGGTAGACAGGCACAGGCGCAGGCTCTAACAGCAGGCCAGGTCAGGTTTAACTGGTTTGCTTTTTGGACTCGACGACTAAATATTTCGGCTATGCCTCAAGAAAAACTTCTAAACAAGTTTCTATTTCTATATCTCTGTTTTATATGTATTTGGAATCTATGCTGGAACAGATTTAATAATGGGTGGCGGTGGACACTTACGATTTGCAACTCCGTCATATATTTCTTCCACCACAGGAACTTTGCATATTCGGGACCCATGGCCGACATCATGTAATAGAAGTACATGCACACATGCACAAAGTTATTCAACAGATTTGGGAATGTCGCATTGCCACCTGAAAGAACAATACTAAGATCTTGTCGGGGATTACATTAAGGGTTTTATTTTGACTAACCTGCCAAGAACTTGACCAACACCCAAGTTTCCAACGGCGTCACCGAATGATGATACACATGCAGCCACGTTATTTGGGATGACTTCTTCCGCAGCACAAAGAACATGGTGTCAGCGAACTCAGTCAACTTTGACAGATAGTAGATATAGCAAAGATTGAGCATCTAAACAGAATGAAATAAAAAAACAAAGATGTGATAAACTCACAGGTAAAACTATTTTATACAAATGATAAGCAGTTTCATAAAATTATAAAAGTTGTTAATCAAATTTACTTCAACCTATTGTTTTTAATCTTATACATATGTAAAAATTCTAGCGAAATCTATGCGATTTTCAATAATTTATGATAATTTTCTTAAACCGGATATAAGTACTAAATATATACTTTATTTTTATTTGAGTATAAGGTCATTTTAGTTTGCGGTTCTTAGACCGCAACGAACAATGTACCCAACAAAAATTAATGGCATTGGCAGCATTTTTATTTGAATTTTGGCAAGAATTTCATAGTCGTCTTGTCGTCGTAAGTGAAACTCGATGTGTTAGCACATTTCGAGCTGGCCACGCTGCGTATGCGCAATGTAAACAAACTACATGAAGGTGTCAAAGCGCCAAGCGTTATGTGGCATGGAAATGCTTGTTTTATGATGCCAAATTAGCGACTGACCTTCATCGCTTAGTTTATTGACTTGGTGTTGGGCTTGTTGGGCTTGTTGAGCTTTTGTTGAACTTGTGGCGGATGTAAAACCCATCGATGGGCATCGAGTGCTGAGAGGATTATGCTTTTTGGGGCATGACACGTTTGTTGTGCAAACGTCTCACACTTTTGATAGTTTACATGGAATTTTGACGAGGGCCGAAGCCCATTGATCTCTGCATCTCAAATAATAATAACAAATGACCGACAAAATGTTTGATTGCAACCATTGTAAATGTTGTTAATTTGACTGTTCAACAATAAACAGAAACCTTGAGTCATTGCAATGTTTGTGTATGTACTTTTAGGTCTACTATTGCACTTTTTACAACTCTTTTGTGATCTAAGTTAACTTTACGATTTATAAAGCGCGTCAAATCGGCACTAAATTGGGTATTTAACTTTAAATGCCTAATGTTTAACTACAATAACAATAATAATAATAAAATATGTATATTTAATTGTTTTTCTCATTTCAGCTCAAGTGAGCAGACAAATTGAATTGCTAGGAGTTTTGAAGGTAAACAATAAGATTGACAGGCATAACAAATTGCTAAGAGATTTACAAGAACCACAAAACTCACTTTCAATTAGCCTTTCAACTTCGACTTTTTGATCTTTGCACTAAGACATTTGCAAAGTATGATAGCTATTCAAAATGTGTGTGGACATTTTTAAAATGAACTTTGAACCACAGTGACTTGAACTTGAAATCAACAAGCCAATGACTCACTAATCCAGCCAAAGCCAACGAACTTGTGAGACAAGCCACAATTTGTTAATTGATAAGAGAAGCAAATTATTTTATATTTATGTATAAATCGAAGATTTTATTATTATTGGGGAATGCCAAATAACCTTGAGCTTAGAAAGTGACTGGTTTTAAAACTCACGCGTTTAGACATGGGACTATCCGAATAGTCAACCGGTTGGCACTTCAGATTGTAGTAGTTCAGCCAGCCAGCCATTAAATGCTGTAATCGAAACAAACCGAAGACAGATTAGAACAATAGAGTGAATCTTTCATGGGAAACTTACCTCGTAGAACATATAGCCACTGAGCAGGACCTGGAAGGCATTGTAGATGACAAGGGTGCGGCGTAGTTGAAAAGGCTTACGATCTCGCATAAACAATGGACCCAAGACCAGAACCCAGGCGAGGTATATGGCGACCAGTCCGAATGTAAAGAGCGGATGCTCCATGAGGGGGAAACGTTTGGCACGGGGATCTATAAAGGAAAATATTTGAAAACTTAATTGACACCTGTCGTCAGAAATGCTAGTGATACATTCTTACGGCATAATTGAGTCAATAGAATTAATTCTACATCACTTTGCGTTGACTTATCTGGTGAGATAATCTCAATTGTGATCAACACGAATGAATGAAATCGTGGTTAGATTACAATATATCTAAACTATTTGCCGGTTTGATAGTTTGTTTGTTTGTTTTGATTATAGAGCCCGCACAATAAGTAGCACTTGCTAAGCAGCAAGTAACTAAGTAGACAATTATATTGTTTACTAGTGTCTAGGCTTCACAAAAACCACAACAACAATTATAGTTTAATTCGAACCGGATTTTCTAGTTGGAATTGTTCAACGCAAAAGGAACTGCTACGAATACAAAATACTAAACTTATAAATTAATTAGCTTACGCCTAGTGCTTAGACTAAGTTCATACTCGCAATGTCGTCATATCGAGTAACTATTATGAATAAATATATAGAGTGAACCCCATTTAAAAAATTGTTTATTGATTTAGGTGCAAATTTTCCGATGGCATTACTTCCAAGCGGAAATAGTTGTATCTTAAGTTAAATTCGTTATTCAATTGCGCTTTCTGGTGGAAACTTTTCCATGCTAGTTAGATACAATTGAGAAGCAGCTTCTTAAACGCTTTGATTTTGATTGAAGAAATGCTCTATCTTTCGTTAACTAATTTAATTAGCTATAATATATATATATGAATATGGCTTATTTTTATGTACAAGCTAATTCTAATTAATTCCGCCTTTGAGTTATTTGACTTATATATTTTGTGAACCTGAACCGCTAGTTTATAGTTTATTATTAGTATACATTCTTTGCAACAACAGGCCTGATAAGTGTGGTGCGTACGTCCAACCGCCTAATCTCAGAGTGATTCTAGGGTATCACCCAGTAAACCTATTTTGCTTTTTCTAATCTTAAATATGCCTAGCTGGAGTCTGTTTTGTAGTCAAGTTTGTGCTCTAAGTCTTTTGTTTTGCCTTTATTTTTTACTGACTCAGAGTGATTCTAGGGTATCATCCAGTAAACTTATTTAGCATTTTCTAATCTTAAATATGCCTAGCTGGAGTCTGTTTTGTAGTCAAGTTTGTGCTCTAAGTCTTTTGTTTTGCCTTTATTTTTTACTGACTTGTAATGTCTGACAGTCGTGTCCGTCTCAGAGTGATTCTAGGGTATCACCTAGTAAACCTATTTTGATTTTTCTAATCTTGGATATGCCTAGTTGGAATCTGTTAAAATCTTGTGGAGTCAAGTTTGTGCTCTAAGTCTTTTGTTTTGCCTTTATTTGTTACTGACTTGGAACGTCTGGCATTCGAATTTGTTATTTATATGGCATGGCTCACGTTGTCGGATAGCAGTTACTATATGTACACTACTTGCATTGTTTTTAATTGCTGCTACCTTCCATTGACCTTTTCACCCGCGCGCGGCAGTCAAGAATGTAAATATGTGTATGAATGTATGAGTGTGCGGTGTAAACACGTTTTAAAATAAAAACGAAACGAAAATATAGCCAAAAAAGAAAACAAGCACAAATTTTGAGTACACAGCATATGCATCATCTTCAGTAATGTTTTTGTTATTTATATAAAACACATATATCTTGTATCTGTTTGGGGTGTGTGTATGTGTTTATTGTACATGCTCAGCTGCACACAACAACGAGCTACAAATGACGATGGCCGCGTCAGAAAATGTTTAAGATAAACTATGTAAATACATTTTAATTACGTTAATAATTGTCAAAAGTACATTTGGCATTGCCAAGGTCGCACTTAGGTAGACAAAGAAACCTTTTTTAATTGTCCTAGAAGTTTTTTTGTTTTTATTTCTGCTTTTTTTATATTTGTCTCTTTGTGGCTTGCCAATTTTTGTTGGCATTTTGTTTTGTTATGATTTGGTTAGCGTAAAGAAAAAATGGCAATTCATCATATTTATGCTATGAGTCGTATAATAACATGATATGTTTACAACGTAAACTGCTCAACAAGCAGCTGCAGATTGGACAGACACTTTACGACATTTTTTAACTTCCCGGATTATTAATATTGTCAGATATAGCTATAGAGAACTGACAGTGACAGAGTAACATCAGAGTATTTTGTGCTCACACATATGGCTTAAGGGGGCTTTTTTATATATTTTTATTAGTACACATTTGATATGGCTGCGAGACCTATCAACTGCATTTGCATTTCTATATCGTAGACCTACCGCCGTAATCCTCCTCTACGAGCTGGTAATAGCGCTGCACCAGACCCGTATAGTTGCGAGTTATATGGTGGGTCTTGAACTCATCGAATGCAATGTTTGCAATCTCCACGACCATCTCGAACCGTGTGCTGCCGTTATAGTTGTTGTAATTCATCGTCATTTTGCTTGATGTATTGTCGTCGCTGATGTTGTAATTGTAGACAAGTATTTGACTTTATGTACGATTAGTTATTCCTATATATTCAAATATGAATCGATAGGTGTGTATGGTGGTTTTGCTGCTAATGTTAGCTGCTAACAGGATACGTCATGCTTCTTCAGTTTCGTTAAGTTCGTTGATTTGCTTGAGTTGAGTTCAAAACTCTGAGCACAATTATTTTGACACACTCAATATTCACAAATGATTTTTTTTTTGTATTAAGAATTGATCTAATTTATTAGACTCGTGTTTTTTAAAAGCACGCGCTTAACGCATCTGGTTATTTTAGCCACCAAGTCAACCACCGCACCGTAGAAATGTTTATGCTCAACTGAATCTAAAACTTCTCAGCAATCACAAGATAAAGTCAGTTTTTAGCAGCACCAGAAGCAGCGACGCCGACGCAGACGGCGCTTTGCAACTATAGTACGAGTACGTACCCCTCTAAGCACAAACACACACACAAACAGACACATATATTCATTCTCATACACACACACACACACACACACGGAGTCTAAAACACCTTTAGATTGGTTAGTCTGGTTGAAAAACTTGACGAACATTTTAAACATCCACACAGAACGGCGGAAGTTTCGTTAACTTCAGCGAAAATGGTGCATGTGTGTGTGTGAGGTTTTGCTTATATGAGTGAATGTGTGTGTGTATGTGTATGCGTGTGTGTTCGCGGATTGGTTTGACTCGGCTTGGCCCACTGAGCACACGCTTTGGTGTTGACTTATTTAGCAAGTTCGGAATGGCATTCAACTTTGCAGTGGTTGTTGTTATTGTTGTTGTTGCAGCTTTTGCTTGTACTTTTGTTGTTGCTGCTCTTTTTGCTGCTGTGGTGTTCATGTTACCGATGCTGAAACTAGCTGATGATGTTATCACTGGACAGATTGCAGTTTTTATGGGTCAATGTACTAGCACTAGCAAGGTGGATTAAGGTCGAACTTTATTGCAATATTGTATTAATTATCTAACCAATAGAAACATTTTATGTTATTGTTAATAGTATATTGCTTAAGCTGACCAGCTGATTGTACTCTTATTTAAGATATCGTTTATGACACATTTTTAATGAGTATAGATTTATTTAATTAAGTGATTTTTTTTGTACCATATATGTTAAAAGCGGTCTCGTTTAAAATCGAAGCAATCGTACCTAACGAATGTGTACTTATTTATAAGAGTATGTATGTCTGAAGGTTGTCATGAGTTTCATATTTACACATGTAAATTTCCGAAATATAATAATTACCGGCTAAAACTCGAAAATCTTGAAAGTCGAAAGTCTTTGGCCAATTGCTAATTATTATGCACATTTTTGTTCGTAACTTACGCGTTTAAAGCGATGAATTATTGAAGATGTGGCATCTTCCATTATTTGTTTATCAGAATTTATACAAATTTACAGTACAAGTAATTATACTGGTATTATTATTGAATTGTCTGAATTTTTTGAATTCTCATTTGAGTGCAGCTTTTTGACTGGTTTATATATATACATATATTGAGTATTGGTTGGTTAGATCTCCCATATAAAATACTATATATAAAGGGGTAACCCGAACCTGTTCACAAACAATTTTAATAGACATTTTAATAGCGCACCTTGGGATTTCGACAATTTATGGTACTAATTAAATTTAGAACGAAAATATAAACCATACTTAATAATATATTTGAGCTCAACTTAATAAAAGATGAGCATTTTGATTCAAATTTAATTACTTGGAAAGTTATTGTAATTGTTGCCAACAATTTACTTTTGCCCCACAGTGCAGTGACAAAAAAGAAGGAAAAAACAAGAAATTCGTAAAATATCGCATGATCTGTGAATCTGTATATGTTAGCTCAAATCTAATTTTATATTTGGCTGCCCATTCATACCCTCAAGTTTGTGATGTTTCTAAGCCAGATTCTAGACAACTATGGAGTAAGTTATTTGAATATGAATGAATAATGAGTATGCGAATGGGTATGTCCAGAATTGCCAAGACTCCAGGGTTACTGAACATGAATTAGCTTATAAGTATACCTATAAAAACTAGTTAGCATCAACACAGATGCCAGAGTCGGAGACAAAACCAGAGTGTGATCCGAAAAGCAAACGTGTCGCAATTTTAAAACTCCAAAAACCCTTCGGATGGCTGCGTGCCAGGGCGGACGTGCAGTGATACCATCGACGAGGTCGAAATTGGTTGTCATTTTATGTAAATAAAAATCTTAATTATGCCATTGAAAGTTGAGCATGGTAACAAAAATTGACTTGTTGCCTACATTACAAAGAATCATTTTTATAGAGCTCTTTCAACAACAAATTAACACGACACGAGCTGACAAATTGTTCTTTAAAGTGCTCTCGACCTCTGATTTGATTATTTTGACCATGTTAACTTTGCTACTGCCACTGCTACTGCTGCTGCTACTGCCTTTGACTTTGCCACATCCAAATGCGATTGTGAGTGCTACCTTTGAGCTCAATGACGTCAGGATGACATTGCATTCGTTGTCGTTGCTAACGGTTTGATCAGCTTGACTTTAACTTCGTTTGGACCAACTCAGATGCCTTAGCCATTGTTGGTGCGGTATTTCACGGTCTAGGTCTATGTCTAGGTCTAGGTAAGATGCCGGTAGTCGGAAGTCAGTAACTGGACAAACAGCTGACCAAGTTAGATAATAAATAAGCATATAGTCAAAAGATGAAGCCGTCGCGACGCACCGCTTAGTAAGCTCTAGTTAGCCAATGGCAAAACACTTTGACTCATAACTAAAATTAATTTAAAATTTTGCATATTTTGATTAATAGCCAAGGTATTCAATTTTGGCAGTTGCTAAAATTTGTAAATCTTAATACACTTTGTCATAACTTTAGTGAGCTGAAATGTCCCTAGTACAGGCGCCATAAAACGTATTAACAGTAAAATAAAAAGTCATGCACCAAAATTGCATCGTCATTAAACGCTGGATAAATTGCTGATCTATAAAATTTGCCAAAATGTAGAAATATGGTATACTAATAAAAAATGTAATAATTTTAATTAGCAAGCACACTCAAAGTCATTAAGTTTCTAATTGAATTAGCACAACGTGCCCGGGGCGTAGGTTTAACTTTCGGTTCCAACTTCGAACAGATCGAGATTGAGTGGTCTCGATTGTTGACCGCTGACCGCTGACAGCTTTAACTAATCATTGATATCGGAAACTTTTCGAAAGCCGTTAAGTTGCTGGAAATTAATAATCCGCTAGTAAAGCCGTCATCTGAACATTCTAATTAAACAATTACATGAGCCAGGTCCGAGTTGTTGACAAAGTGTTCTCGGGCATTCTTAACGTCATTCTCACATAATGTTTTCTATAAAACTACGCATTCAATGGGTACATAAATTTAGCAGATAGTGTTACACCGAGGGGTACAACAGGAATGTGAACCAATAGGAATACGAAACCATTTTCTATTGGTTTGCATTTCTGTAACACGCTTGATATATCAGCTTTTCTAATCTTATTGTCTGTATATTCTTCTGGTTCTAAAAGCTAAAATCATCACTTAATGACAGGGTATCTTTTAGTCGACTATGGCCAACTGACTTGCATCCTGCAATGTTAATGTTGTTATTATTTTAACAAATAAAGGACAAGAGTATTTACTCGGGGTTTTTGTAGTGGAAAATGTTTTATTAATAACCTAGCAAGGTTGTAAATAAACAGTTTAAAATAGTACTTATTGTCACAAAATGATAAACAAATAATTGATGAGTAAAACTTTAAGCATTAATATCACAGATTGGCATCTTGTGCGGCCGTTGACAAACAACTCATTTGAATATTAGTTAATTACCGCATAATAGGTAAACAGATTGTTTAGATATCAGCTTGAAACTTCAATTAATTTTTTATATCAGTTCGCATTATACCAACTTATATATTCAATAAATATCTATAAATATCCCATGCTATACTTATTTATTAAAGTTAATAGAAAGAGCTGAAATGAATCTAATGTTAGAGTATCTGAAAGCCTAAGTAAATTAATTTTATATATCAGTCCGCATTATTCCAACTTATATATTCAAGATATATCTATAAATATCTCATGCTTTACTTATTTATTAAAGTTATTAATGATAGGGTATCTGCAAGTCTAAAGGCATTTTGGTACTAATTGAAAGCTCAAACTTCTATGATTGCTGGGCAATCCCCATGCCGATTGTTGCGGGCCAAAAGAATCAGTAGCAGAGTAGCAATTTATGAAAATAACAAAAAAAAAGACTGTAGCACGATTCCAGAAGTGATGGCCAAATCCCGACGCTCAATAATTTACCTAAATGCCAATGGCCATGTGCAAGCCCAACTGCTAATCAGTTGGCCAAATATCCACGCTGTACCCACAATTCCTAGACAGGTAAATAGTGAATCTAAAACTGACTATGTATACGTCATATTTATGAACGTAGCAAGCATTGGCTGTGAGGCCAGTCAAAGTACTAAGTCGAGTCATGACGGAGCAACAACCGGACAAGCTTTGATAATAGAAAAAAATAAAAAAAAATTCCCCTACATTTTGCATGGACTCAAACTGAAAACAGAATCATAAACGTTGTTTACGATTGGTAAAGACTGAAAATGTTCTTGGCAAAACATTTAACCCGTGTCCGACGTTGAACTTGAACATCATTTTAGCTTATGAATTAATGTGCTCGAAATTATAATTGAGTGCGAGAGCGTCTCGACCTAAGAATAGATCGTCAGACTATGCGGTGCGTCTTCAGCAATTAAATTTCGACTTGAACTTGACATACTGAATGTGCTGATGTTGTTGTTTTTTTAAACCCAGTTTTTGTTTTGTATTTTCGGCGGCTTCTTAATTAACCAAAAACTGTTTAGCACTCATCTAGAATTTAAGATTTTAATTTATTAATTAATCACATATGAAGCTGAACGTAAATCGGTAAATAACTTGGTGATACTCATGAAACGTCTAACTGTTTGTAGGTTTATCGGCTTCTTAACTTCTAGCAGCTATCAGGAAACGGAAGTATATTTTCTAGCTGTGTATACTAATCTTTTTAATTTTTTTCAATGCGTTAAACAAGTTTTCGACAAGGGCACACAGCCTCAACGGTATCTCGCTGGCTTCGATTAGCCGCAAAAGTGCTGAGGTTACGATTTCTAGGCGCTAAATTATTAAACGGCATGTTATAATTTAACTGAGGTATAACCGTATTGTCTTTGAATTCAGCATTTCCGTGCTTCGAAACTCGTTTAATTGCGCCATATTGAAGACTATGAAAATTAGCTGGAAAGCCTATGCTAATAACAAAGTACAATGACTCCAAAAAAATACGTTCTTTTAGAATTATTAAATATCTAAATATCATTATTCCCAAAGAGTTGTGAAAAGTAAATATTTGACTTTACGACAAAGTGAAGAATCAATATTGGATAAGATTACCTATAGACAAAGTGAAATCAGTTTTAGCAAACTCATAGAACCGAAAAGATGTCTTAATACCTCACTATACATTACAGAATACTTTCAAAAATCTATTCCTTTCTAATTCAGCAACACTGACAACTTAAAGCTGCAAAGTATAATTTTAGCACCGCTAACGTTTTAACAGATTTAAATATTGAAAGCTTTTTTTGCCTAAGCCGATAAGCTAAGCCAAAAGCCTAGCTTAACTTTGAAAGAAGTCTGGCAACATTTGACGAAGCTTTAATTCAAGTCGAATGCAATCAACAATAGATGGCGCTAAAAACAGTCAAAAGTCGGCAACAAAACTTAATTTTATAAATTCAACAATTTAATATAACTGAGAGGTTTTAAATAAAATATAGTCAATTTTTGACTAATGACTGATATACTTAGTAGACACATTTTAAACATATTTGCACAGATTTGATAAAACAACACCAAGAACACAGTTTGTAAGTCAAGTTGAGACATATATTTCATACCCAAAAATGTTTTCTTACTAAAAGTTGATTTTTGACCGCTAGGCTCTGTTGCAGATATATGATATAGTATTCTGAACTTTATTGAAAATTGGTCACTTTATATAATTCATGCCAACCTGGATGTTGGGTTGAGATGTCTCAAAAACAAATTAGTTTGGCATACTAAAAGTTGATTTTCGACCGATCGTTCAGCTTTGTCAGCTATATAAAATAGTTATTCACCAAATTCGGCGAGTTCCGACATAATTACTGCAAAAAGACGCAAGCGTGATAATCGCTACAAATTATTATTGGTGAACAATTAAAAGCACCTAAAAATTATCGACCTTTAAAATAAGTTTACTTATGATACTAGTTTAGGCTATGCACAATACAATACTGATCATCATGCTTTATCGTTCAATAAAACTGTTAAGTATTCGGAACTTTGCATCGCCAAATTGGAAATTCTATAACAATTAGGCGCCCCAAAACATTTGGGCAATGAAACTCGTATGTTTAATTGCAAATTGGCGCGTTTTTGTGCGCATACGCAACTTTTGTGAATAAGAATCACAAAATGAAGCTTGCAATAATTAATCAAAAAGCAGTAATAATTGTTAACGGTTTCTTCGATACTTTTGTATTCGTTGCTATGTAAATGTTTGCGGAAGAAATTTGCATAACATGCAGCGAGCGACGCGTGTCTCTGGGCCTAACTTGCGGCTAGCTCCTATGTGAATTCGAGGTATCTGCAGTAAGATAATAAACCAAATCAACAGTCCATCGTTTGCATATGATTATGATAGTGTGTGAATGAGCTATACGACAAATCAAACAAAAGCAGACATCAAATTAAATCGAATCAAAACGATTCAACCGGAAGAGTTCAACGCATACGTTGCGTATGAGTGATGTCAGTTGATTGAGCAAATTTATTGAAAATACTGATAAGTGTAGCGACTATCGGGGAATCGGCCTGCAATACTTGACCACTTTGCATGCAACTTTATCATATATATGAATCTTATTCAAAAATCACCTGGTCAAGCAAAACTAGACGAGTTTTGTTAAGAGAAAAAGTTAAAAAAAAACCGCTTAACAAGGCAGGGTCAAGTTCAATTCGCCGGTGACACAGTTATCCAAAGTTGAACCTCTAGTGACCCCAGCCCCCAGTCCCAGCTAGGTAACAATCAGTTTAGCCATTAATTTGAATCAATACAAAGATAGCCTCAAACTTGACCCGGAAGTGACATTGAATCGCATTGTGATCGCTGTGATGCTTGCGATGTGCTTAAGAATCGAGCCCTGGGCCTTTAGAATTCATATGTAAATGACCAAAATGATCAAATAATTTTCGACTGGTTTTTTTTTTCCTTCTCTTCACCGGACAAGTGTCTCCTTGAAAATGAACGGAACTCAAAAGCAGCCAAATTTCAACCTTGACGGCCCCAAAGATTTTCACTTAATTATCGAATCTATACATTTTATGCATTGTACACATGCATTAAGTGATTTTACAACATGTTTAAATATTTTGCAAACACAGCATTTGAATTGTGGCCTAAATATGCAAAATTCTTGTAGGCGGCGTGTGACTGGAAAATGTTTAAAGTTCAACGTAACCAAAAGAAAGAAATGGAAAGTGGAACAAGGTATGTATAATAAGAATAAATGTTTATACAAATATAAATATAATTGAACATGTTATATATTAGCGCTCTTTCGAGCTATACCATAATTTGAAGTCAATAACAACAAATATGGAAAACATTATTAAACATTATTTGAAAATACAAATGCTGAAAACGTAACCGTCAAATCAATTAAAATTCAGCCAACAACTATTTGAAATACAATAACCGGCAAACAAGACACCAACAAGACATAAACCAACAACAACAACAACAGCAACAACAACAACAACTTCAGCTGTTGTCATTATAATTATCAATAGAAAAACGAGACTATACGAATGATGCTATGCGATTCGACGCAATGAAACGCAGCTTCCCAACTTAACTAATGAAGCGCTCGAAAAGAACATTCAACGGCAGATGAGCCAAGACAAAAAAACAGCAACAGCAATAGCAACAATAACAACAACAAAAGTAAAGCTTATATAGAAGAAGCCGACAAGCAGACTAGTTATCGCGGTAAGGGGGAAGCTTAAGTCAAAACCTATAGACGAAATTTTTATACATAGCACCGCACAAATCGGCGTAGCAGTTCAGTACGCGTACAAGTCTCGTGGGTAGCGGATGCCAGCAGAGGTCTCTCTCCCTTAATATACCAATAATTATAAAAATCTGTTAAAAAGAGATGAAGAAGAAGAAGAAGCTGATGCAGAAGAAGAAGAAAAAAGAGTTGTCATGGTGTTAGCATTAAGTGCAGTTGTCACTGTTGTCGCTGCTGTAAAATTAAGTGAGGATTGCGACAGGTGCTTGTGCTCGACTTTGTCAGTGTATAAATACATAGGAATTTCCAACAAAGTGTACTCATTTATATATGTATCTATGAAGACTTTATTAATTAATATGGAACGTGTGTTTGTGTGTGTGAGCTTGTGTGCACAAGGATGAGCGCCTAATAAACAATTGGGAAAGTTCGTTGGTTCATTAAGTATCCGCCCCATGTAACCATTTGGTAAAGTGCTACGTGTTGTTTTTGTTGTTGTTCCTAAACTGGTATTTTAAGCCATTTAGAACTCTGAACTAAGAGCTGTCAACTATTATGCAAATCATATGCAAAAACCGATCCAAGCACGAGTGTCAAAAGGCTTTCGTCAAGGTCATTCAACTTTTGCTTGGGCTCATTCCACAAAATGGCGCACATTTCTAACGAAACTTGCACTTGGGCTCTTCAATTTGGCAATTGTTGACACAATTTTTTGCTGCTCACCTAATGCGTAGCCAAGGCCCACGATCCAAGCTCCCAAACCCATTTTAACAAATGACTAACCATGTGGAAATGCGCCGAATCCAAATCTAAAGATGATCAACCAAACACGACGTCGTCATATGTGACATATTACCGCAACGAACCGCGAATTATGTGACTTTGACAGTTGCCAGGTTCCCACAATGGTCTTGTATATTTTTCACTGGCTTGACCATTGGTCAGAACTGGCCAAAATCGAACATATATGTACATAGTATGGGAAGGCCCTTGGCATTATTTGTTCATTAGGCAAGCGCAAATTTGATGGTTCATTTGTATGTCCATTTGTTTATTTGTCTTTATCTATGCGTCAGTCTTAAAAATTGATAATTTCAAAACTCGATTCTATACGGCACAGTTTTTGTTTCTCTTTTCAAAAGGTTTTTCAAACTTCCAACACCTTTTAGCACCTTTTTCAGTCGCTCATTTTCTGGTTCATTTCGCATTTATGGTTGCACCAAATACTCATAACAAACAACAACAATAATAAATACTTAAATAACAACAACAACTACAACAACAACAACAGCACAGTGCAGGAAATGAGCTAAGCCAAAGCAAACCAGTTGCTTATGAGACAACTTGCCCTTCAAAATATTTATTTGATTGAACTCAATGTATGAAAAGCTCAACTCAAGAAGCTGCCCAGAATTACGAAAATGGTGTGAAAAAAATCTATAAAAACAAAAACAGAAACTAGAATTAACCTCGGAAATGGCCAAAATCCGAGCACCAAAATCAACCATCGATTGAAACAAAAACGAAACAACAGCAACAACAACCACAAATGCTACTTAATAGCCGCTTGATATATTGTTTGAGCTCCAAATGGCCTTTGTGAAGTTCAAGTAGCCACTTGTTGCAGCCACCAGCTGACCGCCGTGTTTACAGTTATTAGCGGTTATTTTTGTTGCTATTCATTACAATTATTTAGCCGTTGCTTTGCGAACTGCTTTTAAAGCAACATGGTGATATTATTATGGTCTACGTAAAGTTGTAATTTCGTGTTGTTTCGTGTTGTTCCACACGTGATGGACACAATCCTACCCCAATTTTGGTATCCTCCTAGGTGCTTCCAATTACGGTAAAGATACTTTCTGTATGTTGACATAATAATGAAAATAATTTACTCCAGATGTTACACAACTAAAGGCGGCTACTTTCAGTAACAAAGACAAACATAAAAAAAGGTTTCATTTGGCCAGCAACAGCCTCAACAGCATTAACATTGAGTTGGTCCAAAACATTCGAGCCATAAGCATTTGACATCACATCATCTCCTAACTCTCTATCTTAATTTGCATCTGAGAAGTAAACGCTTTCGCGTTTTTTGTTTCCACCGAGTCATGCCCGCTCAGCAACAGCAACACCAACAGCAACAGCAACAGCAACACCAATAGCAACAGCAACATAGACAGCATCAAAACAATAGATTGAATAGATGATGATAATGGCAAATCGACTGATCAGTTCTTCTACTTCTTTTTTTTAGCCAAATTAACATATTTTAAAATATTTATGATCTTGAAAAGATATAAAATTCCCAAATATTTTCTTAACTTAATTTCTATTTCGATTCCCAACCGCAGAACATTGGATAAAACTCGTTAGGTTCGAGCATTTCGAGGAAGTCGCATGCGCGCTTAGCAGATTTTTAAATTTCTAAAAAAAAAGAACAATATCTACTACCTCTTCCCCACTTTACGATAACCCTCACTTTTGAAAAGAACAAAAACAATTGGAGGAAGTAGAAACGAATTTAAAAATGGCGGCCGTGAACGCATCACAAACAGATTATTGGAACTTTCTGTTCATTGAATTGGCTGGTGAGTACTTTGTTCGAAGAAGTTCTATTGATTTCTAATCTTTCTAATTATATAATTCCATCTCTTAGATCCACGTACAAATGACTGGTTTTTAGTCAAGTCGCCCCTGCCATTGTTGACAATTCTGGGCTTCTATTTGTACTTTGTGCTATCATGGGGCCCTCGTTTCATGCGCGATCGCAAACCATTTAAACTGGAACGCACTCTGCTGGTCTACAACTTCTTCCAGGTGGCTCTGAGTGTTTGGATGGTCTACGAGGGCGTGGTCATTTGGAAATATTATAGTTGGCGTTGCCAGCCAGTCGACTGGTCACGCACGCCAAAGGCTTATAGAGAGGCTCGTGTCGTCTATGTTTACTATATGGCCAAAATAACTGAGCTGCTGGACACGATTTTCTTTGTGCTACGCAAGAATGATCGTCAGGTGACTTTCCTGCATGTGTATCATCATACAGTCATGCCCATGATCAGCTGGGGAACTTCCAAGTACTATCCTGGGGGTCATGGTACCTTTATTGGATTTATCAACTCCTTTGTGCACATCGTAATGTACTCGTACTATTTCCTCTCTGCCTTTGGACCCCAAATGCAAAAGTATCTGTGGTGGAAGAAGTACATTACCAATCTGCAAATGGTAAGAAATTGTTGATTTCATATGAAACCCGTTTGAAAACTAATTGAAATCTTATCTAATAACAGATCCAATTCTGCTGCGCCTTCATTCATCAAACGCAACTGCTGTACACAGACTGTGGCTATCCAAGATGGTCTGTCTGTTTCACGCTGCCCAATGCCGTGTTCTTCTACTTCCTGTTCAATGACTTCTACCAGAAGTCCTACAAGAAGAAGCAGGCTGCAGCCAAGTTAAAGGCCGATAAAGAGAGCAACAACAACAATAATAACGACAGCTGTGCCAAGAATTTTAATGCCGCAATACAAGCATCGACAGCTCAGAAGAAGGTGTTGTAAGATGTCAAACGGTTAATTACCTTATCTTTCATTTCCAATGTCCCATCTTCCATCTCCCATTTCCCATTCCCCCAATCTCCCCTCTCCCAAATACTCGTACAAAGCGGGACGCACACGGGAACAACGCACATAAATATGGAGTGCAAATATAGAGATTGAATCTTCTGCCCATGGAGCGGGTGTTGTTCTATGTACAACTTTGTTGACTAATTTGTTAAGTAATCCACCGCCAAAAAAGAAGAAGAAGACAAGTGAAAATATTGAGAAAATGAGGTTTGAGTTGGTAGACAAACACAGTTCAATGCTTTTTCGCAGCCATCGCTTCGTTTGATGTGTGTTATGTGTTTGTGTTTCTTTATGAACCGACACAAATGAAAGAAGTTGTATGTTTATTCGGCCCGAAGCCGAATTAAGTTAAGTGAACGAGGAAATAACAAAGAGGAATTAGTTGTTTAAATAAGTTAAGATACGCATCGACATACCCAAAATGTCTAGCTTAGATTTTATACATATATCTACAATAATGTTCATATTTGATATTGGTATGTAAAGTACTTAGGCATAAATGAAAAGAAACCACAAATACAAATCTATTTACAAATTAAAGTTAAAGAATTTTCTATAAAAAAAACACACATTGCGTATACTTAATTTCAGGTGTTAAATGATTTGCAATTTTTATTGATATCGTACGGATATGTATAGATATGAATACGAACATAATTATCTTTGACAGTCGCACAAAACAACGGAAATAGAAACGCATTAAAGTTGTCAAAATGGTACCTAAGACATGGCCAAAAACACATAAAATATTGTCTAAATTAGTAAATCGCTGGGAGTGTCAGAACAGGTCCATGATCTGATCGATGTTAACCATGCAGTATGTCCAGTTCATGAATTTTAATTTTTGTTGCAGAATATATATTGCCATTGTTAACACCATGAGTGGCTAGAACACAACACACAACAAAACACAATCTGGCAATCATCGTCGACACTGTCCAAGTCATATTTTAAGCTCACCTTGAAGATGGCAGTTGTTGAGATAAAAATCCAATCGATGAGTAGAAACCATGGGTTTTCCACCAAAACCTTTTATTGATCAATCATTCAAAACGGAACCTTAAAGCCAAAGCGGAAGCTTAAACCAGCATTGAAGAGCATCTCAATAAGCTCTGTGAACAGTAGCATTTAAGCCGGTTCGCATTTGGCCTTGATCTTGACCACAAGCGCTAAGTGTGTGTGACTGAGCGTCTAAGCGTCTGTTCGTCTGATCGTCTGATCGTTTGACTGGGTGGCTTTATCACAGTTTGATATTGTTTAACTTATAACAGATTTCAGCGCAGGGTCAACCTATGGGGGTCGCGACTTAAACGATTTATGATGCCAATTGGAATTCTATTGAACTTGTCTAAACTAGAATTTTTGGAAATTTAAATTTACGAAGTTCAAAGCAGTCTTTTATTCCCTCAGCCATGAGAACACAATCATTTTGTAGGTAAATTCGTATGCCAAATAACAATAACTGTCTAATTTTATGTTATTGTGAAATTTGCTGTGCATTTTCCAACATTTGTTTTGAAAATATTTCACTGATCGCCTCAAAATATGCCACGTTTTTATAGTACATTTATAAGCTTACAACATTTCGTAATGAAAAGAATACAGATTTTTAAATTTAAATCAATTGAGACACGACAATATCTGTAAAATTAGTAGTGTCAATGTAGATAATAAAGAAAAGGCCAACCAACTACATAAAATTAATCACAAGTTCTTAAGTTTGTCGCTTGGCTCATTTGATCTCTGGATGAAACAGGTCGTTTAGCAACGTTCTAAATTGATTTGCATATCTCATGATTAATGAGATATTATCTTTGTTCAAACGAGTCAAGGGTGTGCGACTATGTTAAGACCATCGTCTTCCAGATTCTGGAATAACTTGTATGTCACAAACTTGATCTTGAGTCCGCTTCAAGTTTCGGGACAAAAATACACCATGTACAGAAACTATGTATCTATGCTTCACTCAAATACAAATATACTTATAGATGTCTTTATGCTTATATATATTTAGCTATTTCATAATATTCATGCCCATTACTCCAACGTAGCCGGGTATCGCACAAAATTAGAATTAATAATTTTGGTTTATTCCGTTCTTCGTCTTGTTATTCATACTAGTCGCCATAATGTCTCAGAGATTCGATGAACCTACTGCTAAAAGGAAAATCAAGTGCATACCTATGAGGCACGCGAGTAAAGTTCACCCCGAAGGCCCTGAGATTTGTATGAATTAATGACCCCAGCATTAATCATTGCAATAAAAGAAATTCAGCAGTTGTGATTTGCATAATTATTGATTGTGAATCTTCCGACACGCGCTGGAGTCAACGTTTAAAAGCTACGGGGACTCCTATGTATAAGACTGATATATATGCCTCCAACTGGTTTGTGTGTTCTTGAATAGCGAACCGGCAAAGCATATTTATAGACTACAAAAATCAATAACAAAATGCCGACTTAATTAAAAAAGTTAAAAGTATTATTTTTATTTATATTTTTGTTCAGAAACAGTTCATATTCCAATTTCAATAAGTTTCATGCTTTTCTCAATACTTAGGACAATATACACAGACACAGACACAGATACGCATACATACACAGCAAACAAACACACGTACACTCACTCACACTAACACTTACACGCCTAGGTATTTGGATGTAATCTTCTGCTGTTTGGCATAAACATTATACATTATACATTATACAAAGTTCATTATTCAGAATATTTTTTCATATACAGATAGGGTTAAGGATACATTAAACTCTAAACTAAAGCCCCGCTCTAACAAATGTAAAGCTAACCTATAGACAAAATCCCACCAGACCCAACGATAACGAGTCCAGAATATCATTCCACCTTCATGGCTTTCACACTGTTGTTGTTCAGATCGATATAGGGCTTGAATTCGCTGGCATCCTTATTGTTACTGGTTTGCAGTGGCATACAACCCATACCGCCGGCAGCACGTAGGGCCGATTGTGCAAGGTTTAGGCTCCTACCGCCATTGCGGACCGTGCCATTACCCTCAAGGCTCTTTGACTTGTTGTAGGTCTTGCGATAGAAATTTCCAAACAGATAGAGAAAGATGACCGTGTTGCCGACAAAGAAGAATGTGAGTGTTTTGGGCATGTTGCATCCCTTGGCACCCACGGCAAGCATATAGCCCAGAATGAGAACAAACTGAATGAGCTGAATGCTGGTCATGTACTTCTTCCACCAGAGATACTTTTGGTATTGGGGTCCCATGGCGGCAACCATATAATAGAAGTACATTATGATGTGAACACCGGAGTTGAGGATGCCAATGATGACGCCTTGCTCACCAGGAGCATACTTTAGATATCCCCAGGAGAATAGCACTGTAATGCTATGATGATAGACGTGCAGGAAGGTCACCTGATTGTTCTTCTTGCGCAGCACAAAGAACGTGGTATCCAGCAGATCGATAATCTTTGAAAAGAAATAGAACCAGGCACCCGAGTAGAGTGCCAGATTCTGTTCACGAGTACGGTTTATCTCACACTTCTTGGAGAATATCGATGACATGACATTGCTCTCCTGTATGGACTGTGAACGGGACGGATAAGCAATGTTTAGTTATGTAATTAGATCGAGTATACGCGGCGTATGCTCACCGTGCGACACATCCATATGGAATAGCACACCTGAAAGGCATTGTACAGTACCATAATGCGTTTCAGATCCCATGGCTTGCGATTCTTCATATACTCTGGTCCAATTTTGAGCACAAATGCCAGATAAATGAGTACCACAGCCACAACAGGACCCGGTGAACTCATTAAAAACCAACTGTCCACAGTTTCATCTACGATGGATCGTATTTAATAAATATTCTCTTGAAAATCTTTGATCATTGGATACTTACCCACACCCTTGGCCAAGCCTGAGATGCGTTCGTTAAATATTTTCATATAGGTCGCCATTTTGGCTGTGACTGCAATGAAAGAAATCGCAAATTATTTAGAAATTTCGGTTGTCTGTAGGTATTTTTGGACGCCCGACGCCCGACGTCCGTTTGTCCATTTGTCCGTGCGTCGAGTTGCCAAATTATTGAATGAAATATTCTAAGCCAAACTGCTTAGACAGGCCACGCACGTCCGCTTTAGCTGAGAGCTTAAGCCGGTTGCTTGATTATGCTCCAACGCTCCAAGATGAGCGTGCGCGGCATAGGAATGCAGTTAAGCACGCAAATATTTTATTTAATGAAAAGAAAATGCTTATCCCATATGCAAAATGGACGTTGCGACGCAAGCCCAAAAACTGACTGACGATGAATGACGCCAGCGACTAAGTACGAGTAATTGCTGGTTGGTTGATTGGTTGGTTGGAACTGCATGGGCATCTATAGAACGACAATGATTCAATGTTCGATCACTGGTCAATGTCATCTACCACATGCCATATGCCATATACCATATAAATATATAGCCATATGCAGCCGCAGCCAGCGTAAAGTTGCTATCAAAAAAATTGAAAATCAATAACAAGAGAATTCGCATAATTAAAAACTCTTGGCTTCTTGGTAGTTGTAGTGGTTCTGTGGTTTCAACCGCAACTTGGTTGGCTTAAAGACCTGATCAACTTGTATGTGAACATGTGTGTGTGTGAGTGTGTGTGTGTGTGTGAATGTGAGTGTGTGTAGTGGCATTCTTCAAGGCTAGACTTGAATTTTTCGCCTTGGCACTAAAGTCATATAACTTTGGCATTCATCTTGCAGATGCCAAGTGTATCTGTGTTTAAGCATTCAAGATGGCGCACACACACACACACACAGACAGAGATGAGAAGTATATAGAGGCAATGTTCTAAACGTTAACATATAGAAACATTTAAGATAACTCGCTCGTGGATCACTCATTTAAATATACTTAGTTGTATAGTATAGTATGTATTCGTATTCCTTTTGTTATTTAAATTGCACGCGGAACAACATTGAGCACATTACCTGCCTATTTTGGGGGTCTGTCTGCATGTCAATATCCCCATGCTACCTATTCTTTAACTAAATGTGTTTATCAATGTGTATATTTAAATAATTAAGAGACATTAATTTTCAATTACTTTACGTTTGCTGCTTTTATGTTGTTTTTTTTTCGTTTTGTCTTTTGTGGCTGTTGGCTGTTGGGCAACTTGTTGGGTAACTTGAATTTGATCTACTCGCAGTGTCTAGATCCGTATTACAGTAAACACTTCCGGCTAGTGGCCTCGTAAGGGCCACAGATGAATCCAGTATTTTGTTTGCAAGTTCTTAATATTTCCAGTTATCAACTGGAATTTGATCGGATTCAGGCCTCCAACTCCAACTCCAACTCGCGCCTTAATTAAAATTTGATTATTGAATTGAACTTGATGTAAATTAATATGTGAGATTTATAAATACAGATTGAATAATATCAATCGAAGCGTTCTATGCAAAGCCTTCTAGCAGCTCAAATCTTATGTTGATGCTCTAGTTTTCAATTGTTATGCAAAACATCAACAAGCGACGTATACTTGATATATGAACAATTGAAATAGTGTGGCAATTACATAAACACATTTAACACCTGTAGACAACTACTCTCAGCGTTAATTTGATCACTTTATTACTGATCGCAGTTAGATACCGACTGTCCCATTTTTGCAGCTTGACCAATTCTAGAGCCTCAAGTCCAGGTTACACAGCGTCTGGAACCCCTTTAATGGTCAGCAGCGTTTCGAAGCGTGTTCCGCTCTCATTCTTATTCTCATTCTCATTCTGACTCTCATTCTGATTCTGATTCGTATGCAAGACATCAGCTGATCGTGCTGCTAGCGTCAGAGTCATCAGATTGACACTGGAGACAGGAAAAATGAGCTTTGCGACATTATCACGACCAAAAATGTGACGCCAATGGTGAAACGGACAATCTGACTGACAGACTGCTGACAGTTCCAGTGACTGACGATGAATCCCCTTTCCCATCCTCTTCTCCATGCCCTTGCTCTTGCTCCATTTGGAGAGAAGCGATCACCATTTTCAGTTGATACAGTTTGCCACCGTTTTGTTAGGTAAAAGGCCAACTTAGCCTGTTAGCCGCTTTGGTGTTTCAGTCAAAACTGTCAGTGTCTAGCCTCTTCCGCATGGCCCGCCCCTGCGGTCGTGCGCCTCATTAGCAAAAATGTAAAAATAAAATTAAACAAATGAAAGCAATAACAAAAAGAATAAAATAATAAAAAAAATACATATATATAAAAAAAATAACAACGGCAAGAAAAAACAGCAGCGTACGCAACACTAAATTGATTTGTATGCATAATTGATTTTGCAAATATTGTAGCCTTTAACAGCGTGTATTTGTCTCTCGTCTGAAACTGAAGCGTTGTCAGAATCGGAATTGCCCAGCGATTGTACGAGTACAATATCTCTACAGTTCCTCGACTTTAAAATTCATGTTCAAGCAGCTCACAAATTTACCAAGATGCTTGATATTTAATTGTTGTGGGGAAATCACCCAAATCGAAGATAAAATTAGCAATAACAAAAAAAATTATTGTTGCTAATTTTGAATAATCGAGGTAAGGTTACACTGACCGCCTTCTGTCCGACTCTTTGGATCTTCTTATATTTCACACGCTTTTAATGCTGCAATTAATGATCTTAAGTGCAGCTGCATCTGCAACTTGCAACTTGCAACTTGCACTTAGATAATTGCATTGGGCAAATAATTACTATAATATACACGCCAATCGGACGACAAATGTGCTTTTTGTTTTTCTCACAAATTGACAAAAGCCGTGTGACCCCCAAACTCAACACCTGTACTGTAGCCCAGTGTTAGATCTGGACCCGGGACGGACGGACGGACGGATGTTTAGTAAGTGTACACATTGTAACGAGATTTTCACACGCATACGTGCTGTGTAAAATTCAACAATTGCCCACAGATAATCCACACATAGATGTGTAGTGTAGGGTCTTGTCTACCATTTCTATATGCTTAGACTTAAACACCCCAAAGTTGATTTATAATTGTGTCATTTTTTAAAATAAAGTATTGTTTTCACTGCATATTGCTATTTCACTGTATATTGCTATTTCTGTTGAAAATATATATTTTCCATTCTATATTTATCTGCTAGAATTTCCATGTTCTATTCCCATAATTACTTGTGCTTTTGAAATCTTTTAGCAGTCAAACTTCAACTCATACTATGTACCTAAAAAGCAAACTTAGCTACGATTCCACATCTTGCTGTAATATTTACAGGGTAGTAAGAGCCCAAAAATTAAGTTTATCTACCCTGAATAGATAACTTAATATTACAGATCTATGTTTTTTTTTTTATATCGTATATCATTATAAATATTTTAGCATGTCGTTAACTTTAAAAGTTGCTTAAGCAAGTACCATTCTGGCATTCGAAGACAACCTTATTAACTAGTTTTGAAAATAGTTTTGTTTACATAAATAATGTAAGGTGCAAAAGCTATTCATTTAGTTCTGCCTATGTTACCCATATGTAAGTACATTAGCAATGGCTGTAACTGTGACTTAGCCCTCGAATTAATTTAACAGCCAGGCAAGAGTGGCCGAAACGTTTTTGTTGCGTTGGCAACAGGCATAGACAATGGAGAGGCAAGTTACCATCGAAAGCTGTGCCTGGGCTAGTGTTTAATTACTTGGTAAATATTTGCAACGTTAATTGGGTTTCGGGTTTGGGTTTTGAGTTTGGGTTTTGGGGTTTTGGATTTTTTTTTGGCATTTTGTCGCTTGTCAGCAGTAAAATGATTTGGTTTTCGTGTGAATATTGCACGTGCTTCGGTTCCAAAGTAATGCTCCATTTGTGTATGTACTCATTTTTGCTTGGCCATGAAATTGAGGGGGTTGCTTGAGGCGGGGCTAGAGGTGTGTTAGATCTGATCTCTATGCAGGTGCAATTTCAATTGCCATTTATTGATTACAAGTTCAAAGCGTTTAGTTTTGGCCGCCTCAAAGTTGTCAGTCTTGGCCTTGGCTGACTGGCAAAATTGCAGCCAGCAGCAGCAGCAGCAGCTCCTCAGACAAGTTTTCAGCACTTAATCTATGTGCATTGCATTGGGTTAAGGTTAACTAGAAAAATCAGACAGACCGAGTCAAGCGCCAAGCACCAATAAAGAAGCATTAGCAAAGACCAACAAATGGCAACTAACGAAAATTAGTCAAGGCAGCCAAGCTGTGCCGAGTCGAACTTAACTGAACTCAAACTCAACTGATCATCGAGTCAAGTCGAGTCGAGTAACTGCAGCCAGAGTCAGTCAGTGTAAACATTACCAACTTTGTACAAGATTGTAAGTTTGTTGAGCCTGTTAAGTCTGACGACATGAGTTAGTTGCCAGTTTTTTGGGTACAGCCCACAACTCTGGGACGGCCCAGCTCAAGTTTCGTCATGTTGATTTATAATTTAAAATCTTTTCAATATTGAGCCATCTTTGTTCTAGGTTATGTCACTTTCACTAGATCATCATATCCCCGATAAATCCGTGAGTAATCAAATCACTTCCGTACCTGTTTTGTACTCCGTAAATGCAGATGATCCCAGTTGCACACAAAAGTACACTTACAATCACACACACACCCACCCACACAAATACACTGAGCAAAACCACGGATCACTTAGCTACTGACTGACTGGTGGTACACACTCACACTGGGAGCTGGGATAGATTTGTGAAAACCGTCAACGGCGAACGCCAAGAAGACACTAATACGGAGTTCTACTCGCTCGGCTGTATAAATAAACAAAATAAGCTCGTTCATCCGTCAGCCGAGGCGTTAACGTCGCGTCGCTGCGACGTCAACGCCGACTGCGGCCAGAACGCGGTGCCAGGGCAGCCAGGTCCGTCGTCGCTCTTTGGATTTGGGCTTAGCTTGGTCTCTTGGTCAATCCATTTGCCGTTTCTTTGTTATTCGGCTTGATGCAAGTCGAAGCCAAGTCGAAGTCGCGTTAATTGCCGATTTAAGTTGCGTTTCTTGGGGTTTTTTTTAATTTTTTTTTAAGTTTTATTTTATTTTCGGTGGTAAGGTCAAGTTTGAAGCAATTAATGCGAATGTTAAGCAGGGCAAAAGAAAGCAAAACTGTTATTATTCCGATTGCCATTTAGTGCGAAATTCTGTTTGTTTATTTTTAAAAAGTTTATTAACCTCTTTAGTTGTCACGCGCAACAACTCTGTGAGATCTCAGATAGAAATAAAAGCACGTCAAAGGAAAGAAAACAATATCCACTTGGACTCCAGACACTACTTAAGAAGCGTAAAATTAGCCTTTGCTTAATTGATTTATTATCGTTGTCACTGACAACAAATTGTAATGTCAGCTCGCTCGCGTACTGAAAAGGCAACTCTTATGACATGTCGCTGCTCCATTACGAGCAATTACGCAAATCCACCAGTTAACACATTTCGTTTATGGGAAAAATAACCCATCGATCAGTCAGCCAAGCTTTCCCAAACCCACCTGTTAACTACCTACACAAATATTTGCCATTGTCCCAATAGTCACCCCAATTGTCTATATAGAGGTCCACCATTCTTCCGGGTCTTTACTCTTAAAACACATGTTTCAAAACCGATTTGCATTTACATATTTAGTATCATCGGTATTTCTTTCGCGATGTTTTTTTATTATTATTTTTTATTCTCTTTTATGCGGCAGTGATAAAGGCCCTGAACTTCAAAGATTACTACTGTGTTATCTAAATATAATGACGGTTACCGCTACGAATAACCAATACTGAAAAAATGCAGAAACAGCCTCAGCACATCCTTGGCCGAGATTTTGATAACGCCAGTTAACGTGAACTTATCAGAACGATGACTTCATTTCTTTAAAACAGTGGCCTGGTTTCGATTTTCGCTGTGTCGAGAAGTTGTGCAAGTAATTTTAATAAACACAGAAGATGAATACATTTTTGTGAAAGTATTTAGCTTGTGTATTATTGCAAATATATTTTTAGGGCTTACATATTAAGTCGTTGCGATGGACATCGACTGAAAAAAGAATTTTAAAAAGAAAACAACAAATACGTTACGTTGGTTTTAAATATTTTACCTCTTGGTAGAGCTGTTAAATAGTCATAATTAACTGACAAATATGTACTATAATTATGTCTTTTTTAATCGGAGCAAAACAACTAGCTACGATTACCGATGTACAAAGTTAGAATCGGCGAGTTTACTAGTGCCGTGGCGAAAAAGGTTGCATCCGGGTCAAAGATTGAAGAGGCGTTCCTATTATTACTTTTAGTAAAAGACTATTAAAAAAAATTGCAGTTCTAATGTCAAAATTTATTACTCAAATGAAACTAATGGCACAAAAATTAAACCACAAACTGAGACTGCTAAGTCTCTATTCGAATGGAAATTAAAGAATCAAAAGTGGCTCTTTACTAATTAACATTTGATAAATAAATTTCTTATTGATGCTGATTTAACAGGAATGCTTACAAATATTCTGTTATTTAATTTTTTTAGTTTATTGTTAAATCCCATATATGTTTTCCTTTTTTTTTAATTTCTTCATTTTTGCACTTAATACTTCACTTGTCAGTACTTTTGGACTTATGTAAACCAGCTGTATATTTAATCGCTTAGTTCATTGCATGCTCTTAAGTTCATTGTCAGACTCTGATTTAAAGTTAAATCATATTAAAAAAAAGAAATCATCCTAAGAAACATTTATAAAGTGCCTCAAAATCACTTTAAAATACGGCGGTCGACCCGCCTCGCCCCGCACTGGAATTTACATATAAAATTTATTTGAATTTAACATTTGTAAAAAAAAATATTGATATATTGATATAAACCTCTGGGGCAGAAGTTGTTGAAATAAATTCTAAGAAACAACCACAAAAATGCAAAAAGAGTTTTTAAAAAAAAACTTTAAAAAACTTCAAGCAAAATTGCGGTCAAAAAAATATCGATTCGTTAAAAATCCATCTTTTGGCCGATAGCGGCACATAAAGCGCCACCTATGATATAGTGTTAAAAGTAGGTTCCCAGCAAATCGATAATTTTTCTCGCTATCGATAGGTTTCTAGACGGCACTTCGGAGTGAATTTCAGAAACGAGTTGTAATTTTTGCCACTCGAAAACTGTGGTGCTTACGGATTTGATTGAAACCTTGCACGAAATTTCTGTGGATTTTTCTGAGCTTTTCCTGAAAAGCACAGGTTTAGCAGACAGCTATGAACGGAACTTGGCTCCTAGTGGGACCCAGGAAATCAAGACATGTTTTGAAAAAATCGGCTTAATTTTGTCTAGTTTCGAATTACCTTATTTTGTTTAAGAAAATATCATAGACTTAAAGAAAATTTTTTAAAATCCTTCTTTAGACGGATGTTTCGCGAGACATAACCACCTTAATCTTTTGGCAGCTTTATGAAACATAAATACGCCCTTTTGGCAGGATGGCGAATCATAAGTGCGCCATCTTTAGACAGCTTTGTAAAACAGCTAATATTATCGATTAGGAAGAAGAAGAAGCAGAAATACGCATTCAGCAAAAGAAAGGCGCAGCAAACAAAAAAAGTACGCTATTTAAATCATATTCTGTGTTTAAGTTTGTCTCAAAGTCGTGCTAATATTGATGTATCACTTCTTTAATTACTAGAGCAACATAATTTGCATTAAGTTACGCGAGGTCGGTTTGTAGACATAAAGTGCGTAGGGTATTTAAGGCGAATCGAACGATTAAAATTTGCCGAACGACAAAAAAAAATAACAAAACAGACAGGCAAAGAGCGTTCTGGAAACATGACCAATTTGGAAAAACAACACGAGATGGTGAAGCGCAGCCTTGTTCAGTTTGTCAGTGCACACATTCCAGGTGCCGACTTTAGCGTTGTGGATGAGATTGTGCTCTCCTATATAATCTCAATTCTCGAGGAGGCTTCGCAGGATCCATGTTTCGACGTTGAGGGTTTTGTTGAGATGATGGGTGCCTATTTCGAGGAGTTTTCCACTATTGATCAGGGTGTTATCTGCGAATGGATTTATAAGCTGGCAAACGAGCTTACTGAAACTGAAAAGAACCAAGGCAACCACAATACGGTTAATTTGTCGCTCAAGTAAGCCAAAGCATTTGATACCATTTTTTTTACGTATATCTACTAAATGTCTTATATATCACAGCTCCTTGAGCCTATCGAGTATTATACCAGAGTCCAAATTGCGTGCCCGCAATTCATCCATTTCCGAGAAAGATGAGCTCTCTTCGAATAACAGCAGCAACAGCGGTGGATGCAGCAGCAAGCGATCCCAACACTTGTCGGAGAACAGTGATGGTGGCTCCACCGATAGTTCCAGCTCAACTTGCGATTACTTTTTGGATGAATCCGAGGTGTTGCAGGAGATGTTTCCAGATACCGCATACGTTGAGGTAAGTCCATGGGGGCAGTCAGCAGGTAATATAAATGGAAACTGCTCCTGGATCAGTAATCAGAACCATGGGGATACACGTTCCATTACGAGAAGCTGTTCCTAGAAAATCTTCGAAGTAAGAGGTTTTTATTTTACTATGTTTGTTGTGTTCCTAGAAACTGTTCCGTGTCTTTTTTTGTGAGATGTTTCTTTTGAATTGTGGGTATCTGTGTTCTTAACAAAGATTATTATATGTTTGGGTTTTTCTTCATGAATTACAATACAGGATTTCGATTTGATATTTCAGTGACATTATAAACGTTTTATACTCTTGCAGATAAAGCATTGCATTGCCATTTCTAAGGGCGACATCGATGGGGCTACCCAAATACTATTACATCGCCAGGAGACCAACCAGAGCCTTACCGACAAGTCTCATACTTTGGTGCTCAAGAAGAACGTTGTTGTCGATGATAATGAGCTTAAGAATCGCATAATTGCTAGGTAAATATGCAATAAATTAGTTAAATATGTGATTTTACACACAACTTTTCTCTGTAGGTACTCCTACGTAGATAAGAATGCTACCCAGCGTGAGTATAAGCCGGTGGTACCTAAAATGGAGCCGCGAAAGCTTGTACGCTATCGGGACAACAAAATAGTTTCCCTTAAGGGAGAACGCTACACCGAAGTCAAGCGTGACGAAGATGCTGAGTTAAAAAAACCCAAGAAGCAAATTCAACCGTAACAAAAGAGGAACAAAACCCACAAGTATTTTATCAAGATGCAACTTAACCAACAACCACCTAATAATTCCGCACCAACGACACCTAGAGTTGATCGATGCAGCAGCAGCCAACGCGATAACAACGCTTTAGAACACAATGTATGCACAGAGCTGCATATAAATGGGACTAGAATTAGTGCCGAATCCAACCCATCCCAAACCCCTTGTCTGGCTTTAAAGCCAGTTGTAGCCATGCTTAGCCAACGTTTAGATGCTTCCTTGCCAATATCATCATACCACGAATCAGACGAAACAGAAGAACAACATTTGTTGAGGAGAAGAACAGCAGCCGCATCGAGTGATCCAATAGTAATCCAGGTATCCCCATGTGAGTTAGCTGGCAATTTGTTGTTGCTGTTGTTAGTTAGCTTTGCTGGTTATTGTAGGCCACGGAATTTTTATCATAATCAAATTGTGGACAAAGACACTAAGACTTTACATACCAAATTAGTTAATAGTTATGTTTTAGGAATCGATTTTGCATTTTTTTGTGTTTGCCCAGCCCAGTGCGGAATAATCAATAATTACTTATGAGTTTCATTTCGGTGACAAGGATGCGGCTCAAGGATGTTCCTAGCTGCTGCCTGTCGCTCATGACAACGCTTGTCGTCGCGCTTGTATCGTGCGGATAGTATTTCTTAGTTCCTTACGCCACAACAACAAGAAAACTATCAGAAATTTACCCGGTATAGAAACTCGTACTCATCAAAACAAAAAGTGTATTTGTTTTGTTGTAAGTTGTAGTTGTGGTCGGTCCCACTTGCAGGCGTGACTCTTAACTCGAATTTGGCGCTCAAATAGACTTATTTAGATGGTTTTAGGTATTCGAATTAAAATGTTTGAATGTATTGTGTGCGTTTTTAAAACGCAGCTGTACAAAAACTTGCCATAAGATTTATGTTAAAGTTTGACTATTGTTTTTACTGTGTAAAACGAATTTTTTTTTTTATTAATTTCTTTTATTATTTTGGTCTAAGTAAACTAGTAACAGTAACCACAAATGCCATGCAACATTAACTAGTCCACATCCTGAGAACCCCATACCAAAGCGGCTGCTGCTCAGAAGGACACAGCAATATTATAAACATATTCAACTTATAAAACTAATCATGAATAATCAATTTTAATATATCCTTATCTTAGCAAGCTTCTTTGTAACCCCTACAAGTGTTAAAGCCCAGCGTAAATCATTTATTTAGATTTAAGTATCAGAATATCATTCAACGCATTTGCATTTCATATAATTACTTTTCAATCGTTATTCTTTGTATGACTTTATAAGTGTTCCTTCCCATAACCACCGTTTAATTTATATTCAGCTACTTGCTTAACGGTTTTTAATTTCATTTAAGCTAAGCACTGACTATCCGTATTTATATTGATATTTATTTATGTATAAATATGTATTTATGAATTTCATTGGTTTCGGTTTGATATTACGCAACTTTTCTCGTATATTTTAGTTTATATATTATTTTTGTGATATTAGCGTAAAAAATTGACTACAAGAAAAAGGCAAAACTCGAATTAAACTTTTCAAACTCAATAAATATATAATATTGTATCCAATAAATAATAAATGTTTAATTTAATTTTCCGCGCTTAAAGTTATCGATTATATGCTTTGCTCGTCGCATTTCCCTTTGACAATGGCGGCTTCGACGGGAGATTCGGTGAAATTTCCCTTTGACATTGCTTCGGCTATATTCTTTTTATCGATCCGGCAACTCTGTTTTGGGTCAAGATGGCGGCTGAAGCATAGTGCGTTTTTCGCATATTCACTTTTTCAAGAAAAAACGCTTTAAAAATTCATAATGACCACAATTGCTGATTTGTTTACAAAGTATAATTGCACAAATTGCCAGGATGATATCCAAGGCATACGTGTTCATTGTGCTGAGTGCGAAAATTTCGACCTGTGCCTGCAAGTAAGTACATGTACATGCATATGTATGCGTGTATGTCACCACACCCATACATTTTTGACGCACACATTGACAGGCCACACAAAAGAGGTGGTATAAGTGCTGACGCATCTAAAACTGTACATATAGATAGCCGGTCGATTTCACAATGTTGTTTGTTGGTTTAAACAGCTGATTTTTGTATACGCAGCAACTAAGCAAAATGAAATATATGTATGTATATGTAATATTTTAGTGCTTTGCGACTGGCGCAGAGATTGGCGCTCATCAAAACAACCACGCTTATCAGTTTATGGACACCGGTACTGCAATTTTAAGCGTATTTCGTGGAAAAGGTGCTTGGACGGCACGCGAGGAGATTCGACTGCTTGATGCAATTGAGCAGTATGGTTTTGGTAATTGGGAGGACATCAGCAAACACATTGAAACAAAGTCTGCAGAGGATGCCAAGGAGGAGTATGTAAATAAATTTGTAAATGGCACAATTGGCAAGGCGACGTGGACACCAGCTCAGTCGCAGAGACCAATTCTCATCGACCATACAGAAGATGATACCGGGCCATTGGGTGCCAATGCACTTGCCCGCCTGCCACCCCTAGAGATAAGCAACGAGGAGGCCCTGCAACTGGGCTATATGCCCAATCGTGATAGCTTTGAGCGGGAATACGATCCAACAGCCGAGCAGTTGATCTCCACAATAACGTTCAGCTCGGAGGATGTTGAAATCGATGTTATGTTGAAACTGGCCCATGTTGACATCTACACGCGACGCCTTCGGGAGCGTGCTCGACGTAAGCGCATGGTCCGAGACTATCAACTTGTATCAAACTTCATTCGTAACCGCAACTATGCCCTGCATCCTGGACTGAGTAAGGAACAGAAAGAGTTTCGTGATCGCTTTCGGGTCTTTGCTCAATTCTATTCCAGCAACGAGTATGAGCGTCTCCTTGGCTCATTAGAGCGTGAAAAAGAACTGCGCATTAGGCAGTCGGAGCTGTATCGCTATCGCTATAATGGTATTACCAAGATCGATGATTGCCGTCACTTTGAGCAGCATGCAGCGATGGCCACACATCGTTCCACAGGACCCTATGGCCATGGAAAGACTGTAAGTGTGCCATGATATTAAAGAACTGTCCAATTATTTGAATGCATGGCGAGTTGAATATCGTGTTGGCTAGAGCTGGAAAATTGTTTTCAATAGTTGACTAGATTGTTTGATAGTTTTTAAAAGTCCGATTTGAACTAGAAAGCTCTGCAGCGATTGTTTTCCAGCTCTAGTCTTTAGCTATATAAACCCCAGATTTGAAGAACCCCGTCGCAATGAATCTGTTCTTGTCTCTTGTCTACTTTCACGATATTCAGCTCCTTTGTATTATCAACGCACCCAACTCGCAGCGTTTGAATGGTTGTATAAGACAATGTTTAACCACAGGACAACACACAGCTTTACAATGGAAGTCTTCGGCCGCTAAGCTCTTCCTTGCACTCCCCTCAAGCGAATCCCAGAAAGGCGTAAGTGTGCAAATGTTGTTAGTTGTATTCCAGTATTAACTTATCTATATGTATGTATATGTAGCGAACCGTTAAGCGGCGCCGAGGCAAGTTCAAGTTCAATCGCACCAAGAAGCATGCACCACATAGGCGACCCGATCTGCTCCGGCGCATTATTGCCCAGCAGAAACTACTTGGATAGCTATCGGACATCGTCGGCAGCTACGACAACGATGCTGCCGACGACAATGACGATGGGAATGGGGATGGGGATGACGCTGGATTCGGCAATAACAGCGACGGCAGCGACTTCCACGGCTACGATGACGGGAGTGCAGGCGAACCTGCCACAGTCGACGGGAGCAGCAGCGAAGGGCAACCAACAACATCAGCAGCAGCTGCAGCAAAGCGGCGTCAAGCAACAGTTGAATCAACAACTACTCCTAAGCGAACCCGCCGCAGGCAGCTTTAATTCATCGGAGGATAATCATCAGCAGACGCCTAGTATGAGCTATATACTGCGCACTCAGCTGGATGAATTGAAGCGTTTGCCACAGCCCCTTGGCAGCAGTCTGCTCAGTCACAATGAGCTGGATGTGTGCAAGAAGCATAATATCACACCCACAACGTACTTATCCTTGAAAACAGTCTGCCTAAGCGGTGCTCCATCCTTGGGTAGTCCCATGGAAACTTCGCTACGCAAGTTCTTTATAAAATGCGGCTGGCTGAGCCATTGAACAAACACTGCTGTCATTTTGTGGTTGCTGTTGTTTCCCCGATTCCCGAAATGAAAAGATTATCCTGCTTCAAAGACTTCACATATTATTTTTATTATATTATGTAGTTATATAGTTAAAAAAATGAAAAGTATGATAATAGGTTGCCATAAGCAATTTTTATAATTTGTTTTTGTACAGATTTCGTTGTTGCCATTGAGGTAAACTACAAAACACCATTTGTATGTAATTTCGATTTAACTTGTATCAAGTCAGAATGATGACCCCCATTCTCTAAGCGTGTCAACATATTTTAGACAAGAACTGTTTCCAGATCGGGACAAACAGCAAAGAAAACAAACAAAATGCGCTTTTATTATTATAATTTTTTTTTTTAAATAACGAATATATGTGAGATGTGAGAGGACATACAAAGCTCCGATTCGGATAATTTGTATGGTCAATAAACTTAAGTAGGGCACCTAAACAATTCTGTGTAGCCACTTAATTCGAGTATTTAATGAAGTGTATACTAATGAAATAATAAATGTATTAAAATGTGAAACAACAATTTCATCTGCTCATCTATGACATACATATATGCTAATACCACAAACCTACAAAAATATATTCATAACTCGTATCAATCTTAAGCTAGGCAGAGCTGCGTTTAACGCACTCATCACTTGTTCCTCAGGAAATAACGGTATAGCGTATTCTTTTGTGTGCCACCTCCTCCGCCTCCGCTGCTGGTGCTCGCTGAGTTTGTTACGGAGCCACTGCTGGTTGTCGCCTGCTCCACAGCACTGGCGGCTGCCACCACCAGGGAACTGCGCCAAGAGGCAATCAATTCGTTTTGCAGCTCAACGGGTAGTTCCTTAAAAACTTGCGCGTCTACGCCTGCGGGACATGCTATATGTGATAGTGAGTCACCTGTTGCTGCTTCTGTGCTAGCAGCACTGATGTCATTCGGTGCTGGTGCAGCCACTTGCAACGCCGGCGCAATAGTAGGAGTGGATGGTGCACTAACCGTGTCATCCATCGGTGAGGGAAGAGGTGACGAGGCTGTGGAACTGGCATTGGAACTCATGCGACTGGCAGTGCGTGCGGGCATAAAGCGAAGGCTACCATCGATCCGATTTAGCAACGTGTTGGGCGGTTGAATGGTGCGAAAACGTGGAGCTGATGCTGCTCCGGATGTGGACGGTGTACAGGCAGCAATTGGACTCATTGGAAAATCCTTTTCGCTGTCCCGTGAGTTAAGTCGCAAATCACATACACGCAATTTGCTAGGTGAGGCCACATCAGCCGCTGTATCTGAAACATCAACGGCAAGGCGGCTCCGCTTGGACACCACAACGCGGCCAATGCGGCTCTTCTTGGGCGACGGTTCCACTTCAGTTTCAGAAAAATCGCTAAAGTCGGAATTGGTAGCCGCTGATTCGGAGCCGTTATCTAATAGCATAGGCACCGGGGACGCAGTGGTTGCACGACGTCGATAAAACTGATCACTGGGCTTGAATGTGGTCGGTGAGGAGCGGAAAGCGGCTTCATCCCCGCTCATTGCTGTCGGGCTGCCATCCGCCGTTGGACTGGTGAGACTCGTGTTCGTTAGTGATGTAATTGACTGTACCTCCAAGTCGGCCTTTTTGATAAGAAAGTTTGCAATGGACGAGGAGCCGACTCTCCGCTCTTGAAATTTGGAGAAGGCCAGGCCTATCAATGTGATGTTAAAGGGTTTGTTTAGATCCACAATGCGTTCAAAAAGACGCATTATAATTTTAAGCAACTTGTCCAAAGCGCCATCAGCCAGCTGCACTTTGCAGACGCCTGTTTCTCCTGGACATACTGACGTCTTGAACAGAGAGGGCAGTATGTTGGCTTGTTTGGTCTCCCGATGACTGCTCTTCTTCTGCGAATCAAATTTTCGTAAAACTACCTTGATGGATATTGGTATGCGACCATCTTCTGCTACCTGTCGATTTAACAAATAATATAATAAATGATTTGTGTATTTCAGATAGTTGTTGTAGCTTACTTGTTCCATCAATCGTTTGAGCAACATGCGAAATTTGTCCGTGACGTCCGTGTGGACGGAAATGGTCTTACAGGAATCCTCGACGCTGATAGTCTTGGGTTTTCCCGTTGGACGCACTGAGCTGGCATCGCGACCCAACGCCAAGTCTCTCAATTTGGTGGCTGTCTCAAATCCAAACTTCTTCCGCATAAACTCCATGTCACATTGCTGCAATTGCTCAACGCTGGCCACGCCAGCTTCTAGGAGAAGGGATTGCGTTTTCTGTCCAATACCCGTCACACTATGCAAATCACTTAGTTCTCGCATAAATTGCTCAGCATACGTGGAGACCAGCACCGTTTGTTGATTGGGTTTATTTCGACTGCCCACGAGCTTGGCCAACAACTTGTTATAAGCGATGCCGGCACAACAGGTGATTCCCAGCCGCAAATGGAGCTCATCACGAATTTCCTGCGCTATGCGAGTGCCAATCGCCAGTCGCTGGGCACAGCCACAGCTGCAGGCTGTCAGTGGTGTGCCATCTGCTGGATAAATGTGTCCAATTGCGGGCTTCCTCTGTGCGTCGGCTGCATGAGCCTGCCGCAAGTCAACCAGCGCTGTTACATCCATGAAGTTCTCATCAAAGCCAAGTTTCTCCACGTCGGGCGTGTAGTTCAGCAGCAGATCGAATATTTTCTGGGACATGAGGCGATAGGGCGCCAGATCTTCGCCTTTGACAAGCACCAGATTTTGGCAGAGGCGTTGTGCCTCCGGAACAAGCATTAACTTTGTGACTCCCTGTTCCCTTGCTATGTAGTTGCAGGTAACTACAATGTTTTTCTGTTGGACGGCCAGCGGACGGGTGCGCAGTGTGGGATCACGTATCTCTTCTACTTGGGCATAGAAGTAATCCATATCCAGATGTATTATGGTGCGCTGGTGTGGCTCGCTTTTGTTTAATACGCTAGCGAAATCCATGTTGGCGCCTAAAAGCAAAGAAAGCCAAGTTACTTCCAGTAGTTAGTCGTATTTTCGCGCTATTTCTGTAGCAAAGCAAACCAATTGTAAACAACACTGTCCCAACGACTGTGACCTTTGGGAAAGAATAGACCCATAAAGTTACAGTAGAGCAAGCTCGACATTGGGAGACTCTGTACTTATGAGAAAGAGCTAATAGTGGTGTAAAGCAAATAATGGCATAATTTTAAAACAAACTGCATCTTGGCAAGATATAGAGGAACCTTCATACCAAGTTTGATGTCTCTATCTCTCTGAGACAGACATGCATAAACATAACGACTTTACTGTTGATGCTGATCAATAATATATAAATATACTTTATAAGGGCCTGCCACATTGACAAACTTAATACACCATTTGTACTTGTTTAAGGTACAGGGTCTAAAAACACTACGCGTGCCGACATCGACAACGACTTCATTTCGTCACTGAACGCAAATCCATTGTCAGACAAATGAGAGCGAGCGTGTGGGAGAGAGACAGAACATAGCTGTAGGACAGCGGGTGACGGGTGCTACTTTGTTTTTGCATGCTTTGTGCAGTTGTCTGCGTGAGTAATGATTATATTATGGTTTTTTTTTAGCGCGGGGTTTGCCAGCGACGTACAATGAGAAATTTTCAGCCCCGCGTCGCCCGCTTGACTCTTAAACACCCACGAGCATTGCCGACTTTCTAATCAAACATACGAAATACGAAATGTGATGTACAGTGCACCGGCAAATAATTTAGTTCGTCAACAATATTGCACATATATCTGTGTGTATTAACAATAACGTAGGAGCCAATGATGACGCACAAATTAAACGGCATATGAGCGAGCTTCACAAGAGAAAATTATTCCACAACCATTATGGTTGGTCACACAATAAACACTTTTTCGTTGTAATATTGTCAACTTAAATATTTTTCTCCGTATTTTACCGTTAAAATCAGCAATTATTACAAAACAAATGATTTATATTATTTATTTACCTTTTAATAAACTAGAGTTTATCGAGGCTTAGTGTTGGGTAGAGTTGGAGAACTATCAATAGCACTATCGATGGCCAAGCGCTATCGAGAAGCATTCGATGCCAGAACTGCACTATCGATAGTTTGTCATGACGCTTTTTGCGCATCCAAATAAGATTTGTTTTATGTTATATGTTTTCAATTGAAATATATTTTCATTTTTACTAATTAAGACCTCTGATAAGAAACAATCTTGAAGTAATTGTGAACAAAATGTTTTGTTCCTTAAATTTAATTTAAAAACTTATAAGTAATATAAGACACATACATATATGTTCAAATTAATATACTATAGAAAACTATCGGTAAGTATCTATGGTTTGACTATTGCTGCCTATCGATTGTTCTCCTCTATTATCGAGGTCAAAGCAAGACTACCAGACTCTGCCAATGAGAAAACCTAGTTCTAAAAGTAAACAATATCATAGGTGGCGGCGCTAACAACCAAAAGATGACGCCACCACAGAATTGAAACAAGTTGCAAATAAGGTTTTATTTTTGAATTTTTTGTCTCCGACTTCATTGATTTTCATTCATTCGATTTGCTTAGTATTAATTGGTGTATTGAATTTCTTAAATTGTTTTTTAATTAATTTATAAAACGTTGCCTCGCTTTATAATATCTAATTTATACTTAAATTTGTATGTCAAAATTCATGCTAATTGTTTAATTGTTTAAATCTGTTCTGTTTATTTAATTTAATTTAAATTTGCGCGCATGGTTTGAGCAGTATCGGTGCATCGATATTTTTTGCGATACACACTTATCAACAATTATGTGTCGATTAAAAAAATGTATCGCGACAATTGAATAGTGTGCCCAAATTAAGAAGACTTTCTTTTGATCTGGCAACGAAACAAGACTGCCAGATGGTTTAAAAAAGATTGCCTTGACACCGTTAAATTTTAAAATTTATGTGCGCTCACTAAAATAAATTAGGAATACTATCAAGCAGCTCATCGCATGCAAGAGCATTTTTGTTGTTATAACAACAATTTGATAGCTGTGCAGAGTTTTTAATGATATTCATGAGTTTTGTATTATATATTTAACATGATGAAGGCGCGTTGTTTGTCGGTCAGCAGCGAATATGCCATAAAGCAATTCTACGATAAGTGGGTGGGTACTCAGTGCTTGGGGCAGCTGTGGTCACGCGCGATGGCTATGCCGTGGCCACAATATGGAGCAGCTTTATGGCTTGTTGCTGGCATGTTGTTGTTTTGCCTGTGGTGCCTTATGAAATGCGCTTGGAATTTGCTACAACTCCAACTACAACAATATGCAGGCCTTGCGTTGTCGTCGCGCCTTCTTTGCTGTTCTCATTCTCGTCCTCGTCCTCTTTCTCGTCCTGCACCCGTGATAATCGACCGTTGCTGCTTGACAGGCAAACAATGCTGTGAATTTGATTAAAATCAGGCTGCGTGTGCGTCGCAGTTGTTATATTAGTAGTTGTTGTTATTATTATTATTTGGCTTTTGGCTGCTAAATTTGCTTGATTTTCTGATTTTCTTATTGAAATCTTGTTTGTAGCAGAGACAACCGCAGGCGATGCGTTGCACTAATTGTGAAACGCCATAAAAGGGGCGCCTCCAGATTGGAAGACTACATATCTTCCGTCCTCCTCCTTTCTTCCTCCCTACAACATGGCCAAAAAGGATTCTATATACTATGGAGTATCGTAAGATATTTTATAATTCTGAACTGTTTTAGACCCAGTACTTTAAAAAATGTATAAAAGGTATATTAGGTTTGTAAGAAAAAATGAACATAACAAGCAGAAGTACATGACACATAAAGTATACGTCTTCTTGATCAGGATTGACAGCCGTGTCGATGTAACCACATCCTGTCCGTCTTAATGAACATTTGTATGTAGATCTCAAAGACTTTAAGAGCTAAAAACATCAATACTCGTATGTATGTAGGTTCCTCCGTATATATAATTGTATATGATAATTTCACCTTGATCGGAATTTATTCAAATAACAATTTTACACAACGGATAAAGCTTGGGTGCTTTCTGCTTATATGTAAATATGTATGTCTGTATTTTTCCCATACTAATTACAGGGTCTTACACAGTCGAGCATGCTCCACTGTAGCCTTTATGTATTTTTTTGTTTTAAATGGGAGCAAAAAAAACTAATTAGTTGGGTGGTTACCTCCAATGCAGTCAAGTGTTAATTTATCGGAATGCCAAAAAAAAATATACTGAGAGAATGATGCGGCCACACGGATTGCAGGATCAGCCACACGGCGAAACGAAACGGATGTTCTTGTGCGGCATCGGCTCCGGCTCCGGTCCCGGTGCTCTTCACCGGGTTTCGTTTTTTTCGGTTTTCCTTTTTGGGTGTATGAAAAGCGCAAAGAGCTGCGTGTGAATGTGACTTTATGTGTGTGTGTGTGTGTGTGTGTGTGTGTGTTTGTGTGTGTGCGGTTAGTACGGGGCAGCAAAATGTTAATAAATCTTATTTTTATCATTTGGCTATAAATACTGAATTTTTAGCTCCGGCCATGCTCAATTTATGACCATTATTTATGTCGGAAAAGCGAAAACCTCAAACATGTTGCCACAGTTTTTTCTCCGTTGCTGTTTGCCCGATGCCACAGCCGTTGCTATTGCTATTGCTGTTGCTGTTGCTGTTGCAATGGCAACATTGCTGGTTTCTTTCGTGGCCTGCATTGTGCATCCATTTTGTTGGGCCAAAGAAAGATACACAAACATATTATTGCAATTTTCCAGTTGCTCCGCCCACGCGCGCTGTTCAAGAATAAAAGAAAGATGAAAAATTGCATTACACCTTAATAAACACCTCACCTGGCAGCAACAGCATCAGCAGCAACAGTAACAGCAACAGCAACAGCAACTGCATTGGCATCAGCAGCTAGTGTATCTCGGGGATCAAAAGCTGTTGCAGCTGTGTGAGTGTGTGTGTGTTGTCTGCCCTGCAGTGGCCATAATGAAGATTGTCTGCGGTTTAAGTGGACGCACGTTTGCTTAACTTGACTTGGCCTGGCTCCAACTGCAATCCTTGCTGGATGGATGGGGCTGGCAGGTAACTGATCGCGATCATTTAGGCGCTCATCTGGCATAAAATTGTTAGAAACGCCCCGTGTGTATGCGCTGTTTTGTCCCTCCCCTGAGGGGTAGAGGTGGCATGACGCTCCTTTCCCCCTTTTTTTTTATCTCCCTCCCTTCACCATTCCTTTCACCTCATGAACGTATAACGTTTTTGCCATTAAATTAATAAATTAATGCGATCGTGCAGAGCCCCAAGTCCATATGACTGAGAGTCCATTGCCCAATCGCTTGTCAGAATTTTGAAAATCTCAATAAAAACTCGCCGTTGCTTCCATCAAAAGCTCATAAGGTTTTGTCATAAATTTGTGTGCACTTAGCAATTGGAAGAGACGAAGGCGAAAATCTTTTCATGGGGAACTTTGTTTTGGGGCACCAAAAGTCTGCATATTGCACCGGTCGTTGTTGTTGCTGCTGCTGCTGCTGCTGTTGTTGTTGTCTTCGTTGTCGTGATCTTAAAGTGGGTGTTGCTAAGTGCCTGATGCCGCAGACGCAATGGCTGGCCTGGTCTGGTCGGGTCGGGTCTGGTCTGGTCTGGTCTGGCCTCGCGGAACCAGTCTGCCATTTTACAAGCTCGCGCTTAACTCCTTTCCCCGGGCTCCTCCTCATCAGCATCATTAACGCGAGCGCGGATAAAAGGCAACTGCAACAGCAACAAAAAGAAATAATTGCACATGGCAGCAACAACAGCAACAACTGCAGGCACGGATATACTTACTACTTGAGGCCGTTCCCTGGTTGGGATGCTTGGGTCCATCGTTTGCCGGGTCGTTGTGTGTTGCTCTGTTAATTTTACAGCCATGTCTGATATTGCTAAATGGCTGTGAGTGGATTCGTTTAAGCACCAATTTTATTACCAACAAGCATCACGTTGCATCTGCATCAATTCGGGCTTCATTCGTTGCTGCCGTTGTTGCCGCTGTTGCTGTTGCCGTTGCTGTTGCTGTTGCAAGTGCCTCGGCCAGTGGAGAGATCCAATCAGATGCAATCCTTTTGCATTGGCCTCGCCAGTTGTTACAACAACAGCAGCAACAACGCCAACAACGCCAACAACTTGTTGCCCATTATAAGAGAGAGGCCTGACCACAGTGTTGTTGCTGTTTTCATGTTGTTGCTATTATTGTTGTTGCTGTTATTGTTGTTGTTTGTAATTTTTGCGCCTATTTTGCATTTGCCAGGGGATTGGCTGCTCACTAAACAACGCCCCTGCAGCTGCCATTAATCGTTAATCACCTTTGCATTAAATTCCAACTCAAATTTACAACTAATAATTTCAATATTTTTTTAATAACCGTGTGATTTGCTAGCACATTCAAATTTACCCTCAAGCCATATTTGAATATTTTTGAACCATTTATCGTATAATAATCAATTATTTGTTAAACTGGTTGTTATCAGGTTTATTAAACCGCTTTAGATTCTTAAGGAAATGTAGAAGAAAATATGTCAAATTTTCCCAGCTTAAAAAATTTGACAACTATAATTTTACAATGCCCTTTACCTAGTGTTTTTTTTATAAATGTAACAAATTCTTTTTCAGATACTATGTATCCTATTTTTTAAGATAAGCATTTCATTATGCATCGATGCCTTCAACTTTTTTAAAATAAAATGGCTTAAATTTATCAACTCACAAGACTTTTAACCTAATGTAAATTATATTATGAAACAAAGATTAATACTAATTGTATAAAAATCTCTTTTAGATATTGCTCCTAATAACTCTTGTAGATAAGTATGAATCAAAGCCTTCAATTTGAATCTCAGTGCTAAATTCTCTCAACCAAGAAACTTTCTTTCATTATAGTTTGTTTATTAGTTTAACAAATTAATTTCAAGATCACCTTCAAATTGGTTCAAGTTTGCATCGTTTTGAGCTCAGATTTCAGTAAGGTCATTCGGGTCTGCGATGAGATGAGAATGAATCTAACCAACTTTTGGCGCTTGTGGCACTTACCACACTTGTGTGTGTGTTATGTGATATCTTGGCCTCGAAGAACATTGAATAAAAACAAATTAAAGCTTATTGTTCGCATTGTCTCGGGTTACAGTTAGAGTTGCAGCAGAGTTTTTCCCCTTCCTTGAATGTCCTTGGCAAGGACCGCCCGCGTTGGCATTATGATTTTTCTTTTGTTTTTTCGTAAAGCGAGTCACGTGCCACAATGACGACACTTCTGACATATCCGGCGGACCACACGCCGTCGTCATTGTTGCCACCCCCAATCCTTGCTCTACTTCGGGTTTAAGTTTGGGTTCGCTCTCCGAAGCTGCGGGCAAGTGTCAAGGCAAAAATTAGCGCATCACGTGCGCCTGTGCCGCAATATCCTTTAACTGGCATCGTTGCCATCCTTATCCTTATCGCTATCGATTTCGTTTAATATGTTAATCTGTGCCGACAGCGCCGTGGGGTTTCTCCACTCTCCCAATTCCCTTGCCCATATCTTTCTCGTTCTCTGTGTGTTCATTAGCTGGTAACAATAAAGGTTGGTTGGTAGTCTATAAAAATAGCCATAGTCAGGTCCTGGCGTCCACTTAATGGCTGCCACTTTTGGGAATGTTATTAAAAAGTCAGAAAAGAAAAAAAAAAAAGAAGAGAAATCAAATAAAAATAAAAATCAACGAGAAAGGCTTTAAATACGCATCGTTTAAGAGACTGGGAAGCTATCGGAATGCATTAACTGGGGAAAACTAATTACTGACATATCTCTGCCCCTCTCTCTCTCTCTCTCTCTCTCTCACTGGGGTTGTCTGTGTTTGTCCCATTGTGTTTTTAATGATTGCGTTAATTACCTTGCTTGGGGATTTTCACTGCTCACTTTTGAATTTTATGGCATTTCTGTGGAAAAACGCGTGAAAAGTTCTCAAGTGGACAAATGAGTGTGTGTTTTCCAATACCTGCTGTTATCTTTGCCATTTGCATACCATATATAGGGTAGAATTGGGAGTATCTTAAAGATATATCCTTTAGTTATCATCAACACTGTGGCTTTATTAAATAAAAATTTATGAAGATTGTATCAGCTTCAATTGCATAGTGTCTGATTGTACTTTAGATTAGTGTATTGAAAAGGATTATGGCCATTAATATCCTTAAAATAACTCTTTGGTATATTATATCCACAAATCGTTTTTCCTTTTTGATTTAGCTTCCTTTCTGCCTTTCTTGCAAAACGTTTATACAGTATTGTACAAGTTTCTATAAAACAGTATCTGTTAGCATTTATTAGACAAGTTTCAAGAAAAAGGGTCTACAAAAGTTTTATTTTAAAACTGTGGCGTGGCAGACGCATAAGGTAAACATACATATATATCAAGTTTGCTTCAGATTTTAACCACAAAATTACAAATTGGTCAAGTTACAAGCTAAGTAGTTACAACTTGGAAAAAAGGTCAAAAAAAGGAGGAAAAGAACATAGAAACAGCTTTGTGTGTTTTTTACAGGGTCGCCTACAGTAAATCATACTTCACTGTAGCCTTTCCCCAATTTTTATCATATATTTGTATTTATTTCACACACATCAAGAGTACTTTTAAAATTGGCCTATTTTGTTGCAAGTCAATCAAAGGGCAAGTTTGGAAAACTATGCAACATATTGTAGCAGTCATTGGGATGATTTTCCCATAGCACGCCTGACATAACGGACACACCCAAAAGAGGTCTAGTTTGAGGCAGTGGCAGCTAAACACCACCAAATGGTGTGGCGGGTGTCTCAAAGCACTTGCAACCCTGTGTGCAGCATCCTGGGCAGCACCAGCTAAGCGGATATTCATTACACGAACCGCACGCCGGCACGCGTCGCCGCTTTGGCAATAGCTCACCCCACTCCACCACTCCACCACCCAACCCAACCCAACCCCATTCTCAGCCAACGGCTCGTCCTTGGGTGAGCTTACACTTTACATATGTCACTGATATCCCCGTGGGAGTGTTTGACGCCTTGATTTCTGGAGAGTCGAAAAGTCATGCCGCTGATCCTGTTTGCTGTAAATAATGCGATTAACGTGCAACACGCAGCTCTCAGCTGGTTGAGAATGGGAATGGGAATGGGTAAGGGGAATAGGAAGCTAATGAGACAACGACGCTATGACGCACTGTCTTTTGGCGCTGTCAAGGATTAACGCAACAAATTTGCGCCTAAGCATGGTGTGAAATATAAAAGGGGATCGTGAATTATTTTTATATATAGGGAGTACATTGTGGTTGGCATTGTCTTTCCAATGGTTGCCCCTTGCAGCTAGACCATTAAAATGTCTTTAATACTTACCGCCCCCCCTCCCACCACAGCCTGCCCCTTGAGACGTATGCCGTTCAGTGATTCGGAAGTAATTCCATGAACTGTTGCCAAAAGTGCACAAAATAATCGCATTAATGGAGCCCCACACTTCACAGTCACGTGTGAGTTGACTAAATGACTAACTGACTAACTCACCAGCTGACTGACTGACTATATGACTGACTGATCGCCTGACTGAAACATCTGAGAAGTCGTCAGCCATGAGGTCGCACCGTGTCATTGTCGTGCCCGGGCAAAAGGTTGGGAAACGCCGGCGGCTTCTATTGCACTTTGTCTTTGGCCCAACTTGGGGCGTATCCCATAAAACGCTTGGAAAATCACATTTTCCAGCCAAAGCCAAGTGTGCGAAAATTTGATAAACGCAGCCCAAAAAAAAAATCACAAAAACACAAAAAAATAGCACCATGATTTATGGAACAGCAAAAATGTGCGGTGGGGTGTGCGGCTTATAAAGTGCTAAATAAAGTAATAAGAGAAAAAAAAGAAGGAAAAGAAAAACCATTCAATAAAAATCCAAGTAAAAATTGACTAAATACAAAACATGACAGACGGCGTGCGAGTATTAATAATGCGTTCAGGCCAACGGCAGGATTTGGCTGTGATTGTGTCTGTGACTGTGACTGTGGTTATGGCTCTGTCTTTCAATGTGGTTACCACTGACTGCAGTGGTTCCCAAAATGTGGTTGTGGCTCGACTTTTTATAAAGTGCAAAAGTTGTTGTACTCTTTTTCACATTCACATTCGATAAAAATCGCATGATCATAAATTTACACTTTGCACAGCCTCCGCGGCAACGCCCACTCCGCTTTAAGGAAAAGGGGTGAGCCTCTGAATAAGTCCGACTGGGCTAGGGTTAGGAGAGGGGGTGTGTCCCACTCTACTGCTACGCAATAATGCTCTGTGAACTGCTGGATGGACGATGCTCCTGGACGGAACGCGTGAACGATTGGTAAATTGTTGCGGTGCGGTGTCTGTTGAATTTCTTTCATTGCTCTGCATGTTGCATGTTGCAACACCGCAAAAGACTGTTGCTTGTGGCACAATTGCAATCGCCGCTGTCGCTGTCTTTCTTTCGATTTTTATTTCGCGAACTTTACAAATCGTTGAAATATTTTTTATAAAATGCCGCGCGCGCTTTACTTTTTAACGCCCACAAGAATCGTGGTGTGAAGTTATTTAATTGCCGCGCGTTTTTATTGTGCGTCTGCGCGCTTTAAACAGCTAAAGAAACGCGCGAGAGTTTGCAACTATCTCGCTCCAACAAAGCACAATAATCAGGCTGACCAAATCTCTAGATTGGTGGATGGGGGAAGTTGCATAATTAATGCGGTGCACAACATTTGCATATTTCTAATTTAATCGAAACAAAAACAATAAATCCAAATTGAATATGCAATAACAACAGCAACAACAGCAACAGAAACAACAACAGCAGCAACAACAACAAGCACAGTAAATACAGTGAGGCAAGGCCGTAACGCTTCCATGGGTATATGTCTCCTTTCCCCCTCTTTTTCTCACTCTTTCTCCCACTCTCTGTGCAATTGTGTGCATGTCGCTGCAACATTATAAATAAATCAAAATACAATTTCTCAGAAATTGCGATGCCATATCAAAATCTTGAGTGCGAGGAGTCTCGAGGGAGCCAAAGCCATCCTAAATACTAAACATGGGCCACAATTTCCACCCAAAACATGTCGTAGGCAAATCTGGCCAAAAACGGGGGCGGGCCAAGACACGGCGGGTGCCAACAACAACAACAACAACAGCAACAACAACAACAGTAACAACAGCAACTACAACAAACATTGCAGGCACTCCACAGTTTGCAGCGCACAGAGGCGGAAAAGTCGTTGTTCAAGTTGTTCCTGTTGGATGTTGTTGTCGGTATTGGTCAGGCAACAAGGCAACGAGGCAATAAGGCAACAAGGCAACAAGGCAACGTGGCAACGAGGCAGTCACATGTTGCACACACGACTTCTACTTCTTTGCCTTCTTGTCCTGTGCATGCCGTGCAATTATTCTGAACTTAAAATCGTATTTTGTACGAATCTTGTAAATGCATCTTGTCTCTTCGACTTCCAGTGCCAATGTCATTGCCAGTGCCAGTGTCTGAGCAACATTTCATATGCAAACTACGATGCCAATATACAACAGCAACATCTACAGCAACCCCAACAACAACAACATCAACAACTTAAACTATCGCTAAATTGTCAGCAATTGTCGTTTAGCTCATGCATTGGACTAGCAACTATATTGCACTTACAAACTGCCAGCAACATGTGCCTGCAATAAGGTTTACTACACTGTAAAAAAAAGGGCAAAGTGTAAAGAGTAGATAAATATACTCTACTTCACATCCAACAACAAATTAAACTAGTTCATATGTTTAGCTTCAAGATATTGCACAATAAAGTTTAATGCACTGAAAGAAGAGGATATTTTCAACTTAGCACAAGGTATAGAAAGTAGTGAAATCTTTGCTACTTCATGTCAAATATATCTACCACTTTGTTAAGATAAACGCCTTAATTTAAAACCAAGTACACGTTTTGAAATATTCATATAATTTAACTATTTTGTTTATATTTTGAACTACAGTTTTATTTTACCTTTTATTAGCCAATTGTTTTGTGTTTAAAGTTTCTCTGAGTGTATGCTTGATGTGGAGGCTCTCACAGTTATGCGCTCGAGCTCTGTTGATTGGGAGAGAATGGAGGTGGGGTAAAAAGAAAACAAATAAAAAACAAAAAACAAAAAAATATAAGTGAAATGCATGTGAATAATCATACTTCAGAGTCCTCCTCATTGAGGCGCCTAGTTCGGGGTCCATTGGTCATAGATGGCCCCCTCAGCCACTGTTGCATGCGTCGCAGCCAACCCTCCTCCTCCAAAATGCGATAGAGCTGCATCAGCAATATGATAAACACCACGAGCAGTGTTGTGAATGCCAATACATCTCGTGTTGTCCAATATGGATGAATGCTACCAACACCCGCGAGGTGTTGAGATTGTGCCTCACTCTCCGGTTGCAAGTGGGGCACAACATTGATGTCCGGTTTGTGGAGGCAAGGAACTGGCAGGTGCACGCCACGATCCGAAAGATATATCGATAACTTGTGCATAAAACTGTAGTCACTGTCGCATGCTCCCAGCTCTTGGAGATTCGGATGCTGTTGATGGAACAATCTATAGTCGAATTTTGTCAAACGAATATCCTCCAAGTAAAGGCGCTGCAAGTTTGGCAGAGATGCAAAGTTCTCGGTATTCACAGTGATTAGATGATTGAAGGATATGTCCAGATTGACCAGACGGTTTGGAAAGAGTGCCGATTCAGGTGGGAGTCTGTGCAGCTGATTGTGGGCCAGATTCAAGTGGGTTAGACTAGGCAGCAGCAGGCTTAAAGAGCTGAAATTGCCACCACTGAACCACAGTGAGTCAATGTTGTTTTTGGATAGATCCAAATGCTGTAAATTCCACATGCCATGGAGCAACATGGAAGTCGCATTTCCATCGAATAGATTCTCATGCAGGTCGAGCTGAATGACGGCGCTCTTATCACCAATTTGGAGCTGTGTCAGAGCATTGTTGCCTGCCTTTAGATTGATAACACCGCCGTCGATGATTAAGCGTTGTATGCCGCTGTTTTCTATCTGCAATTTCTGAACGCTGTGAAGATGCAGCTCCTCTAACTGAGAATTGCTCAACTCGAGCAGGCGGAGATTGGTTAAACCCACCAAGGAGTTTGACTCAAACTGGACAAACTTATTGCCATTGAGTAGCAGTGTTTGCAGTTTGTTATTCATGGCAAAAGTCTTGGCGTTGATCTCTCCTATCTCATTGTCGCTCAGATCAAGATGTACGAGATTTGGGAGCGACTCAAAGGCATCATCTGATAGCTGGGTTATACCATTGCCTTGGAGTCCAAGGAGCCTGAGCTTCGAGAGACCTGCAAAGGCCTGACCTTGCACCACTTGAATGATGTTGTGACCCAGTTGCAACACCTCCAGCTGCTGGAGTGCCACAAACTGTTGATCCTTCAAACGCGAAATGTGATTGCTTTGCAATTGCAATTGTTGTAGCTGCGGTATTGGCTGAAAATGTTCCTGGTTGACATGATAAACGCTACTGTTCTGCACCAGCAATACCCGTAGATTGGGTGCTAGACGAAAGAGTTCCAGGGGCAATGCACGCATCAGACAATTGCCCAGTAGCAACTCTTGCAACTGCAATACTTTGTTGCCCGAATAATGAAGTGGCTGTTGAAAGTCACTCTCAAGTTGCCACAGACTGCATGTCGCATCCGGGCAACTGGCACTTAAATTGAGACGATTGTTGTCATCGTAGACCGTCAATCCTTGCAGCCATTGTACTAATCCCAGTAGCAACAGCAGCAGCAAGCATCGCCGATACATATTAGAGTATACTATAGTTCTATATAGGAGTATATATATTCCAAACTTTAATATACGACTCACAACCGACACTTGAAACCGCGTTTAATGCACTAAAATCCGATCGCTGCTCTGTCATCGAATGCTGCTACGGGGCTTATCGCCAGTTAAGTTGAGATTTGAGTGTTTGTATATGTAGGGGGGAATGTGGGATGCATATTTACTTATGCATATACTTTTCAAGATAAGCCAGAGAGCGTGTGTAATATTATTTTCCCTCTGGGAAGTTTTTTGGACACACGAATTGCTCGTCAGCGACAATGTTGCTCTTGCTTCAAATTTAAATTTAATTGGTATCGGCATCTGGAACCAAGTTAAGCACCACTTACAATATCATAAAATTAAAATCAAATTTAATTTGTATTTTTCTTAATACTATTTCTTTGTTTTTCACTATCCAAATATTTTTAAAAAGTATTATCCCGTCAAAGCATCATTACAATTGGAATGAGGGAATGTGACACTTAATACCTAAATAAATAAAAGTTATTTAAAAATTCTATTTGCTTGCAGAAATATAATAATAATAATTATTATTATTTAATAAACTAATAAGTTTCTGTTTCTTATCGATTCATCTCAGTGTTGAACAAGTATTACAAGAATACTAAAAGGAAATTGAGAACTATTTTGGTTTACTGGAAATCAATAATAATAATAATTGAAATTAGATTTTTCTTTATTAAGTTGACTATTTATCTTAGTGTATAAATAAACCTATTAAACTTCCTTTTTAATTATACGTCTTATTAAAAAAAAGTATTTTGAGAATTGTTTTTGCTAACTTGAATATAAAAATATAATATAATAAAAATATTATGTATTAAAATAAAAATAGCAATTTGTATTTAATAATTTATTGAGGTATTATTTCCTTTTGTATTTTTCTTATGATATGCATAACATTTATTTCCTGCAACTTCATTTTTTTCTAAAGGGACTAATCGTATTCCAATCAATTTAATATTCACAAATTATTCTTTATTATTTAGACAATTTGTCTTAGTGTAGCAACAATGTTTATAAACAATGAAAGCACACAAAGCTCTCAATCTGTTGCTAGCCAAAAGCTTCACACATGTCGGCAACATTTACCTAAGCAACAAACTGAGAAATCTGCGCATTTGGGATCGGACATATTGTCAATGGGTCAGAAACATGACTTCTAACACGCTGGTCATCGTTGCCCTTATGTCCACATATGGGTACATACATATATACATATGTATACACATACTTGTATATGCACATACATGACATTGCCACTGCTGAGAGGAATCTGAATTGGAGTCGGGGCGCAACTTAGAAGCCATCATAATTTAAACATGAGTGTTGCTTGCCACTGCGTTGCGTCTCCGTCTGCTGCTGTTGTTGTTGTTGTTGCTGCTGCTGCTGCTGCTGCTGATATTGCTGTTGCTTGTGTTGCTGCTGAGGAGGAACAAATGCGTTCAACACTGCGCTACAAGCTCGACAGGGTCGCCTGGCGTTATCAGCAACTTCGATGCTGATTAATCGCTGCTGATAAGCAGCCCTGAGAGTGTCTGTCCCTCTGTCTGCCTTTCTGTCTGTCTGTCTGTCTGCCTGGACGTGGATTGTGCCTCTTGAATGACGAGCAATGATGACGAGGATGATGATCGACGGTAGCGTTGCGTTGACGTTGACTGCGTGCGGGTTTTGGGTACTTTAACAATGCTCACACACAGATACACTCACACTCACACTCACACACACACACTTATACTCATACTCATATTCTATGCTTTTGTGGTTATCCCTTTTTTTTTGGAAGGTTTCTCTTTTGGGCTTTTGTGAAAGGTGTGCCTGGGTTATGCGAAATATGCGTGGCGTTGTCCAATGTCGATCGTTGAGACCGATCTGCTGCTCCTGTTGCCCCCTCGAACCCCTCTATCATATACTCCCTGCCACAACCTGTACACGTTCATTGCCCAAAGTGGTTTAGATTAAGGGCTTTAGTTTAGTATTTTGGCAACAAATGGGGCGTTATTTGCTCAGCGAAACGTGCGACTGGTTTGGCTTTAACTCTGACTCTGACTCTGAGTCTGTCTTTGGCTTTACTTTGTGTCCAAACCATCGATCTGGACAACGGTCGGTGCACCTCATTGACCTCTGCAGCCGTCCTCAATCGTTGTTCTTGCTGTTGTTGTTGCTGTTGTTCTTCATTCTCCTCAGAGAGACGATGTTGTTGCTGTCCATGCTCTGCGTTTTTGTTGAACATCTGTCGATCTTGTATAGCGATAATTTGAATTGAGTTTTCTCTGTTTGCGATCCTTAGTTTCTCACTATCCCCCTCCAACATTAAATGTATATTGCTTGGCATTTGTGGCATGTCACGTGGGTCGAGTCAGAAAAGAACAACAAAAATGCTATTTTAATAATAGAGCTCAGCTTGTTGATGAATTCTAGTTAGATGCGGGCTTAGAAGAACTTCTGCCCACATAATAATAGTGTGTAATGGCAGCTAATCAAAGTGCAGAGCTTTCTCACTACTCCCAAAGCCCAAATACGTGTGTCACCTTGCCCAATTCATTGTTTCTGAGTGCAACCTGAACGTCAACCTCATCCACATCCACATCCACAACCACATCCGAATCCAAATCCGCAACCACGCTGCACGTTCAGGTCGTTTTCTCGCAATTAACGCGAAATTCTACGAATTGTTTAATTAGAACTCCAGCTACAGCTTCAGCTACAGTTCCAGCTACAGCTTCAACTTCAACTTCAAACTATAGTTCCAACTTCAGCACGTTTGCTGGGCGCTGCATAATCTTTTTGTAAACATGAAACTCGCGCCATTATATCTGAACGTTGCCACAGACTGCAGCCAAGGGAACTGAAAAAGGGGTATTCTGTTTTTTCTTCTTTTTACATGTTTTATGCTCCACTCTGCTCTGTGACTACGTTTTAAATTTAAAATCTGTGAATTTGAAGCAGTTAATCGAGCAACGTTGTCTGCAGTTCACTGTGGAGCTGCAACGAACTATGGGAACTTTTGCGATTTCTGGGACATTCATTTATATTCCACAAGTATGCTAAATAAAATATTTGTATGCACTTGCTTGGAAAAAAAACCTCAAACCATAATCAATAAAGGATATTTAGCTGACTCTAGGTCTACTTGAAAAGAGCAAACAAAAACACTTTTCAAAAGACAAGGATAAAGCCTTCGTGTAAATGTTTTAAGGGATGCCAGTCTCTACCATCAGCATTATCAGATCCAAGCTTAGTCTCACTCTTGCATTGTTAGAACCACATGTGAATTCTAAGGCACATACATCAAAGCCATAATGATAACCATAAATCCATAACAGATATGTTAATATAACAGTTAAATGTTAAAATATCAACTGCCAAAGTCAGCTGTTGATAATGGAAATCAAATGCTTTTAATCTGAGCAACTTTTGTTCACATTTTGTTTACTTCATCACAATAAAAATATTTACACTTTCAGCTACAGGTACTATATAATAAAATAGGACGTGCCACGCCCATTTCGCCAGCGACATATGCTGTTCATATTAGAAGCCCAATGCAAGAAACAAGTCCATAATCTTATTTCTTTTTATTTTCATTAAAACTCTTTTCTTATCTTACTTAATTAATTAAAGTCACAAAATTTGGAAAAGATCCCATAGTGCAGCCACAAATCGAGCTTCTGCTTAGGTGTTGCTCCTTCTTGTTGTTGCTGCTGTTGTTGTTGTTGTTGTTGTTGTTGTTGTCTGTGTTGTGGCTGATTTCGTTTGCCGATTAAATCATTAAATATTCCGATTGTGTAGCGTTATAATGAAATGTTTTTAACGCTTGTCTGATTTGAAATTATGCAGAGAATTAAAGGATCTGTTGTATTTGTATTTGCAGCCGAACTCATCTCATTTTCTTTACGTGGAAATTCTGCAGAGTATTTGAGTTTGATAAGCTACAAAAAAAATGTGCAAGTATTTGTGCTGAACTGTTGTCAGTAGATGCATCTTAATTGCTTGATAATATTTAAAATCAAAATATTTCATTTATTTTGTATTTTTGTTCTTTTGATTTCATTGCCACACTGCGTATGCGTAACTAGCGTCACCTGCAGCATATGGAAAAAAGTCCAAACAGAAATACAAGTATAATATACGACAATATCTCTGACTGAGATTTGACTGAACTTTATTTGATTTAAACACAATCGCTGATGCATAATTAATTAAATGGTTTTCCTCTTTCTTTTTTTTTTGCTCCCTGTATTTTCTATTTTGTTTGCTGTATTCTGTTCACAACACGCCCCAAAACGATTGTAGTTGTTGCTGCTGTTGTTGTTGTTGTTGGTCGCTTGGTTGGTTGTTTGGCTGTTTGGTTGGTTGGTTTATTCGCCTTATCTTGTAAATTGAATTATGAAATCGTCAACTTGAAACTGAACTGAATGCAGTCAGAGTGAGCCTGCTGCCTGCTGCTCCTTTTAGCCTATAGACTGGAAAATCAGTTAAGAGAGCATGACAACGACGACAACAACAACAAGAAGAAGAACGCCAGCAGCTGCTGCCCGCGCGTTACGCCAATGACCAATGACAGCAGGCAGCAGCGTGTTGCCTCCTCTGTCTCGGCCCCTGCCACAGCCACAGCCATAGCAACTGCCTTTGAATCTGTGAATGTGAGTGAGAGAGCAAACAAAACGAGCGTTTAACATAATCATATCATATCGTTGTAGGCATCACATCGCTGTTGTTGTTGCTGCTGCTGTTGCTGTTGCTGCCGAGCAGAAACCACTTAAGTTGCCTGGACAGGCCGCAGGATGACTGCCATTTGCATACGAGTATGAGTATGTAAGAGTGAGTATCCCAGTACCAGTTTCAATCCCATTCCCGTTCCCATACCCTTCCCATCATCTCTATACTCCTCCCCATTCAGATCTGTTTGTTCGTTTGTTTGTTTGTTTGTTTGTTTGACTGCACGAATGAGCAGCAGCATTTAGAAGTTTATCTCCATTCATGGCTATATTTGTTGGCCTGTTTTTGATTTTTCATATTTTGGTTTTCCCTTTGGACTCTCTAATCGAAAAGACATCATCTGGATTTCAATCTCAATCTGAATCTGTCTGTGTGTGGATGTGAAATCATTTGAATCTCGACAGTCGCTTTTGTTAAGTAATTGAGAATATAATTACATGAATTACGACGCACTCGTCGAGATTATCGAAGCGTTAGCATCTGTTTAATCTATGGCCTCTGTCTGTTTATGACAACGCCAAGTGCGTTCCGACGACCATTTTTACTGACCTTTTGTGTTGGCCAAGTTCAAAAGTCGGGGAAACTTAATTTGTAACATGTGTGCGCTTTCGCAGCGCTTGACAATTGACAACCCATAGCCATAGTTAAACAGAGAGCCAGACATGGACATAGACATAGAGCAATTGCCACTTCCCAAAGCAATTACGACACAATTTAAGCGTGTAAACAAAAAATTACAAAGTTGTTAGAGCAAAATGGCAAACAAAATGCAAGTCATCGCCAGTGGCGCCTTTAAATGACAGTCAGAAAGAGAGACGGAAAGACCGAAAGAGAGGGAAAGTCAGGAGAAAGAGGAATTTGACAATTAAGTCTAGAAAAACTTATAATTATGACAGTGAACACGAACAGCTGATGAACTATAGAATTTCTGATATGACTGATCATCGTGAAGCCGAAATGCTAGGAGCTAGGAGTCCCAAATTCGTACACAACATAGCTTAGACTAATTCATCGTGCAATAGGATGGAGTTAGGGAAACTCCAATTGCGAGGGGCTTAAGTTCGGAATTAAAGTTCATATATTGATTTATATGGAAAACCTTATGGATTATATATTTGGGTCGGTTGACATACATATATGTAGGAGCAAGTCGATGTAAATTAACGTTTAAATGAACAATTTTTTAATAATTCTGCTCATATTTCGATCATATTGTTTTTGTTAAATGTGTCTAAGACTTTTATTGATAAAAGACAAAATTTTGTTTTGTTTTAATTGCCGAAAATGCTCTTTCTATAGAAACTTGTGAAGCGTTGATACTTTGTTAAAAATGAAATCTTTAATACAGCTAAAAAATATATTACCATACAAATTGCAAAAGTTTATTTCATAGCAGTAAACGAGAAGTTAATTCAAGTAATTTTAACAAAAGTTGCTAGCACGTATTGCTATCAGTGATTTTTAGACCCAGTACTTTAAAAAAGTACAAATGGGTCTATTAAGTTTGTGCAAAAAAAAATGTGCGTAACAGGCAGAAGGAGGCGTGGCAGACCCCATAAAGTATATATATTCTTGATCAGCATCAACAGCCGAGTCGATATAGCGATGTCCGTCTGTCCGTCTGTCCGTCTGTCCGTCTGTCCGTCCGTCCGTCTGTCCGTCTGTCTGTCCCTTTTTTGAACACCTATATCTCAGAGACTATAAGAGCTAGAGCCACCAAATTTGGCATGAAGGTTCATCTGTATATCGCATTGATGAAGTTTGTTTTAGAATTTTGCCACGCCCCCTCCGCCCCCGTAAATTTGAAACAAAATTTCAAAGTCGAATAACGAAAGCACCTTTAATGCTAGCGATATGATTTTTTGCACACATGATAAACTTTATAGTCCAATCCTGTCCTGAAAGTTTTATCCGGATCGGATAATAAACGGATAGTATACGGCTGATCGAAATTTCGAAAATATGAACACCTAGATCTCAGAGACTATAAAAACTAGAGACATCAAATTTGGTATGTAGGTTCATATATATCTCCCATTGATCAAGTTTGTTTTAGATTTTTGCCACGCCTCCCTCCGCCCCCGGAAATTGAAATACAAAATTTCGAATTCGAACTGAAGGAGCCCCTTTAATGTTAGCGACTTCATTATTGGTATATATAATATACACTATGATCCAAACCTGTCCAGAAAATTTCATTCCAATCGGATGATAAACACGGAAGTTATTCAACTAACAATGTTAAAGGCAAAAGGAAGAAGAAGAGACGTTAGCGTCCTCTGTGTTTATTAACTTCGTAGTGGCGCCATCTATTGTTTGGTACGCATTATTGAAGAACAATCAATAGTGAACGGTTTGCACTCAAAAAGTACTGGGTCTCCTACTGTCGAGCTTGCTCCACTGTAGCTTACTGTATTTTTTTGGATAAATATTTGATAGATAACTGTTATCGTTTATAACAATTCCCAATTAAAGAGCAATTGTTCCGTTTGGATGGTTTCCACTGTACCATTTAAAATGGTGACCAACTTAATGTTAACAAACCACAAATAATTGCAGCGCTAGAAATCCATGATGTACCCAAGTACAGTGGCAACACATGTGGCGACACACATCATCGAGCTGCTAACTCTTAATTGGTCAATTGGGCAACAGTTGAACCTTTGCCCCCGCTCTCTCCCCTTCATCAACTACACGGGGTGTGCAAGAGACGCAAGTGTTACCTTTCCAATAAATATTTGTTACGCACAAATAAACTTGTAGCTCGCGTTAGAAATACGTTTGTTCCCCTTTTTCCAACGGAGCAATTGAACCGAAACAGAGCAAGTCCTCTAGATAAACAAGTGTATATATGTACATATATTTGTGTGTGTGTGTGTGTGTGTGTGTGTGTGTGTAGTTGTGTTTGCTTGGGTATCTAATGCTTTATCAAATTTTGATAATCAGTGTGCTGTAAGTGTCTCTCGCCTTGCAGTGTTTGCATGGTGTCTTGTTTGTCTGTTGACTTGTATACCCTGTAAGTGAGTGAGCTGCATGGGGTTTAACTAACTTGGCTTGACTTTTCATATTAATGAACAGACATCAATCTAAACTGTGTCAAAAATTCGGTGATCTTCGATTTTCTTAAGCCGAGTGCGAAATTCTTGGTTTAAAAACGTTTTCTAATCTTTTTTATTAAACTCATTGGGTTTTCTCCAATCCTCAAATGTTTCATCAATTATTGTTATCTTTCCAGATTTTATAAATTAATTTAAAAATTTGTAAATTTGTAATTACAGATTGAATTTAATTGAATAGGCATAATAACGTTTGCATATAAATAAATAAATAATTATTCTTAAAATTTCGAGATTAAATCAAAAATTTGAACCTTAATTTTAGAATGATTTGCTTAGTCTAGTCTTTGGAAAAATATCTTCCTAACTGCATTTGAGTCTGAATATTCTCGTAAAATACTATACTGAATATTTTTATATGTAGGTCTGAGGTCTAAACTTGTATATCAATAATTCGCAAGCTGTCTCTTTTTTCCATCTGTAGATTCCTCTTGGACTTGGGGTATACAAAAGTCGCATCCCAGTATGCGTTTTTTGACTTGTTGTTTGTCGCGGACACAAAAAATCGAAAAGCGACGATATGTTTGCTTAATTTATCGCAGTAGCATCGCTTGAGCTTGTTCGAAAATTGAATTTAATTGGATGCCACTGAAGTGCCCCCAGAACTGTGGCAAACTGAACTGTTGTTTGTCCCCTATGCCTAGTCATAATTTGGCAGCAGTCTCGATTTGAACAGCTTCCTGTTTCAGATTCTTTAATTTCTTTAGCTTCTTCTTCTTGTCGGTGTTATCAAAACATTTGAATCACTGTTCGCACCTATTCAAATGATGAGTAGATGAGCTGATTGAATCGGCCTGGTCCTAATCTCGGAAGTCTTTAGCTTCATTTTGCTGGAAAAACATGCGAACCCAAACAAAAAACTGGAGTCGGTTCACTTTTTTTTTTTTTTGTTTCTTTACGTTTTGTGGTCGATTATCAGTGGAGTTCTTGTCGTGGCCATCTCGGAGTATGGCCCATCACGTGTCTAATTTCTCGCTGGCCAAATAGTCCTCCGGAGTGAGCATTGTGCTCATTGTGTTGCGGTTGTTTATCTTGATGCAGGCGCGCAAAAATGTTTACAATTTGGTTTGCTCCTTTTTTTTTTTTGCTCTTGGCCTCACAATGGAAGTTAAATTAAAAATGTTGCCAGCTTGCTTTTTGCTTCTGCTTTGGCTGAGTTTCATTTTTCATATTGGTCACTCAATTGTCTCTGCCACCGACACCGACACCGACACGACACGACACGACACGACAAGACACATGCCACAAGGTGGCACAGTCCTGGTCCTTTGGTCTGGTACAGGCTCGACAATCGGCGTTTTGTGTCAAATAACAAATAAATATCACGCATGGCCAAAAGCAGCAATCAAAGCCATCAACTGGCATTGGCAACTGGCAGATGGCAATGTGGCGATAAGTAAAGCATGGCAAACATTGTTGAGGATCCTGCTGCATATACACACGTCCTGGCAAAAACAACTCGATATATTGCTACGATAAAGTGCCAGGCATTGTTGCTGTTGCTGCTGTTGTTGCTGTTGTTTCTCTTGTTGTTGCTGTTGCAATCAATGTTTGATTAACATGCGTTTTAGGTCTCACAGACGCTGTAACTGAGCCGAGTGTCTCGCTAACCATCATATAAATGGTCAGCCCTAAGGCGAAACCATAATTATTTCATTATAGCCATTTCTTTCATCAACCAACCCATTGGCCACAACTTCTGTGATTGTTCATGTTGTTGCTGTTGTCGTTGTGGCTGATGATTTGGCTGCTAGCTTATCAATTGGTCGCCATCTTAATTGTTTGTTGTTAAACACGCAGCTCGTTCCCAACAACATCAACAACAACAACAACAACAGCAGCAACAACAACAGTAACAACTCCGTCTCGTATTTTGGTCTTTGGTATTGGGCATGGTCTTGTCTTGGCCAATAGATTTTTCAGCTTATTGATTTTTCATTTGAATTCCGTCGTCAGCCGTTGATTTATTGTTGTCCACTTAATTTGTTAGAGATGCTGTTCAGATTTGCCGGATTTTAAAGACTGCTCGTCTACTAATTCTCAGCAGAGATTGGTTTTGTTTTAAAATGTATTTATGGCTTGTTGTTTCAATCATTTGCATGTTAAACGCCCTGAAACTATAACTGAACTAGTTTGTTTAACAACTCAAAATGCATTTAATGTTTCTTGAAAGCTATTAAATCTATGCCATTTGCATAAATGATGTCGTAGCAACTTAAAATTCCAATGGAAACCTTGTCTCTGGCAAGTTTGAAGATTAACTAAACTAATACAAGTAATTATAAAAATCGATAAAAATGAAATACTTTTTAATTATTTACATTTAGGGAACGTGAATGAGCTGTCTGTTTTTTCGGAGTTTATATGTAAATATTTATAAATTTTACTTCATCAAGCCAATTAATATTTATTTGTATAAATATTATTTGTAAGTATAAATAGTTTGGCTCTCCCGTAAAAATTATTTTGGGGAATAGTACTGATTTTCAAGTATAAAGTTAATATTTTTAAAAGTGAGAAGTTGAATTTCTTTATAAATTGTTTTATTTATTTACAGACTATTTGCAGCTTACATAATCTACATTTATTAGAGGATTATTACTGATATTTTGGCTTAAAATTAATAACTTTAATAGTTGGTAGTTCTATTTCTCAAAAAACAATTTAATTTATTTACAAAATAGTTAATTTGTTTCATATGTTTCAAGTTCTGTATGTAATCAAGGCATACTACAAATTGTATCCCTTTCTAATGCCACATTAATTCCCAGAAATGGCAATTGAGGCTTTTGTCTTTTGGTTGCAATAAGCAAAGGATTCCTCTTATGGAATAGCCTCCGTCTCTGAAGGCAACAATTAGACACAGTTGCCAAACAGTGGCCAACTGCTCCGACTGTCCAGGTGTGTGGTCAGTGGGTATAGACTTGTATGGAATGATTCTTCTTTCCCCCTCTCGATTGTGGCGTTGAGAGGCAGACAATGGCAATTGTGGCCGGCTGAGAATGTTGTCATATGTCGCCTCTGTTGTCGTCGCACATCGGTGTATTTCATGTAAACAAATAACAAATTAAATGAAAATTTAAATAAAAGAGAAAAACACTCAGCCCGCACACAAAAACACACACACACACACACACTCTCAATCCAGCCAAGAAGGGGCTGGTTCTGGCCAAAACAAACGATTTATGTGGCGGGCGAGGGCAGGATAAACCAGAAAAAAAATGAAGTAAAATAAAATAAAACCCCGGCGCTAGACGGCGTCATCGTTGTGGCTCATGTAGGCGAAACCCCGCTGATCAAATCAAATAAAACGAACACACACATACTATACACACGGAAGGGGCAGAGGTGTACAAAAAAAAGGACAATCAGAAGGTAGCAAGGCAAGGATTTCCACAAAGGAGGGGTTGCTGTCTCGTCCTCATCCTTGTCCTCATCATGGCTAGGCGGGTGGCACTCGACTGTAATTGGGATTTTGTATTGAGTTATTATTTATTGTCAGTCCCGAGGCTCCGAGCCAAGTCAAAATAGAGAAATTATCGGCTGTGGCATTGCCTACTTAAATTGCGTGTTGAATTGATTGATTTGGCGGGCCAATTGGCATTATGTACAGCCTGTGTGGCCTCCTGAGGCTCCTATGAATGCCCTTGCATGTCAATAGGTGCTAAAAATTGACTCATGGCGACGATCAGGCGGATCCTGCTTGAAACTTAATTAACCAAACGCCGTTCTGACTCAGATGGTGAATCTAAAGCCACAGAAGCTATTCCACATCAAAAGATAAACGCACGACAATCAGTCACAGTTGCGGGGGAAGTGCAAAACGCAGCTGCAACCACAACTTGCAACTGGCAACTGGCAACTGGTAACTGGCAACTCGGAACTCTCGACTCAAACGACATTTACATACTTACAAGGAAAGCAAGGAAAGGCTGCCACGGCGATGATATATAAAAACACAAGAAATTTGACATGAACTGTGAGATTTCATCGCAAAGATAGCGCCAAAAGATGCGACCGCTTGCGAATGAGAGTCTCTGAGTCTCAGAATCTTTGAGTTTCAGAGTCTGGCTCCTTGAATAATGGCGGCCAAGAACAGGACGGAGGCCACGTTGGTTGGACCCAAGCAATTGTAAGAAAAACTCAAGAGGGTACAACATAAAACACACAAGAGATGAGATGAGATGGCATGGGATGAGAGAGAGCTCGATTTGAAGTTGGGATTGAAACTGGAGTTGGAGTTGGATTCGGAGACAGAGACAGAGACGGAGACGGAGTTGGTAGCTGAGAAAAGGTACGCTTGTGGTTGGTTTACTGGAGATGAGGCGATTTCTAGATTTGATAAGCAAAATCATTTGTGATAAAATAAATAATTGAGTTCGTTTGCATATCATGGGAAACATCTGCGGTACAAGACAGCCAGAGACAGTCATAAACATAATAAAAAACAACAAAACACATAAAAAACAAAACAAAATATATGAATATATATAAAAGAAGGAAATTTAATAAATTCATAGGCATAAGCGGCACACACTCATAATTTTTTCCAATTGTGTCAGAGATTAGAAAACGTCTTTAGACAGACTTCAATCAATTCGGACAACGTTTCTTGCTGCTGTGCTCGTAGTATGTCTGTCTCTCTTTTTGTCTCTATCTGTATCTGTGTCTGTGTTCTTGTTGTTGTTGCTGCAAGAGCTATCGACTATCAGCTATCAGCGACTATCAGAGACGCACAGGGCGCACCTCAATGCGATAAAGCGTTAAAATTAATTATCGACTGCCACATTGCTGCGCTTGTGCTGTCAAATCTTTATCGCGTAATTGATTTCATAGCTACTGCGTTGCGTTCTTCAAAATTACACGCCAAGGGCCCAACACAGAGACTTTGACTTCACAAGCCCATTGTTTAGACAGTTGAAGAAATGGTTGAAAACCCCCAACAACAAACAACTCTAAACTGGAGTCTACAACACAATAATCGACTAACAAATGCCCTGCAATATACTTTGAAGTCCCACGAGTAACAGATTGTAAACAGATTTTAAATCCTATGATATGACAGAACCTGATTCTGCTATAAACATTAACATTTCTGTGCTAAAAATAGGTTTTCAACTAATCTAAAAAACATATATATCTGATTTAAAGGATAAAGATATTCCTTTCTGATTTCTATTCCACTTCATTGAATAATATTTTCTTGTTTATCTTCTGTGTTTATTATTCTATTGCAATCCAATTTTCTTGGTGGATTCAGACTCACCTTAGTATCTTTCATGCCGAACCTCAAAACTCTAGCTTAATAATTGTTATCTGCAATAAATATTAAAATTTCTAGCTAAATCGGATTTCTAGTACAATATAGAAAAATAATTTGCCATTGATATTCAACTAATCTAAAAAACATATTATCTGATTTACCTGTCTTCCATTCTGATTACAGGGTATAAGCAGACGCGATGGCGGGGGATAGCAATTGGGGTAAAGCGCTAGAAAACATCATGATAAGAAACTGTGATTTTTATTTTTCAACTGATTTTTGATTTCCTGTACAATTTTGATTAAAAACTTTACGAAGAGGTAGCTCTGTCAGCTCCTCTGTTGCCCCCCCTTCCCCACACATGTCGACAAACAAATTGAAAACAAAGTCTAATCAGTCACAATTGAGCAATTTTTTTTTATAATTTTTTTCTTTTCTTTCCTTTTGGTTGCACTATTGCCTCTGGTTGAGGTTTTGAGTTTTTGAAGAGAGCTCGAAATCTAATCACTGACAAGCTATGGCTGCCTGTATTTGATAGATAGTTTCAGATGGCACGTCATGCCACAAATTCCCGTTCTTGTTGTTGTTGTTGTTGTGTTTGTTGCCCCATTGAAAGGTGGCTAAAGATTTGAACTAGTTGATTAGCACCGTGCCAAGTACAAAAGCTGCCTAAGATATCCAAATATAGTAGTAGTATTGTGACTATGTATATCTCAAGGACTGTCATTAGTGTAGACTGTTCTTTAATTTAGTCATGAAGATATATACTTGTATACTTGTACAATTTCCGATTGGCCACTCCAGCTGTTGCAACCCCTCGTGCCAAGTCTGCCCCTTGTTCATTCCTGGAGTCTTTTGTGCCTGGTGTAATTAAAACTTAAAACGCTTTTTGTTTTGCAAGCAGCACTTGAACCATTGTTCTTGAACCAAAAAGTTCAGACCACCCCGTCTCAGCCCCTGTTACTCCACACGTCTCGACAACAACAGAACTCAAGTGTTTTCATTGTGCAAATTCCAATAGAGAGCGTGCGACTTCTTCCAAAGAACGCAATAAAAAAAAAATATATATATATATTATATATACGCCTGGTAAAAGTTTTCCAGGCTAACCACCTCCCCCTGTGTTGCAGGACTACAGGACCTACAGCAGCACTTGGTGCTTGGAGTTCAAGTGTTGCAACGCGCGTGCCTCGCAGGCCGAGAGAGAGGCGCCTCAAGTGCTCCAATATGTTTCAACTTCGAACTATAGCACATGCCACAGCATCATTGGCAGGATACCAGCACAAGGACACATGCAACACCGACACTCGTATCATTAGCACATGTGCCGCATTCATATTTCCATTTTTAATACGTGCTGGCAGCTCATTTATCGAACTTTGCTTTCAAACTGTCGACAATGCAATAAAAAATAAACTTCTGAATGCAGAAATAACATTCGATTCAAATTTTATTTTTTATTTTATTTTATACAATGCACAACATATAAATAATTATGCCAATGATCGCAAGTGTATAAATAATTAAATCAATAATATGGAAATATGCTAAAGTGATATGCATTAAAACAATTATTGTACATATTGTATTTATAATTTTCATATTATAAAACAGTTTTAACTATTATTTTTAATATTTACTCATACGTTAAGCTCATTTATCGAAATTTCATTTGATTCTAAATCATTTAAAACAATACACAAAATATAAATAATTATATCAAGGATCATTAATATCAGTCATCAAAGCAAATGTTGAATAATTAAATATGCAACAGTAATATGGATTACAACAATGATTCTATTATATTCATAATTTTCATAACATAAATAATTTTTACATCTTTTTTTAGAAACTGACAATTAAAAGAAATTTTTATCTACAGAATAACAGGTATGTATTAAAATACACTATACAACTATACAAATTTAAATTGAAAGTTACTCCGCCACATCCATTTAAAAAATAAAAAAGAACTGTTGCTTTGAAACTTTTAAATATAAATTAAAAAAAGTCGTATTCCTTTAATTTTAAATACAAATTGTATAAGAATTGTTAACTCGTAATCCTAACATTTAAGATTTCCTAACTATATTCTTTACAAATTACATACAAATTTATTCAACGATTTCTAGTAACAATAAACATTAAAGTATTTAGAATGACTTTTTAGTAATAGCAAAATGTAAATAGTAATAATAATTGATATTATCATTATAATCGTTTTTATATCTGTTCATCCTAAGGCTTTTACTACATACTTTACACGCTGTCAAGCCCCAGTTGAATGAAATCTATTGCCATCGATAAAGATAGTGATTTTGATATCGATCCTACCTGTCCCGATGCACCTGTAACTCCAGTGCATAAATCATCAATGCAATGACAACAACAACGACAACAACATTGAAGACTCTGTAGAAATGTACCAAAATAAACGCCCGCAGCGCCGTCTGCATGTCACTAGACCTTGAACCTTAAAGGTTCGGAGTTCGGAGTTCGGAGCCCCGATATATATTGAGGCTTGACCTACGCCCTCGCTGCTACTCGCTGCCTGTGACGAAATATTTAGTCGAAAATATTGTCCCTAATGCTGGCGCCAGACAAGTCTTATGCTGATGATGATGACAGACTTAGGCACCGTACACAAAACAAATCCAACCTGTCACACTAACGACTTCTGCGAAGACAATGGCCAGCCTCCGTCTTAGGTCTCAGTCTCAGTCGCAGTCTCAGTCCAGAGACTCAGGCAAAGTTGCAATTGCAGGTTGCACGTTACAGGTTGCTGGCAAACTAGTTGCTAGCTGCTAGCTGCTGGCTGCTTTGTCTATAAGCCAAAAGTGTTGCACTACTTTTGAGTTCTTAGAGACAAAAGACTATAGTTTTAACCGCGCGGCGCTTTGTTGTAGTGCTTTGTTGTATGTGCATATGGGTATTGTAGATACATTTTATGGTGCAATTCTTTTGTGCTCACTCCAGTCGAAGGCAGGCCAATATTTTTATTACCGCTTGTACAAAATTTATGAAATACAAATAGCGCCCGCTAAGAGTTATGACCCGGCGCTAGGACCCGGCCCTAGAGGCTGTGAAAGGCATTTGGCAAGTGCATAGTATGGATGAGCTGATATCACGCTGCGATCGTATAGAGGGTTAAAAACGATAGCAGTGATCTCTACTGGCGCCAGGATTTCAAAGGGATAAGCTGGAAAATAGAGTGTATATTTATCATGCCATATATATGAGAGTTTTATAGTGTATTTCTGCTCTGGTCAATTAACCAATTCTGTTTAAGCAAACAGTCTCTTATTGATTTATTTACGAATATTGCTCTTGGTTATTTTAATTTAATTTGATCTGAGGGAATTTCCTTAAATAATATACATATGTGTTTATATTCATATTGAACTGTTAAGAAGCTAACTTTTTATTGACCTCTCTATAAATACAGCTAAGTTACTTGTCAGGAAACGCTTGCAAGGATCTATACTGTCGTCAGGTTTTTCAAAGAGGTAACCTGTAAAAGAAAGAATATATTTTTATTATGTCTGTAGAAAGGAAGATAGTTCTGTTTTGATAGAATAACCGGTTCTGTTAAAGCAAACATTATATTATTGACTTGTATGTGCTATTGACGTTGAACTGTTAAAAAGAGATTAGTCTATCATTGACCTAAGGTACTTTCCAGGGAAGTTGTGGCATTCAATTTCTGTATTTCAAAGTTTGTCCGATAAGAAGGTGTCAAGTGAGATCAATTGACCGATCTATTACTTATGATCGCAGATTAATAATCATTGAGAGAACAAGCAACAAAACTCAGTGAAAATACAAAATTTTTAAATTTTTTTATGTCTCATGTGTCTGACCTGCAAGTTGATCAGTTGGTATTGTTCAGATTCCAGAATACTACACTGATAGTAATCGTGGCATCGTTTTTTTTTCACAGCTGCGTGTGAAATGAGCCCGACAACTTGTCTAGCTTTGCCAATGGCTAGCTAGAAAATTCTTGGACTGATGTATTTGCATTGATAGTCAAATCCAGCGATTTTCTACTCAACGATTTCTAGAGAAATCTGATATTATTTGACCGATTTTCAGTGTAATGTGCAGGGAGAACAATCAACGCTAGCCAGATATGATCGTAGGCATACAACGCCTCCTGCACACGATAAGCACTTGTCTGATCGGCAATCTTTCGGTTCCACTATCAGAGTTCAAGATCTGCAAAATAAAAAAAAACAGATCTCCCACTCATTCCAAAGAATGACGCCGCTGATCGAGAATGATATGCACATTCCAAGAGTCCGAGTTCGAGTTCGAGTCGACGCCGATGTTTTTGCTAATCCTTCTGCTCTCGCATGGCTAACGCCCCGCTCAGACGAAGGAGAGTGAGAGGAGGATAGTGAGGGAGAGAGAGAGAGACAGAGAGAGGAGGTCGAGTGTCTGCCGCCGCTGTGGCTTTATGCTAATGATCGAGTCGGCCAAAAACTAGACCAGACCTTAGCCGCAATGCAAAAACCACTCAAACCACTCATTGTCTGGCGATTGTTTCATCAAAATTACTGCAAATCTCTGCCTGCTGGCCATCCATTGTTTCCGTGCCCAGTTTTTGGCCAGGCTCTCTTGGCCAGGCTGGCTGCTGAGTTGCTGCCTTGCTGCCTGGTTGGTTGTTTGGGAGTGCGAAAAAAATCTCTTAATCGGCACTGGCGACAGCATTCAATGAGTTTTCTGTATATGTATGTATGCATGTATGTCTGTGTGTTCGACGCCGACATTCGCGGCCGGAGCACTTGAAACATGACAATATCAATTTGTACGTACAATGGCCTAATCTGATAATCAGTGCAAACATGTCCTTTGTGTCCATTGTGCGTGAAACAATGCAAACGGCATAGTTGTGCGCCAGGATTAAGTGCTAGTCAGCCAGAAACCAGAAACAGAACCAGAGCCAAAAACTAAAGCCAGCACCAGCCACAGACCAGTCACAGAATGAATTGTACATATATCTATGCCAAGTTTTTTTCTCTCTTTTTTGGCAATTTGGCATCGAGCTGAGTTTTTTTTTAGTTGGAGTTGGGCCAAAAACTGGCCACCAACTAAGCGCACAGTTCATTATGCAGCCTATAAAATGATTAATGTACATTTTATGTTAATAACTTTGGAGTCTGGATCGTAAAAATCACTCACAGGCCGATCACAAAAGTTGTTTGCCCATAAAATGAAACCCAAACAGTGGAGGGAAGAGAAAGATGATCGCCTCTACGGGCATGTCAATCAAATGGAGTGAGCTCCATTCCAGCAACATAAAAATGATCGACAACAATGACACTTTGGGCGGCAGGAATGCCACGGATAAGAATCTAACCAGATACAGAGAGAGGAGAGGAGAGCAGAGGAGGGCGCCAGGTCTTACGAATATATGTACAAGTAACGATAGTATGTATGTTCATTTATCATGGCTTGGGAAAGGGAGTCGCTGCCACTTGAGGACTGGCAAGTAAGTAGGTGTGGCTACTGAATTAATCATCAGGCAAATGAAATTGAAATCAAAAATCATAACAAATGTAGTTGTGGCTGTAATTGTGGTTGTTGCAACAGACGCAATTAATGAGGCGCTGCCAAGGGTTGCTGCTGCTACTGCTGCTGTATCCTTGTATCTTTGTATCTATTAGATATAGAGGGTTATTAAGTGGACTCCCCACGAATTAGTTGCGTAATTGAGTCATAAAAACAAATGTGCCAAATGTTCGAAAACTTTTACCCAACTTCTTGTTGTCAATTTAATTGCAGCACAAGGATAACAATTGTGCAATTGCATTAATTGTATTGCAGTTTGCCACAACAGACACCACGGGTTGTCCTGCCACAGAATGGACATTGCATATGCGAGGATTTCATTGTGATTGTTGGATTGGATGGATTTTGTGGTTAACCTGATAAGCGTCCACTCAATTATGTCATATCGGAGCAGTTAAATAAAACTTTTAAGTTGCTTTGATTATGTGAAGCGCATATATAAACAGCTCAAATTATATAATAACATTTTTGGGCTTACCTTTTATGGCCTGGCCATTAAAATATCCCAACAAACGACAAACGCCGCTGCTCAGATTTATCGCATTCCTCTGCACGCTATAAAGCAACAAATAAATTTAAATACTAATAATAATAAAAAGCGAGTTGGCTAAAACAAGAGAACCTCACGCATATTATATCCAGCTCCAGCTCCAGCTCCTGTTCCTCTTCGAGGTCCTGCTCATATTCCCCAGGAGCAGCAGCTAACTGTTTTGGTAGCATCCATGCATTCATCCTTCAAAGGATAAAGGGCGCCCATTTATGGCCAGCAATTAAATGGCCTGCCATTTGTTTTATTATAACGCACAGCGAGCGGCGTTCACATCAGCATCAGCGATAAGACCAGTTTTATTATTATCCTTCTTTTTTTTTCCTTTGGGCCAAATGGGGGCGTGGCATGGCGTTGCTGGGGACAGGACCTGCTTTTACACACATTAGAATAGGCAAAGCGAAAACAAGACAAGGCCATAAAAAGTCGCAATGCGCCATAAAAACAGTTAAAGCCAAGACAAAAGTTATACACACACAAACACACACACACCTACCCACACACACACACACACACACTCACACATGACAGTGAGTCTTTGCTCTGTACAAATTAAGCCTTTCTACGTAAACAAACGAGCTCATATCCTCTACATGTAGATAGACACTTACATTTATTTATAGTGCAACCGTAAAAATGCTAATCCTAACAATGAACAACGATATGATACTCAGCATCTGAGCCATTAAATTTGTACTAATTTTCACAACTCTAGTCTTTTCATTTATATGTTTAAGAAACTTTTATATAAACTACAATATGACGTTTTGGGTAAAACAGAACGAAAATGTTTGACAAATTAATCACTTTAAATTTTAATATGCCCAACTTTATGTATCGAAGTTGTATAAAATAAAACTGAAATCAAACTAGTTAAAATGTTATTAAATTAGAAAAATAAAGTGAAATTTATTGTATGTGTTTTATAAATTCTCCGTTAAAGGTTAAATTAAAAACTATGCTTAAATGCAACTTTGATTCACTCATGATTCCAGGCCAAAAATAACGCATTATTTTTGATTCATATTATATTCCTAGAATATTCCTGAAAGAGCCTGCTTTAAAATTATAAATGCAGTTTAAATTTAAGTTCTATGCCACTTATACCTCTCAGTATAATAAATATAAAATTAGAACTATTAAGATTTAAGATTTTGTTAGTAAAGATTTAAGTTCACATATTTAATAGTAAACTTTGTTTTTAAGATGAATTTTTAATTGTGTTATTTTAGTTTTCTAATTAATTCTCTTGTATTACTTTATTGAATTTCAACTAGAGCTTGTTTTAGTTTTATTTATGCATTTTGATGTTCTTTAAATCTATTGTTCACTTGACTCTTCTGGTATACCTTCTGGCAAGACTATTTATGCTGAGAGGGTATTTATTTATTTATATAACAAAACAAACCGTCGGCAAATACTCCTAGTCCTTGCCCCTCTTGGCCTGCATTGAAGCATGTGCAAAGTAGGTTGCGCAAATCGCACACAACATAAAACATTTTTAATGCCAAGCAACAACAAGAATACCAACAACAATAACAAACATAACAAAAGCGCAAAAAATGAGCATAAAAATGGCAGCTGGCAAAAGAAAATGGCCGACGAAGCTCCAGTTGCGGTTTCCATTTCAGCCCCAGCTTCACCTTCTGCTTCTCCTCCTGCTCCTTCTCCTTCTCCATTCTAGAGCCAGCTTCAGTTTCCGCCCACGCAGCTATAGCTAGAGCATACAGGATATTGTGTAAAAAGGATTAATGTGTCCTTTTTGTTTTAATTGAAGCAGAACGCGAAATGCCCAAAAGCAACCAAAAATCTACGAATAAAATATCCTTGCCATAAAAATGTCACAAACTCCTTGAGTTATGTGCATGGTTTGTGGCTTGTGTGGCGCCTCCGCGTTCCCAACGCCACATCACTTTCCCACTTGTGGGTCAAAGTATGGAGAAACCCTTTTGTTCTTTAATTTATATGCGACTGTAAAGAAATTTATTGCTATATTATATAAATGTTGAATAAAAAGGCAGGCGTACAAATGTTCCTGCATGAGTTACTTATTTAAGAATGGGAAAAAGCCATTAAATTATCCCAAATTAGTATCCTAGTTGAGAACAGTTTCATTTCTAATGGAGATAATTACTTTTTAAGTGCATAGATTGAAGAAAAATGTCTGTAACTGGCCTCGGGACAAAGATGGAGAATATAAGAATGCGCTTAAATTTCAAATAATAAAAATGTAAAATCTTATTGCAAACTGCGACCAGATACCTTGGAAGTAAATTTTAGTGTTGGAAGTAGGGACAATAAAATTAGAAAATTTATTACAATGAACAATCAGGTATAGGACGAAGCTTTAGTTCCATATAATAATAATAACATTGAATATAAATTGCAAGGACCATATTTAAACTTAAACCTTATGGCCTTCAACCCTTTATCTATATTCTCGTTCTTCTTAAGCACAGCTTTCTGATATCTATCCATTCAAGTAGCCCACAAGCTATCTGGTGCCCACGTGTTTCCATTCCTTGCCTTTGCTGTAGCTGGTTGCATGCTTCGCCCAGTTGGGAGCTTTCTTTGGAGTCAGTGTCGCCTAGTTAAACATCTCTCATTTATGTGCGGCAGCTACAAGCAGCCACAGTAGCAGTTTAGCTGTCCGCACACGCAAATTTTGTGGCACATACACACACACACACACACACACACCTGCCTGGGACTTGGAGATGCCTGCTGCCTGGCATCTGGCTGAGAGTAGAGAGAGAGCCAACGTTTAATTTATGGCGCTTGTCATATTTTGTTAGACACGGCGATTAATTAAAGTGCAGAACCCGAAAGCCGCTGTCAAGGGCCCAGGGCAATCCATAGTCAAGGCTTGAACCGGGCTAATTGAAAAGTGGCCAGGAAACTGAAGGTTCGGACGACAACCGCTTATTAAAAACGCAAAACGCGAACCCAAAAAAAAAAAAACAACACAACAAGTCAAGTGGCGTTTTCAATGCATTGGGCTAATAAATGGGGTCTAAAGGCATCAAGAAGATAGAAGTAGAGAGAGGTAGAGAGAGAGACAGGGAGAGAAAGAAAGGCCACTCAATGGTCGAGTCATCGATATTAGCTCAATTCCGCGTAAACTCTGGCGAGGCACAAAAATCGCTGATCATTGCAGGAGCGGCTCGGGTCGGTTGAGTGGCAGCAAATACTACAATTGAAAATAAAATACAACAAAAATATTTAAAAAGTAAATTGAATTTAGTGCAAGTCATGAAACGAAATGCATTTTCGCGCCCAGCCCAGCCCACCACAGCACACAGGGGCGTGGCACGACGTCAAGAAGGCGCAGGAGCCGAAACTGTAGCTGGAGCAACTGAAGTGCCCGACTGACACACATGACATGCTAATTAAAAGACTACAAACAGCCGACGGAGACAGTCTGACAGACAGACAGACAGACAGATATACAGAGGGATTGAGAAAGAGAGAGAGAGAGAGAGAGAGAGGGGATTCTCAGACAATAGCAGGTCTCTCAAGAGTCATTGCTTTTGCGCAATCTATCTTATTTTGACTGCAATTTGTCAACCACAATTACGTGCACATTCCATGAAGTCGAGGCTGAGGCTGAGGTTAAGATTGAGATTGAGGTTCTCTTTCGGGTTACTCCCAGCCCACGCATTTCCCAGTAATCTCTCCCCCCTAACGGCACCACATTGCTCTCGTTATTCTCTGCTCTGCTTTTGATATGCCATCCACTTAATTACATGGCTTATTGTCATACGCCTATTCGGCTTATTATCCGGCGCAAAAGTACGCTGCCCTTAACTGATCGAACTTGTGATCGAGCCGCGATAATCAGCACACACACACATACTCACAAGCACACATACAACAAGACCAACAACAACTGTTATAGAAATAGGTTTTCCTCGAAATTTGAATACTCTTTGGGAATAGTGCTAATAATTAAATGAGAATGTTGATTATGGTCAATCAATTTTCAGTTGTGGATTATAAAATGGAATACTACAATTATAAATTTAGACAAATAACATTTCTTGCACAAACCAAATGCGCTGATTAAAGTATAGTAATATTTATTTATTAAGTTTGACTTTATAGTAAAAAATGTATAATTTATGGCACTAATTAGTATTAAATATAGTTTAAATTTCAAAGAAGTCGCATTAAATATTAAATAGAACAAGAATACACTTAACAGTGATACAATAATTGGAATATTAACTGTAAGAAAATATCATTGTTATAAAATAAAGAAAAGCTTTTGCGCAAACAAATTAAACTTGAATTTTAAAAAGTTACACAAGTGTATGCATATTACAAATGTCCCTAAATAACCAAACATTTTTTCGTAGGGTATTTCAGATCTATAAAGCTTGACAGCCGGTCGCTGGGGCGTTTGTTGTGATCCATTGATCAAAAGCAACGCAGACTAGTCTCCCTACCTCTATAAATGTGCCTATATATGTGCATATAATGGATATACTTGTATATATATTTATTTCATGTTTACTTTATTATTGTAGTCGTTGTCGTGGTCGTTGTTGTTTGTATTGGTATACGTTGTCACTCGGCTCGTAGGCGAGAATTTCCGATCAACAGGCTTTGATCGAAGGCAGCAGGCCACGCCACAAGATCCGCAGCAACGACCTGAGTACGAATATATGGAATGAAAGATGGATCGTTGACGAAGCCACACAGCGTGTTGATTTATTCCCCATGGACTGACTCGACTCTGTATACTATAATATGTATGTGATCTTTGCCATAATAATAATAATAACAATAACAATAATAATAGTCAGCGAGCGAAGACAACGACTAAGCAATGCCATGAAAATTATTACACATTAAAAATGGGTTCCCATTTCCTTAGGATTTATTCGAACGGAAAATGCTCTTCGCCCGAAATTCTTATAAATCATTGTTAATGAAAAGTTATGAGATAGAAGATGAAATGGAATTATCTTTGGTTTGGTTTATCTTTGATTTGATTACTATAAGATTTTGTATGCAAATGTGGAGAGTGTATTTTAATATAATCTGTTTAAAATTAAAGAAATTCAAAATTTATTAAGTTAACCAAAGAATCGTTTATTAAGTTAACCTTTACTTCTATTTGCAGTTTCTCTAGTTATAACTAATAAATATCATTGGTACAAACGAGTATGTATCTGGAAACAAAAAGAGATCTTCACCTACATATGTGTGTGTATTTATGTGTGTACTTTTGTTTCGAGCAATTCTAGTTTCGTATGCAGCTCAGGATTGTCGCTTGCTCCTCGGCGTTGTCATCGACGACATCGTTGATCATGGTGCAACAGCAATTGTTGCTGAGGTTCAACTTGATGACGATGATGATGATGTTGTTCCTGTTACTGTTGCTGTTGCCGTTGCCGTTGCTCTTGTGTTATTGTTGATCGTGGCAAACGGAGTTTCGGGCGCGACAAGAATAATTACAAATGTCACATGAAATCAACGAGCATCATAAATCAAATCAAATTATAATTAAGCATATTTGATCAGTTTGTCTTTTCTGCTGCCTCTGTCTGTTTATCTGCCAGTCCGATAGCCTTCCACTCATTCTTATCGATATATGTATCTGTGGTTGTGTTTGTGTGTGTGTGTGTGTGGTTGTATCTTTGACTAGGCTGGAGTTTTGTTGATTTAAGCATTTCGACTTATTTGGCATAAGTAATTGAATTTGTGTTTTGTTTTTATTAATGTTGACGCTGATGATGTCACAAGGATAATCGCTGGAAATTCATTAATTTTCTGCTTCTCTACTTTTCTATTTATGTGACTGAGTATGTGTATGTGTTTGTGTGTGGGCTACTTGTATATAGTTTTTCAATATTTGCTTTTAATAACATTAATTTGTCTGTTTCCATTTGCCTTTGTAGTCGGCTTAGCTGCGCGTTTGTTTTGACGCGGATAAAGTTGACATATCTGATAATTTGATTAAGTGTATATATGTATATTAATGTGTGTATGAGTGTATGCGTGTGTGTGGGCACGAGTCAAAATTGTTGTGTCACTTTGCTGCTTTGACTTGAAATTGTCTATTTAAGTTTTTGGGTACGCTTTAAGCCAATTTAAGCTGCCTTTTTATGGCTATCATATATTGCACAATTTATCAGTGCAAATAAAAGCAGCGTAAAATGAAATAAATATAAACGCTGCTCATATGTTTCACACACACACACACTCACACACACATACATGAGATAGAGATACAAGTACAAAAGAGACAGGGAAAAGAGCGTGGAAATTTATGTTTAGATTTAAACATTTGCAAAACGAAAAGTCATAAATTACTTCCGTTGGGGAAACGACAGCAGCAGCAGAAGCAGCAGCAGCAACAGAAGCAGCTTTTGGCATTAGCCAAGAAGTGAGCAACAGCAACAGCAACAACAACAATGACAGCGACAAGGATGCGCCTCAACAATCCACATGAAAAATCTTCATTTTACGATTCTCAGCACACATAACAACATCAGGAGCAATGAGGAGGGAGTGGGAATTGATGTAAGGAAGGAGGGAGCAGGACGCAGGACGAGGCTAAACATATCAAGAGAGCTAGGCGCAACTTCAACTGAGAGATAAGCGCTGCCAAAATCAGTGGCATGTATCTTATGGATACAGCAGCCATTTTTATTGTAGATTTACTTCTTAGGTGGATACTGGCGCAATTGTAGCAACTGCTGCTGCTGCTGTTGCTGTTGCTGCTGCTGTTGCGGCTGCTCAACATTAAAATAAATATGTACAAATGCTCAGATAAATAGATAGCGATGCCATGTGATGCCTCCTGAAAGGATGACAAGGCAACCAGCAACAAAAATGGCGCAAAGGAGAGACACAGAGAGACAGCTCATACACACAACATTTATATTTCAGCGGAGAAAGCTCGTATATTATCATAAAACAAGTTGCTGGATGCGACGACGACGAGAGGGCGACCAACAAGAAGCACCAGAAGTAGTAGGGTGGCAATGAGAGGGTGGTAGGGTGGCAAGGTGGCGGGGTAGCGGGGCGTGTGATGCGCAAAAGTCGGGTCGTAAATCTTTGCGATAACATTTTATGCGAAACATTTCTTTTTCTGGTCCAGAGGGAGCTACAACAGCAGCAACCAGCCAACGAAGCAAGGACACCCACACCATGACTAAGGGGAATGGAGATGGAGGAGTTGGGGAGTTAAAGAGAGGTAAGAGGTGAGGGGTGAGGGGTCTTTGTGTGGGTGTTGAGGGTTGCTGTGGTTGCTGCCTTTAACATTGGCAATCGCACGGAAAATGGCGCGTACAGTGTGCTCGCTGTTTTTGGCCAAGCAAAAGAAACAACAACTTTGCCCCATGACTTGTGGGCAGGTGTGGGGTGGGTAAAACTGGGTGACTACTACTCATGTTGTTGTTGTTCTCTTTTTGGGGGGGACTGCTGTTGCCACGTTTTATTGTTTTTGTTGTATTGCCAAGCGGATAAACTGTTGTTGGTGGTGGTGGTTTAGAGGCTGGCTGCTCTGTTTGAAGAATTTATGGCTTTCAGAGATGTATCTATATGCCAAGAAGGAGGAGAGCAGAGGTCATAGTAAAATAAGCACATTTCTTCTCAACACAATAGAGCTGCCTTCGCATTGTAGATATTCGGTTCTAGTGTTATTCAAGTGCAACCTGCCACAGGCTGCAAGTTCCCAATGCCAAAGTGTTGACTGCCATCACAGGGACATTTCAATAATTCCCCCTTTTCTTTCATTTCTTTTGATTCTCTTTTCTATTTTTGGCAACAAAGGCAATGCCCCAATGAGAACTATGTATGTCGAGTGCATGGCACAACAAACAATTGACAAACAACAATGACACAAGGACAACCTGCAGCAACAACTCTAAAGCGATTCGCTGAATTAGAGAGGAGCAATTGATTCAGACTCACGAATGTGAATATAAGCAAAAGATTTTAATCATTGAGAACTTAAAGACCAAAAATAAATAAGAAAAAACTGATAGAAAAAAATATATATTTTTAGTTATCACAATATAGTTTCAACTTAAAATTTATTTCGACTTGATAACATTACAATATGTAGTAAGTAATTTACTTAAATAATTAGAGTATAGTCTAATTACAAAACTTTTTCTATTAATATTAATACAAAATAATCACATAACAATTTTAAATTTGTTGCTTTTGTGAAGAAAACTAAAAAATTCCGTAACACAATAAACTAGATAAGATTCATAAAGATTAATTTATAAGCAATTTTCAATTTTATTTATTCTTATTTGCTTGTAATCTTAAATTTAAGTTTAGGAAGGAATAGAAGGAATTATATCATAATAAAGATATCATATTAGCCCCCTATTAATGTTTTAGGTTGGTGAACCGGTTAATAGGGGATTCAGTTACAAATCTTTGTAATATATCAAATTTTTTACTGATTCTATAACAAAACATCGGATGCATTTGTAACTAAAGTTGATTTAAATGAAATACATTTATAAATAATAAAAATGCATTAACTTTCTTAAAAAGAGTATTATTTTTATTAAAATAAAAGAATATGATCTCTGTAAAGGATTTAACTATCATCCCTAAATGGAACTATTTTTATGATGTCTCCTTTTTGTGTAATTCTATGCTCCTCGACAATCCATTTTTTCTATGTCTGCTGACAAAAGGATATGCAACTTCAAAGCGAATGCAACATGACCGGCAGGACGAGAATGAGAACAACAATTTGGACGATGATGTGACAGTTTTTCAACGCAATTTTCATAATTTTCCAGGCATTGTTGTGGCATCGTCGCATCATAGAAAAGGGAAAACTCACTGCTTGTTCTCGTTGTTGTTGTTGTTGTTTGTTGATGTTGCTTAAGTGCCTAAAATCAGCGCTTGTTGTTGCCAAACATGAAAACCATTTCAACAACCTTTTTCCCTCTCCGCCCTCGTTTTTTTTTCTGGATATGTCAGGTGTAGAGGTTTTCTTTTTGTGCGTTCTTGTATAAAAAGGGAATCTCGAGTTGCTGCAGAAAGAGGATTTCAAGTGAATTTATCATAATTGAAGGCAAGGCACGCTAAAGATGAAAATTTATGACAAAAGCCAGACAAATTGTGGGATGATTCCCATTATCCTGAAATGGCCATAATTTTAATTAGAAGCCGCAACGGCCACGCGCAACTTTCTCACAGCCAAAGAAATACTATATTTGGAATTGAATCGGATAAACTGAGCCAATTAAATAGCCATCAGCTTGGCCAAGTTTCACAGTTTTCCCAGCGTTCGACGCCTGCTCGATCATAAAAATTGCAATAAAATTATGCGCCTAATTTTTGCATAACAACATTTCAGGCCACGTTCCCAGACACAGCACCACAAAACTGTCACAACAAATCAAAACATTGTGGGGCGGCTGACGATGGTGTTGGCGATGCACTAACCCTTAACGATGCACAAATTGCTGGCAACAGCGACAGCAGCAGCAACAGCAGCAGCAGCAACACTGCACGCGTAATAAAATACGAAAATCGATTCGATGCGGCTGGTAATGGAAAGCGGGTAGGATGGTCTCTTTCTCCCAGGACCTCATACAAGCTTCTTTCTTTGCTAATTAGCTTGTCTGGCGATTGCTGCTGCCGCTGCTGTGCGTTGTGTTGCTGGCGTGTAATTGCTGCGGTTTGTTCAAATAATTGCGCATGCAAATTTCTATTATACACGCCGTGTATATGTGTGTATGTATATACACACACTCACATTCTTGTAGATTGTTGTATATTCTATGCATGTTCTATCTTCGATCTGATGATGAAGCTTCTATAATTATTTAGCTGCCGACAACGACGACGACGGCGACGTTGAGGATGGCACTTTGAATTTGATGTAATTTGGAATTGATGCATTTTGATATACCATCCGTCCGCCCTGGCTGCTTCCATCTGAGACAAACGTGCGATACATGACATATCTTGTATCTCAGCATTGACAATCTTATCTCAATTGTGACCAGGCAATCCCAGCTGGCAATCACCACCACCCCCAATATTGCAACTTGTATTGCACACACGTCACTGTTGCCTTTTTGGGTTTTCGTATTTGAACGAGCGACAGCTTTTGGTAATTTAATAGAACGATGCGATCGACGATATGGGAATATAAGTGCGGGAAAGGGATTGCTGTTGCTGATGTTGCTTATGTTGCTGCTGTGCTGCTGTTGCTGGATTTGTTGGCATTAAATGGCACTTTTGGGGTTGCAAGCGGTGGTTGCTTGCTGCGGTGACTGGTATCATTGTTGTGTGGGTGGATTGCTGTCTCTAATCTGGTGCCGAAAATCACTGCCAACCCAACCACTTTCTGTGGCATTTGTGGCTGAACAATTGTTGCAAATTTAAGCACAATTATTATGAAAATACGAAATGTTGTTGCTTCTGCTCGGCTTTTTATCATTGTGCACAGTTGAAATGAAGTCAAGCGGCAATTTTCATTAAAATGTTGCCATTGTTTTTGTTGACTGCGAATGAGCAATAATAAAAGCCACAGCGACGGCTTAAAACAAACAGCAATTCAATCAAAACCAAAAACAACAACAGTAACACCAGCATCAAACAGTGCTTCAATGACAACTCTGGCTGATTGCTGGTGGCCCGCAGCAATTTTACCTTACCAGGTGAAAAGTTAATCTGCATGCGCTGCACGCTTTGTCGAGCAAAGCTCGAAAAGAAAGCTACTAACAAAAAATAGATGGAAAAAAATCAGCAAAATTGATAAATGTCAATTGAGGAGGAGTTTGGTGGGATGGGGGAAACGTCAATACACACAAATGCAATTATCATGGAAAACAAAAGCGACAGCTTTCGTTGTTGATAACAAACAAAATGGCGACGTCAAAGGATGCGCCACAATTGAAATTGAAATCAAATACTAAAAGGATTGCAGCAGCAGCAGCAGCACCAGCACAAGCACCAGCTACGCCAACAACAATAACAACAGCTACAACAAATGCCAATGTATTTGGATGATGAGCTGGCTGAGATGACCGGCAAAATAACCAGCAACGGTTGTCGCAGCAGCCAAGCAATTGCTTTTACACTGCTTGACATGCACTGCTTGCTTGCACAGCGAACACAGCGAATACAGCGTTAGCTTGCCTGCAAATGCGTGCGCTGAAACGAGACAGCCATAGGTGTTGGGCATGTGCTCTCTGTTTTAAACTCGCCATTTTTGATTTGGGCGGCGTTTGCTAAACGCGCTCTCATTGGCCACGGGCATGCGCAATGTGCCGAACATTGTGATGTTGCAGATGTTCGTTGTTGTCGACTGTAAGAAATTTAAAAATGGTACATTTAGCAACAGCAACGGCAACAGCAGCAGCAGCCAGAAAACTTTGTCTTGGCTCTTGCTCGTTTCGCTTTTATTGTTTGCTGCAGTTTTCTGCTATTATTTTGGTCACACAGCTGTCACACACACACTCATAAGCACGCGTAGCCAGAGAGGGAAAGAGCGAATAAGAGAGAGAACGAGATGGTGGCTTGCATAATTTTCTATGCAAAGTTCAGTGAACGTCAAAAATATTTGCATTAGGCTGCTGTATGTGTGCGTGTGTGTTCATGAGTGTGTTTTTGTATGCGTGTGTGTGTGTGTCGTCTTTTGTCTCCATTAGCTGCCCTAAAGCAGCACACACATACACACGTAAATAAAATTCACACTCTGTGTTTGTCGCACTTTTTGCTATTTGCATCTGTGATAAGCGTTGCGTCTGCTTTATGCGGGCCAAACGTCGACAGCTGCAGCCTTTTAGGCGCACACACACTCTCACACATACACACACACACAGAGATTGTGTAAATTGTGTTATGTTTACTTTCTGATGTCCTTCCGCACAAAATGTTTGTATCAATTCATTTGCTGGCAATTTTCACAGCTTTTTTGCGCTCAGGCACAGCTTGTTAATTGCTTCATTGAAACAAGTTGACCAACTGCTGTCAAAAACTGGCTTATTAGGTGCCAAACGGCTTTTGGCCGACATCCATCAACGTGTCTGGACAAATGTTGGTTGCTATTTGTTGCTCTTGGGCCTCATTAAAAACGCAATTTAATTTAAATGACAGCGTCGAATGGTGCATTCTAGTTTTTCAGTCGAGTAAAAGCAATTTATCGAACTAAACTAGTCCACAAAACTAGTCATTAAAACTAATCACAGCTAAAAGGCACTTAAACAGCGCGCCCAGATACAAATCGAACCAAATTAGAACGTCGGCCAACTGTGGACTACTTAAAATGAACTCATTAACAGGTATAAATGAGTCCAGATGAAACTCCACTCCTCTGGCAATCTTTAGCCAAATCAAAACAGTTAAAGAAAGTGCTCCAAGCTGGTGAAATTAGGCAATGGTCTCGTCAGGAGCGGCAGCGTCATAAAAATCAAAGTCAATAGCCGACCGTCAGTCCGGCGGCTGCTGTGACTGTTGACTGTTGACTGTGTGACTCTAGCTAAGCGAATTCCCAGGAAAACGCATTAAATGGCCAAGTGACAAATGAAGTAACTCAAATCATGACCAAAGCGGAGCACACGCATCCAAAATCACATCAAAATCAAATCATTTGTATGCGCAGCGCGACGACTATCATAAAAGCAGACAACTGCAGAGCTCGTAAACGTTCAAATGCCCGATTCCAGCCAAGGAGTATACCAAAATACCAACTGACTAACTGACTGACTGAGTGAGTGACCATTAAAGTCGAGAAGCAATGAAAACAAACGCGTGCTTGGCCCCAGCCCAATCAGATCCAAAGATATCTGTAGATATCTGCAGTTAGGCATTTCCATTAGTAAACCAAACCGAATTTGTCTACTTCGTAACTGGAAACGCAAACACATCAAAACAGATACAGCAGATCCCAGATTCCAGATCCCAAGATGAGTGTATCATTCTAGTGGCTAGAGAACGCCTACAAAGAAATAAACAGTCAAGGACAGCGCCAAAACGGTAGTAATATACTCCTATATCCGACTGCATATCTGTGTGTAGTTGCCGCATGTGGCAGGTAAATCTCAGTTGAATCTACAGCTCGTCTCTATCTCCCTTATATCTAGCACTCTCTCTTTGTGTGACACAATATGACATCAAATTACTACGTCCCTGTTTTAGTTCCCGTTCTTGTTCCCATTCCCTTTCTGTTTGCCATTCCCTTCCCTTTTCCCGATGGCATTGCAGCACGCCCCGTCGCACACGATCGCCTATCTGATCATCGCAAAACTACAAAAAAAAAGAAAAACATTTCAAGAGCATTTGTTGTTGTTGTTGTCGCTCAGGCATACTCTCTAGCTCTGTCCCTGTCACTGTCCCTACCCCTTAGCATTACTTTGGGATCTGAATCTCTCCTTTCGCACTCAGAAATGCGTAAGCGCTTATCGCTTATCGTCTATCGCTCGTTTATCGCTCGCGTCTCATCTCTCGGCGGCTTTCAACAGCAGCTCGACCATCAGTTGAGATTTCTGTTGTTGTTTTTTTTTTCCAGTAATTTGCAAGAGATTCGCATTATTGTATGTATGAATGCTTTTATCTGCTTTTGCTCCGCTTGTCGCTAAATTTTTTGAAGATTGCGTCTCATCTTGTTAATGTTGTTCTTGTTCTTGTTGTTGTTGCGTAGGTGTTGAGCGGATTGTCGCTGAGACTTATGGCCAGAGTGCTTAATGGTTTAGCTGAAGTCGTAGTCGTTGCTGATTCAATGCAACTCAGGATAGGGGTAGGGGCAGGAACAAGGGCAAAGGTACACAGAGAAAAAAAAACTATGTTTTTCGGTTTAAAATTAATCTAAACTGCCTTAACAGTTCGGTGATTTCGCTTTTGTATATCGTTTCTAGCAAAAAATTTGGTTTTCCAGGGCTCCAATAAAAATGTTGAGCTTTAACAAAATATTTTAGGCCTATTTGACCATTTGACCCGATTTGACAATTTTATTCCTAATACATACTTAAGAAATTCAAGCTACAAACAAGAATTTAAAACTTGAATTTTAGAATGATTTTTTTTCTGTGTAGTTTCCTTTGTTCCCTCCTTTAGCTTGGCAAGGAAATCGTAAAATTATCCTGGCAGACACGTCGTTATTTAGTCGCCGCGTGGCCAGAAGGGAGCCGCACTCATGTTAACCTTGACGTATTCAGTTTTGGTTTCATTTTGAACCACCGGCGACTGGCAAACAATGCGCAGTCCAACAATAAGTTTGCTCAGGTGCTTAGCCAAGCTTTCAGCGTAGCAAGCTCAGGAGGAGCAGGAGTAGGAACGGAAGTAGCCACAGCCCGACTCAGGTTTGCCCGTCTGCCACATACGTGCACACATATGAATGTGTATATGTCTGTGTGCTTGCCTCACGTAGTTCGTTTCATTCAGCAGCCGGAAAAGCGGAAAAGTCGCATGCATATGTGGACGAGGACGAGTATAGCAGGCTGTCCGCTATTTGCCAAGCGTATTGTGTAGCAGCAAAAGGAAAGGGCTGACTAACGGGACAGACAAACGGCAACGCCTCATGAATTGGCAAACTTCGCGCAGACTGTGTGCAAACAATGGACGTTGTTCTACCACTAGACTTAAATAAAACGCAGCCAGGGCCGTTTACATAAGGTTACCACAATTGACGCTGTTCTACAGTTTAAATTATTTTGATTTCATTTACACTGAATTTACTAAATTTATCAATAGTATTGAATGTTTTGGATAAGGCGATAATATAAAGCCAAGAAAAAACATCCTCCAGAAAATTTCTGATATCAAATTTGACCGGCGAAAAGAGTTCAATTTAATACTTTAAATATGCTGAAACACATATACATAGTAAAGAAGTTTGACTTTTCGCACATTTCCCAAAAAGCTTCAAGCCCTTATACCAAAAGATAACTTTTTAGCTGTGCCGAGTACGAAACCACTTTTTAATTGCATTGTTAGCACAATATGTTCCGATCAGTATATAATCTGATCAATTTATTTAATTTATTTTTTAATTAATATATTAGTTGTACTTAAGTAAAAAATTGTTTAAGAAATGGTGAAGATTTTTAGACAAATAATCCGTTAGAAGAGTGTCTCTATATTTAAGATGAATAGTCTAGGGTTCGTTAGAATACTCTACCTCTTTGGAGAAACCCCAATACTTTTACCATAAACCCAGCCCAAGTATGGTAACAGGACATCTCGTATGCTGCAATGCATCCATGAGTCTGTCCTTAAGTCTGTCTCTATTCATCCCTCTATCCTCAGTCTGTCTCATTGTTCTCTGCGTCATGCTTTGCATACGTGACCGGGCATTTGTTTGGCTGCTAATGCGGCAACTTCTAATGTTGTTACCATTCGAAATGGAAAGCTTTGCGGGCGGGAAGTGAAAGTTTCAGGCATTGTTGGAGGAGTTGTAGGCTCAAAGGGTCTAGCCCGTTAAAATGTCTGGATCGCTTGTTTCGGCTGCCATTTTCAACTTAATTTGCGCTAAAATACTTAATACGAAAACAGATTTGCGCTGCCAAACAACAAATCACTTTCGCCATGTCGCACATGGACAGAGTCCGAGTACTGGCCAGAACATGTATGTGCATGCATGTGCATGTGCATGTGACCGAGGAGAACGAGGCTCGGACATTTGCATAATTGACCCATGCAGGATTCGCGCACCAACTGATTTCATTTACGAGGCGGACTCCCCATCTCACTCTCCTCCTAACTCCTCCACCTGGGCCACTCGGTTGCCTTGTCAGTGTGCGGGCAACGTATGCTCTATGCTCGAGCTTTTGCACATTTAGGCAATTTACATTTATAGCCTGGCGCATGAGGTGCTTACGAGCTGCACACAGGATGTGCCGCCAGGCTCTACCATGCCTAGTTCCCTACCCTTCGCCTTCTAGTCCTGCGCCATCCTGTCCTGCCACTCGGCGGCCATCGCATGAAATTTACACCCATTGCGGTTTGGGGTCCCAGTCAATTTGAATTGGTTCTTGTTGCAGGTTCGCGTTGTTATTGTTATTGTTGCTGTTGTTGCAATGGCTGCCAGCCAGTTTATTATGAAATTAGAACGTAGCCAGCTGAAGGGGGAAAGCAAAGCAAAAGGGGAGCTGCAATGCAGTCGTAAAACTGGCACATGACATATGAACTGCTCTGATGCTCCTGCTTCTTGTTGTTGTTGCTGTTGTAGTTATTAAATTATATAGATACATACGCCCAAACAAAATCAACAGCAACGTTAAGCAAAATGTTTACTGATTATTGCCAAGGGAGATGCACGTGACTATTGATAGTTTCTAACGGGCTATTGGCGATTGGTTAGGAAGGACAATGAAAATAGAATACATTTTGTGGGTTTAGTTAGGATATACTAGAAATATGGTTTCCATATAAGAATGTCGACAACTTTTTCTTACTAGTTACCTTTTTTGTCGACAATTTTTCTATCCAGATAAAATTTAAAACTTTTCTGGACTGTAAGGTTAAATACTGCTTCCTCTTGTTCATCAAATTTTTGTTTTTTCAGGACTCGTATGAGATAAAATGCAACATATTAAATTACTGGAATGGGAAGACTTCTGTGTTGTCTGATTCTTAAAGCTTAAGTCAAATTATGTACAACGTAATACCAAACCTTTCTAGGGAAAATAAGTTCCCTTCTTTCAGTTCTATTTTTAGATAACAATTAATAATAGTTGGTTATTTAGAGCAAATATGAGACATGTCTTATGAGTATTATGAATTTAATTAATTATCGCCACATCTAGAAAGTATTCATCACTTGAAAAGTGAAATACTGCTAACAAGCTTATGCCTATCAGAGTAATAAATCTATATAAGCTAGTGCTTGTTTAAATTTGATATATTCTTGCTACTACAAGTAATTATCATTAACATGTGCTATCTAGTCTAACTGTGATAATGGTCGAGCTATATTAACCATGCTATCAACAACATTCCAACATATCTTAGGTAAGCTCTTTAGAAATATCTTCAAGTTATTATATTCTTGAAAATCCATTCATGCCAATGTGGATCGCCATAGAACGTGGCATGCATATTTATGGCCTCAATAATTTGTGGAGCTCTTTGTGAGGGTATAAAGAGATTTGCAATTACGAGTGGCAATTTAAATAGCATTTTATTTGTTGATTTTATTTATAATCTGCCGCGTTGTTTTTATGATTATATTTGAGTAGCATATGTATCCAAATACAGATACAAATACAAATACAAATACAGATACACACATGCACAAGCAGCGACAGTTTTGGAGCTAAATCAGAATTTATGCTTTGTTTAAATGCTGTAAAAATGTCGCTGATTTCTATCGCATTGCTATGATTATAACAATTACAACAACAACCATCAACAACAATAATAATAACTGTCTATATGTCGCGTACATTCGAGTGTAGCGCACATTTATGATATAGTCAAGAGATACACACACACAATCGCATAGATACATTTATAGAGCGAACGCGTATTTAAACCAATTTTATGGCGCATTTAATTGTTGCTGCTTATGAGCTACAGCAACAACAACAGCAACGGCGCTCAACAAATTAAAAATGGTAACAAAAGGTTAACATAAATTGTTAAAACTAAATTATACATATAAACAAAACATTTTTATGCGATTAAAATCAAAATTACACGCAACGTGCGTCGGCTTCAGTTATTGTTGGAATTGCTGTATCTGGCTAACAAGTGGAGGGTGCCCCGGGGGTAGGGTAGAGGGTAGATGTTGGGGGTAAAGTACACACGCTGCGCTGCACACGTTTTACTCTACTCATACTATTGGGGGCTGTCCATGTCTGGCCTTGTCTCTGCTTTTCTCTGCTCTGTTCTCTGTTCTGCTTCGCTCTGGCGACTCCGCCGTGGACAATGACGCGAACACAGCCGGAAAAGCTGCGCACGTGCTGGAAAAATATGCATTAGAAATACTTTTCCATTATGTATGTACATGTGTGTGTGTGCGTGTGTGGGTGCTGGACCTGTACAGGTCGAGCTATTTATACGGTTAATGATTTCTGCGTAAACTGCGAGCAAATCAAAAGAAAGTCAAAGAAAAAAACGCAAAACATGCTAAAGAACCGTTAAGTTGAACAATTGAGATCGGAATTAATCCTGTTACTAACTTCATTGTTACGCTAACTAAAATGCTGAATTGCAAACGAGTTTCCTCATATTAAATTCAAATTAAATTAATTAGATTTTGATATGTTTTTCAGATATTTCCAGTTTTATAAGCTTTTATTAATTTAAAATTAATTAATTCAATTTAAAATGCTTTTAATCTAGATTTACTCAGCAAGTACGTTCGGATAGCAAAGAAGCTAGAATTCTTAACAGATCTGATAAATGTGTAAAGCCTGTTTAATGTCAGTTTAAGCATTTAATAAAGTCAACTTCAATTATGCAATTTATTATTTTGAAATGAAACAAAGCAGATGATTTAACTGATTGTTCAAGTTTATATGTAATTGTGAAATATTGTTATATTAGGAACTATTCATTATAAGCTCTTACTAAATTAATATTAATTAATTCTGTTTAAAAGGCTTCTAATCTGGATTTACTCAGCAAGTACGAAACAAAAGAAAGAAGCTAGGAGTATCTCCTAGAACTCCTAACAGACCAGATAATATGTATACTTAAGTCAACTCAAACCTTTATAAACCTAACTTTAATAATTCCATTTTGATATGAAACAAAGCTGATTATCTGACTCATTGTTCAATTTCTAAATATAAGCGTGAAATTCTATTATGTTAGAAGCTATTGAAAACTGAAATTAATTATATTTACTAAAAGTTATTTTGATAGAGATGACGTAAATTATGATTTATTTCCTTAGACATAGTCACCCTGAGTTAAGAATCTAATCTTATCGATTGGCCAAATATTCTGATTAGGCACTGCAGTAGTAATTGTTGCTGTAATCTCGGATGGAAAATGTATAGCTTATCTTATTGACGTCGTGGGTATTTTTTTGATTAGTTAGTTCCGTTTCGACGGCCATTTGCATGGGAATTGTCTTTAATTTGGGATACTTTTAATACAGCTCCCATGATTATGATTACGGATATGTGCTTGATGTTGATCCGAATGCGAGTTTCTTTGCCAATATTCATAATTATCTCGAAATATGTATCTTTTATAATCGGCAGGGCTATCTGTGAGCATATGACAAGCTTTTGACTTCTGTTTTGGGCAACCAGCACAGGATTTTGGTTGGTTATAGCCATAAAGTAAATCCAGTTCTTTAGATTTGTATCTCAGCTCCATGAACTTATGAAACGAGACTGCGTTGGCTTATTATATGTTGGCGGGGTTGGCTCTGGGAAACTTGGTCCAGCTGTGGCAAAAGTCACAAACTCTGCAACATCCTTAAGGCACTTGCAAAAGTCTCTGCGCTACTTTTGCGCTCAATTTCAGGTGCAAGCAACAACAGCAAACAAAAACAAGAACAACAATCAAAGCATTTAACCCTTTTGCCAGAAAAGTTTCGAGTACAAAAAAGAAACTCTTTTATTTTTTTTAAAGCGAAAATCAATGCGGGAACCCCAAAAAGCAGCTCACGTAGCATCGCTTCCTATATACAAATGTACATATTTTCCTATCTGTCTCTGTGTATGTTTGTGTTACTGTTGTTGTTTCTGTTGCTGGTAGCTGTTGTTGGTTGCTGTTGCTGTTTATGCGCAGCAGCTGTACAGAGGCAACATAAGCAGCTCCAGCGGCAGCAACTCCAATTCGAACTCAAAAGTTGAAGACGGCAGCCAACTTGCCAAGTTGTTCAACCACAAAAATATGAGCTTGATATTAATAATTTGTATCTAGATATAGTTTCTGTGTCTGCCAAAGATGCTGCGACGGCTGCTTCCTGAGAAAAAAAAGAAAACAGAGTGTATAGTGTATAAAGTGTATAGTTTGGGATGTGGAGGCCAAACGTGTTATATCTTATTTGCTTATGTGCTATTTTACATACACGAGTATGTAAATATGTACAGACCTATGAATAAACATAGGCATAATTTTGTATTTAGCTTAATTTCCAGCTGCTAATTTATGCAAATTTAGTTTTATGTGCACACACTTACACAACCACACACAAACACACAGAGAGAGAGCGAGAGAGACTCACATACATGCATAACTCAAAATCGGCAGACAAATCTGCACACATGTTAAAGCCCATAAATAAACCACATAATCACAAACGGAACGATCGATGATTGTTGTCACTGTTTGACAGCCAGGCAATGGCAATGGTAAAAGGCAAAAGCAGAGGCTGAAACATGGGCAGAGGCTGAAGTAGAGGCATAGACGCCTCGAGAGAGCGACAGACAAGCAAAGCCAAAGCAAAGCAAAGCCAAAGCCAAAGCCGAAGCCTCACCTGGCGCATGAGCGAGTCGACGTTTCAAGCACCGTGCCAAGTGCAGAAGAGCGCAGAGAGGCGTGCCAAAGAGAGATTATTGAACGATGCACTCGAGCATGACGAGCAGCAGCAGACCAAAAGCAGCAGCAGCGTCAAGCGTTAGCCCTACAAACAAACATGCAATTGCAACAACAATAACAATAACAACAACATCAACTACAACAACAACAATCGGAACAGCAAAGCGAAACGAAACGAAACGAAAACCGGTTTACCTGCCTGCTGCATAACAAACAAAAAACACGCCCAGCATGCAAGTCAAAGAGTGACAAGCATATTGTGTGAGCAGTCGTTGCGTCTCGTTTCAACGCATTGTCTGGCCGACTGCAATCGCGACCATCTTGTATGTGCCAAATGCCAAAGCCCAGCCCTCGTCAGACAAGTTTCACTAACACACACTCACACACATACACACACTATCAACGCATATCTCTGTGCTTGCTTTCCTGTTTTGCGCTCGTGGTTCAGTTGGTCTGCGGCCGTTGAAGTGTTTACTCGTGCCTCGTTCGTCGTCCGTTCGCTCGTTCGTTCGTTTCGTTTTCTCGTGTTCTCACTACGTATACGTTACGTCGCGTTATTGCGTGCGTGTATTCCACTGTAATAACAACAACAACAAGCACACACAATCGACATCGACAATTCCTCATCAACAACAATAAACAGCGGCAATCGACAACAAGCCAAAGTACAAAAAACGCGTCGGCAAAAGCGCGAATAAAAAACCCAATAAAAAGTTTAACCCATATCCAGTGCAGAGGCTAAACAAAACAAACAAAAAAACAACAACAGCATAAACAAATCAAATGTGTGCAAAATGTAAGATAATTTTTGAAAATATATAAGCATACTTATATAAAAAGTGTTAAAAATGAAGCAAAATGTGCAATTGATGTGATTTCTACACCGTATAAATACAAAGTTTTATCAGCCTCAACATCATAATCAGATAGTTATACATATGTATAATAATTAAATAAAATATAGTACGTACGTGTATAAAACCTGACTTACTCACGCCAAGAGGGCTGCGTCATTGTCAAAAATATTTGACAGTCTGCTTATCACTTTATTGCTATCAATTCTTAAAATTTAATGAAAAGTGTTTTCCCCAACAACAACAATAACGAGAACAGTTATCGCTGCCTCTGATAAATTGATTGAGTTTTTGGGACCCAACAAAAATGCACACAGCCAAACCTTAAACAACCGAAATCAAAGACTGAAACAGTGCGCAGTGTTCATTGACGATAGTTATGTTGCCTTATCATTTGCTCGGTTATTTGTAGCGCAATTGTCAATTGTGTGATAGGCATCTGTGACCCAACAACCCAACAACACCAACACCTACAGCAACCACAACCACAACAACAAATATTAATATTGACAACAAACCTGGACAGGTCTTGAGACAACAACAAGAACAACAACAGCGAAAGTTGTTGTCTTTATATTATTAATAATTTTGGGTTGAAGCCAAAACAAACAACACTCGCAAAGTAGTCACAAACGCATGGAAAAATTTATTGATAAAAATCTGGCAAGAACTGAACATACATACATAGATACAACCAAAAGATACTACATATATAAACATAGCAAGCTTGATAAGAATTTTTCAACATTTTTGTTGCCCAGCTACCTGTCTAAACAAAAGATAGAACACACTGATAAGTGAGTTGCCTTGTCTGTCTATCTTGTCTGAATGATGCGACTTACTCTTTCTTCTCTGCCTCTAATTGGGCCTAGTCGAGCGTAGGCTATTACCGCGTATTTGCCGCTAATTGCTAGCCAGGTGTAGTTGACAACACACACACACACACCTTTCCACTTACCAATCGCATTAAGCAACAACAGTTGCCGTCGGTGCTAACGCCCACACAACAAGTTGTAGCCTCTCAGGACCCTATTGTAGCGCCAGAACCTAGCACAAAAGACATTTGAAATTGAACATCCACAGGCAGTCTTCAGCTAGGTATGCAGCTCAACTATTGTTGACATATCTTCCTAGCTACAATTTTGTGAGAGTTTACAGCAGCTAACTAAACGGACTTCTAATCAGTTTTATATATGCATATATGAAATATCGGATATTAATTATATAGTATGTCTACTTAACATGGTTATCTCTCTGAGATTATTCTTCTGTTTATCTTGCATTATCTGTGGAAGCTAACTAAAAGGACTCCCACTTAGACTTCTATATGCATATGTATATAAAAAATCAGGTTTTAAAATCTAAAAAAATGACTTTTTAACAGGTTTATCTTCTATCATCTCTCTTCTTTTTATCATGCATTATCTGTGACCAGCATACTTTCCTACAGAATTGACATCGGATTCGACAGACAATTGATTTGACATTGTTTTGGTTTATTAGTCGAGTTGCAGTGTAAACAACAAAGATTGGCGAACAATACCCAAAAAATTGCCAGTTGCCCTCAGACTGGGACATGTTTATTAGATCCCCTGGGAGGACGGCTGGCTTCTTGTTCTTTGTCATCAATCAAAAGACTCTGAAATGCATTCCCATTTCCCACACTCGAGTAACACAAATGTGTACACAATATGTATATGAGAATGTTTGTTTACTCGTAGTCTAAAGTCTCTGGTCATAAAATTCTAATCGGGAATATTTTGAACCTGTACTATATTATTGTGGCTACCGCGCAATCGTAAATCAACTGGTCATAACCGAGTGCCAACTGTACGCGTGTTATAAAAAGAAATTAGAAACCAAATATAATTTTGTTTTTAGTTTTTGTTTGTTTTCTTTCTTTTTTTTCTTCTAATTTTTTTGGTTGAGGCTGATAAGCAAAGGTGTGAAGCTGATAAGGAAGGCAGGAGCTACTGTTGAAAACATATCAATTGCATATAGAGCTAGTAGAGACAATTGAAGTGAAGTTTCAAAGTCGTTACTAAATCGAAGAAATTATTTACAGCTCGGCCAGTGTTGCAAGACGCGTGCAAAAACATGTGTTGGTAAAGCGTTGCGTGCTTAATAAATCGCAACTGTTCAACACACACTCCCAACAAGCGAGAGAGAAAGTTAGAGAATAATAGAAGAAGAAGTGGAGAAGGAGAAGGAGGAGAAGAAGACGAGACCAGAGATATAGATTCTCTGTAGAATTTTGCTCGCCCACGTCTTACCCAAAAAACATTCAAAATTATACTCGAAATGGATATGACCTCAACAGCGGAGGCTGCCGCTCGCAGCTGGTACGACAGTCCGCGCTTAGGCGGTGGCGGTGGTGGCGGCGGATCACCGCAAACAAATGGTCTAGGCAGCACCGGCAGTAGCCTTGCCCACAGCCATCACAGCCTGTCCAGTGGCGCCTCATCGGCGGGCAGCAGCGTTGGTGCCACCCTTGGGGGCGGTGCAGGCGGTGCTGGCGCCGGCCTTGGTCTGGATACCAGCGATATGAGCGCCTTCTATGCGCTGGAAAGCAATGGACATCATCGACGCTACTATCCCAGCTATCATCAGCACAGTAAGTAACAGTTACGGTTAAGCCAACTACACACAAAAAAATATGTTAGAAATTTCCGGCATAAAATTTATCAAAATTTATAAAGAAATAATTGAATACTTAAATACTTGAATAGCTTTGTTATCGGGATCTATCTGATAAATATCTCAGAATTATCTATTGATATTTGATTCGCATATAGTTTTCTCTTGACTACACTTCAAAAACTCAAGCCATAGACAAGAATTGTAAACTTGATATTTAGAATGATGTTTTTTTCTGTGTACCTACCTTTTACCCCAATGAATCAAACTGAATTGAGGTTTATGTTTTATGTATTGTTTAAGTAATTTTAGTGGCGCGCCGAGGCTATATTTGTCCTAATGTCATTTCTAATGCGTTTTTAATGAATGCGTTGGGGGTTCGGGGTGTTTGGCTAGTCACCATCGTATGTAGAGGGGTTGGAGTTGCTGCCCCATTGTCTGTGTAGCCCACAAATCGATTGCTTCGCGCCTTTTTTTTATGTTACACGTTTCCTGTTGGCTGTTGCCAGCGGGGGGCGGCCCAAAGGTCCAGGGAAGGGGCGTAAACAGTTAGCAATTGAGCTGAAAATGACAATAGGGCTTTCCCATTTACATCCCTTATTAAACTATGAAAATATATATGCGCATATAAGCCAAGTACTCTATTACTGTTACCAACTGAGATTTTCCGAACAAATTTTAGCTGTAACTGTAAACAGCTCACTTACAACTTGGCTCACTTACATTTTCCCAGCTTGAAGTTAAAGTTGCAGCTCCATGTTTTCTAATTGCGCGCAATTTGTTGCCACAAATACTTAAAAAAAAAAGACAGAAACAAAATAGAGGCAAATTATCTATGCTCATTAGTGTTGTGGCAGCAGCAACAACAACAACAGCAAGAATTTCTAAATTCACACGCCTACAAAAAAATTGCTATGAAAATGTGGCCACAATTTTTTGGGCCAAATCTGTTGAAGAAGAAAGAAATGAGACATAAAGAAGTCAGCCCAAATTTTCGAGTTCCGCTAAGTTAATTTTCAATTTGAAAAAGTGGGTGCCACTGTAACTGTTGTTGCTGCTGTCAGTTTTGACAGTTGACTCCCCGAAAATCCATTTTCACTTGGCACTTAGCATTGCATTGCCATTGTTATTGTTATTGTTGCTGTTGTTGAGCGCAGCTTTTGCTTGCATTTTGACAGTTCCACGTAAAACGCAACCGACAGGCAGCCAGTGAGACAGAGAGACAAAGAGACATAGGGACTGAGAGACAGAAAGACAGACGTGACATGCATCGATGCGGCTGCTGCTGTTGGATTTATTTCCTGCTCTTTAAGTGTGCGAAAATTTTAATTTAAAATTTGATTTGAGCCGTGGAATGTGAATCAAGCCCTGGCAGGGAGTAGGCAGCAGTTAGATGACAGGGGGAGGGGAGTCAGAAGCCAAGGGGGTAAGCTAAGCGGGTGCAAGTGGTTGCAAGTGATCAATCAGCTTTTTGGAAGCAATACGATTCCGACTCCAACTCCAACTCCGCATGCCTTTTTGCATTTATGTTTAATTCATGTTATTCATATGCCGACTTTATTGATGCTTGATTTGATTTCATGGATCTCCGATCCCAAGTCTGATCCGTGCTGCTGTAATTCATTCATGCACTCAAAACGGGCATTCAAATCGCACAGCTTTGTTTGCCACAGTTTGACAGACAGTTTGTCGGCTGCTCAACTGAATTCAACTTGGAGCTTGAAGCTGAAGCTGAAGCTGGAATCTGAGCTTAAGATACTTGGGAGCACCTGTGGCGAGCGTTGATTTTAAAATTCATTAGTCTGCATGTGTCACATTTGGGATGAGTCCGTTGCCAGAGTTGTCAAAAACTGAAATTTACAGTAACTCAATTTAGTTGTCATTATGATCACTTTAAGTTGAAGTTGTTGTGTTTAACATTTGGGGTAGCCTAAATACCAGACCCACTGCTAAACAGGGGGCGTGTGTGGGGGCAGCATACTCATTTACATACACACACACACACACACATCCAAGCATTTGTAGCATATGTGAATGCAATTTAATGGATTTTGACGCGCTTACTTACACACAACACACACTCAACAAACACACACTCCACACACACAGAGAGATTTTTATGATACAAGCTATAAAAATGACTACAACAAAAAACCAACAGCCATGTGAAATTTAAATTTCAAAAGCAAACATGCCGCAAATTTGGCAATAACTTTATTTTTTTCTCTTTCGTATTTTTTTGTATTTTGTATTTTTATTTTGTTCGCCACATAACTTTGTTTGCTTATTTATTGTTGTTGCTCATTTCTTATTTCTTGGCTGCCTTTTCGATGAAAAGATATACATGTGTATATAGGTATATATGTATATATATAAATATATCTAAATACACAATCCACAATATGGGCCACAACAAACTTTTTGGCAAACTTGGCGAGTTTTACGCTCTTCCTATTTGTTCTCTGACAAAATATATATAGTATACAATAAACTTGACAGTGCGGATACTTTGGCTTGCTTATCGCTTGTAAACTATAATATCTCTCTACAGACTTCTAAGAAATATTTTATTTAAATCTGAAGCAATTTAATCTATTTTTTTCAAAGAAAGTTAAAAATTAAACTAAATTGATTAAATGCTTAAAGATACTTATCTTGATTTGCAGCCAAATTTATTTGAGTGCATGTAATATAACATTTATTTATATTCGTATACAAATTTGAATATTTTATTTATTATACAACTTATGTATATTTAAGAATATTTGAAGAACTTTAATACCTCTGTACAGACTTTTCTGTAAATTTCATGAAGAATGTTCAAAATTAATCTAAACTTATTAATTGTATTAATATAATTATCTTGATTTGATATTTATTTGTTAACTTTAACCTTTATAAAATTTACTTACTTACATATGTTTTACATCTTATTAAAATAGTAATTGAGCTTCGTTTTAAAAATATATATCTCTCGTTGAGCTGTATCTATTTTAAGCATTAAATGCACTTTTAATTAGACAAAATGTTCAGCAAATCCAATTCAAGCACAACAAACACGTATACATATCTATAAATCCGAAAGATCTAGAGGTTCGGATAGTGCTTATAGCTATTGCACTCTCACAGCCGTATACCACATCTTGATTAAGATAGGAATAGGATAGAAGATGCGAGCTAGTGAATAACCCGCCTAATTTTGACAATATTTTTGCGTATTGCAATGACAAATGAAAAGTTTCTGTGTATGTATATGGTCTCGAATATTTTTCCCACACACAACTCTTGACGCACTTAAAGCAAATGTCACGCACAGTGGCAAAGTCACAAAAGGGATATCAAATAAATGCGGGTCCATTCAGCAGGGATATCAAAGTCTATTTAGGCCCAAGCACTGCCAATGCAATTTGTGCAGCTTGTTGTTGAGCCTTTGGGGCAAGTGAAGTCCAGCCAAGCCAAGCCAAGCCCAGTTGAGTGAAGTGGAGTGGAGTAGAGTGGAGTGAAGTGGAATCAAGCGCTTCCTGGCTACCAGGTGTTGCACTCCACTCTCATAAATTTCGCGCTAGCACAAGTTGTGCGCGCATAAAACAGAAATTTCCAAGAAATTACAACACGGCCAACACAAAAGCACAAAAGCCATAGACATAGACAGGCTGAAGGCTTCAGGCTCAGGCTGAAACTCGGGACTCGGACCTGGACTTGGGTTTGGGCATGGGCTTGGGCTCAGTCACCAGTCGCAGACAGTCAGGCACGGCGAGCACAAGAAATGTGCGCCTCTGTGTGTGTGTAATAGTTGCTGTAATTTACTGACTGCAACTTGGCCTGGTCTGGGCATGGCCGGAATCTCGGCCGCAAATCTTAATCCCGGTGCGCAAGTTTTCAGCGAACTGTGCACTGGGAGCGTGGCGGCGGCCTATAAAAATGAGTTATGGTATTGCAATTGAACAGCTGGGCCACCGCTGCGTATGATTGATGTGACTTTAAATGCGAACGCTTTGCATGTGTATTGCTTGCGTGTGTGTTCGCGTGTGTGTGTGTGTGTGTGTGTGACACTTTTCAAAGGTATTGAGAACCTTGAGCTTGCTGATTGTGGCAGCCACTGTGGCAGTTGCAGTTGCAGTTGCCATTGCTGATGTTGCTGACGTTGCAGTTGCCATTGCCCTCTCAATTCACTTTGATTAAAATGTCTTGAAATCATGCCACATTAATTATGACCCAAATTCTTGGAAGCATTCTTTATATCGTATGATACAGCGGCAAACTGTTTGTTGTTGCTGTTGTGCCCCTGTTGCAGCTATTGTAGCTACTGCTGTTGCTGTTGCTGTTGCATATTGTTTATTGCATTCGACAGTGGCCGGTCATTCATATAGTTTTTCATATTTTCATATTGTTTTTGCCACCGCCCGCGTTGCTAGCTCCAGTTGCACATGTTGCTGCTGCCACAGTGGCTGCTGCTGGCGCGATGTTTTAATTAGTCGTTGCAACGGCAAACTGTCTTTGCTTAATTAAATGACATAATTATAAGAATGTGCCTGCCACTGGCCCCCAAAGCCGACTCTCACTCTGACTCTGACTCTGACTGTGACTCCGACTTCAACTCCGAGTACGATTCCAACTGCCTACGCTGAATGGAACATGCAACACGTGATGTTGCTGCTGTCGTTGACATTGCCGCGATGCTTCAATTAATTTGCACTGCAGCAACAGTCGCCGTTTGTCGCCTCACTGGCTGCTTGGTAAACTGGCTGCCTTGGCTACTTTGCATGCCACAGCCAAAGGTGCCGCCAATTCCAGTCACCAACTCCATTGTCCAGCTGCAGCAACAGCAACAACAACAGCAACAGATTCTGCTCCCAGCATTCCCATTGCCAACACGTTTCGCATTCTAATTTGACATTTCGCCATGCCCGTTGGGCCTCTTCGTCTGCCTAGTGTGAACAGCTGTCCTTCAATCACTATCACTGTCCCATGTTGCTGGTTACTAGTTGCTTGTTGCCCGTTGCCTGTTGCTAGTTGGCTATTGCTGGCATCAATCTCAGCAAGATGGCGGACGCGGCGTTTCTTTTAAAGCTTTGCCGACGCTTCTGACGAACTGGGCCGGAAGTCTTTGAGCTAGCTTGGATTTCTGTTGTCTGTGGTCGACATCCTTTTGCCCTGTTGCCTGTCATTTGTCAGACCAGATTCCAGGAACAGCAACAGGCCATACATATATTTTTTGTATTTTTACTTTTATTATTATTGTATGTGTGATGTGCATCATCAATAATATTGCTACTGTGCCTTGTTGTTTCTTGTCCGTTGTGTGTTGCTTTTATTATTAATTTGTAAAATCAAAATGCTGCTCGCCAGCGATTTATAAAGACAACAGGCGAACAAAGCTTACGCATGTTGCAGCAACAACACATACACACGCCAACAACACAAGTCATGCTCATGTTGTTGTTGTAGTTGTTGTGATTTGTCTAACACAGCAAGTGGTCAATATGCCGACACTGAACATACAAAGCGCAATGCGGCAGCATTCATTAATTTTATGCGCTGCCAGCAACATTCACCCGCCAACAGACGGCAGCAGCAACATGTTGCCAGGCCGTCTCCTCCACTGGCAGCAAGCAGCACGATTTGTGACTGCAATTACAATATTGAATATTAGCGCATTGTAGGCTGCTGCTGTTGCGATCGCTACTGCTGCCCCCGCTGTCAATGCAACAGCAACAGCAGCAGCAATTGTAACTGCAGCGACAGCGACAGCAACTGAAACAGCAACATTTGTGATAAACTGTTGCTAATACATTGGTGCTGGTTTTTGGCTTTGTCTGCGCTGCATTTGGCAGTGTCAAGTTTACAAATGACTTTGGCAGTTCGAGCTGCGACATGGCCTTAACTGATCTTGGCCCGATCGCCACAAACCAGGGACCGATTGCGAACTGAGGCCCCCGATGAGCATATTAATCAGGGAAGCAAAGTCATTGTACGCTTGGCAGCTAATAGCTAATGTCTAATGTCTAATGTTTAATGCCTAATGCCTAATGGTTAATGGTTAATAGTTAATGCTTAATGGGTTCCAAGAAGTGCCAAACTATCAAAATAGAACAATCTTACCAAGAACTCAAAGCAAAACACGCTTAACACGGCCAAGAGACCACCTGGTCAAACTGATTAGGTGTAATATCAAATTTAAACTCAACTAACAAATGACGCCCCCTCCGACTCATTAACATTCGATGAGCGGCGAAATTTTGTTGTATGAGAAACTCACGCTTCAACTGAAAAGCAAAACCAGTTTGCATATCTTTGAGCCAAGTCTGCTTAGCATAAATGTTTGCGGCTCTGCTTGGCTTGGTTTTTTGTCTAAAACAATGCTGCAATAAAAGCTAACAACAGCAACAGCAACAGCAAGAACCGCAACAATAATAATGCGTTGTTTCTTGTTCTTGGCAAAAATATGTCATACGAGTGTGTCGCAAGAGACGCCGCCAAAAATTTGTTGCACTGTTGCACGCTGAATGTTGAATGCTGAATGTTAAATGTTGAAAGTTGAATGTTGAATGCTGAAGACCCTCTGATCAAGTCAGGCACGATTTTCGTTTGCAGCCTTTTTTGGGACACACTGTTTAGCATAATATTGCTCCTGCATCCTTCAGCATCTTCAGGGCGGCGCGTGTGTTTAATAAAATATTTTATTAATATGCGAAAAGTGGACACAACAACAACAGCAACAACAACAGTTGCCGCCGTCGTCGCATCAATTGAATTTCTCAAGTTCAGGCTTATGAATTTATGCAACGTTTTTCTTTTGCTCTTTTTTCGGGGGGGCTTTGTTTCTGTGGCCTGGGGCCCTTTGTTGTGATAAATGTCAACGCGTTCTTATTTATGACATGTGAAACAGCGCCCTGCTTGGTGGTCCAACAGCAACAGCATCAGTAAGAGCAACAACAACAACAACAACAACAAGTTGTCAAAGCACAACAAACAACACTTCAAACGTTGCGTTGCGTTCGTTGTTCGCTCGCTCGCTTTTGGCTTACCAAATTTGGTTGTGTCATATAAAAACTTGTCAATTTTAATGATTTTGCTGACGCTTCGAACTGTCATAAGTGCGCCAAAGGCATTTGAGGCCTGCCACATCCTTACACCATGCGTATATATATGTATAAATGTGTATATATGTATGTATGTGTGTGTGATTGTTGTATGTTGCTCATTAGCCATGCCTTTGAATGGCAGCAGCAGCAGCAACTAACTGTCAGCGTGACTTTTGAGCCTGGCTGAGTGACAGAGGCGGCCCAATCACTCGTAGAGTCGGAACTCTGGACTAGCATTTGCATAAATTTATTATGCTTGCGTGCTTGTGCTTGTGCTTGTGTTTGTGGCACAGCCAAAGGATCAACAGCAACAACAACAACTTGGACTTGAGCTGACCCAGCTGCAACACAAAATGACTACGCGTGCATTCTGCTTGCCAAACTGCCAACTGCCAACTACCAACTGCTGCAAATGCAGTCGCATTATTAACATTTTTTTTCAGCCGCAGCACCCACCACAACTTTAACAAAAAAGTAACAAAATAAAAAAGCTGCAAGAAAATGGTGTGGCCCGGCAACAACATCAACATCAACAACAACAGCAGCAAACGCAAACAAATGGCAACAAAAATGGCGCATTTCAAACCCTCAACTTGGCTTATACGAGTACGTAGTATAGTTGTTGTTGCTGTCGCTGTTGCTGCCTCGCCTTGCTGCAAGTTTTTATTTAGTGCAAGCAACATTTGCCGTTGCTGCTGCTGCTGCTGCTGCTGCCGCTGCTGCTGCGGCTTGTCGTCTTGTCAACATGTTTTGTGGCAACATTGCTGCACGTATGCAAAAGTTACTCAGGCCACGTAATTCACACGTTAAGCTAAATATGCTTGTTAACCACAGCTACAGATTGCGTCTTAGTCATCATTTATAAACAGCACCAAGAAAATAAAGACCATATTTAGACATCCTAATAAAATTGAGCAGCACTTTCTCCCTAGTGGAAACAAATATTAAATAAAAATTGTTTATGTATAATAATAAACAATTTGAAAGTATTTCTAAATATAACCAACAAGATGGAGTTTAATATATATTACACAAAATTAATATGATATAGTTGTTTACATTTAGGAATGTTTTTAAACTTCTAGAACATTTTTTGAAATAAATATATAATTGCTCACATCAAGGAATACTTTAAAAATTGGCTATTATAAATTCATATATTTTATCGGTATAATAGTTTACATTACATGGCTTAAATGGAATATAATTGCTCAATTAATAACAAATAAAATATTTATGGGGATATTTGAATTATTTGAGAAACTAGCAAATTGCGCGTTGCACAATCGTAGCGTCAGGAATGCCACAGTTATGTAGATGTTGCACAACATGTCTTGCAACAATGCAAATATGCGTAGCAGGGCCAGGGGATAGGGTACAGGGAGAGGGACAGAGGAACCTGTGGTTGAGTTATTAAACGCATTATCATAAATACAATTGACAACTTATGACTAATGATAAGCTGGCATGCAACTGGAGCACAACCCGGTAATGAAGCCGGGGAAACCAACAAGGTGGCAGTCAAGAAAGACGCTGCAACAGTGAAGGGGCAGGGGCAGGGGGCAGAAGAGAGTGGCAGCAAGTTGCAAATAAAGTGTTAATAATATAGATGGCAATGGCAGCGCAGTTTGCGCTTAATAAAGCAGCCGCCTGCCTGTCAGTCAGTCAACCAGTCAACCAGTCAACCAGTCAGTCTGTCAGTCAGTCAGTTAGTGAAGCAGTTGGCACGCAATACGAGTATAAGCCAGGCTAGAAAATATGGAAAAAGCAAAGAAATAATTAAAACAAACAAGAGCGCAAAATGCTAAGCAGCTTGAGAGTAGCTCACTGAAGAGAAGCAGCTCAAGGTGTTTTTTTTTTCTGGCAGCGGCCTCTAACTGACCTACCTGCGAAGCTAGTATAGCCAATGTAGTTGCCTGCCTGGTGGTGGCTAAAACTGGAATCCGTTATAGTTTATTGCCACCGCTTGCCGCATTTTAAATTTGGAGCAGGTGTAAGTAGCGGCAACAGCAACAGCAACACGGCTCACACACAGAGACACTTGACCGCATTTTGGAGCTGGAGCCACGCGCCTACAAATGAGGCAGGTGAAAAGTCCTGTATCCTGACTTAAGCAAGGGTCGACACAGGTTATAAATTAAGTGAGAGCCTGCAGCAACAGCAACAGCAACATTGCTGAGGGGTCATTGCAGGATTCACTCAGAGGACTGTCTTTTGTATGATTGATTGTTGCTTAATGCCAGGCAGCAGGAAGCAGCTGAAGCACATCACTAATCGACTGAGTGACTGACTGACTGACTGACTGACTGACTGGATGACTGACTGACATACGTTACAATTCTCTTTACTCGCACTCATTTGGCGATTTGATTTGCTGACGCTGATAAGAAGCTCTCACACTCTCACTCTCTCACTCTCTCTCGACTCTCTCACCCCTAATCCGTATTGGTGTGAATTTAATTTACCAAAGAGCTGACAATCCTTTTCATCCCAAACTGCGAAAACTGTTACATTTTCCGAATGGGCTTTATATTTAGTTTTCTATTTTTTGTGATCTGCCATCCTCTAGGCCTTATCAAGATGTACAATGAATAGAGTTGCCGAGTGAGTGTTGTCACTGGGCCTCTGAGGTTTCTCTTCCCTTCTTGTCCATTCAAATGAGATGAGCTAGCGCTGATAAGGCGCCAGAGATTCTCCCTCTTTCTCCTCTCTCTCTCTCTCACTCTCTGAGACATCAATTGTATTGCCAGCTGCCGTTTTGTTGCATTTTTTTGTATTTTGGTTAATTGAATGGCCATGTGTCTATATGGTATATTTTGTGTCCATCACCTGCTCCATTGATCGAACTCTTTTCTATTTATCGTGTCAGAGAATTGTCATCTTCAGATGTCAAACACGTCGCGTTAAGTGCATACAATTAATTATGTCATTCACGTTGGCGATCGTCCAAACTTGAAAACTGCAATTAAAAGGCGCTTTTGCCTTCATTTCATTTTGAGTTACAGCTACAGACACGGCTTAGACGTACAGGCGCTCTGTACTGTGTTAACTTGGCTTTAAGTTGACTCTACTTCACTTCAGTTGACTTCAGTTGAGTTGAACGCTTGTCAAACGCTTTTAAAACGCCACACACATGTCCAAGCGTTTTTCGAGTGTCTCTTACACACACACACACACACACACATACACTGAGTCGGCTTTGTAGCTTTGATCTGTCAGTTTGAAGAAATCAAGCGCAGGCCAAAAACTTCAAAATGTTGTTTTTTTTCTACTCTCTGTGAGCAACAACAAAAATTAAAGGCAGATTTTTATTGTAGCGCTTTTGTTTATTGTACTTGTTGTTGTTGCTGCTGCTGCTGATGTTGCTGTTGTTGCTGTTGTTGCTGATGTTGTTGTGTAGAACGTGTCAGCCAGGCTTTTGGCTTTGGGGACGGCCAAGGGCACGACGACGTCTCCGCTTTTCACCAGCACGAGCTTTGCATACCGACAATGACAATAACAACAACAACAGCAACAACAGTAACAACAATCACAGCAGCAACAAAAATGTCGCTGTACCGATGTGTGTGTGTGTGTGTGTGTGTTTTTGCAACTTTAATTGCTGTACTCAGCTTGATTTATTAGCGAATTGTTTTATACAAAATACAAAAGATGCCAACAGCCTCAGCAGCAGCAATAACAACAGCAACAACAGTCTTAACAAAACAGCAGCAACACTAACAGTAACAGTGACTCATTGTTGGTTAACAGCAGCCTTAACAGCGCTCTGTTATCAAGCAACACCATCGGCAAATTGAAAGTTTTCATTGCAGGCAATTAAAGCTCGCATCACATCGCAACGCAGTCTGGGGGCATTGATTTGTGGCAACAACACGTATAATTTGGCATGTCCAATGCGCTTGTTTGGCCCAAAATTATATAGACAGTGAGTGCAACGTGAAGCGATGACGACTTCATATACAACAAGTTGTTGATATTCAATGTGGCATTTTAGTTATGTTGCAGCTTGAGTTTTGGGGCACGTATCTGCAATCGAACATTGATTGTCTCTGCTGCGCAAGTTTGGGGCGCAAAAGTGTGAAGTTTGCTTTTGTGGCTGTTGTAACAAGCAGCAGCAATTGTTGCTGATCTCTCCCTCTCTTCTCAGCAACTCTGCGGCAAAGGCAACGACAACGACAACAACTTCGACGGCATCTGCAACTGCAACTGCTGCACATAATTTCTATAATCAGACACACGTACATATAATATCGACGCTAAAGCACTGTTATTAGGATAATCAAATGGATATTATCGCAGACAGCGATCGATCCCAACAGGCAGCAGGCCGTGTCTGTGGCAGAGGCAGAGGCAGAGGCACAGATTGTCCATGGGAATACCCTAAGGAAAGGGGCATTGTAATTCTTAAAAGAACTTCAAGTGTCTTCTTAGTCTTGCTTTTCTTTATCATGCTGATTAACTCATTTGTTCATTCATTTTATCAATTGATTACAACAATCTTTGACTGCATGTTGTTGCTAAACTCAAATGATAGAGTATCTTAGATTTATTTTTCAAATAAGTACAAGACAAGTGTCGCAATAGCCTTGCTTTTCTTTACCATTCTGATTAACTCATTTGTTCATTCAGTTATTAATCGATTGCAACAATCATTGCTTAACTTAAGGGATAGAGCATCTTAGATTCGTTGTATCTCTGATAGCTTCATTTGGCAGTTGTTACTTTTGGGTTTCGGGCTCAAGACAACTAATCCATCTCGGCGTCCATTGAACTGCCTGACCTACTGTTAGACAGAGATGCCACGCTGCTTTTGTGGCAAGACCAATGTTGGCAACAGAATCGACGTCGGCGTCAACTTTGGCTGCTGCTGCATAATCAAAAATAATTTCACATACAAACAAGCCCCAGAGCTAACAGAAATGTGGAGCTGTGCGGATCGTAGCAGCCGGGTCCAATATTAATGATAATAATAAGAATAAGTGCGCCCCAAAACAATTGCAACACCCCGCCGTCACCGTCAGGATGTGCATATGAAGGGGCATTCTCGGGTACAGTTTTGAGTCTGCTGCAATGTTGCACTGTTCCAATGTTGCAGCTATGGAAACGGCAGCATTGGCGCACATAAATCTCACTTGGTGTCCGCTAAATTATACACTGCCAGACATTTAGGCTACACTTTTAGCCAGGCCAACTCAAAGAGGGGGGAACTGAGAGGATTGAGCGGCATTCGAGCCGCTGATCGATCTTTTTAGCTTTGGGACAAAAGTTTAACGCGATTGTTTATGATACAAATTAAACAATTTATGACAATGCAGCAGCGGCAGCACCAACAGTTGCTGCCTTGGCCATATGCAAAGAGTCTGCGCGAAGGCCGCGAGCGTCGTTTTGTGGCCAATGGTCAGTGCCTTACCAGCAGCAGCAGCAGCAGCAGAGGGAGCAGCAGCAACTGTTGCTGGTGTTTCATAAATTATAACGCAGCTTTTCCGCCTCGAAAAGAGAACAACGTCATTTATTATAAATTTTTTATCGCTTCTGGTCTCTGTCTCCTTCTGACTCTTCCTCTCTCTCTCTCTCGTTCCATATCTTTTCTCAATTCTTGGCTTAGGCTGTTAATCTTCGTTATAAATTTTGGCCATAATTGATTTAATGCCGCATTTAACTTGATTTTTTGGCGCGTTTTATTAAATTCTTAACGTTATCTTTTGTTTTGTTCTTTTTTTGGTATATTTTCAGCATCCCGCATGCCCTCCTCACATGCCACGCCCCAAGTGTGCCGGCCGCACTTTCATACGCCGCTCAGTCCATGGCTGACCAGTGAACACAAATCGTTTGCACCCGCCAGTGCCTGGGGCATGGGTCAATTTGCTTGCCCCCAGGAGCCGCAGGTGGAGCATAAACTGGGCCAAGTGGGCCAAAGCCATCAGACGACGGCGTCCGGCCAGCATTCGTTTCCATTCCCACCAACACCGCCAAAGGACTCCACGCCCGACTCAGTACAAACCGGTCCATCCGAGTATCAGGTAAGCATCTAATAAATCTATAAAGGATCACAATAACAGCTTACATAAATGATATAAAGTCACAGGTATACTTTCTTGAAATGAATAATTCTTTATAACTATTATAATAAAAGTTATTTCAATAAGAGTTATTCCGTATAAATCAGAATGTAAATTAAATTGACATGAAACTAACATAACTCTTGAACCACAATTTACAAATATTTACTATAAATGTTTCAATACCTTTTATATGAAACATAACATGTTTTTAAAGCACCAAGATAAACAAGACTTTCAATGTAAGGCCCATATGGAAAAAGAAGTTATAAACCGATTACAAGGAACGATTTTAGGTCACTGTAAAACGTTTTATATTTTTGATTATATTCAAATTATCATTTTAAAAGTTACAAGATAAAATTTATTACTTATTAATTTATTTAAAAAAAATAGTTTTAGGAGAATGGTCAAATCAAAAATTAAAGTAAAAGTTAAAGATTTCTTAAACTAAAAGACGTATTGCCAATTTAGCAATATTTATTATAAATCTTAGTATATTATTAAGAGTCCCTCAATTCTATATAAACATAACTCTTATCTCTTATCCTGTTTCTGCTCCCGTTGCAGGCCGTGATGAACGCGTTTATGCATCAACAGGCAACGGGCTCTACCTCACTGACGGACGCCAGCTGTGCGTTGGACATTAAGCCATCTATACAGAATGGAGGGGCATCCTCGGCGCATGTTGGCAGCTCTGGACCAGCGCAATCATCTGCTCCCAAGCAGCGTGAAGGTAGTACTAACAACAACAACAACAACAATACAAATAGCTCAAATAGCAGCAGCAGCAGCGGCAATGGTGCCAATGGCAACCAAGCATCGCAGCAGCAGCAGCAACAGCAGCAACAACAACAACAGCAGCAGCAACAGCAACAGCAGAATAGTAACAACAGCAATGCCTCCTCATCCGCCTCCGCCTCCACATCCAATGGCCTCTTCGATGGCACAGCTCAGGCACATTATGCGGCCAACAATGCCAACAGCTATGACAGCAGCTATGCCTCGTATCATCATGCGGCAGCGCAACATCAGGCGGCTGTTGCCGCTGCCAATATGTTCCAAAGTTCCTCAGTGGCAGCAGCCGCTGTGCGGCATAGTATGGGTGCGGCAGCGGCAGCAGCGGCGCATCATCATCATCATCATAGTCACAGTCATCATCATGGTGCGTCCGCTTCGGTCGGATCCGGATCTGGCTCGGGATCTGGCCTTAGCCACGGTGGCGGTGGTGCTGGTGGCATGAGTGCAATGGGCAGTGGCATGAGCACAGGTGCCCATAGTGGCTCAAGTGGTGCTGGAGGTGGCGGTGGTGGTGGTGTTGGCGTTGGTGGTCTGGATGTTAAACCTGTGCGCACAAAACCCAGGACAAGTGCTGGTAAGCAAGACAAAAGTTAACACATTTGCGATATTGGTGTGGGTAAATAATAATCGATTGTTGATCGATAAACAATTTGCTTACTTATTAATTATATATATATATTCAATTTAGATCAGTGTCTGTGTCTGCAAACACTTATCGATTATTGAGCCTCAGTTCTTCTAAGTTTTTAGTTATACTTAGTTTTAGTTTTAGTTTTAGTTATATAGCTTTAGTTATAGTAGAGCTACGTTTTAATTTGTGTTGGATTTTGATTTACTTTTCGTTTCACACGCTCGCACACGTGGGAAGCTCTTCACTTAACTCTTAACTGCACTCTGTGGCTGTGGCACGCTGTAACCCTGTAATGCTGTGGCACTCTTGCACTCTCTCTCTCTCTCTCTCTCTCTCTCTATCTGTCTTGTTACAACTGCTGCACCACTTGACATGTGCTCCGATCTCCATGCTGGCCACATTCCCGCCACTTGGGCATGTTTCCTGCTCTGCTCTGCTCTGCTCTGCTCTGCTCTGCTCCACTCGCTTTTAATATATGTGTGTGACTGTGTGGCACGCCCCCGTTTGGCCCCTTCTTGTTTTGTGGCATTGCGTATACGCCGCGTGCGCTCACCATGAAATCAGCCCATAACAATGACAACAACAACTGCAAGTACAAGTACACTTAACATTGTTAGACTTGCAGATACTCAGTACTCTTTCTTAGAGTCTTTCATTCCGTATAAATGTGATCTTAACTTAAAATAATTCACTCACAATAGTTTCTTGAAACGTATCAAATGTTTTCTTCTCCCACTTAAGTTACTCATACTCATTTGTTCTCGTTTTATGAGTACAGGGTATAAACAGAAGAATTGCTGTTGCCGGGCTGCAAAATAAAAAAATTTCTTCAATGCTATTGTCAACGCTTTGCTTGGCTCCACTGCGTCATCGGCTTGTTGTTGTTGCTGGTTATGTGTTGTAGTTGTTAATTACTTCATGTTGTTGCTGCTGTTTTAAAAGACACAACAACACACACACACACACATATACATGCTGCGGAAGTTAGCCGCTGCACCTGCTTTGCAGTCACCGTCTCAGCCGGTTTCGCATGTCTCTCTGGCAGCAACTCCACCGCAGCAACAACATCGACAACAACAGCAATAACTTTATAGCTGTTGTAATGCGTGAGGGGTGAGGGTCGGGTCAGCTGCAGTTGCAACCCCCAAAAGAGCAGCAAGAAACAGCTGGCTTTCTTAACAGAGCACTGTTAACATCGACAATACTTTAAACTGTTCATGTTAAACTAACAATTGATCTCATACGTCTTTTAATAATACACAGCAACCAAGTCAATTGAGCAAGCAAGATTCAAAAGTATCTGAGCATTTTGTATATGTATCTGCTGGTTTAGTTAACAGCACACTGTTAACTACTCTACACTGTTCATGTTAAACTAACAGTTGATCTCAGACGCACTTTAATAATACACATTCAAATGAGGAAGCAAAATGATGCCATGTGAACTAAAGTATCTGAGCCTTTGTATCTGTATCTGCAACTGCATCTGTATCTGTATCTGCATCCGTGTATTTACGATGTATATGTGATGTAGGAAGCTGCGGGCTGACAAAATGTTTTGCCTGCGCTTCATATTATGCCAGGCGACAGTTTTCTGTTTTTTGTTGTCCCTTGTCCGCTTTGTTGTTGCTGTTTAACTAACCAAAAAGTTGTCTGCGACATTATTGTTGGGTGCGTTCGTTAGCCAAGTCAAGTCCTCCGTTGCCCTTTCACTGTCCTGTGTGTGTGTTGTTTTTGTATTTATTTATCGTTTATCGCATCGCTTGCGATAAGTTTTTCGGGGCGCAAGAACATGTGTTGGTCTCTTGGCTTGTTGCCACTGCCCAAAATCAATAGCAAACCCAGTCGCATTCCCATTTCGCGACTCGAGTCTCCAACTCAGTCCCCATCTTCGTCTTCGTTTCCTTCTCCGTCATGTCTCATGTGCAGTTTTTGGTTTTGGATTTATGCTTCGCCTGCGCCTTGCCAAATTGATTGGATGCCATTTGGGCTTTTGTCAGGTGAAAATAAAAAATGTTGTGAATGAGCCTTAAGTAATTGATATGGGTACGAGTGAGGGCATACCTATGGATCGAGCTCTTCTCTCTCTCTTTTTCCGCACACACAACCTTCACTCAATCAGCCTTGTCTGTCCCTCTCTCTCTGTCTGTCCGTCTCTCTGTCTGTCTTCAGTCGCAGCTTAACAGCAGGGATGAGCTTCTTGTGCGCCCATTGTTCCTTTGTCCAGCACCTTGACAGCTGTGGCCTCAAAATGAGGCGCTTGCTGTTTATTTGTGGCATGCGTGGCATGGCTCCATGGATCCCCAAACCAACCTACGATCTCCCAGGTGACTTGGAGACTCCTTGAAACTTCTTGTGTAAATTATTCATACTAAGCGCATAATTTTTTTAGTTAAGCTTGCATTTTTTATTCCATTTGTTTTTGTTATACTATGTACGTTTCTTAAGCATTTTCATTTTCATTAAAGCAAAAGAAAAAAATATATATATCAAATTCAACAACAACAATTTACTCACACATCCATGTGTCTTTTGTCTTGTTCACCAGTAAACGTCTTTCTCCCTCTCTCTCTCTCAATTTCTCTCTATCATTATGTATCTAAATATCTATATATATGTATCTATGTATCTGTAAGTAACCTTTAACTAGTAGAAATGTTTATTAATATCAACAAACCACAACAAAACGAGCAACAACAACAACAGCAACTAATTAAAACTGCAGTTGACCCTTCAAGATCACTCTGCCCACATACTACTCGTCTAACTAACAAATTAAAGGGAATTTTCTCAAAAAGGTACAACACATAAATTCTAGACAATTATGGCCACTGACGCCAAATGTCAAATCAAGCAGCGTCCACAGTTAGTTAGACCTTTAAACTCAAGACCTTAATGCCAAATCAGGCCCTAAAAAAAAAACAGGTTCAGGTTCTGGTTCAGATTCTGATTCAGAGTCTGATTCTGAGACTGATTCTGAGACTGGGCCTCACTCTCGGGCACGGTCTCGGGTTCAGGCCAATTCCAGACAATGTCACACGGACCCGAGCCGTAAAACCAAAACTAAAACCCAAACCAAAAATCAAAAACCCAAAGAAGAGCACACGAAAACGAAATACCAAAGTGTGCACAAATTTCCAAGAAATTACAACGCAATGCTGTGGATGATTGTGCCCATGTGGATGTGGATGTGGATGTGGCTGGACCATGCCACAAGAGAAACAGTTATAACATGCTACTAAATCATAGGTTAAAAGAGAACTGGCCAACCTGCTACGTGTTGTGTTGGGCTCTGCTGTGGAAAATGAAAATGAAAATAAATAAAATGTGAAAAACTGTCATAGCTATGAAGATGGCGACAGTGGGACAGACAGTCAGACAGCAGCTCGGCGACAAGCAAATTGAAATCAAAACAAAGCTGAAAAACAATAACAACAACAAAAGGCCAAAATGTTTAATGGCCATAAAACACACACAGCGTTTTGGCCCAAAAAAGAGAAAGAACCAGAGACAGAGAGAGAGAGAGAGAGAGAGAGAGAATCAGAAAAGGATCCTATGCCAGATCTTACCAGCAGCTCCAGAAATCCAATAAAAATGTACTAAAACAAAAGAGTCACAACGGCAATGAGACAGAAAGATGTGAGTGACAGAGAGGGATAGAACAAAACTGTACGCGTGCGCCGTGTATTCCATAAACCATATATATACGATATTGTAGTAACTTGTAGTGGGTTTTATACGGATACTTCAGGCAGGGGCAGTAGTTGTCGCCATCGTTGTTCACTTCGTCTGCTGCTGCTGCTGTTGCTCTTGTGTTATTGCCTTTGTTGTCAAAAGTGGGCACACAGGGTAAAAACATCATTAACACATTTGATTTATTAACTGGCGAGTGGCTTGGAGCAGCAGCAACAAGAGCAACAACAACAGCGAACTTCATTGGAATTATGCTAGAACAAAAGCAAGAAAACACAACACCAACAACATGAATACAAAGAAACAAAAAAAAAGAGCAACCACAGCAACCACTCATACAATACCACAAAAGCCACACTTTATGGCTTAATACGACTTAGAGCAACACTCAACCTCTGTTCCTGCTTTATAACAACCAATAAATGCATTATTATTTCAGCTCTCAAGAGCTACTGTGCTACTTAATAACCTGCGATTATAAATGCTTTCATATTTTCATAACAACTCATTTAAAATTAAGGGATTGTCCAGTTCAAATATCTACAAATTATAGACTACAACTGTGTAAGAACTAAGATTTTTAAAGTAATTGAAAGGTTTTTAATGCTTAAGAATCTAAAGTTTAATTAATGCCATCCTATACCTATTTAAATCGAGAGATTAACAGATTGTTCATTGCGAACATATGTACACAAACTATAATATGCAACTGACTAAGGGCAATTCTAAAGAATTTTTAAGAAATTAACATGTTAATTTACAACAACTCTGTTAAGTCAACCTACTATGTTAAGGGATTGTCCAGATACTCGTAAAATATTCACAAATTATAAACTGTAAGTCTATATAATTTGTATGTATATATCAAACAACAAATTATCGTATATCGTTGAATACGTAGATAAATAAAATATCTAGTAAGATATATTATTAAAGTGTTGTCAACTTTAAATTCAAATGAACATCTCCATAACAAAGTCAGAAGATTGTCAATTAAATGGACACTCTTCGTTTAAATATTTGTTGATAAAATGCCAAGCCATAAGGAAAAAAAACCAGCTGTAAACAATTTCAGCGACAAATAATTTATGCAATTTTTATTCAGTGGGTGTTGCCTTTTTGATTGGCGGCAATTTGGCTTCGGGCCTTTGTTACTCACCCCCCCTCAGCCACAAAATAAAAGTTGAAAACCAAACCAAAACGCCCAGCGCCAAATGTGCGGCAATTAAAAAAGTCGTACAAAAAAAAGAGAAAAGAAAAAGAAAGAAGAAACACAAAAAAAAATCAAGTACACGCGCTATACAAAGATATATATATAGTAAATACAGAAAGCAAAGCAAAGTTGCGATTAAATGAAAACAAATGAACTGTTTATTTAACGCGCCCCTGGCGACTGCATAGGTGGGGGGACAGCGGGTGGTTGTGTGTGTTTGTTGTTGCTGTCGGTGGTGTGGACCTGGACAATATGCACCACCCATGGTGGGAGCTCATGAAACACGCAGAACGTTTAATTTAATTTCTTTGAAAGCTCAAAAACAAAATGCTTGGCATGCCAACAGGACAATACAATACGCACAGGAGCTGGAGTTGGACACGTGTGATTGTCCTGCTGAGTCTCCAAACAGCAGCAAATCACGTGAAGCTCTTAAAAAAACCGAAAACACACGCCAAAAGTTCACAAGAAAAAAAGAACTATATAAGTAAATAAAATGAAATTCTGTCATCAAAATGCGCCTAATGGCATTTGGGCAGGCAACGAGTTGACAACGCAAACACCAAAAACCACTGACAACCCACCGTTAACCCACAGCTGGGTGTGACCGCTAATATTCAATAAAAGAAAAGAGCTCAAAAACTGTATAAAAGTTATGTTTAGGTGACCATGTTAAGCGCAAAGTTAATTAATTATAATTCAGAAATATGCTAGACGGAAAAATGCTAGGGGAAAATGGGCCAAAAACTAGCGTTAAATCTGTCAGTTGAGTTTGCTTTATATTATACTACGTTTGTTTTTTTTTTATGACTAAATTTCAATTTCAAAACGAGCAGCCCAGAGAGAGGAGAATGAGAGAAAACAAACGATATAATGAAGCCCATTTAGTGGCGTCATTAAATGAACAGAAGAATATACAAATATACGAAGTGAATTACCAAACGAACAACAAAGACAAAAGCCAAAAAGCCAAATGCCAACTGTGGCACAAACGTTAATAACGCGTTACATTTGCAACTTCATTTGGAAGCCAAGCAAGTCCATGGAGTCAAGTCGCTTACAAATTATGCCTAAAGTTATTCAAATGAGTTGCGTTTGCGGCGCTGCAAACCGAAGCAGTTAGCAGAGGAATGGTTAGGGGTGGGGATGGTGATGGGGATAGGCAGTGGAGGGGCAGTTAGGCAAGACTATTGCAGTCACTAGAACCGCAGCGAAGTCGCAGCGCTGCTTAATTAAAATGTGTAGAGTCAGCGTCGTCGGCGTCGTCAGCGTCGTCATCATCGCTGCTGCTGCAGCCCCAGTTCCAACAACAGTCCCAGCGAATCCATCATTTCCGCTTCCATGCGTTTTCTGCCAGCAACAAAAACAACAAAAAAATACAGTCCAAATAAAACAAACGAGAAATAAAAACTACTGACTGAGAAACAGCTGAAAAATGTGTGTGTTGTTGTTGTGCTTGTTGTTGTCATTGTTGTTTAACAAGGCTGCACCATTGTTGTTGTTGCCTGCACTTGGACTAAGCTTAAACATAAGCTAACAAAGACATACTTAATTTAAGCCAGGCATTAATTAAATTATTTGTTTATTCTAATCATTTATGCTAACAATTTCTATTCGCAGAGGGTCGAGAGTGCGTAAATTGTGGGGCAACCTCAACACCACTGTGGCGACGGGATGGAACTGGACATTATTTGTGCAACGCCTGTGGCCTGTACTACAAAATGAATGGACAGAATCGACCACTGATCAAGCCAAAGCGAAGACTGGTAAGTACAACCACACTACCGCTCTTTTTTTCTCCTGTTTTCCAGCTTTCATTTGTATCTCACCCGCTGTGTGCAGCTTCCACACATTGCCACAAATTGATCAATAAATTTATATACTGTATTCCTGGGAATTTGTTGGAGCATCAATCTCCGCACACGTTTCTGTCGCCAAAAGCCATAAAAGCCAGCGTGAAAGTTCTCAAATGTCATAATAATTCCAAGAATATCCCAGCACACTCCTCAGCACATCCACACAGATATATAAATGTATATAGTATATACATATATGGATATGCATATGCATTTGTATTTAATTATCATTTTTCTGACTAGCTGGCGTCTTGATTGCAGCTGAGTAAACGCTTTGGCTGATAACAATCAAGGCGCATCATCATTATCACTTAACGCACTAAAAACATAATCAGGCAGCAGCAGTCACAGTCGTTTGTGTGGGTTATGGAAATGCCCCTCCTTCCCTCTACTCTCTTCTCCCTCTTTTCTCTTCCATCTATCTACATCTTCGTCTGCGTTGAGGCACATTATCGTTTTTTATCGGGCGCGCGCATCAACAGCAACAAACTATGAAAATATATGTAACGTTGTCCGTCCGAAGGTCTCTCATCGTTTTAGCGGCTGCCCCTGGCGCCAACTACAACTACATCGAGCAACAACAGCAACAACAACAGCAACAACGACAACAGCAAGCTCAAGCCAGCCCCAAAACGAAAGACTTAAGCAACGAACTCACACGCTGTCACTGCGTGTGAAAGAGAAAGCATCTGTGTTTTATTCAAAATTAGTCCATTAAACATGCGTAAAAACAAAACAACAACGAGCACAAGAATCTATAACAACAATAAACAACTGTTAAATGCAGTTTGCAGAGGTTTGTGTCTTGGCTTTAGGTTTTTAGCGTTGATTTTTTATTGGCATTTAAATCGTATGCATTTTGATTGCATAACATTAACATAAATAAACCATTATTGGAACCAAAGTATGTATACCCACTGACGTCGTCGTATGGCCAATGCCAGGGAATTCCCAAGAAATTCACAGCTGGAGGCAACTCTTCTTCTCGTTGTTGGTGTTGTTGTTACTGCTGCTGTTGTTGTTGTTGTTGTTGTGGGGGTGGGGACTCTGTTGAAGTGTTTGTTGATTTCTCGTTGACAAAATATGCAACAAATTAAAATTTATGTGCGACTGCGTTGACTTATGGTCGTAGCTCTCTGTGTATCTCTCTGTGTGTGTTGTTGTTTGTTGGCCACAAACAGGATGCAGCACATCAATGTCCTTATTGAAGGGCCCAGCATCGCCTGTGGCTTAAATGCAATTCAATTGTTTTAGGGCGCTGGCATTGAAATTGACTCTGAATCAAGTCTCCATATCAATTCAACTGCTGCTGGGTGGCAATTGTATTGATTTCTGTTGAGGGTCAGGGACTTTGCATACGTTGTTGACCACTGTTAACTGGCAACAGGCAACTTGGCAACAGGCAACTTGGCAACTGCACCTGCCCCGACTGCGCCAGCGACTGCGCATCTCATTGTCTGCTCTGCCGCCTTTAATTAAATTTCCGAATTGTATGAAAACAGTCAACAAGTCGTAACTTTGAGCAGCGCACAGAAATACTTTGCTGTTGTTGTTGCTGTTGCTGTTGCTGAAACAGAACAATGCAAAATTTTTAATTTATGTATTTTAGCCTGCAAGCCAAGCCAAAGCAACAGCAACAACAATAACAACAACAACAGAGAACAACATCAACTCAGTCGCCTTCGCTTACATATGTTTTGCAGTTGTTGTTATTCTCATTGTTGTATTTTGTATTTTTGGGGCTTTGTTTTTTTTTCTTTTTGTTGTTGTTGTTGTTGTTGCGAGTAGCCGCTGGCCGTGTTTCAATAATTGCATTTAATTATAAGGCCAAAAGTTTTGTGCGCCAGTCGCTGCCACAGGCTCTATGTGGCAAGTCCAGGCCAAGCCCATGGTGCAACCTTCCAATGGATTTGTCACATTTCAACTTGTTCTTAAGGCTATGACTATGGCTATGGCTAATTGCAAATGCATGTTAACTGCTTAGGAACACAGCTGTTAAGGTCACTAAACAACTCCAACTGTTGGCGCATCTCGGCAGCAACAACAACAGCAGCAACAACAGCAACACCGTGAACAACAACGCAATCGTGACTTATATAAATATATGAATACTACATACAAGCGGCATGTGTTAGTCAAAAGGAAAGGCAGGGAGGGACGGGGCGGGGCTTGCATTTTGCATAATATTTATGCCGCAGTCGCTTTTGTTTTTGCTTTTTAATTTATGCGAATTTTCACACAATAAATTGAACAAAACGTTTCTTGTTGTTGTTGTTGTTGTTGCTGTTTGTTCTGGCAATGCATTCGTATATACATATATATATTTTGTTGTTAAGCACTGCAAAATTGTTTATTTTTATGCTTATTACTTCTGCCTTATGTCATTTGCATGCAACAAATGTCCAGCAACAACAACAACAACAATGAGTTGCATTGCCATTTACAGATTTGCTGTTGCTGTTGCTGTTGCTGTTGCTGCTGTAACAATAAACCCATCAACACTTGACACAATCATTTATAAATGTATTATTTAAGTGCCTCCAAAGCTGTTTAATTAATTATTAATCAAAGGCGTGTTTCAACGCCAGCAACAACAAATTCACATTAGTCGCTATTTAACGGCTATTAAATAAATCCATTTAACTTTGAAATTTGAAATACCCTAACTCGACTAACAAGGTTTTCAAATAAACATAATAACATATCAGCAATGTAATAAATTTAATGTGTTGTCATTAAAAAAGGCAAATAAATATCACAACATATGTCAAATCGAATTATTGGCTATACAAAATTAAATTGTTAATGACAATAATATATTTAAAATCTAATAATAAAATTCAGTTAGAAACAAGGAGGGCAATAAAGCGTCGGTGTGTTTTAAATAGCCATAGACAGACTCTTGTGTGTGTGTGTGTGTGTGTGTGTGTGTTGGGATTACAAATGTGAGGCATCCCACTGTGCAGTCACAACAACAACAACAACACAAGCTAAGAGCAACTAGATGAGCGTTAAGCAGCAAAATCATCAATAAATAGAAATAGAAACGAGCCACAAATTATTGACAAACGCTGACTCTACAATTTTTACTTGATGATTGGGAATAAATGAGGGAACTTATCACACAAAAAAATAAAGAGTGAGAAACGAAAAGATACAAATTCTAATTAACACATTTTGGCCAAGTTATGCCATATGTGCGATAGACAGAATGAAGCAAAACTGATTCGAACTGAATTGGTAGCTCATCGCAGCCCTTTTGGCGTGGGAATTTTAAAATAAAGCCAACAACAACAATAACAACAACGATAGGGACAACAACAACCAGAAACTGGGCAACAATTCTGGAGGCAGTGACGTTAAAAATTAAATGCAAGGCGCAGACGCTGTGCGTATAAATCAAGTTACCAAAATGCGCGCCAAATGAAAGTCAAAGTCAAAGTTAAAGCGATCGATAAAACACAACAACAACAACAACCAAAATCGAATCAAAACTAAGGCAAAGGCAACAGCAACAGCAATAACAACATTTACAACATCAGCACAACAACTGACTGTGAGTCAAAGTAAAAGTTCAATGTACGTTCTGCAAACGGGGCGTATACGCAATCGAGCGCATTAAGTTGCCCATTTTGGAGCTTCGGCCAGAGGCCAGAACCTTATGTTTATGTGGCTGCTGCTTATGTTTTTATATTTTTATTTTTTATATGTATGTACATATGTATAGTATGTTGGGGCGCTAGGATCTTGTTAAGAACGGGGCTCATTTCATCAAGTGGGCAGCCTAATGCCATTAAAATGCACTTGAGCATCAAGACAGCAAAACGGGATTGCTGTCTTCTGTCTCTTGTCTCTTTTCTGTTGTCTCCTGTCTTTAGTCTCCTGATGTCTGCTTTGGGGCACATGCTGACGAACCTGAACTGAACCCCAGACTCAAACTCAATGTCGATTGCAACTTTGTGCCTCGTCGCAGATCAATTAAAAATTAACGATATGAAGCGCAGCCGCAGCCACAAACTGGGCGTGCCAATAATATAATGAAACAGGCTCTCACAACAAGAACAAGCGAGAGAGAGAGAGAGAGCGAACAATAAAGAGAAAGAGAGACTGTGAGAGGAGTCTGCAGATGATTAAAGCCGCGTCCTGCTAGCCACCAGCTTGTTAATAGCCCTTGTGGCAAGCAGCCTTGATGTGCTTTACGAGTACGAGAACGGAATAAAACCTAAAGCTAAACCTAAACCATAAACCCTAAACCGAAAACCTATTTAATATGCAAAGGCATAATTTGCACAGTCCGAAGAGGGTTGCATTTCTAACCCTTTTTATTCGGTCAGACAATATGTGAAAATGTAGCCAAGCACGCAGCCCCCTCAGCTGAAAAGGTGGGCAAAAAGCGCGTGTTAAGCGCACATTCATTTTGGTAAGAGCAGCTGGCCAACCGGTCAGGCCTAGACTCTGTGTTTTGGCCAGGCTCTATATAATTTATATATGCAGTTGCAATGTCCAGTGACAAATATTAATGACGATTTTCATGCCTTCACAAATCGGAATAGCAAATGCCGTGGGGAAAATAAAGTTCTAGCCTTCAACTGACCATGTAGTTGTCACTCCACTAGTTGTTGTTCTTGTTGTTGCTGTTGTTGTTGCTGTTTAAAATGCACAAGACCAATACCTTTTGGGTGCTGTCTACGTTGAAATTTCCATGCGACAAGTTAAAGCCAAACAAAATAACAGCTCCAAAAGGCTCGTAAAATTCATTGAGCAGCATTAATGAGCGACATTAATAGCTTGTCGTTAGTTGTTGTTGTTGTTGTTGTTGTTGTTGATTGTGTTGTTGTTCTGCCTGACCACAATAACATTTTATTGATTTTCTACCTTTGGAGCAGGTGTGATTTTTAGCAATAGTTTTCGCTGTTTTCTTCTCTCGTCTTCTCGTGCGTGCCTCCAAATGAGTCGACCTGATGTTTTAATTAGGCAAATTGTGGCATAGAAAACGAAGCCCAATCAACGTGTCGCGTTAAGCAACCCTTCATACAACTCATATTTGTTTTATTTACGTATTTATTTGTCCTGTTTTTTTATTTGGCCAGAGCAACAGCCTGCATTGCCACGCCCCGAAGGAACAGCATGTGGCTGGAATCCGCATGAAAAGGAAATGAGCCAGGACATGGAAAAAGGAATGAGAGTTCTAGTCCATTCTTTTTTTTTTCTGTCCTGCCGCAAACGAAATTTGAATTTTTAAATTAAATTTCACAGCCGCACAAGTTTTCCTCTCTCGTTTTTACATTTATTTTTATGCCTTTTCTTTTATTTATTTTTAAATATAACACGACAGACAGCAACAAAGAGAGCGACGGAAAATGTACATATAAATATATATGTATTTGTATGTGTACGTGTATGTGAATGTGTATATAAGGCCGCACATTCGTCTAAATGTAACTGTTATGGCCCGGACATTTTGTTGGCGCTTTCCTCTTTTCATTTCATTTCGTTACGTTACGTTGCCATTGAGGCAGCCTAAACCACCCACAACCACCCAAAAGCCACCCAAACCACTGACACTTACCCAAGTCAAAGCCAGCATCAGATATAGAAATTTTCGTTGCGCTGTTGCCTGAGATCTGGGCGCTATCTTTTGCCATCTTTTCTCTTTGTATGAGTGTGTATCTGTGTGTGTGTATGTGGGTGTGTGGGTGTGTGGGTTTGTTGGGCCCCCAAAGGGCAGCTTACTGCTGAGGGTTGGCAAACGACTTTTTGCGCTGCCTGCGAACAATTTAATGAATGTTTTGTCAGATAAAGAAAGAAAGCAAAAAAAAATGAGTTGATAAAATGTCTGCGCTGTGTGGGCAGTGGGGTAACACACACACACACACACTGAGATACAGAGCCAGAGATACATAAACAGATACAAATGCAGATACATAGCTTACATATAGAGATACGAGTACACACACTTTTACTCTGACTGCCTGCCCCCAAGTGAAAGATGTTACACTGAGATAAACGTAACATTGCTGGGCAACCGGCTGCCAGTCAGTTCTCTGTATCTCTCCCTCTCTCTCTCTCTACCTCTCCTCTCTGCCTATCTCTATCTCTATCCCTTTTGATGCCCCTACTCCCCACTCCGCCATGCTCCTATCGTCTTGGTGCGATATCTAAGATGGCAAAGGGCATTGCCATCCACGGCGCACAAAAGCTGCGCAATAAATAGAACTGTAGATGTCTTGTCTGACCCAGCAGAGCGCCTTTCCCCACCCCTCCCCTCCCCTGCTCAGCCCCTCACTGCCCCTCACAGCTTCCCTCCTCATCTTCTCTATATACATAATTGTATTTACTTTTGTTGGCGACGCTTTTCATTTGCTTTACACAATTTTCGTGGCACATTTTGGTTTCTTTCATTTCATTTTTTGCGTTTGTTTTCGAAATTTTCAATTAAATATTTAAATGCGCCGCTTTTGTTAGTGTAATGCTAATGCAATTTGCATAAATTTTATATAAGCAATTCAAAAACTGAAATTTTTAAAATTCAAACAGTCGCCATTTTGTGCCAGTTGCAGACATTTTGTGATGTGTTGCCACAGTTGCAAGTCAAATAAATCAACGCAAGGTGGCAACAAACAACAACAAAAATACAAGTGCTATGAGATCACTCAACTAGCACATACCCTGTAGACTACTCTGTAATAATCAAGTACAAATTCTAGGCAATAAAGATGAAAATGAGATTGAAATATAAATAATTCAAGCTGATTAGCTGCCTATGTAAATGCCTCAATTAAGCAATTATATACTTAATATATTCTAAAAAATATTCATAGTAAAATTAATAAACTTAATCTTGAATTATAATGATTTTTTCTTGTTTGCCAGTTGTTTTAAAATAATTTATTAGCAGTTTAACAACAATAATATCCTGCATACATATTTAAAAATTTTATGTGAAAGTCAAGAGTCTTAAACTTGAATTGGTTTGTATTTTTTATCCACTTATTAGCTTTTTTTATAAATTTTTAATATAAATTATTTTATGTAAGAATAACACATTATAATTCGAAAGGATATAAGATCATTAACGATGTTCTTAAACGATTTTTAAGAACCTTTATGAATTATAATCTGTATATTCAGTCGAAAGGAATGTTATAATATATATTTCCTCTGCCTTTTATGACACCCCTTTCAAAGTTTTAAAGAGCACAGGGTATAGAAAAATAAAATAAGCGCATTTTGTCATGCTTAAGCGCATTGAGAAATTAAAATTTATGGACCCAAGATATATGTATGTACATACATACAATACATATATAAAGGAATATGTATACTCATATGGGCTCTTATTGTATTCTGCTTTTGTATAGTATTATTTATCGCAAGCGCCATCTTGTTTGTGTGTGTTGTTGTTGCTGCTGCTGTTGTAGTTGTTGTTGTTTGACTGTTGGCGCTTGCGCTTTTTGCATATCAATTAAAATGCGCCCTGTCAATGTTTGACAGTTTGTCAATGCGAACCCTCTCTACCCACACCCCTCTCAGTGCCACGTAATGCGTAGCCTGACAATGATTTATGTGCAACATTTTGAGGCACTGTTAACAGCTAACAGCTAACAGTGTGCTGCTTAAATTGTCCATAAACAAGCAAACGAACAAACAGGCAACAAGCAACATGTTGCAGTTTAGCACCTACAATACAAGCCACAAAATGCAAAAGGATTCGAGAATTGGTCTCGCAAATTGAGAATTGAGAATCGCGAATCGCAAGAGTCGAGAATCGAGAATTGAAATGCAAAGCAAAGTAGTGCGTTTGCTGGTTTTTGTTGGTTTGTCATGTTAACAACTTAATTTATATAGCAGAGTTAGGCCTGTCACCTGTGTGTTGCAGCCACATAATTACCACAGTTTGTATTTTGTGGGCGTTGAAATTAATTTTGGAATTCTCGCACATTTCCAGTTCGATTTGCTGTCTGTATGTGAAATTGTTACAAGCTCGTTAACACAACACAGTGCCACCAAAAAAATACAAGAAACAAACAAACAAAAAACAAAAACAAAAAAAGGAGAAGGAGAAAAATAAATGCAAACTGCAGACTCTGACCTCTGATTTATGTTAATGCCAGCTTACAGCGTGCAGCATGCAGCATGGGGCATGCAGCAAGGCGAAAACCAGAACAGGTGAGCCAAAGTCAGAGCAGCAGCAGCAGCAAAGCAGCAACAACAACAACAATTAAAAATCAAAGTCAAACATGATCAACGCCAGTTTAGGGCTACGTTGTTGCTGTTGCTGTTGTGGTACGAGCAACATGAACAAGCCACAGAGACCCAAGATACCCAAAGAACTTGAGAATCTGTTTTCTGATTCTGATTCTGATGCTGGTTCTGGTTTTCTGGCCTGAAACGAGGCACAGCAGACAATGTTTTGGGTCTTGAGTTTGGGCTACGCTTCTTGTAGCCAATTCGTGGAAATTTAAGCGTGGCGCAGACATGCTCCCCAGTTGTTGTTGCTGTTGTTGCTGATGTTGCTGTTGTTGCTGTTGTTTTTGGGCAGTTTTGTAAAAATTGTCATTTTAATGAATTGATGCTGCTGTTAAACGTGGAGTTGAGTCTCCGCAATGCTGCCTCTCGCATGCCATTTAAAAAATGTTGTTGCCTGGTGTGTCGAGCAACTTTGTTTGCCACAAGTTGCAGGCAGGCAGGCTGGCAGGCAGCAGCCAGGACAGGCACAGGCATGTTGTGTCCCTAGTCAATACAAATACCTCTGCGTCTGCATATGTGAGTGTCTCTTTCTCTCACTTTTCTCTCTCTCTCTATCTGTCTTTCGCTGTGCGTTAGTTTTGGCACCGTTCAATTAGCGCGCCAACATATTTGTGGGCGTGCGGCATTAACATAATCAATTTTATTCAACTTGCCACATGACTGCACTCCAACTAACTAACCCAATTTTATTTCTCTTCTTTTCTACTCTTTTTTACAGACGCTACAGTCGCTGCAGAGCGCGGCAAAGCGGGCGGGAACATCCTGCGCCAATTGCAAGACCACAACCACAACCCTTTGGCGGCGCAATGCCAGCGGTGAGCCCGTGTGCAATGCCTGCGGATTATACTACAAGCTGCATAATGTAAGTACAAAGTTAAATAACTAACGTTAAATAAATTTATATATATTTACTACCAATTCACCCTATTCCTTTTGGGCCATCGATTTGGGATTTTTGGGAATGCTGTTAACCCTCGTTAAACGCTTAAGCGATTTAACGCAACATTTAACAACGACTCGAGCAACTCGAGCGATCCCAGTTTGAACGGAAGCCCGGCAAACGCTTCGCACGGGAAACACACACAGATTAAAAGTGACAAAAATGAAGTGTACTTCCCCCTTCTGGGAAATCCCCCAACAGTTTTGAGTTAGAAGCACAACCAAGAGGGTGGCAGGTTGCAACAGCAACAGCAACAGCCCCCGATGATGAATTGTTGATGATTATTTAAAGATGCCCAACGTGATACTTGTTCTTGTTATTGTTGTTGCTGCTGCTGTTCCAAGATAAGCGTCTGGTGTTTGGCTGTGAAAATGCGATAAGCTTTGATTTTATTATGGCAAACGCGTGCGACGGCAACAGCAACAGCAAAAGGCGACGGCAACGGTTGCCCAGAAATTGGCGTAATTTATGTAATAGACTACGGCTCACTGAATATCCTCCCCCTCGTGATTCAATCCTCCAACAAAATGCAGCCAATGATATAGAGGACGTTGTCGAGCCATGTGGAAACTAGATTTAATAACATTTTCGCGCCCTGAGGGAGAGACCCCCCCTTTTTTTTGAGGGTTGTTTTGACCAACTTCTGGCTTATTAAATATTCATTAGCAACGCCAACAGGACAGCACATAAACGTTTGTGCTCAGGGACTGCGTTTTGTATACCCTGTAATCAAACAGCATACTAAAGGGAGTATTTTAAAGATATGGTATCTTTCAGATAAGCATCATTTGTCTAAACGATTCTATCTATTAGTCAATATGAAAGACTGTAGCAGCTAAAAGTACTAGGGTGTATTTTTAAAGATTTAGTATCTTTTCGATAAGCATCTATTATCTAAATGAGCCTTTGGGAAAATAACAAAAAGTACTATCCTGAGCTCAACTACAGGGCATTTTTATTTCGAGCATTATTGTTTGTTTCAAATTCTTTCCTTTTTTATAAATGCCCGAAGTCAGCTTTTAATGAGTTTGTTGAATGTGGCAAAGTTTTTTGAGAAAAATCACTTGAACTTTTAGCACATTTACATGTCAGTGGCCCCAAATGATGGGCCACCTGTGTCTCTCCATGTAATCCTCGAAACTAATTAAGCTGTGGTTGTGTGCGATTTTGCGACTTTTGTGGGTTTTGTGGCAGCTGCAATTGAGGAACTGCATTCGATTTCGATGGCAATCAGCGGGCGAAATGTTTTAATTGAGCGTGGTCAAAAAGAGAGAGAGAGGTCGGAGTAGGGGTTAAAAATATATCAAAGTGAGCACAAGTCAAGATATATCGTATGCTCCACATATATCTAATCTGATTTGTAAACTTGTAAACACTAAAAGCGGCGGCTGCTTGCCTGCCTGCCTGTTTGCCTGCCTTGCAACGTGGCGTATGAGCAATGCGCCAGAAAAGCCGCCGCCTCAACGACGCTTTGGGTGGTTACAGGGTGTGTGTGTGTGTGTGTGTATATATTTCAGCTAATGGCCTACACACAAGCGCATTCATAGCGGCGAAATTTATTTTGCAAAAATTTTCTTTCAATTGGACAGTGTCCCATCTTGATAAGATGCCAATCAGCGCACTTTTTGCATTGCATTGGAGCAGTTGGAGCTCTAGCTATAGCTATAGATACAGTCGGAGCTAGCAGTTCATTTCAATTCAATTCGTTTGTCATTTGGCCGCCATCGTCAACATTGTTGCTGTGGTTGTTGCCCGTGCTGTGTGTGTGGGCCTCTCTCTAGTGAGCGATCTGGCCATCTGATTGGCACATTTTATGGAAATGCTGACTGCATTTAGTGTTCCCCTTTAAGGAGGGAATAAATCGGGAGCCACGTTACGCGTGTCTTCACGCAGTTCACTGGAAAAGTGTGCGCTGATAATTAACAGCAACAGAAAGAGTGAGAGAGAGAGAGAGAGAGAGAAACTTGCCACGTCGCATCCTGTTGTCCTTTCAACAGCCGCTTATGCTGTGTTTCCTGCTGTGCACTAGCGTCGTGTGGCGTCACAATGATATATGTCACATAAGGCTTGACCTAACGGTATACACAGAGCTATAGCCAGAACTGGAGATAGAACTACAACCATAGCCTGGCGCCGTCTCACTCAATTTATCAACAACAGGCACTGTGTCTGTCTGTCTGCCAATCTGTCCCTCTCTCTGTCTATCTGTGTATCTATGTGCGGCCCACCCACTCGGCTGTCAAATTGCAAGTCAGCTGCAGCGGCGCGTGTTGCCCCCATGCTGCATGCCCCATACGCTTTGCACGCTCGATTAAGATTTTATGCATAAAAATCTGACTGAGTTTCTTTTGAATTTCTTAATGAGCAAGGCCTGGTAGATACCCTGAGCACATATTAACAACTTTATGCTTTGTTTAGTCGCTAATCTTTCTCTTTTTTTTGCTGTTGTTGCTGATGTTGTTGCTGCATATCAATTAAAGCTTTGAGCAGCAGCTGCCGAGTTGCTAATTGCCACAATTTGTGCTAAACGTTAGGGAGCGGCAAAAGACCAGAGACTATCAATTACCGTTCCCGATCGTTCAACAGCATCCCTATCCCCATTCCCATTCCCATTCTCATTCCAATTCCCATTCCTGTTCCCTATACCCTATTTCCATTTTCCATTTGCTTGTTGGCCAGTGTAAGTGATACATTTGCTTTTTGTTGTTTGCCGTTGTTTTCGGGGCATTACACAATCAACCCTCGCTTTTAGAAACTCTCGGCTCTCACACACAATTGCCGGCAATTTAACAATTTCTGTGTTTGCACTGGGACAAAAAGAAAAAAGAGGCACAACAACAACAATGTCGTAATTCACGCCCAGGTACGTCGAGGGCTGCACTCTCCTAAGTATATTATATAGTATAGTATATACTATAATGTAACTTTTCTTTCTTTTGTCATCTGTGCAACCTCGGCGAATGGGTAACTCAATATTGTAATTGTAGCGCAATGAGGCACGTTGTTACTGTTACTGTTGTTGTTGTTGTTGCTGTTGTTGCCCCTTAGATGTTCGCAAGTGATAAGAAATTGCATATGAAGCGGCAGCAGCAGCCTCAACAATGGCCAAGAGCTGAGCGACTTACAGCAACAACAAAAAATGGAAACTAAATATAAAAATGAAAAGAAGAAATAAAAAAAAGTTGCCCTGGTGCCGTCGTTTGCTATCAGCGGCAACTAATCGCATTCGCAAATGTCGCTTATCTGATCGTGTAGAAATGCTTGTAATACTTCATTTTCACTTCCCGGTTCCCGTTCGCAGTTTGCCACTCCGCCACTGCCACTGCCACACAGTGCGTTGCAAGTTGCAACAGACAGCGTGTGCAGTTAGCGGCATTTCCGGCCAAGGGCTGCTCGCCGCCCCCTCTCCTCCGCGCTATGTGCTACGCCATGAATTTGCATAAATTTGACCCATTTTAGTATGCCCAGCAGCAGACACAGTTTATTGATTTTCCCTACACCAAACACTACTTACTTGCAACACCCACTAAACAGCTGCCACTTCTTGTTGTTCTTCTTGTTGCAGGTCAATCGTCCACTTACCATGAAAAAGGAGGGCATACAAACGCGTAACCGCAAGCTCAGCTCCAAGTCCAAGAAGAAAAAGGGCCTAGGAGGCGGTTGTCTGCCAATTGGTGGCCATTTGGGCATGGGAGACTTTAAGCCACTCGATCCGTCCAAGGGATTTGGCGGCGGCTTCTCGGCATCTATGGGTAAGCATCAAGCATTTATTTATTTATTGATTTACTAACATCCTATTGCCACAAGGTTAACTTCTATATTTAAAGCACTAGTCGTAATAACATTTGATATAGAAAAAGAGATTTTACAATTATGAGTATGGCTTTAAGTAGACTAACTTATTTAATTTGTATTTTTAATATAACTATATTGTTGTATTTTCTCTTTAATTATTTAAATATTAGTTTTCGTGTATATAAACATTACTTTCGTATTTATCCCTTAATAATCTTATTCCTTTTTAATATTTCTATTAATTTGTCTATTTATTATTAACTTTACTGTAGTATTTATTGTTTGTAATATTTCTATTTATTTATTAATTTGTTTAATATTGTTGGTGTATGTTTATAAACTATATTGTAGTACTTATCCCTTAATTGTATAGACAGTTTTAAATGAAATTATGTTGAGTTTAAAATCTGTTTCAAGTTATTTAAAAGTTGATTCCAATGTGCACCACAGCACCACATACAAGTGTCTGCCATGACATGAACCACATCTAATTGTACTCCAATTTGCATTGTCATTCCAGCTCAACATGGACACCTTTCCAGTGGTCTGCATCCGGCACATGCGCATATGCATGGCAGTTGGTATACTGGTGGCATGGGGGCATTGGGTGCCTCTGGTGGTCTACAGGGTGGCTTCTCCACTGCCGGCTCTCTTGGCGGTGGTGTTGTGCCCCACTCTCAGCCGTATCACTTGGGCCTCAGCTCAATGGTGAGTAGCAATTATATAAGAGCATTTGTATAAGAGAACTTTGTTTACTAACAACTCCTATTTCCCATTCTCTCTTTCGTTCTCTCTATAGGGCACTTGGCGTACGGACTACACGTGATGGAGCGGGAACAATTTGAACAACAACTTGTTCAGCTAAAGGAGCGCCGATTAATATATATATATATATAAAAACAAATATATGTATATCTGATCTGACTTGATTTCCAAACACAATGCCAAACTGAGGACTCCCTTCGCAGCCATTGATCATTGGCCACAATCAGCAATCAGCTGAGACGCCTCGAACTTGACAAGGACACGGACACATAACTGATCTTCCTTGTTGAGTATCTTCATGGGGGCGACAACGATTGCGATTGTGGGACTTGTTCAAGTGCTGGCTATTCCTAATTGTAAACATTGCGTGCAATTTTTAATTATTTAAGTTTTCGTCGTTGGCCAGCAGCTAAAACAAAAGCCCATTAAAATTAATTAAAGGGCCGCACATATTATTTTTATTGCTCTTGAACGTGTGTATGTGTGTGTGTGTGTGTGTGTGTGTGTGTGTGTGTGTGTGTACGAGTGAGTGACTGTGTGTAATTGTGTGTATGAATTCTCTGTTTTATATTTTTGCTTAATTAATTTAATTTCTCGACGCAAATTCGGCGTATTTAATTGTGCTTTATGAACTGCCATAAAAAAAACGAAAAACAAAACACAACAACAACATAAAAAGCAAATAAATAAATAAAAGCAAAAACAAAAGCCCGACAAACGGAATTTCATAAATATTAATATTGTATATATGTATGTATATCTGATGAAAACAAGAGCAGCAGCATTAACAACATCAATAAGAAGCACACAGAAACTAACGTTAACTAAGCATAAATATTTACTTATAAAATGCACGTCCAAAACAAAAGAAAATTATCTAAATATTAATCTAATCTAAAAAAAAGAAAACTGTTTTGTAAAAAGCAACTGCAAAATGTTTGTCCTATTTCGCAATGCAATTGAAAATTGCAAAATACTTTAAATTGTAAATTAGTTAAATTATTAGACATTAAACAAACAGAAGTGATAAACATAAACATAAAATTAAACAATTTAATAATTGTAAAATAAATTTAACAATACAAAAAATCACATAATGAAGCAAAGAAAAACAAAAACAAAATAAAGTCAAATAAGCCGCATTGTGTGTTTTTTTTAACTTCATATACATGTAAATTGAATGTTTATGCCTAAGTCTTATAAATAAACAAAATAAAAGTACGTTTAAATCAATTCAATGTTAAAGGCAATTTGTAACATACAAAACAAAAAGAAAATATGAAAAACAAAAAAAAGAATAAAAACATTTGTTAGCAATTTTTGTATAATTTTAGCAAAAAGTATTTATAAAACTTGAAATAACCGCTTAAGTTCTGTGTAAATATAATACAAATTTTAGTGTTTAACTTAATTTATGTGTGAGGTTTAAACAAATAAAAGTAAAATGTATATGTATACTTACCTATAGAATTACACAGACACACGTTTGTATGTATGTACTACAAGTATGTTGTAAGCATATGCGATAATTAAAAAATGTATTGTAATTGGCCATATTGATAGTTGAATATATATAAAACATACGTTTATTTAAATTTAAAGGCAATCACCAGAAAATATATATGAAAAATCAAAAAAAAAAACAAAAAAAACAAACAAAAAAACAACAAACAAACAAGAACAGAAAAAAATAAATAAAATAATTTATGAAAAAAAAAAACAACAACAAATATGAGTAATAATAATAAAAAACCAGCGAGTGCTTTTAATTGTGAGTGAGTCTGTAGAACGGTAACTGACGGCAAAGGTTGATTAATTGCCACCAGATGATTGGACAGAAATCGAAATCAAAATCGAACTCAAACTCAATTGTATGGCAATGTCTTTATAAATGCCCATTTATGCTTATGAATTGCTCTTTAAATTTCGATGCGTCTTCAATACAAAACGTGCAGCCGCCTCTCTTCTATTGTCCCCTCCCCGTCGATTCTAGCCATGTCTGCGACGGTGTTCTAACGTCTTTGCCTCAGATGGTCATTTGTTATGCAGCATTTGTTGTTATTGAGCGCATGAATTATGAGCTGGACGCACAGTTGCTTGTATTGAGGCGTGAAATGGCATGTTAATTTATTGGTACGCGAGTGTACGACACCAGCAACACCAGCAAGAACAACAACAGCAACAGCAACAGTAACAGTAACAACATCAGTGGACGAAAGTTCGTTGCCTAAGTCTTTTGTTTTACGAGTGCGTCGGCAAGTCATAAAGCGCACATCAGTTAAAAGACATCCACGTGCATAAGTAAGTACCTTTGCTTATAGCCAGATTATGACCACTTAAAAACTAGACTACCGACTGGGTTTACGGCCATAGAGCTGGCCCTAACGCTAATTAATGGCCAGCGCGTGTCTGTTGGCCATAAAGAGACATCCAACTAGGCAAATTTTGATTACAGCTGACACATTGTTGTAAGCGACGTATCAATGCGCATTAATTGTCACCTGGCATCCGCTTCCGCTGCTGCACCTTGTGCTATATTTATATTTAATTTTATTTTTATTAATTTTTTTTGCATGCCAAGGGCTGGAGGAGCCAGAAAGGCACATGCACAAGGCTCATCAAGCATCTATTTTATATAATAAAACAAATACAGATACGAATGTCAATGCTATACATTGCATGCTTATCACTCTGAGTGTATCTTTGGCCACAAGTGTGTGTAATTGAGCTGCAATTAAATGCACGTTAAATGCAGCCAAGCACAACAATCATTATGATATCGCAATCATATTCTACTGATCGAATGTTACATGAAATGAATGTTGCAGCATCACACGAGATCCGTGCAGCATTTGTGATTTCCCCCCTCTTTTGTTCTAGTTGGGTTTCATTTTGGTTAATTGCATTTAAACAGACATGTGACAAAGCTACCCAGTGACCACGCCCCTAATTGCTATATAATTATATAATGATTAAATAAATTCAGTCGAATTATTATCATTGCCGTCGCAATTAACCTAAACTAAGAATGTGTTACCTATAACATTAGTTAAACTGTATTCTGTCAGTTATGGCCAGACAGTCTGCCCCTCATCCGAATTCGGTGATCAATGCATTACAAATGACTCGTATTGGTCTGGTCATATAAATCAGTTAATCAACATCTACGATAAGCAAACATATGCATATTAAAAATGCCTGGGAAATGCTCACTCCACTACTCCCTCAAAAAAAAACCCAACGGACACGCAGCTCACCATAACCCCAACCCCAACCCAAAGCGAAACCAAAAAACCACACATAAACTAGTCAATACAAAATATGAACATAAATCAATGGGGTCTGTGAACAAAGCAGCAGTCACAAATATTTAGGCATGCATTAACTAATTAGTTGGTAGGCCAGCCCATAGACTAGCCATAGTATTAGAACTTATCTGATCTGGCGTATGCGGTAGCAATTCGATTTTTTGAAATTCACCAAAAGCAAAGGAGCTCAAATTTAATACTTTATTTATATATATTTACTATATAAGTCAAAAACATATCAAATATTTATTTATTAAATCTTATAAAGTCTGATATCAAAAGTTTTTTTTTATTCAAAACATTTGTCTGTATGTAAAAAGAACAGAGTGAGAGACAAAACGATTGAACAACTAAAATATAATCCCATTACACCAAAATTGAGTATAAGCCAATTTTCGATAACGATGATACCTATGAAAAAAAAAGAAAAAAATAATTTAAATGTAACAGCTTAATATTAAAATAATCATTAGTGACTTACGGATAATTTTATTCTAATTTATATTTCTATTTTTTGTAAAGCAAAAATGTTTGCAATCTTTTACAAATTTGTTTTTCATATTATGTATAGATAAGTATTGAAAAGTGGAAAGAACGATACTTATGTATTTCAACAAAAGCCAATTCTTTTTGGTGTTCAAAATATATTGGATAAGAGGGAACGAAGAATGAATGAAATGTTCTAATATTAATTTAGTTGGTTGGTTTGGCATCCATCTAAAATCCTTATCTTTTTTTTAAATTTGTGGTTTGTGCGACCATTCTAATTAGTTTTATTCTGATTTTTAGCTGGCTCGATGTCCGGTCGTCAAAGTAAACCTTCATTACACTTAAAAAGGGAACCGATTGATAAATTTGTGATAACAAAATTTATATACTTATGTACATAAGTAACTATCTCGGTAGACAGGGAACTACGTTCATCTCTATTAATAAGCTAAGCGATTACAGAAACTAAAATTTCTTAGAAAGTAAATGATTTAATTTAAATAATATGAATTTCAACCGAATGTTAGAAGTACAAAAAGCCTGTGAGTTAATAGTTTTATTACTTTAGTTAATAACATTGATAATATAATATATTAAAGAAATAAATAAATAAAAAAGATATAGACCTACGTGCAACCCTCACTAAAAATAAAACAGTAGTAACAATAATCTGATAATAATAATAATAATAATTTAATAAATAAATTTGATGTTTCCATAATTTTGAACAACAAACTTTATAATTTAGTATCATGTTTAGTAAGGCCCAAAGCAAATATTTAATATCAGATGTTTATTAGATAGTATAAATACTTTTATAATGTGGGAATATTTTACCAATTGTGAATACTTTATGCTAGGTATATTAAGGCCAAACAAAGCAGCAATGGCAACAAATATTTGGTCATGCATTAACTAATTAGTGGCAGTGGCAACACAACGTACTGATAGCATTTGGGGCCTTTTGCCTTCGCCTACACCTCGTACTCCCCTCCTCCTTCTCCTCCTTCTCCTCCACCCCGTTGACCAGCAGCTCCTTCTCTTCCTCTTAACTTTGTGAGTTGACCATGGTTTGTGCGCTCGTGCGTTCTGCTGCAAGTTTATCTGATTGGAAATGTATGGGCAACAATGGCGACACACAACAGCAACGGCCACGCACAAAACAAATACATACACAGATAGAAATACACAGACACAGATACATAGATACAGATACAGATACAGACAGAGACACTGGCAAAGCCAAAGGCACAGGCACAGGCACAAACAAACAAATGCTTCTTTAGATGATTAACTGTGATAGGCCACTGTGTCCACTCCATTGGAGCATTGGTCCAATGAATATCGATACATTTGTTAGATTTAAATGGATTTTAATATAGCTCAGTTCAACGTCAACGCCTCGGCAACAAACCAATTTAATTAGCCAGTTGGTGTAGATAGAAACACAGTTATAATCTCCATATACCATATATACAATAGGAATATATGTACATATATATGTATATATACATAGTTACTTATTTATCAGGCTGCACATCATTTGCAAAGCTCATCAATGCAGTTGACCAGGCAGCTGTTAAATGTAATTGCTTCTCTACGAAAGTATCTGTGAGTATGTATCTATTAATTAATTTTACAATGACAGCAACAATTTCAATTAAATTTCAGTTTAAACACACACAGACACACACACATCCTCATAGAGAAATATGGCTTTGTAGCTGGTTTGCGATTGGGCAATAGGACAATACAAGCCACAAGCACAGCAGCAACAACAGCCACAAGCACAGCAACAACGTTCACAACAACAACATCAACATATCGCTCTAATTAGAATTATCCTAATGAAATGAAATTGCAAATTGTGTGAGTGTGTTATTAATTATATAAATTGGTATATGGCATATGCTTTGCAGCAATTGCAATTTCAATATGCATTACGCATGCAATTTGAGCTCTATCATAATTTGTTTTAGATTCTGATTAACTCAATGGCCCCAACAGCGACAGCAGCAACAAACAATTTCATTTCTCAGCTAATTTGATTAAATTAAGCCCCACACAGTCCATGGCACAGCAATTGGCCGTTTTAATGTCACCACATGTCCACTAAGCCTAACTCGGTCCTGCATCCCAGGCTTTGAGTCTGACTCTGACTCTGGGTATGGGTATGGGTATGGGTATGGGTATGGGTATGGGTATGGGCCTGGCCATATCAAATGCTTAATGGCAACGGCCATGTCAATTCGTGGCATATTAAATAGGAAAATTGGCATTGGCAATTGCACAGATATTAGTTTCGTTTGCTCGTTGTTGTCCATTGCCTTGTAGGCCTATGCAGAATTGGAGTTGCAGTTGCAGTTAAAGTTGCAGTTGGAGCTGAAGCTGAAGCTGGAGTTGGGCTATCTCAGAGTGCGATCAATTTGTCGCTTGATTGTGTGCGTTTTTTTTCTCATTTTTTTTTTTGTTTGCATGCACATGCAATGAGACTGAGGTCGGAGACTTTTAGCTGGACTTTAGCTGTGCTGTTGTTGTCAACGCATTGGCCATATTTGTGTATTATTGTTATAAGGACGCCAGCAAATATGACAAAGGCGCATAAATTCGGTAGCCCCCGACTACAGTTGGCTTGCCTGTAAAACTGACGTACATAAATAAGCCTCAAACACAGCAGCAACTGCAGAATCAACAACAGCAGACAAAACTCAAATGTTGCCCGTGTGTCTGGCAACTTGACTGTGTCGTCATCACTAAGAAGAACAGCAACAGCAACAGCAACGGCAGCAGCAGCAACAACATTGGTAAAGTGTCAAATTTCACGCAACATGATGCGCTAAATGTTGCCAGCAACTGGGCAACACATTGTGGACCGCTTTGTCTGTGATTGCTGCTGCTACCAAAGACCAAAAAACCGGACTTGAACTTCGAGAATCCTTCTTGAGGCCGCAGTTGCATGTTTATTGTAAATATTATGAAATGTTGATACCTGCGATTGCTGCTCCTACTGCTCCTGCTGCTCCTACTGCTCCTACTTGCTTGCCTGGCAATTTATTGATGCAACACGATAAACGCGCCCCAAGCATGAAGTTCGATTCGCAGTGCTTGCAACTTCAACTGCTGCAGAAGGCATAAATAACATTTTCTCAGAAATTAAGCCAAACGAATTATTGTTTTCGACAGCATTTCTGTTGTAATTACCAGGCCAGGTGATAAGCTTGCAACACCTTTTGGAGAGTGTAAAACAGAGATGATTCGATGCAGATATCGGAGCAAACACGGGGCAACAACTTTCGTCATCATTAGGAGAGCAGCAGCAACAACCATATCGTCGATTGCATTTGACAGGCGATAAGTGGCCTGATTTGGCTCTGTCCTCATCTGGCTCTGATCTTTTCGCCAAGTCCAAGGCATGTGAAACAATAGCGCATAGTTCTTTTTTTTCGATTTTGGTGCCGTGGACAACATTAACCTGTTAACCCAAACTGACGGCGACCAGGTCCCCAAGCAACAGCGGCGACTGGTGTCGCCTACTTTTGGTACCAGGCCGGTTAGTGGTGCAGTTGGTGGTGCAGCGTAGCATGAATAATGCGCGCCCACAGCTCAATAAATTTTCACTCTTTTCGCCAGAGATCGGGTCGAGTGGCAGCTGGAGCCAGAAATTCACACATCTTGTTGCAGGTCTCCTCGGATCGGATCGGATCGGAGTTGCGCGGCTGGACGCTGGCAATAAGCACAGTGCAGCACTCGACGCCACAGCAGGGAGGAGCTTGGCTGGGATGATTCATTTGAGCAGCCGCACAACTCCACAAAAATGATACGAAAACCATTTAAAGGAATTCTCTCCAAGTTAGAAGAAGCCCAGACACGATTAAGAGAAGAAGAAGAAGGCCGGGGGAACAACAACAGCATCAACATGGCCCATGGCCCAAAACAGAGAGTCACAAGACACAGTGGAACATTAAGTAAGCTTCGCAGACTGCTTGGGGTCTCTGTTTCTGTTATTCTTCATTCCTCTTCCTACTGCTCCTGATCCTCCATCCAGTCAGGTCCCCAGTTGCATTGCAATTTCATTTCCTCTTCGCATGATTTCTCTCTCTGTGTGCGCCCACAATTGTCGAGAGATTAGAGTTTGCTGGTAATTCCACAGGCTGCAACTCTGCCATGCCGATTGGACTCTGCCACAGCAGTGGCGGTCGCTGCCACCACGACGACGACAACACCGACAACGACGATGACGACGATGCGGTTGATTTCGAGCTTATCACGTTCACAGGAGACTGCAAGACGCTGTCAATGTTTACACGAGGCAAACAAGTTACGAGCTGTAATGGCAACTTAAGATCAAACAAACGATCATAGAAACTATTTTGTAGTAAACTAAATAAACCGGAATATTCTCTTCTATGAATTCAATATGAAAATGAATAACGATAATGATATGCAAATGAGCACGCATATACGCAGAAACCGCAAGAAAATTATCATAAACCAAGTGGAAGCTATTAATATAACTTTAAATTTGCTTGTATTACATGAGTCATAACAGAAATTGAATTATATAGCGGTCCTGTGGCGCAATGGATAACGCGTCTGACTACGGATCAGAAGATTCCAGGTTCGACTCCTGGCAGGATCGAAATTATATTTTATTTTTTTAATTTAAATAGTTTGTTAGCATAGCAATAACTATTTAAATAACTGACAATGTCTCTTTATCTACCTTATTTATACTTGTATGTTTTTAAAACAAATATATTTTTATCTAACATATATTATAATAAAACTGCTTAGAATGTTTCCTTATATTCGATTTTCGTTTCTCCATTTTATTCAATTTTTTTTTATTTAAATTAAACCTAAATATGTTTACTGCAAATATTTTTGAATAAAACATATGGATATTAAATATTTAATTTAATTATAAAAATCGTATTCAATTGCGATCAGTATTTTACTAGAAATGCGACTTGACTAACTTGCAGTTATGAAAGCTAAAAATACACATCTTATTATCTTTTGTTATCTTATGAGCTTACATTAGTCAATATTTGATTAGCTTTCACTGCTTGTGAAAATCTTAAGTGTTCGGCTTATGTTTGATATTTTGCCAGCTGCTCATCAACCGCCTCCGTGGCGCAATTGGTTAGCGCGTTCGGCTGTTAACCGAAAGGTTGGTGGTTCGAGTCCACCCGGGGGCGATCAATTTTTTTCTTTATTTGTAAATTTATTTTAATTTAAATTTCTTATTATGCTTCAAGCGCTACAAGGCTTCCCTTATAAATTAATGAACAAGTCCCAATGTATAAATTTAATTAATCTAATTCACACATCGATTTTTATGCTATATATACATATATTTATTTATCTAATGTTAAGGGCTTTAAATTAATTAATTAATTTAGTATTTATGCATTTATATATGTTTATTTTTATTTTACTTGTTTTTAAGTAACTCTCAGAAATAGTTTTAATGTGTCTCTAATGTTACTCATTGATTTTAATTGATTCCATACGCGAACAATGTGCATTAGTATTATTACATCATCTTCCGGAATGCAAAACAAATCGCTCATTTACTAGAAGAGTGACACATCTCCCATATGATTTACATAGGAGATGTGCCACTCTTCTAGTAAATAAGCAAATAGTTTTTCTTATTTTCTGTGCACGTGTAAACTTAAACAAGCGCTGGTCTAGCGAACTTCACTGTGGTGTCTGTGTGTCTATGTCTAACAATGGCCACCACAATGGCATCGGGGCAACCTCCAACTCCAACTCCAACTGCAACTTCAACTCCAACTGGCTGCGACTGCGCTTAGTTACTTAGTTGGGTCCCATCTGGCAATGGCAACTGGGGGATCGACCCTACAGCTCCCCGACCAATCTCCCCGTACTGCATTGCATAAGAGAAAGAGAGAAATATTTGTGCAATTTGATTTCGCAGAATTGCGAATTCGTTGGAATGAATTCCCGATTCCCCCTGTACCACCTACGGTACGCCCCTTGGTCCACCTTTAGCCTTGCCACGCGGCTTATGCGCATTATGATTATGATGATACCCAGGTCTCTTTATTGTTGGAGTTGTTGTTTTGTGTGTTGTTTTCGCCTTGTTTGCTGGTTTGTTAGCTGCTCGCTGCGATTATTGTTGAAATTCTATTCAGTTGCCCAAGTCATGACCACAACACAGCGGCGGCAATAGAAAACTGAGGGAAATTCTGTGGAAAACTTTAGCGGCGTGCGCGGCGGCCTGGGACTGAGTCTCGACTTGGGCCTAGACTTTTGAGCCTGCAGATCAACATGGCCAGATTGTGTTTGCAATCATTACAGCTGGCGATGATTGCCAACGACCACGACGTACTGTAAGACCCACTGTGGATCACCATCGCCATCGTCGTCGTCGTCTGCGTGTCTGTAGTGGTTGGTGGGTGCCGATTTACTTTGATTGGGTGGCATACAATTTGTACGAACTGTGCAGTCCATGTACAACAAATGATCTTGTGTATAATTTCAATGCAAGACTGCAGCTGAAAAGTCATTAGGAAAAGCGAATATGCAACATTTAAAACTACATTATGACACATAAATTTTGGATGAAACCCTGTAACAGAGGGGTGAACAGTAAAACGGAGAAGGGATACATTTTACACCCTCGTAAATGTCCATGTCTTGTATAATTAAAATGCAAGTGTTGCACACTCAAGGTCTATGCGACAATTTAGCCAAATGGAAACCCAAACCCAATATATACACAGGCTCAAAATGAAATGGAAAACGTGGTCACAGAAAAAAAAAAGAACCGATCCCAAACTGAACACAGACCAGAAACTGACCAGGGCGAGTAGTTGGCCTGGTCTGGCCTGGCTAGCAAAATGAGCTGCTTATCTAAATCTTCATAGTTGGCTAAACGCGGCCTTTTGCGCCTTCGCTTCGTATGCTGCTGCTGCCTTTTCCCCTGCTTCTTGTTGGTTTTTCATTTTGGTTTTTCATTTTTGTTCGTTTTTAATTGCAGCCGAAACGTGAGCGAAATGTAACCAAAAATGCAATTGCCAGTTTGTTGCCTGTTTTTGGTCATTCCTTTGGGCTAGTTAATCGATGGCATTCGTGCAGCATTCCTATGGGGCAGCAGCCCCTTGCCCCTCATCCCTAATGAGAGCAACGAGCGCGTGAACATTTCTTACCTGTGCCTTGTCATCAGAACATGTAATTATGCCACTTTGTGTCGGGTTTTTTGTATCAAACTTGCATACGCAACATCTAAATAGAAGGGCTGGCAACATGTTGCTAGCTTCAATGTTGCCAGCAACTACAAACAGCAACTGCAAGTAATTGTCGCCTTACGTGCAACTGTCGCATTTCAGCAGGCTCCCAAAATGCTGTCATTCCCTCAATGCAACAACATGGCAATTAAATGGGCGACTGAACCCTGGCGACATGCAAGCTTCTAGCTGCAACACTGAAATCTGTCCATTGCTGTTGTTGTTGTTGTTGCAGTTGCAATTGCATTCTTGACAATGCCCTTAATTAGGCCAGTTATGAGCCATAAAAACTTAAGCTTACCTACATGCGTTGTGTCTCACGCGATATGCATCTCCTGGCTAGGCTATAACTAAGTACTTGTAGCTAACAACTTAGTAACTGCAACATTTGATGGGCCCACAAAATAAAAAAAGTCTCAAGCACTAACCCTTGCTCTCTCCTAGGACAATCCTCAAAAATTGCCAACTCAATTACATGCTTGAATGCGCACAAAATTGCCAAATCAAGAAAATGGCTCAACAAAATAAATAGCCAAAGTCAACGCATAAATCCAAGGCAAGCAAATTGTTGGGACAGAGAGTGTGTTCTCAGAGGAAGGAGATGAGATGAAGAGGACTGTCTATCCAGGCTATCCAACTGTTCAGTTGCGAGTGTCCAGCTTTCAGTTTGGCGATAAACAAACATAAAACTTGACGTTGTCGTTGTCGCACAGTTCAACTGGCACAATTCTTATTTATTTAGCTACACTGTCCAGATATGCACCACCCACTAAAAAGAACCACACTCAGACACACAACCATCCACTTACATCATCCACACTTAAGACAACGCTAAAACGCAATTGAAAAGTAAATAGAGTCAACCTTTTTTTTTCCTCGCTTTTCCTCGCAAAATTGTGTTTTATTGACTGGGATTAGTGGACAAATATGGAACCTTTTTCGAAAGCTTTGGGCAGCTTAGATAATGGACAGCGGTCATTGGACAGAGGTCAAAGGGTTGCCGTAAGCTATTTATTTACACGTGCGCTGGCTCTGAGGATTTGCCTGCATTTGATTCGATTTGATTCAATTTTTTACGGCGCCTCGTAAACTTGGCATTCGAAATCAATTTTCGGAACGCCATTTCAACTCAAAGCTGGCTAAGCTGTAAGCTGTAAGCTGCAATTAAGGCAAGAGTAAGACCAGCGGCTATCAGGGGCAAGCAGCTTGCAACTTGTATCTTGTAGATACTTGCCTAAAAATATTTATGTATGTATATAATATGTACTCTCAATTAATACAACATTTAGATGGCAATCGCAAATCAATTAAAATTTATGTGCGCACATTAATTTAACAGTTTTTTTTGCCTTCCTTGCTTTTTTTGCTTGCCTACTCTTATTTTATTTTCGCACGCACCCCTAAATGCGTAAAGCGGATCAATTGCCCAAAAGATCAATTGGCAATTGACAAACCAACAATCCGACAAACGGACAATTGCAACTGGCAATTGCAACCACTTGAAAAGCCGCTCAGCCCATTAGCCAATCAGCCGTAAAATCGCAGTAGAAATCAAAGCGAACCACAAACCGAGAATATCCATCTCTCTCTCTCTCTCTTTCTCTTTTTAACTCCCTCTTTGTCTCTTTGTTGTCTCAAATTGTTGCGGTTTTTGTCAGTCAAGCGCAAAACGAGAAATTCATTAATCCGCTGGCGAGGCAGCTTAGGACGAGATCGGGACACAGTCAACATTCCTCCTAATCTGGTTTTGTAGTTGTTGTCGTTGTATTTTGTATTTGACTGTGGCATTTAATTACATTTTGTGGTACGTGTATCTTGAAGCGTTTGTGTGTTTGTGTGTTGCGCTGCAACATGATGATGCACCTTGCACCTTTTTGGCGGCTTCTTGCCGCATTGGCACGCGCTGCATTTTTATTGCTTCATCAGCATCGCTTGCGTAATAGCCGCAGGGGCAACTGAGGGCCAGCACACTCACTCAACAGCAGGTGCAATTCCGTGCGAGCCAAATTGGAACTGAAATTCGTAATTCATGTTTCCGCAGCGTGCCACCAACAATAACAAATAACAACAGCAAGAAGAAGTACCCAAAAAAAAGTCAGGAAAAATGAAAAGAAAAGAAAACAAAACAATAAAAGGGAAAGCTATTATAACTGCGACGAATTCCTTGTGCACTTGCTGCTGATTAATGGATATGTATGTATTTACACCAAACTTTTATAGAAATACTTTACTCGAATTAAAATATAGTCAACAACAAAGTAAAAATTAATCTCGCTCTTGTTGTTGGCAAATAATCTGTAAAACACACATTTAATTATCAATTTAAAGATTAACTTATTTAACAATATAAAACTTGTAAATATTTATATATTTGCATACTTAGTTACACATACTTATAACCGATATAATCATATCAAATAACCCATGAGATTCATCTCTGGCATAGATCTACGAAAATTACATAATTCGTTTACTTGCAAATGTTAACACAAAAAGTTGTGTAAACTGTATCAATTAATTAGACGCCAGCTTGGTAGTTTATTTATATAATAAAATTTATTTTATTCAATATTTTAAATTTAATTATACATATATTTAGCATTCAACACTATCCAAACTATAATTATAAATTACAATTTTAAACATATTTTTACGTCGTCAAAAAAAAAATTGAAAATAATATCGAAAATAATCAAAATATTAAAATATTATATCTTTATTGACTACTTAAATATTACATTAGTTAATTTATTAAAATTTGTTGCTTTACAATCATAAATCTAGAATCATTCATATCTCATTCAATTATAACAATAATTTAAATTAATTTTATTATTATTATTTAAAGCTTTGAAACAAACAACACAATCGTTTGTATTAACAATCTGAATCAAGAACGAAGAGTATTTAAGAAAACAAATAAGAAATTAAATATATTAGCTTTTAGGCAAATTAATATATTATTTAATTGGATATTTAGCAAATATATTTTTTTGATAATATATTTGCAATGAGTTTTTAATAAATAGAACACTGATATATTTTGCAAATTACTCTATTGAGTTATAATTTATGTAATAAATATGCAAACTTCTACTTTATATCAAAAATTTCTGACATAAAAAAACGATCAAACACAAGAAAGACATTCAATATAATAAATGAACTATTCTTAAATGGTTGTACAAGATATAGTTGAAATCCTTTAAAGCTCTCTCTCTTCCCACTCACACACCTCTTACTCAAAAACCAGGTAAGTTAACAAAAGCCTTTATTATAATCTTTTCGTACCTACAACAGTACCTCTCGATCGGTTTATACTCGATCTTATTAGATCATAGTTTTGCTACTAGACAGTATCCTTTCAAATACTTCGTGCTTGTCACTAGCGTGGACTGTCGACCACAGTGATAATGTAACTTATGTATAAAAATCTGGGAGCATATACCGATTGCTAGTTCTACAAGGCGACAGATACTTTTGAAAGAGACTGATAAGGTAATAGTTGCAACTGTCAGAGTATTTAAAGATGTTTTCACACTATTAACAAGACTGGCTGGGGGGAAAGTACACAGATGCCGTTATAGATTCAGTTGCATGCTACAAACATAGACAAGCTGCTAACTTGGCCGAACGCTGATTGGCCAAAAGGCGGAGCCAACACAAAGCGAGTTGTGCGCATAAATTATGGCATTAAGCTAGCGCCTGGGATTGGTGCAACAGCTTCTGCAGTGCAACAGCTTTTGTACAGTAAATGCAGCATCCAAGACAAGATCTGTGGCACAAGCAGGTTTTCAGATGCCCAACAACAGCAGCAGCAGTAACAACAACAGCAACAACATCATCAGTATCAGCAACAACAGTCAAAGACGAGGCAACATTTTGGACTATGTAGAGCTCAAATTAGTTGGCTGCTTTGCTGCTGACATGTTTATTACGATTAAACGACAGACAAGCTGACGGTCAGGCAGACGGACATAAATCGAAATGGTCCGTGTACAATAGAAATTCAATTAAAATTGACATTTTGCGATGAACTTATGCAAATGCTATGCTGGCCTGGCCTGGCCCCACAGGCCCCAAATGACAATCAAGTCGAGTCCATCAGGCGTCTCTCTAGGATATTTATGGCCAAATGCATTCCCCTTTGGCTAACAACACAAATTTATTATTATATTTTATAATGTAACAAATGGCACGTCGTCGTCATCGGGTCGCTTAGACTTGGATAAGTCGATCGATCGATCGACCGCCCGTGTGTGTCTTGTACGTGAGTTGCAGCTGAGTGTTGCACGTACATATATATATGTATATACGGGTGGGCAGGGGGATGGGAGAGTGCATTCAACTCTCGCTCTGCATCGATAACAAAAGCAATTTGTTAAGGAAAGGAAATCCCACCAAAGTATGTGAAAATAATAACAGCCAGCCCAAAAAAAAAAATATGCAGACAACTACACGCAAAAAAGAAATGTAACGTTGCAACGTTGCAACATTCAAGTAGCCTAAAGCAGCTTGATTAATTTTATGAGCGATCAGCCGTTAAGTTCAGCGCACATGAAATTTTGCGATACTAATCTAGCATTAAGAATACGCCCCGTTACCATGCGCAAAAACCCCGGCTCTTCCCGCCCAAAAGGTAAATACTCATTAGCGAAAATTTTGTTTTGTTTTTTATCATACGAATATTTTCACAACTTTGGCGCTGGCGGCGTTCCTTGTTGCTGCTGTTGATCTTGATGCAATTAATAAAAAATACAAAATAAAACATAAATGATAAATGATAAAAAGTACAAAATACAAAAAAATAACTGAAAAAAGAGTGGCTTGACTTGGCACCCATCTCCGGAAGCAATTGTCGGGGTAAGCAGGCGTAAGGGTTAACTACGGACTAAGGGATCGGGCTGATCAGCCGCTAGCGATTATGATTTTTATTACCCTACACAAGCAATACCCTTACCCTTCTACCCTACACCTACTTCCTACACTTTGCCCGGCAAACGAAACGACCACACAACCAGTTGTTGCTGGCATTGCATTCATCACCATGACAGCTACTCGTCCGGGTCGCGAATCTGCCTTGTAAATTGACAGCCGCAATTGAATGCGAAACCACAAAATTGGATAATTTCCCAGTGACAATCGAAGAAGAGGACCCAGACTCTTGGCCAAATTGACTGCCCCTTGATAAATGCGACGCTGCAAAAGTTTCCCAGGAGCACGAGAGCACTTGCACTGGATTGGATTGGAGTGGAGTGAAGACAATGCGACTACGATATGCAAAATAAATTTCACTTCCGAATCCTTATTGCCTACCTCTGACTCTGGTCTCTGGTCTCTGGGTTGAGACTCTGCGGTTGTTCATGGCTTGTTTTACATATGTCCCGCACCTTGGCAGCAAAAATGTTGCCCAAAACCAAAAGAGACGACGGTCAGACGCCCTCGCCACTGGAGTTCCCCCTGTCAGACCCTAAGGCCCTTTAAGCCCTGGGGATGCTGCTCATACTCGACAATGAACCCAATAAAAATGCTCCAAAAGGCAAAAAGCACAGAGTCGATGCAGAAGCTGGAAGCAGGCATTGTCGTAAATTGTATCCATTGCTTCGAGTGAAATCCATTTGAATTGATTGCATTGCTAAGGTGGTTCGGTGGTTCGGTGGTTCGATGGCTCGATGGTTCGGTGGCTCGTCATTGGCCATGCAGCAGGACCACCAAAATGTTGCAATTAATTTTTGCACAATGCGCTTTGTGCTATTTAGTTTTGTTGCATTATGGCAGCCAGTTTCCATGCGATTCACTCGATGCTTCTCTCTTAATTGCCCAAATACAGAAAACAGTAGCCAAAAATTTGGACTAAGACTGAGACCATGTATAAATGTGGTTGTTTGTGTGTGTGGTGTGTGGTGGTTGCTGTGGTGTGGTTGGTTTATTCCACAGCTCCTATCAGTGGCCTTTGATTTGCATATATTTCGGTTTTAATTAGTTAACAAGCTGCTTTCGTTTGTTGCGATTGCATGTTGAACCACGACGCATATCGTAGATGCTACAGGTATCGGCCACAGCTTCCAGCACTCCAGGCTGAGTTGCATGCACCAAAAAGACACAAACACACACATACATATAAGTGAACACACAGCAAACAGCGAACGTATAAAATCAAACACGATTTTTAGCAGTTTTCAATTCCCGGAAATCTTGTACGATATGTTGCACCAGCAAACAAAACTGGGGGATTGCGGATTGTGGATTTGGGGATCGAGGATTGGGGATTGAGGATTGTGTGGCTATGCCAATGGCTATGGCTGAGGTCCGATACGATTCCAGTATCGTGCAAATGTTTCATTATTTAACAGATTTCAGCGCACACAGCCAGAGATTTCAGTGAGTCCTCTGTTCCTCCACAGCTGGCTTGCAATGCCCTTGGCTATAACAGTCTCTCTCTCTCTCCCTCTCCCTCTATCTCTTTTTCTCTCTCTCTCGCTGTCTGTGCCATTGCCTCTGGGAATGCGAGTGTGAAATAAGGCGACAAGACAACTTGAGCGCAAAAATACCAACAAAAATTCCAAGATGTTGTCATCAATTAAAGCGAGCGTTGCTGCAAGAGAGAGAATAAGATGCAGCAGCATCTTCACACCTGAGAACTTTATTAGTGCAGCCTCGTATTTGGTATTGGTATTGGGATTGGGATTGGCATCGAGCTGAAGCAGTTGTTGCGTGAATTATGGTTCACCTATGGCCTAGGCCATAGCAGCTGGGCAAGGCCCAAGGCAAATGGCGCAGGCGATAAAAGCTGATAAATCACCCAAGAGACGAGTACAGATTGAGTAAACGAAGGACAGAGAAAGAGCTAACAAGTGGTAGAAAGAGAGAGAGAGAGAGAGCCACTTGAAGCTGAAGGTGGAAATCAGACATAGACGGACTCCACCCGGCGACTTGGCCGGGGGACAACTTGGCCAATTCAGCAGAAAAGCCAGTGAGAAGACAAACTTATTTGCATTTGGCTGGTTGTCAGCCTAAGTCGTTGTTGTTGTTGTTGTTGTCATCGTATCCTGTTGCTGTTGTTGTTGTTATTGTTGCTGCTGCGATATTTGCTACTGACAGGCAACTTTCAGCCAACAAAAATAAAAGAGAAAAAAGAAAGAAACATGAAAATTGTTGCCCACGAGTCTGGCAAGTAGATGCCACAGACAGAGTCAGAGTCCGAGTCCGAGTCAGAGTTAGTCTTTTGTTCATCTTGTTAAGGTTTGAACTTTATGCCTGTTACTTCGTCTACCTCTTGTTGTTGTTGTTGCTGTTGTTTTGGCTTATTGTTCCAGCCAGAGTTTGGTTTTGTTTTAGTGCTGCAATTCCAGGAACTTTTCAGGTGGCACAGCATGTTGGGGCAGACACACTTTTGGTGGGCCCATTCGGACCATTGTTGGCCACTGTGCTTTCAATTAAAATATATTTAGCCATAATTTCAATGTCTTTCAGCTCCGGGGAAACGGGGAAACGAGAAACAACCCACCCAAATTGCAAAAAGAGAACCACATCAATTAGTTAATCTATGCGATTTGCTGACAGCATCAGGTTGAGCTGTTGCCTTATTGGCATTGGCTAATTAATATATTATAACGCGTTTATGTCTGCGCATATTTATGGTCAACACCCCGCCCAGGTTTTGGCTTTGACGGCTTTTCTTCAAAGTAGTCACGCAGCCTGGCTAAGACCTGGCTGTTGATTTTGATGCCGATGCCGATGGCAAAGGCGATGGCGATGGCGATGTCGATGGCGTTTGTGGTGGCGCATACAAATGATCTTGTTCATTTGTGGTTTGCAAATATTTAAATGTTGTTGCTGTTTTTTTTTTTGATTTTTTTTTTGGCAACAACTGTGTTTTTGGGCATGTTTTATTGTCATTATATAATCAGCACAAGTCGCACAAGTTGCTAAAAAATTAAACAGAACTTTAGTTTCTTAAAGATTCGGGCATTCAATGTTGTTCGTGTTGTTGTTGTGCACAACAATACTATTTATATCTGAAATTATGTATTTGTTTTTATTCGTTAGTTTTTTGTGTAATGTTAGTTTTGTTATGTTTATGAAAATTTATGAGCTTGTCCCAGCTTTGGGCACGTCGTTGTCGTTGTCGCTGTCGCTGTCTCTGTCGTTGTAGTTATGGCCAGGTTAGTGGCTTGTGGCTTGTGTCTAAACAAGCAAAGGTACAGCAACGAGATTCTTATCAGCGCAATGTTAATTTCCAGCATTTAAAAGTGTAATTAACTCAATTTGAATTATTAGACGAGGGGTACGCGCAGTCAGTTACCGAAACAAAAGACTTAGGCAGCGAACCTGATGCGCAACCCAAAAGGAAGCAGGAAACCACGCCAGGCATGAGAATATTTGTTCATGAGTCACATGGCTCACATGGCTCACGGCTCGTGCTAGGGTAACCAAGACAAATTGAATCCACAAACCAAAGCCAGTAGTGAGTGCATCAAGCAGACAGTGCACTCTAACCAAACACTTGACACGTATTCCTGGAAGCCTGCCTCTGACTCTGGCCTCGCATTGCACACAGAATTCCTAATTAGCCTTCTGACATCTGACGTTGACTCTGCCACTGTCTGCTGCAGAAAGGGCTCTCGTTTGGGTTTGCTTGTGCCTTGCCAGTTAGGAGTATTTATGCGTTCATATTCGTTCGCATTTGAGGCATCGATCAATTGTCCGAATGCCCCAACAACTGGGTGGCCACTGTGCACTGGCTAACTAACTAACTACCAGTCTTGTGCAGCGCCTCAAATGCGACTATAAATTATTTTCAATATATGTTTGGAATATTTGATGCACACTTTGGCCTAGGCTAACAACTATGTTGTCACTTGTCAGTGATTCATGGGTTTGACACCACTATGTGTAGGCTCCTATCAGCAATGACTGCACATAGATTATCATTTTTATTTTGTATAATTTTTTAGGGTCCTTAGAAAAAAGAATACGTTGTTTCGGAGTACATTGAACTATTTTTGATAAATGTTATCTTTCCACACAATTTCAGTTTGAGCGAATCCAATAGAAATGTTAGAATTTATATTAAGGGTTTGGCCAGATGTGTATATCATCGTCTGTAGCAAAAAGAACGAGTTCATTTAACAACTTATAAAAAAAAAATACAGCTTTTCTGATGATTTCAATCACCTTATAAGCATTCGTTCTCTAGAATAGAGACTGTTCTAAATATCTCATGAAACATATCGATCTTTTACCAATCCTTTTTGTTATGTAAATGTTTACGCTGCAGAATTGGAGAATAACAAATCTTATACAATTAAACATGCTCTATTCTAGTCCTCCCAGCAGTACTAATTTTCAAGGAGTCTATTATTAGGAATAATAGCATAAAGAAAGTAAATTCAGGTTTCTCTATCTCAATTTACTAGGATTCTTAGTTTTTGTTTTTTTTTTATAATAGTCTTTATTAGTTTTAATGCTTTGCTCGCTCGAGGGTTTCCCCTTTTCAATTAGATATTATAGTTAATAATTTGAATTGGTTATTAAAAATATATAAATTATAACATGTTTGAATTGTGTGACGGACAGGGATGATACAAAAAGCGTGCTGGCGCTTGCATTACGTTGGTAAAGCAAAGGATTTAACGTTAACACAATTGACACTTATTCAGAAACAGAAAGATCGATGTATATTACACTGGTTTCTTTTTATAGTTCATTCATTATTGTTTAATATTGTACCTTTAGCATTGGCCTTAAAGCATATCAAGATTGATTTAATTAATTTTGTAGCACGTATCTTTCCATGTTCACATGTATAAATGTGGCATATATAGTATATAGTTTTCAAACGTCTTTTTAAAATTTTCGCTAAGCAAAAATGTAATTTCTAAATAAATATTTGCGTATTAATTACAAATGTAAATCATAATTTCTATTTGTTTGTATATTTCTATATAAAAATTATAAAAATAATAAGATTTTCATAATCACACCAATAAACACTAAACATAAGCCTAACTATTGTTGATACAAGCAACAAACTAATAGACACAAAAATTCAACGTCTGTAGGAGGTGACCAAGTTGAAATTACTATGCGGTTTCTCCCTGTGTACATGTGTTATTGTATTTGTCAAAGTGGGAGTGTGGGGTGTGACTTAAACAGAATCCGTTGGCATTTTAAATTAACATTTGCCTAATTTGTGATCTACAAATTCGAGACATTCGGTCCTAAAGACGAGCACCCCCAACGCGATTTCTTTATCTCGGAACGTACACTTAACGTACACGTTGAATATTCAAACAGACACACATGTAAACAAACATTAAGAATTATTGCAATAGTTATGCCCTAGAATCATTCTCAAACATCAATTAACACCCTACTCCAAATAAAGTTATAAATATATATATACTGCAAATTAATTTAGTTGTTCAGTGTGTATGCGAGAGTGCACAAGTTTGTGTATATGTCTGTGGTGTGAGTTGTGTGTGTTGTGTGTATTTGTGTGTAAAAGTTAGTAGGCTATAATCTAACGACTTTGGCTTTTCGAATGTTGAATTAACCACTGCAACGTTATGTCGATGTTATCCTTTTCCTTACACGAAATACTATAGCAGCAGATTTCCCGGTCCTGTATGCTTGATAAATTCCTGAGAATTCAATTTTAAATATTAGAAATATGATAGATAACATTGTATATAGTACTAACATTCTCTCAATGAGTCCGGTTTCATCAAGCGCTCCTGGAAGATCACGTTTGTTGCCAAGGACAAGCACTGGAATGCCATTTAGCTGCGGTTTGTCTAGCAGAGAGTGTAATTCGTTTCGCGAGGCTTCTAATTTGTCCAAATCAGCTGCATCCACCATATAACTAGAATATATCAGAATCAGGTAACACGTAAGTGAAGGTGGATGTGAAATTAAGAGGAGTTCCTTACACAATTGCATTTACGCCACGGCAGTAACGCTCCCACATCGAACGGAATCGAGGCTGGCCGCCAATGTCCCAAACCTTAATTGTCACATTGCCTTTGGTAATTTTTCGCATATTGAAACCAACTGTGGGTATCATATCCTCGGCGAACTGGCCGGACTACGGATCACAAAGAGAAGAATCATTAATTAAACTTAATCATTTATAATTGAATGTACATGAGAATGTGTGGGCATATTTTCTGTTTAAAGCTAGATTTACATTGCGCCATAGAGCTTGGCACAGAGCTCAGATGTCCAGATGCACCCGTGACGTTCAGTAGCGCAATGTGAACGTAGCATAATGCACGCATGACTCAAAGACTATGACAAAGGCACCCGTATTTATTGTTATATGTGTACCAGTGTATACATTCGAGTTTTGATAGTAAGTTTAGAACTCGACTTATCAGTAATTGGTCTAAGGGGCGGGGAAGGTTAAGATAATGGCGTCATTTATTCAAATATACATTGTTCTAGGCTTTAAGTTTATTGTTACAATAAATCTAGCACTAAAATAAATTTGGACTAAACACACAATGGAAATTAACAACAGCTACAGCAAATAATATAAAATAATAAAACAACGATAAGTGTGTGACTTCGGAACAAAGGCAAATCAATATTAAATAGCAATAGTGCTCGATTTGTCACTGCCTTCCCTGGCCCTCGCTTTGCAAGCGTATTAAGTATTAATTTTCGTAATTTTTTTTCTTTTTCTAATGCATTTGTCATTGCCTGCGGCACACTCCGCCCCCCGCACAGAACAGCCGCCACCCACATACTCATTATTTGCAAATATACTACTCACTGCAATAACATTGACAAACGTCGTTTTGCCTGAAAACTGCAGTCCGACCAGTGTCAGCTCCATTTCCTCTTTCCAGAAGATACTCTTAAACCAGTCCAGGATTCGGTTGATAAGCGCCAACATTTTTTTAATCTGTTTTGTTAATTTTTTCCTTGCAAATAAATGGCGTAGGCAATAGAGCTGCTAACCTATCGATGGCGTTATTGATATATCGAATACTTTAAATGAGCTATCGAGTAATTGGGATTGGGATATTTTGTGCTATAAATTTCCTATGAGCTGGGATTTGAAATATTTTGTGCTATAAATTTCCTATGAGATATATTTACTGGCCATATTTTACTTGAGATCCGTGGGCTATTTTATCGAAAAATTTTCTTATACATTTTCATTTAATTGGCACTAAAAGATTTATTTTGCAAAGAAATTACATTGCACAAATATCGCCAAAAATATCGATAGTTATTTGTCGTCAGATATATTGATATGTTTATCGATATGCTTATCAGCAAGACACACCATTTATCAACCAGCCACCACAAACATTAAAATAACAAAATAAATAAATATGGTAAGTAAACGTTTAATTCCAGAGCTATGTGAATAAATTAATTGATTCCTATTATTTATAGGCGAGAAATGCAGAAAAGGCAATGTAAGTATGAGCTCTTAACAACCGGTAACTCAATTTTAATGCTCTATTTGTAACTTTCGGCAGGACAACGTTGGCGCGTTGGCGAGCCGCCAAGGAAGTGGAATCGGGTGAAAAAGAACGTCGGCCTTACTTGGCCTCGGAATGCCATGATCTGCCAAAGTGTGAAAAGTTTCGGTTGGAGATTATACGCGAAATATCAAAGAAAGTAGCACAAATTCAAAATGGCAAGTTTAAAGCACATTACATTGTTTTTACACTATATTAAATGATCCACTACTTAGCCGGTTTGGGAGAATTCCGCATACGTGACCTTAACGATGAAATCAACAAGCTGCTGCGGGAGAAGAGGCACTGGGAAAATCAGATATCATCACTTGGTGGTCCCCATTACCGTCGATATGGACCAAAAATGTTCGATGCCGAGGGACGAGAGGTGCCCGGTAATCGTGGCTACAAGTACTTTGGAGCTGCCAAAGATTTGCCTGGCGTGCGTGAGCTTTTTGAACAGGATCCACCACCACCACCGCGAAAGACACGTGCTGAATTAATGAAAGATATTGATGCCGAGTATTACGGATACAGAGATGATGAGGACGGCGTGCTTATTCCACTAGAGGAAAAGATAGAACGCGCCGCTCTGCAAAAAGCTGTGCAAGAGTGGAGGGAGAAAATGGCTCGCGATGGTCGTATTATAGACGAAGAGGAAGACGATGATGAAATCTACCCGCTCTCAGGCCCTGCACGCGAAGCTGCCGAGGATGCCAAAGCACGTGCGGCTGAAAATGATCCTTTGGGTCTGCTTGCTCCACGTTTCACAGCTCACGTGCCTGTGCCAACACAACAGGATGTGCAGGAGGCTCTGCTGCGAAAACGCAAATTGGAATTATTACAAAAATACGCTGGAGATACAAACTAAAACAGTTTTAATAATAAAAGTTTTATAAAATACCTGTCAATGGTTGAATTGAAAAGTCGTTCATCATAATATCTTTGCTTAAACTACGTGGCATTGCATAAGAATCGGAAAGGTAAAGTCAGTTAGTGTAGAAAGTCGATTAGTGTAGAAACATGAGCAAAATATTAAATAAAAGGGTTCAATATTTGATTTTTTCGACATAGTGACTCAAAAGACACCCAAAACTTTGGATTTGAGCTTCCAAAACTTTAAGCCGATCATTCCAAGGAACTTTGCCGAAGAAATTTTACCAAAACATTAAACACCTTACAAGTTAGAGACTGAAGAAACTTTCCGAAAAAATGATGTATGAAAAAAATAATGAATCAAAACGATTTCTAGGACCCCAAATATGAGAAAGCTGTTGAGTATGATCTTGTCTTTCCTATATTTTGAATGTTATCACTAATTATTAATTGAATTGGGTATTAACTACCCAATAGTAAAACTATTTATTGGATCAAGCGAATGCTTTTTAAGTACAAAGTAATTATTAAAGTAATCGCTTCAATGCGTTGTCTTATATTGTTTAAAACTAATAAGTTTGTTGCTTCATTGCATAACACAAATATTGGTCAATAGCCTAGTAGCGATCACGTCTACCGCCACCACGTCCGCCTCCTCCACGGCCCCCACGTCCGCCACCTTCATTGGCGCGGCGTTCCTTCATGGCCGAGAATCGCCTTGACATGTCCCGCAGTTGTTCCGGCACTTCCTGATCGGCCTCTTCCAAAATATTAATCAACTCTTGGGCCATAGCCCAATCTTCTCTTGTAATAAAGCTAATCGATGTACCCTTGCGTCCGGCTCTGCCAGTACGACCCACACGGTGGACATACTCTTCAATATTACGTGGAAAATCATAGTTGATCACATGTCTAAAAGAAAGATTTGTAAGTATATCAAAGTGTAACATTCAATTAATTTACTCACGTTATGTCCTCAATGTCTAGACCACGAGAGGCCACATCGGTGGCAATTAGAATGCGAACGATTCCCGATTTAATGTCGGCTATAGCCTGTTCACGATCGCTCTGTTCTCGATTGCCGTGAATACACTGTGTTGCATATCCATCCAAGGACAGATCACTGGATACATCATCGGCACGTGCCTTGCGACCGCAAAACACGATGATTTTATCATTCTTAGTCATATTCCTCACGAACGATTTGAGCGTTTGAAATTTATCGTTGTCATCCTCTAGCAATTCGATCACCTGCTTCACAGAATGTGTGGCGGCCAAATCCAACGAACCGACGCACACTTGAATGGGATTATTCATATAGCTTTGGGCCAGACGACGCACTCCAGGCGGCCAGGTGGCCGAAGTCATAATAGTCTGTCTATCCGGACGAACGTCAAGAAGCACCTTGCGGATTTGTGGCTCAAAACCCATATCTAACATGCGATCAGCCTCATCCAGCACGAGATAGGTAATTGATGACACTTTGATAACTCCAGCTTGTACCAGATCATTGAGACGACCTGGTGTACAAATGATAATCTCTGCTCCACGTTCCACATCGGAAATTTGCATTTGACGACTTCCTCCGCCATAGACACAAACTCTGTATAAATTGAGGGATAATGAAAGCAAATCTTCAACAGATCAAGTGAACACAGTTGCACTTACGCTTTCATGTTGCGGAAAGAATACTTCTTCACCTCCATTTCGATCTGGAGGGCAAGCTCACGTGTTGGGGCCAGCACGAGGACGTTGGCGCCACCACGAGTGCCACGTGGGGTGCTCTGATACTCCGTGTGTATCATGCCGGGCAGAAGAAAAGCAAGTGTCTTTCCAGTGCCAGTCTGGGCAATGCCAATCATATCGTGACCTTTGAGCAGAATTGGCCAAGCTTGCGATTGTATAGGCGAGGGTTTCGGGAAGCCCTGCTTCTGAATTTCATCCAACAAATCGGGATAGTCGGAAAAACAGTGATCGAAGCGCCAAACTGGATTCGGTATTGAAGGCAGCTTTTCGCCTTCCTTTGCTTCGAACACATGCGAAACAGAGATGTTGTTGTTCTCCATGCGTATTTTGGAAACCTCCGAATCCGATAAATTGGCCACCTCGGGCCACTCCTTGTAAAAGTTCTTTGTAAGTGGTGGGCATTTCGCCCAACGAGCGGCCTGAGCTTTTTCCTATTTGATACAATTATTAATATACTAATCTTCATGGATAATCTTTCATCTGTGACTTACCGATGCCTTGTTCAATGCATCCCAATCAATTTTGCCCGTCAGATCGCCTTGCGAGGGAATTTCATCTGGTGTCGGAGCTGGTGCAAAATCATAATTGTTGCGTCCTCTTTTACCGCTGTCTCTTTCCGAACGATCATATCCTCCACCGTCGCCTGAGCGATAATCATCGGTTTGAGAACGTCCATAGCCTCCACCATCAGCGCCTGATCGATTATAATCTCTGTCAGAACGACCATAACCTGTACCATCGCCGCCTGATCGGTAATAATCTCTATCGGAACGTTTATATCCTCCACCATCACCGCTTGACCGATTATAATCTCTATCGGAACGTTTATATCCTCCACTATCTCTATCAGATCGATTATATCCTCCACCATCACCTTCTGATCGTTTAAATTCACCACCAGAACGTTTATATCCTCCTCGATTTCCCATATCTTCCACAAGTTGGTCTTGTATGTGGCTTTTAGCATCGCTGAGATTCGACTCGGAATTACCCGAGATTTTAACTTTCAGTTCACACTTATCCACATCGATTTTCACATTGTAATCGTTCTGAATGCGGTTTATATTCGAGCCTGCACGTCCGATAATGCGGCCTATCATGTTCTCTTTAATATCCATCTCTTCAAAATACATATAGTCGACCTTTCCTGTTGGTTTTTTAAAATCATCACCTAGAGCTCTGGACCTAGAGCCGTATATTGAATCGTGATCCACCTCAACATGATTCGGATTATCCCAGTTCATTTCCATCATTTTGTCATAGGTTCTGAACTTTATTTTGTACGAGTTGCAAAAACCATGTGCTGTCGAATTTCAGCTTTTTTTCTATAATTTTCTGCGATGTCAGCGTTAAAACGGTAAAATTCTTTGTAGAGCAGGAAAAATGGCGTCGTTGGCGAAAAACAATTGAAACCGCAATATGCGCTGTTGTATTAATTGTAAAAGATACCGTAAAACACTACTGCAATTAATTAACAAACAAACTTTAATTTATTACGTTTTAAAACTGTGCTGACATTATTTGTGCTCAATGAGAACCACACACAAGTTAAACAGGCGCTTGATAGAGGGCTGTTGAAAAACTATTGATAGACAAATGTATCGATAGATATATCTTGGTGATATCAAACTTATCGCATATTTTAAGTGTGGTAAATTGTATGATTTATTGTGGATATTTGTTTGTGGAAACTCAACTAATTTGAAGTGGCACACAGTTAATTTAAAATAGAAGTAGAATAGAAATAGTTTAGTGCTCATCTAGATGTGTTTAATATCGATCGAAATAACATGAGCTTAATTGCCAGGGCTGCATGATGACAGCATCGCCAACCGGCAGTGCTGAAGAAGTTTTTCAGCAGTGCTGAATAGTTTCTAGTTGCCGCCAAAGAATGATTTCAAATAAAAGTCGATTAATATTTGGTTACTTTTTATGTGTTCTCTTTACTTAACGCACATGTTACACTTTTTGGGTGCAGAGCCTTAACTTAAAAGACTTAACGGCTATACCAAATGAATCAGATTGCATTCAACTTTTTTTCTCTCTCTCTCTTTCTTTCATATCTGTTTATAAATAACTAAAACTATAAAAACACAAACACAAAACCAAACAAAGTTGCTTGCTCACTTCAAGAAAATTTAAATACATACATACAATACATTTAGAATAATAGGTTTTTAAAAAGTGACTGAGTGTGCGTATAGATGGCTGGGTACAGGTAGTTGCATAAAACTTAGAACAGTTTTGATATAGTTTAAATATATATAATAGTGATAGTACGCATCTCTCTTTCTAATTTGGATTAGGGCTTGGATTTGGATATCGATTTGGATTTGAGGGGGGTTCGTTCTGTGGCAAGGTAGCAGAAATATTTGCAGTGTGGGTTCATTCAAATTTCATTATAATGATTATTTGATTATTTTGTTTACGATATCTACATATATAGTATAGTTAAGGTTTACTTAGTATCTATGCGGAGCGTTTTATGACAAATTATACTAAATTAAACATTACGAGGTTTTTAAACAATTTATAATAGCAGCACAAGATCGCATTGGAGCGGCATTATATGTGGATACTTTTGAATAATAGTTTTTTTTCTTCTTTTCTTATCATTTGTATGTTTTTTTTTGTTTTTTGTTTTTCTTGGTGTTTTGATTCTTTTGTTGGGGGGTCTAAAATACATTACAAAAGATTTAATATTACAAATTAGACTAAATATTCCATTTATGCTCTTTGCTTTTGCCCCAAAAGATAGATTCTAAGCACATTTCGCTTTCTTTTTTCTTGCATTGTTGTTATGTGAAAACATATTAAGGTACAAAATATACACGCTCAATCTTCAGTGACTGTCGTCAATCGATTTCAATCATTGTGTCTGTCTGTCTGTTTGTCTGTATATAAAAATACAAATTTGCATCACTTAAATGTACACAGAAATTTTATTTTATTCACAGCAAGGGGCGACGACGACGGCGGCGGCAGCGGAGACGCCTCCGTCTAGTCGTGAATCAATCACTTGATGTGGCCACCACCAGGTTGTTGTTGTCAGCGACATCCGTTGGCCTCGCCTCAAATGTGGGCGTGGCAGGCGCATCTCGCTGCAACGGACTGCCTAAACTGGCATTGTGTATGGATATGCAGGATATGGATTTTGGTATGTTGGTACAGATGTTGGGCTCCAGATTGAGCCTGAGCTTGGCAGGTGAATTACGCTTAAAAAGTGCCAACGGTCTCGTTGGTGACAAAAGACACGGCGATGATGGTGATGCTGAGGAAGTGAGTGCAGGAGCGGGCACATCTGAATAGTTGCTGTTCGAACAAAAGACCCTCGACCTTGACAAGGTGTAGACACCACTGCTGCTATTGGAGCATGGTGAGTCCAGATCAGCGACTGCTGCAGCTGCCGATGATGTGCAGGGTGTCTCATCTGGTGTGATGGGTGGTGAGGTGAGGCGTGAGGAGCAATTGCTCCCAGCAAAGCTTCCGGCACCGCTATCCACATCATCATAATCGTAAACGTCCTCATCCATGGCCTCACTGTCTGATTTCGATTTACTGTGCACAGTTCGAGACATCCTTGAGGATTCCTCGGATGCTGCTGCCTCCAGTTCGGGCTGTTCCACAAGTTGACTAGATGGTGCCGTTAATGGGTATGGAGAGTGGATTTGTGGCACAACGGGTGACACGGGAGACACTGCCACAGGCACTGGGACTGGAGCGAGAACTCCACTCTTGCGTAAACTCTGTTCCAGCTCCAATAGTTGACCCATAAAGTTCAGATTGGGTGAGATAATGGGTCGGGCCGATTTCACCAGTTTGTAGGCCTCCAGCAGCGAGAGCGACTGGTACCGCATGACGTAGGCAATGGCGATAGTTGCACTCCTCGAGATGCCCGCATGACAGTGCAACAAGACGCGGGAACCAGTTTTGCGTGCATCCTCTGCAAGAGAAAAAAAGAGAAAAGAAATATGTTATTCATTTGGCAACTGATTCGTGTTTGATTCGTATGAACTTATTTGCTTATCAGTTTGATAACGACTTCGTGACTCTGACGTATCACCATGATTTGCATTAACAAATGCCAATTAGATGCGCTAACAAAATGGAATAAAAATAAAGCGAAAAACGAAATAAAAAAGAATTCAAATTCAAATTCAACAGCAACTCGAAATTTTTTGTCCCTCCGCTACCAACCAGTTATGTCATTTTAAAAGTAGCTAGATTTAAAAAGTGTAGAAAAGCAGATATTTTCAAAAATCAGATTGCCAGATAACATCAGTAGGTTTTGGATATATTTTTGTAGGGTAATTGAGGTATTGGAAAAAAATCGTATTTTCTTATTGTAGGTTTAATGAATATTAACCTATAAGCATTTTCTTTAGAAGACTTGATAATTCTTCGCTATTTCTAGCTGGTTTTTGTAATCAAACTAGCTATTTTAGCCAAAGGAATTGTGACATCACTGCTAGCTGTTACTCTCTCAATCCCGTTTCCATTCTCTTGTTCTCTCGGTTTTGATACACACATATACAAGCATACATAGCTTAGTGCTGGGAGAAACTTTTTCGCCGCGGGCTTTTAAAGCTTTGATGATGTTGCTGTTGCTGTTGATATTGGCGTTCGCTCAGTGCTGTCGATAATGTTGCAATTGTATTGGTATATTGGCTCTCAGGGCAGCGCTGTTCTTAATGTATGTGAGCGTCGCGCGTGTTGTTGCTGTTGTGTGTGTGTGTGTGTGCACTGTTTGAATTTGCTGTGCAGTGGATGAGTCATTCAGCCAAAAGCGCTGCCGCTTTATTGACAAACACAGCGTTCGAGAATATTTATACACACACACATGCATGTATGTACATTAACTCATAATTTACGTTGTTATTTTTGGGCAAGATAAGCAGCTCCTAAGTACGTTTCCATGTGTGTGTTCATATTTTTGCCTATGACTATCTAATCAGAGCACGGCAGGGTCGATTGCGAAGGAGTGAGCATAGCCTTGCAGTTAAAGTTAATCAATGATTACTCATACATGCACAGTAGGTAAAGTAATTGTTTTAAAAAGGAAAAACACTCATATTTTTATTTCATATATTATATATATATATTTTTTATATTTTACTAAATTGTCTGATGGTTCTCAGATAACCAATGGTAATTGGTACTTTTAAAGTAATATGTGAATTTAATTCATTGTCAAAACAATTACTTGAGACACTGCACCTATGAGTGTTTCCCTGTACATGTGTTGTGTAAATGCAATCAAACAAATCAATTTCTGATTTCCAACAGCTGATAAACAGTGTTGAGCCTTGCAGTCGGTCCAATCAGAATTAGTCATCCGTTGCCGTCAGCGGACACTTCGCCACACTGGCGCCTTAATCCCGTAACGCCCTCAATTGCCCCTATATCCCACATTCCTATTTACATTGCACTCGGCCCCCTGAAATTACAATTGTTTGTTATCAGCGATAAGCGGTTTCTACGCGTGTAAATCTAAAGCAATTGTAATCGTGCCTTGGAATTTTCGAGTGTTCCGCAAAGGCAATTTATCAAAATACACACACTCATATCATTTATCAATGAATGAGTGCAAAGTGAGCACTGATAAGAACACTGTTCTATACTACAACTATAGTTAGTACTAGAATTCGTGTTTAATTTCATAAAGTCTCAAGTGCTGTCCAGGCAACAAAATCAAATCAAATTTAGTTATCGCATTATCAGTATTCATCGATGATAATCATAAAAGTGTTGGACAGTGTGAACAAACAATGAAATTGCAATAATGAAATCATATATTGGAAAAACCATAGTCAGTAAATTATAAAAGAAAACAGTCAATAAATAACACAGTGTTACAGCAAAAAAAACCCTGGGAAATGATAGTGATTTTCTGGTAGGGCTTATCGAGTATAGCAATACTGCATACTTGGAATTTTGGCGACACCCCCAAAATCTGCATTTACCGCTAAATAACCGAGTTTTGCTATGTATGGGTACTTAACAGCTTGTAGCTTAGTAAATTTTATACCAATAATAAACTTCTTAGCCGATTTAGAAAGAAGAGGAATGGACCTTTCGATTGGTGTATATATTGTTTGACCAAACTTGAGACATCTATGCGTAATTGCCCCCCAAACACATTTGTTTTTCACTTTTTTCAACAACTTTGACGATGCTTCTATGCACTATTTTCTATAAACACCATACTAATTATGGAATGTTTTAGAAATACTGTTTAGTTTTGAGTATAACTCAGGTTTACTTTTAAAAATCGGATAATTGACCAAGATATTACACTTTTTATGTTACAAATTTGTTCAAAAATACAATTTTTAACCACTTAAAAAAAATAAAAATTTGTTCAACTTATTTTTTTTTAGTTGGCGTATCAGTTTTCTGTTGAACTTACCAACAATATTCTGAACTCATTTTTAGTCGGTCTTTTTTTTAGAAAAATTTTTCAATTTCAGCCATTTTTTGTTGAAAACGTTCCTTTTGTTGTCATAAAAAGTGTAATATCTTGGTCAATTACTATCCGATTTTTAAAATTAAACTTAAGTTATACTCAGAATTAAACAGTATTTTCAAAACATTCCATAAGTAGTATGGTGTTTATAGAAAATAGTGCATAAAACCATTGTCAAAGTTGAAAAATGTTGAAAAAAGTGAAAAGCGAATGGGTTTGGGAGGCAATTACGCATAGATGACTCAAGTTTGGTCAAACAATATATAAACAAATCGAAAGGTCTATTCTTCTTCTACTAAAATCGGTTACGATATTCAAAATTGATGTAAAATTTACAAAGTTACAAGCTATTAAGTACCCATACATAGCAAAACTCGGTTTTTAGCGGTAAATGCAGATTTTGGGGGTGTCCCAAAATTCCAAGTATGCAATATTGCTATACTCGATGAGCCCTACCAGAAAAGCACTGTCATTTCCCAGGGTTTTCAACTTCATTCCAATTTGTAACACAGTGTAATAATAAGAAATATGTAAACAATAAATAATGAAAATAATATTATAACCAGATAAACGCAAGTACTCGAGCATTTGTTATGCTTATTGTCTATATCTAGGGGCTATATGATGTGCGTACCTATTCTAGGTTGGCAAAAATAAACACTCTCAACATATGAGAATGTGTGTGTGTGAGAGTGTGTGCCTTTGTCGCAGTAGACAACTGGTCACCGTGCTCATGGCGCTCATAAATCCTCTTAGTTAATGACCTCGTCGTTCAGACAGTTAAAAACGCGCATAAAACGCGCCATAAACGCGCCCGCCACATGTGACTCATTGCAGGCCGTGTCACAGACAGTGGGCCAAATCTATTAGCTACTCTTAGCCCCTGGCTAAAGATTGGCTAACAACACTAAGAAGAAGAAAAAGTCTCCGACAAAACTTGCAAAACAACTTGCTAAATCTATTGTGAGATCATTGTGCCTCATTCAAATCATTAAATTCTAGTTGAGTTGAAAGAAAAGACATTCTCATTTTATGGATGATAATAATATTCTGTGCAAAGGGAATTCATTCATACATCCTTATCAAAATGTAGGACAAGAGAAATGAGAACGATTTAAGGTTTTGTAAGTTGCAAAGATTCAGTGATATCATAAAAACTATTTAATATTTGGAACACAGGCATCAATCTTTAATTTCTAGTTAAAAGTTCATGAATAATACTATTCTTTATTAAGAGAATTTACTACCATATTCGGAGAGATTCAGATAATAAAAAAGTGATGAGAAGACCGAGGAGATTTAAGAATTTATTAAAACAAATGAAAAATATTGATTAGCAAGTCTGTTGAATACTTGCGGAAAAAGGAATAAATCTGTTATTTCAAGCTGGATGGATAATAAGATCCTATCAAAAGTAAACTCTTTCATTTATCCTTAAAAGTTTCTGAAATCTCTTGCAAAAACAGAAAAATTGTGGTTTGAGTTGATAATTTGGAAAGCAATACATCATCTCTATAAAGAATTTGATGCTGTCTTAAGAATTTCAATCAAAGAGTTCTTTAGTCCCATGTAGAAACATTCTTTAAAGATTAATCGAGTCTTTCTGCTGAGCTATGACAAAGTTCTATAAAGATATCTTCAAGGGAAGTTGATGTTGTCATTCTTAAAGCGGAACTTACTTGACTAGAGCTGATTAAGAAAACAGTACAGAGAATATGAAGGGGGGATAAGAAATTTATGGGGTTTGATTATCGGGAAAGGCGTTTAGGTGGTAATTGCTCTGTTTGTCAATCCGATATGCATGTCGCATATGTTACGATATGTGTGTTAATCCATGTGCCACCAGGGGGGAATTAGTAATCATCAATTACGGTGCGACACTTATGACTAAACGCCGTCGTCGCATAGTCCGGCGATGAGTGTTTCGGATCGTGTCTATTAAAGCGCAATCCCAATCCCATTCTCATTCCCATTCATAGGGCTGCCGTAATGTCGTCGTGACTCCATTTTGGGGCGGCGATGCGTAATGCCAACTTTTAAGTAGCCGGTAAAGCCATACGACCGACCGACCGATTGACTGTCCGTCCGTCCGATCAGTGATGATTAAGTGCAACAGCAGCCGGTGATGTCGTCGCCGTCGTAGTTGCCACCGTTGTCGCCTTCTTTTGTGCGTTATTGGCCTCGACGGGTGCGTCATTGTCGCAGAACTGGGCCAACAGACAGACTGATTGTGAGAGACATACAATCTTTGGGATGTTATAGTAGTATGTATGTACATTTGACAATGATGTCGTTCTCATTCCCAAATCATTCTCACTTTTGCGGCGATGATGATTAAGCCAGCCCAAGGGTCAGACTGATTGCTGATACCTTGCAACACAGCAACACAGCAACAGCTCCTGTGAGTCATGGCCAGAAACAGAATCGAACTGTGAAACAACCACCAACAACAACAACCACCGGCAACATGATATCGTATATGACTCCTCCATATGTTTGTTGTGTGTTTCGTCACTCGTCTCGCAACAAGTAGTTTGTTTGTTTTAAAATATTTAATTACTTTCGAGTTTGTGTTTATCATTGATTGGAGGCAGCTTAGTCAGAGCTACGCTTTTAAGGCCCATATCCAGGCAAAATATCATGGCAGGTGCGTCTCAGGATCATGAATCATTCACTCAGTCAATCAGTCAATGCTACTGACGATGATCATGATTATTATGATGATGATGCCTCAGCTGCTTGACCTTCAACTTGGCAAACGTCGTCCGAGTCATACGGAAACAAAGCGCAGATCCAAGTCCAACTTGAAATCCGTTGACTGCACTTTGATGTTGCCTTCAACCCGGCAACAACCAAAATATCAACAACAACAATGAGAGAGGCTTGTTGTTATTTTTTGTTGTCCGGCAAGAAGCGGGGGCAACTTGTGATGTTGTGATTCATAAAAACGCGAAAAGTTTTCATAAACAAATTTCAGAATTGCGCGGGCAGCTCGAAAAGTCTGAGTAAGACCCATATAGAGGGAAAAGGGAAGAGTCTGTAGGCGGCGGCGGCATGTGAGTTCCTTGTAATAATACTTATTAACACAATACAATGTATGATGAAGTGTTTTTTTTTTGTTTTTGGTATAATTTTTTATTATAATTTTCTTTGCGATTCGCATTTCTCGTGCGCCCGGCACAACAAACCGACCAAATATTTCAAAATTCCTGAATACTGAGATTTTGCTGTTGTTGTTTCGCATTTTATAAATAGCTCGCTGACGAATATTGAAATTATGTGCACGGGGCCAAACAAAAATGTCGCCTCGAGGCCGTCAATCGGGCGTTAGTCATCAAAACGAGCCCCAAGATTGGGGATTGAAGACCCGGGACAACAAGGATTACTAGAAACCTACGATTTCAAATGAAATTGCATTAAATACATGGGTACTCACATTTTGGTGAGTACCTTTTTTTTTTAATTTTTATCTAATCACTGATCGTGAGACTCGTCTGATAAAAACTCCTATGCGTGTGTGTGCTATTATCAAATAGAGATACCATAAAGTAAAACTGAGTTTACTTAGCTGTGCGTCAACTTTATTACCAGCTAGTTTGTTAGTCCACCTCAAAAGAGGCCTCTGTTGCCTGTCAGATAGTAGGTTGATAAGTTAAGTGCACAAATATGATACACACTGTATAAGTACATATGTACATATATGTGTATATAGTATATTGTAGATATGTGCATACATTTGTAGGTACAGTCTAATCAGACAGGGTGGCGTTATTTTGAAATTGATTGGGCGCTTGTCAAAGCTTTGCTTTGATTGCTTTCTAGGCCAAGTGCTTCGGTCCCAAAGCTCATTTATCTATTTATGCTCAAGCATTGTTAATGACAAAAGCGAGTCAAAGCATAATGAGACATGAGCAACACACTCGGAACTTGACTAATGAGCAAAGCTTTCGAGCTTCACTTAGCGGTGCTTGCTCTCTTCCCCGCCCCCTTCCTTACTACCAGTGCAAGCTCAATGTGCTGTTATGTATATTATGATGAATGAAACGCAGCAGCAACTGACAACAATGAGAAATCATAAGTAGTATAAGAAATACAGACAATCATCAAAGTAATAATAATAAGCATAAGGTGACGACGGACTCAACGAAAAACGAATGCGCAAAAGGCAACAGAGCAGAGGGCAACGGGTAACGGGCAACGGGCAGCAGGCAGAGGGCGGCGGAGACTGAGGCGAAATCATGACTCATAGCACTCGTTCACAATATTTTTTCTTCTTTTATTTCGTGCCTGAGTACTAATGTGTTTTGGCAGCACAGAGCGAGTGAGTGAGTGGTGAGAGCGTGAGAGTGGGAGAGAGTACGTGGTGTGAGAGAGCCACGCAACGCAGTTACAAAAATAATACACACTTGAACATGTTTAGCATGGGAATGGAGAGAGAGGAGAGAGAAGAAAGGAGGTGGGTGGGCATTGCTTTCTTCCTGAATCAGCAAGACAAATGGATTATGAAAAGATGATCGAGACATATAAAAGCGGATTTAGCTGCTGTCTTTTATTCTTTGTGTGTATGCTTGACTTGGCCAACAGCTGTTGCTGCACACGCACCTGACAGAGACAGAGACAGCTACAGCAACAGCAGCAGCAACAGAGGCGTCTGGCCGTGACGTCAGCGTCGTCATTGTCGAGGCCAAGCACAAGGATAACGCAAACAAAAGCAAAGCGGCGATGACTCATATATAAACAGGAACTAAACGATGGCCGTGTACGAAAAACAACAACAAACAATTGATGGCAGTCCTGAACGAAATGCGCTTAAAAATAGAACATATGCCAAAGAGCAGAGTGTGCTGGCAGCTGGCGGGGGTGAAGTGCCAATGGCAGCGACTGCGACGGCGGCGCAATAAATAGCAACAATAAGACGGAAAAAAATCGATGCGGATGGTTGAATGCTACAAGGAGTGCGCCCCTGTGTGTGTGTGTGGTGTTCCACATTGCAATGTAAACGATGCCGGCGATGAGTCATGCGACATGTCTACAGTGGTGGCCAAAAATACATGAACACCAACAACAACAGCAAACAGCGTACGTGACGCAGGACTGCAAAGCTAAGGCACGTGTACAACCCAAACAACCCTTATCAGAAAGGACGTTTGCGGTCGTCGTCGCTGCTAATTTGCATTAAAAATCCATTCAGTTCTGTCAGGACAAAACAACTCGAAAAAACGGAAAAAGGATAAAACTATAAGAATTAAAATATGTAGACAGAAAATAGGACAAATAGTTGTATAGGAAGAGTATTGACTTTTAGTAAATGTTATTCGGAGACTATTTATAAATCGGTTGAAAAAAGGGTACAAATTCCCAAACAAATATAGACCCATATACATAGTTTTGTATTACAAATATTTTCTATTCGGAATGAAGCAAAAATATTTGTAACATCCTGTTCCGTCATATTCATATCTTGTATATACTTTGTGTAGAAGTGATTTGATGCTTTAAAATTTGTAAAACATAATAGATTTCCGGATTGGGGATGCTTGAAATTTCTCCCGGATAAAGTAGTTTTTATTCAAAAAAAAGGCTTGATTGGCAACACTGGCTGTATCCCAAACTCAAGCACACTGAAAGTATCTGTATAAAATTGTAAAAGTGGAACTTTCTGCTGGACGTCAACGTCATCATCTATTATGCAAAAAACCAAACAAAACCAAAACACAGGAGCCGCAGTCGCTGTCACAGTCCCAGTCACAATCACAGTCCCCATTTAAAGTCGAAGTCGAGGTGGAAGCCGAAGCCGAGTCGGAACGACAACGACAACAATGACGATGGCGATGTCGTCGCAACCGTCGCTGTCGCCATGCTGTCTGCCAGCGCCAACACGCAACAACAGCAACAACAATGACGTCGGATTTGACGACGAATTGGCGTGGAAGGCGTAGGAGCCACCAGGCTTTTAGAGGATGACCTCCCAAGGAATGAGTGAGTGGGGAGCAGACAGTTTCAGTTGATGTAGGGTGAATCAGACCCTACCTACTTTTCTCTCTACTCTAAATTCCAAGGAAAGTTTGACTTGAGTTGATTTTGTAATTATTTGTATATTCTTAACAGAAAATTGTATATTTATGACAAGCAATGAAAGTACTATGGAGTAAAAATCTATTTAGTTTGAATTAAGTATTCGACTATAACAAAATTAATTTAATGTTCACTTTATTCTAGGCAATTTACAAAGTGTAACTATTACATTACTATTAATTATGATAAGTATTAAAAATCGTATTATAACATCAATAATTTATGGAACAATATATACAAGTTAGAAGATCACTATAATCTATTTACTATTTGAGCTTCTCACATCATTATTTAGCAAAGCTATTGTAGCATCTATCCTAATTGATCTACCTCTCTTATTGATAAGTCGATCCTATTCAATTTGTTTTTAAATAAAATGTTGACACAATGTATTTAAACGGATGGCACAAAAACAAATAAAAAAGAATAACAGAGAACGCAAAAAATAACAAATGCTAAGCTCGTGCACACACGTGCCGCGACAAAGCTAGTAATAAATACAACAATAAAAAATAAGCCCAAAAACAATATATGTACATATAGACAAAATAAAATAAATTAAATTGAAATATGTAAAATAACGTTGAACAAACTTTTGCCACGAGAAAATGAAAATGGAAAAATGCGATTGACGTCAGCAAAATATTCCACGGCTATAGATACTATATGTATGTGTGTATAAGAGTCTGTTTATCTGTATGTGTGTATATGTCTACATACGTATTACACTTAAAATTAACTAAATATACGAGTTTCTTTGAATATGCCTTGAAACAAAAAGCTTACGCCAGCTAAAAAGAAAAATAAGACAAAACCAAACAAAGCAAATGAAAAAAAAAGGCCAATAACGAATTTTCCAAGTGGCTGCTAGAGACAAAACCGTTATGCAAAGAAGACCTCCCTTCTCAACCAGAACCCCTAGCCACTATTTAGAAGGCATCCAATGACAAGTCACGTTTTAAAAGTTATGAATGACGAAGCCAAATCGTTTGAAATACTTATATCGATATTTAAGCTTTTTGTTATACATAGATTTGTTGGATTGAAACTTACCAATGAAGTCGAATGTCTTTTCAAAATATTGTTTGATATTTTGAAAGGGCGTATCGCTGGCAGGTATTTGCATATACTTCAAGCCCTGCAGGTGACTCTCACAAGGAAGTTGGCAGGTAACGTTAAGGACACAATTGGCCCCCACGCTGCTGGGATCGTTTGCATCGCGTCCATTGCCCAGCAGCAGATGTGGAAATACTGGCGAAGCAGGATGTGTTTCGATATCTATAAAGATAATGACAAGTTACAGATATTTGTTAATTTACATATTAAGATCGGAAGTAATTAAAAATTTCAAATAATATTCACAAACATCATTTAAATGAGCAATTAAAATAAGGTATACGTATGTATATAATCTCATATTAAAAAGAAATTAAAAATGTTCAGTTTAAAAGTTAAAATACATTAATAAAATATATAAAGGCCTGTTTTCATTATTCTTTATGTATTTTAAAGTGTTCTTAAAGGATTTAATTAGGAAAATGACTCCGAAATTAAATTAGAGTAAAAGGAAATTTATTTTGGATAAATCGAAATGATTGATAGTTAAGTAATCATTTTATGTTGGGAATACAAATCAGGGTTAAGATTTACTAGCCTAGTCTAAGCAGTTCCATTGAGTATGTTTTTGAATCGGGCTACAAAGTTGAAATGAGACTGTGGAAGCATCACTCTCTCTCCATCTATCTATCTATCTATCTATCTGTCTGTCTTGCTGTCTCTTTGTCTGTCTTGCTTTTATTTTCTGGGGATTCGTTTTGTCTGCCAATTGCGATGTCATGCAACAAAAGATCCATTGCCACAAATGATGATCATCATTATCTGCAACGTTCTCTCTGTGAGTGTGTGTGTGTGTGTGTGTATCTATTGTGTGTTTACAACAGCGTCTAAATTTTCTACAACAAATTGTTGTTTATTTTGTTGCTGCGCCTTCGTTTCGTCTGCTGCTGTTGTTGTAGTTGTTGTTGTGGTTGTTGCATGAGTCATGCTAGCAATCGCACAGTTTAGTTTTTATTGGCAGTTGCTCTGTGTGTGTGTTTGTGTGTGTGTGTGTGTGTGTGTGTGTGTGTGCCTGTGGGCAGGGTGGCTAGGTGGGTGGGTGCTTCTGGTATAATTGTGTGGAAGGAAGGGAGATGGGAGGAGGTGGTGGTGGTTTGCCATCTCACAACATTTTGCGTCGTTCGTTGAGTTCGTAGCACTTTCAATGAGGCGCACAATCGTACAGTTTATGTATCTGTATCTGTGTCTGTGTCCGTGTATCTGTATCTATGTATCTATGGTAGGCTACGGTTAGTTGGCTTTGCATTATGCTGTTTCCAATTCATCGATTATTTCTGTCGCTCGCGTGTTAATTGATAGCCAAGGCAACACAACTGGCCCATGCTTTTGGGCCTAAATACAGAGTACCGTATGAATGTACTTGTAAATACGTTTTGTGGGTCACACTGTGGCACGGAAATCAATTGCATTAGTCATAGACTTTTGGGGTAAGACCCCGCACACCTACATAGAGTAACAGTACAGTTTTACAGAGGGTATTTACAGTAGACAGAGATAGAGAGGGAGAGAGAGAGAGAGATAATAACTAATAAACATACTTGTTAGCTTTGAGGGTTGAGTAGTAAGTAAATGCAATTAAATCACAACTAGAAACAATATGCTCAAATATTTACACAATGACTCAAAGTGATGGACGTAAACAGGAATTTGAAATGCATTCACTAAGGCATTAGTCGATAGAACCAGACTGCAAGAGACCCTGTACTTATATAGTACAAATCAATCAAACATATTTGTTTCCTGAATAGCTAGTCACTAATCACAAACATAAATCGTAGGATTACACATGCTTTGACAATTTAATAGACCCTTTAAGCCTTCAGAATACAGGGTCTAAAAATAACGAGTGACTCGTGCGTAAGCACAAATTTGAAAAGCTGTCAAAACAAATCCCAGGACAAGGAGACTGAGCAAATGGGAGAGGAGAGGTGGGTGAAAAATCAGCACTGTTGTCATAAAAAAAGTGCAAAAAACAAATGCGACATTGAAATCTATTTGCATCATAGCGCGATCACATGCCTCACAAGTGACAAGAGCAGCAATACACACACTCTCTCACACTTGCAAGATTTGGGCTCAACTCACAGAGGGTTCGAACTCGAAAAGCTCAGTGTCAAAGCAAAGCTTAGTTTGCAATTTGTAACGGTGCCCCACACATGGCTGGTTGAAAGTTCGACATTGAACATTTCGCTGTTCTCTTTGTTAAATGCACTTATTATTATTGTTGTGCCATGTTCTGTTGCTTGTGTGCATATGTATGTTGATTTCATAACGTGCAAAACAATAAACAAATCAAAAAGACACAAAAAGAAATGAAACAACAAGAACGAGAGCAGAATGTCATGTTTATCTCGCAGCACGTGCTAAAACAAAAACAACATTGTTTATAATGTTAAGCAAAGCTCAAGAGCGCGCGCGTAAGTAGCAAAGATATAGTGTGAGAGAGAGAGAGAGAAAGAGAGCCAACACGAGCGAAAGTTAGATTCGATGTCGAGATGTCAAGGTATTGGTAGGGTGTGGCGAGGGGAGGGAAAGCCTAAGCTGGGCCCGACTAGGAAATAAAATGCAATGAAAAGCACAAACAGCGGACATGCAAGTATGCAAAAAAAAAACAGAGAACAGAGGCAAGAGATTTGACAGCTGATAGACGGAAGGTAAAATACATACAATTGTATGTATGCAAGTGAATTGAAACTGAAACTATTACTATCTAGTAGATAGTATCTACATTCCACATAATAATGTCGACAAGTTTGAGTAATATGAAAACAAAAAGAAATCAGGAAGGCAAAAAGAATTATGTAAATCAAATTAAGAAGGAAAAACTTATAGTTGATTGATTTTTAATAAAATATTTTAGATTTCTGCTCAAGTACTTTTTCTTCCAAGCGTTTAAAATTGTTGTTAAGTGTTCAAATTAAACTTTAACCAGCAGAGACATAAAATATTCTGGTACCAAATATTAAAACTGATCTAAAATTAAGAACTAAACTATATCTCTGCTTACCGTATACCGCCGGACTGGAGCAACTGCGCATGAGCGGCGGCGTTCGGCCGCCATTGCTGCCACCATTCATAGTTGACGTCGACGTCGCCGTCAGCTGCTGCTCGTCACATGCCAAATTCTCCCTGGAGCGCTTGTTGTTGGGATAGTCCTTGTGATTAGCTGCAATTAAGCGTTAAGATTAGAGAAAGAGATTATTATTTGGATATATGTGATTTGTGATTTCTGACTTCTTTGTGATCAAATGACGTCAGCTTTGAATTGTGAACAAGAAACCTAAAAACTTGTCGCGCCGACTCACATAAAACAAAAAAATCCAAATAAAAAAACCACAAATATTCGCTGCTGCTGTTTGACAAACTGACGTAAGACATTTATTTCGGCACGCAGCTTGATTAGCGGACAAGGCAGACGCAAAGGCAAAGTGCGGCGAAGTGAGGCGAAATCGAAACCGAAGCGAAGAGAAGTTTCACGAAAAATAAAAGGGGGGCAACACTTGCTATTGTTGGAGAAGCTTGAAGTTCGCTTATCATTTAAATTTGTATGTGTGTGTGTGTGTGTGAGTGTGTTAGTGTGAAGGAGAAACCTTATCGGACAGAGCAGCGCATAAACAGTTTCTAGTTCTTTTATGCTGTGCAGGCAAAACAACAAGCAACAATTTGTATAGAGTAGAGAAGTTCTCTTATCAGCGAATGTCGAAGCGAGCGACCTCAAAGCCTTAAAAAGCCAAAAACCAACAAAAAACCAAGTTTTCACTCGCTGACTGGGCAGGAAATGTTGTGCTTGCTGCTTGTTGTTGTTGTGGTTTTGTTACTGTTGTTGTTGTTGTAGCTGTTGTTGCAACAGAAACAAGTCAAATCGCATGCCAATGCACTGCACAACAAACTTGCACACAAACACACACACACTTGTGTGTGTGCAACTCCAACTTTGCCAAGTTTTCAAGTTGTTGCTGAGGCTGTTGCTTTTTCATTGTTGTTGTTGCTGTTGTTGTGCCGACGAATTCGTACTCGAAAGGTCGTTTCAAAGCGGGTTTCGTTGCCAGCGTTGCCAGTCCGCTGCAGAAACCTGCTTTGCTTTACATTTTGTTGTTGTTGTTTTCTCAACCAACGCAGAGGCCCAGAGTCAACGAAAAAAAGCTTCTTTTTTTATTTTTCGTTTGCTTTTATTTCTGAAAGACACGCGAATGTGAGTCACGTATGAAGTAAGTAGAAACCGACTCTGACTGACTCTCCGCCTCTGCTTACAGTCTGACTCTTGTTTAAGTTTGTTGGACAGGGCGGAAGAGCAAAGAGATAGAGAGAGAGGAAAACACACGGAGCACGGTAGACAACCAGAGACAATTGTCGACAACGCTTTTACGCTTACTGTTGCTGCTGCTTACGTGTGTGGCTTCCTCTTGCTCTTTTACACCCCCCGTTTGCCAAGAAGTGGATGCGCTTGAGCGCGCAAAGTTTATAAAGTAAACAGCAGGCATTCCAAGCGGGAAAAATGCTTCGTATTAATCTCAAAATACTTATGAGTAATTTTTTGCTAGCTAATATGCACAATGCATACATACATACTTAATTAATATTTGTATAAATTTTGCATTTTCTTTTTACTTACCACCAATGCGATTGTTGTTGTTATTGTTGTTATTTGTGATTGGCGGCATAAGTAACAGAAGACACGGCGCTTCTCTCTTTATCCGCATTTTCATTTCACTTTTATGACTCACGCTATTGCTGTCTCCGTCGCGCTCACAGCAATTGCGTGTTGACGTTGCCGTATTGTTGCTGCTGCTGTTGTAGTTGTTGTAGCTATAGCTGCTCGATTCACACACACACATACAGAAACATGCACGCGCACACACACTTACAGAGAAACACTTGACTCGCAGAATTGTTTAAATTTAATATTATTTATGCTGCCTATTTGGTATATAATCTTTTTTATTATTTGAGGAAGTGTGGGGTGAGGCTCAAATATATTATTATTGGTTTATTAGATAATCCCAGTGCTTATTGTAACACTTGTTGAGCGACCGCGAGCACTTCCCGTTGTTGTTGTTGTGGTTGTTGTTTTTCCTCTTTGAATTGTAGTTGTAGCTGTAGTTGTATTTCCACTTGTTGTTGTTGTAAGCGTTTTGAAATTTTAACACGCGCACACTTATTTAATTATTGTTGTACAATTGTTGTACGTTCTCGTTTCTATTTCTGTTTAAGTGACGATTACGCTCAAATACAATCTGGACCAGCTAAGGGTTATTTGACACTAAGCTACAAGATCACGCAGTGTGGTAATTTTTAATACACTTCTCTACTTGAATTGCAACACGTATTTAGTAGTAGTAGTATGTCTGCCAAGTTCCCATGCTAGTCAGTAATATCTTTTTTTGCGGTATAATGTTCAACAATAATGTCAAAGTTTAGCTCGAACGCACAAGTGATGCGTCCGTTCACAACGAAAGTCTCTCGCGTTATGACAACAAACGAAGCGAATATCAAAAGAAGAAACGAATGGGAACGAAGCGAAAACACATGAAATCACACACACACACATACGTATACTTTAAGTGGATGGTGCAACAGTAAGCAATTGAGAGAGAGAGTCAAAAACATCTGACAGATTCAAAAAATTACAAAATACCAAATAACTAATAGAATTGGTATTTTTCGCCAGCCCTAAGTATTATTGTTTGGCGCGAAGTTTAATTATAACGAAAAAGGTATTATATTGTAAAACTCAGAAAGTTACTGCTGAGAAAATTTGAATTATTATTAAAATTGTGCTTAATAAGCAAGAGAGCTAACTTTATTAAATTGTTGTACTCTTTTGGGTTATTGCCAAAAATTCGATTACCGCTTGGCGGGTGTTTTTAGTACATAATAAATGCGCTAGATGGCGCTTCAGTGAATTTACATGGTTTAAATAAGATGGCACTATTACTTTTGCATAAAATATAAACATTTGTAGTATTATTAACAAAGAATATTAGTGGACAATTTTGTGCGGTGTTGGGGGCATCCAACCGCCGAAGAAACGCTCCAGTTCAACGGCCATGCGAAGACACAAGCGATCCTGAAGTGGAGCGGCAATAACTGAGAATCCAATGGGCAAACCTTGCTCATTGATGCCCATGGGAACATGAGTAGCCGGAAATCCAAGTACGTTAAAAATAAGCGTATAATCTACACCCCACAATTGTAGGGATGTCCAACCATGACATGGTGCAGGAGCATGCATCGTTGGAAAGAACAAGACGCCATTTTGGCCAAGCAGGTGCTGCAGGTAGCGGGTGAATAATAATTAAGTAAACAAATGATAACAATTATTGCAATTACTTACACTTAACTCATCGGCTAGCATTTGCCCCTCTCGTCTATAAGTTTCTAGACGCTGGGCGGGCATGAAGGCGTTTGTGCGACGCATTAAATCAAAGATAATGGCATTTGTTGTGTATCTGGATTTTCCGAAAAGGCTGCGCAGTAGTTGGCCCAAGGTTTCCCACACCATGTTCTTGCCCTCCACTACAAATTGCATGTTCTTCAAGCGAGCAATTCCACTTAAGGAAATCTCTAATGAGTTCTTGAATACTGGTAAATTGGCACGTTGCACTTGTAGGCCACGTTTGTCTAGATGTGCAACAGCCTTGAGCATAACGTCTTGGATTTCCCTATCCACAGATTGATGCATCAGACCATTAAGACCCTCGAATCCCAGAGCGTAGTGAACTTTTATCTGACTCAACTCCACCGGCTCATGCAGACGCAGCTGGTCTGCATTATCTCCAGCCATTAACTCTAACAATTGGGACAGATCTGTGGCAAACCTTGTAATGGGTCCCAACACTAAATACTTTTGAAAATCCTCTTCATGGGAGTGAGGAAAATGTCCAGCAACTGTGACCACACCCCCGGTGGGCTTGTGTCCAAAGACACCGCAAAATAAACTGGGAATTCGTATGGATCCCGCAATGTCGGATCCAATGCCAAAAAGCGAAGCGCCAGCTCCGTTCAATGCACCCTATTTGAAATACCCAGAGCAATTAATTAATTCAATAGAAAGTAAATGTTTACAACACATGCCTAAATTCTAAATTCACGAAAAAAGAAACAACCTCAACGGACCGCGAATTATCAATAATTTATGTATATGCTACAAGCTTTTATTGCATTTCAAAGACTCAAATTTTCCCAAATAAGAATTGGTGCTATCAAATATGCTTTTATATGAGTTGGGTCTAGTTTTTTACTTCTGAACCTAGAACTAATTAATAAAGAGCATTACTTCTCTTCGTGAAAGCATTTCTATACTTACAAAACACTAAAGCACCACAGATTTAAATAAACTATTAAATGATATAAATATTATAACAAAGTTAAGAAAATTAAAACTTTGAAATTCAATCAAATAAAAATCAAATCTTTTAGTATGTTAAGGATGATGTTTTTCTCACGTGCTGTAAACATTTACCGAAAGTTGTTTTTGTCCACCACTACTCACCTCACCCGCTGAACTGCCACCTGGGGTGCATCCAAAGTCATAGGGATTCACACAGCGTCCATTGAGGAGAGTGTCCGAATCAATGGAATAACAGTATTCTGGAGTGGCAGACACCAGCAAGGGAATGGCACCAGCATTACGCATGCGTGCAACAACTACGCCATCCTCATCGGCCCTAGATTGACTTCTCATCCTCGCCAGACTGCCAACGGTAAAGGACATGCCGGCGAGAGCACATGATTCCTTAACGGTGAAGGGAATACCAAGCAGAGGTTTCTCTTTAAAGAGATTCTCTATATTCACATGGCTGGTAGCTGCGATAAGCTTATCAGCCTTTGCCGCTTCACGTAGAGCCTCTTCAAAGCGATCCTCCACGAGAGCATTTAGTTGTGGATTAACGGCTTTTATGCGCTCAATATAAACACTTAAAAGCTCAACGGATGTCAGCTATATATGGCAGATGTTAGTGGAATCTACTATCTGACGGCGTAGTTTCTCACCTGGCGTGTACGAAGTCGATTGCGCAGCTCCTGGAGACTGTAAGTTAAGAGGCGATTGCTAATTGCCGGTAACTTGTTTTCTTTTAGCTGGCATCGTGTCCAAATTCTCATCACATATTGAAGCGGATGTAGAAGTAAAACAATAAATTTAACTGTTATCAAAAGAAAACGGACAAGAAGCTCCATCGCATTGCAGAGGTAAGATTGGAAAGTTATGAGGTCACATCAACGAACGCATCAGCTGAGCAGCCGGCAACACACTGATTTGGTGAGTGGAATGCGTGAGCTTTAAACCGACTGAAAGATTGGCTTAGTTCAGTGAAAGAGAGAGAGAGAGAGAGTGAAGTGAGTGGAGGCAGCGGCGTACGTATGTTCTTTATTTGTTAGCAGCCACCTAAATGTGTAAGTGGTATATTATTTGAGCTTTGAGTGGACTGAGAGAACGAGCATGTCTTCGCACATATACAATCCAAATATTGAAAGAACGAGGGAGAGACAGAGAGAGTAGAAGAGAGTGCGATTGTTTAATTTTAGCACATTTCCCACTCACCAATATTAATGAAAGCTCAAAGATATGAGATATCGATATCAGGCGCTATTAGTTTCATACCAATCGAATCGTTTATTAAGTAAAAACTATGCCGTAACCTTATCTAACTATTACACTGGTTGCAAATTTTTTTTTTTTTTGTCAATATAGGGCTATTGTGCTCATACCAATTGATGACGTATAGGTGGAACCCAGCCTTGGAAAGCTCGCTCCAGCTCAGCAGCGACTTTCAAGCAGAGCTTGTCCTGATAGGGCGCCGCTACGACCTGGAATCCTATTGGCATGCCTTGATAACTGTAGCCCATGGGAACGTGCGTTGCCGGGAAGCCCAATACATTGAAGATAAGTAGGTTATCAATGCCAGTGATATTTACCAATGACGTATGAAAGCAGAGTGCACTTGTGTGAAAGGTGGGCAGAAAGAGAACGCCGCGATCGCCAAGCAATTCCTGCAAAAAGAAAGCAAGTTTTTAATTGAGTATGAAAAATAAGAGACAGGGAGTAATATCAAAAGCAAATCGAATCCCTTAATTGAAATTAATTATTTTATATGAAGTGAAAACACGAATCAAATTCAATTCTAATATATTCGATTTGGTGTACTTATAATAATTTAGATTTTTTTCTATGCAAAAATGTAATTACGTATGAATACGTATGAAAAATAACATTTTAGAACCCAATGCTCAAAATTGAAATATAACCTTTAATCGATATATTCGGACTATTTGAATTGATACTCAATACTCCCTGGTATATACATACGAATGGCGGGCGTTTGGTTTGGAAAACTCTTAAATTTCAAAGAAAATAAGCAAAGTATGATATTTTCTACTCTTTTTTGTTTCTTAAACTTTATGACTTCATTATGTATAAAAGTATGACTTACGGTTAAATACTCTTTGATCTTGAGCGCCTCCTGGCGATACTGTGCCATATTGTTGACGCACATAAAGCCATTAAACCGCTGCATGAGCTCCAGAAAGAGTGCCTCCTTGGTGAACAGTGAGTGACCAATGAGGCTATTAAAGAACTCCACAATCAGCAGACGCATGTGAGGAGCTCGATGCGCTTGTTGAGTCACAATGCTGGGCAGACCCTTGATATCGAGAAGACCCACCAGTGCAATCTCCATGGAGTTGTTCAGGAAACTCAGATCCAGCTGAAAAGGAGATATTTAAGTGATCTTATATAGGGAAGACTGGACTGGACTCACTTGTTTGGTGACTGCTCCGGCGTTGGCAAAGTACTTAACGCCACGTGCAATGCACATTTCAATTTCTGTTTCCACGGTAGGATGCGTCAGGCCGTTCAAGCCGGCAAAGCCATAGGCGTAATGGATCTACAAGTAATAATTGTATTAATTTAAAGATCTGACAAGTAGTCGAGTCCTACCTTCATGTCCTGGAGCGACACCTGCTCGGTCATATTCAACTTGTGCTTGTTGTCGCCCGCCATAATCTCTAGGAGCAACGGCAAATCGCGGGCAAAGCGTGTGATAGGTCCCACCTGTAGAACTTTAGGAAAGTTCTCGTCTATTGTAGAGTATGGAAAGTGACCCTTGACGGAGGTAAGTCCACCTGTGGGCTTGTGCCCAAAAACACCGCAAAACATGGCTGGCAAGCGTATGGAGCCACTTATGTCGGAGGCAATGCCAAAGGTGGAAGCGCCACAGCCATTCAATGCTGCCTCACCGCCCGATGATCCAGCTGAAGAGCGTCCCAGGTCATAGGGATTCACACAGCGTCCATTGGCCACCGAGTTGGTCTCGAAGCTCATGCAAAACTCGGGATTGGCAGACACTAGCAACGGGATTCCACCAGCGGCACGGACCAGTTCTACAACATTACCATCACGAGGCGCCTTCATGCCCATGCGCACCACACTGCCCACCGCATAGGAGAGTCCTCAAGAAAGCAACAAATAACCAGAGCATTACAGGCTGAGCAAAGGAAGAACTATATAGTGTAGTTTACCCTTCAATCCGCAGGATTCTTTCACGGTGAAGGGAATGCCCAGCAGGGGATAATGTGTAAAGAGCGCCACGCGGTCAAATTCAGTAACAGCCTTGGATATTAGTTCATCCGCGTGCTTTGCCTCCCGCAGTGCCGCCTCAAAGCGCTCCTCAATCACCGCATTTAGAGATGGGTTCACTTCCTGTACACGTCCTATATACGCCCGGACCAACTGATCCGACGTAAGCTACACATGAAAAATTGCTGGTTAATGAGGAGACATGTGACAAGTGCTTCATTTAATATTCCATTACCTCGTTACGTCTCAATTCAGTGACCAGCTCAATGACCGACTTAAGGAGTAAGGGATTCCGAATGGGGGGATAGTCAGGTGCCTTTCTCGATCGCATAAAGTTCAATACATTGTTAATTAACAATCCCAAATAGCTTAGGATAAATGCCAATATACGTAAAAGTGTTTCCATTGTACGTTTCAATTTTCAGTGACGGGGGTCAATAGGTTGTTCTAATTCAAATGCGACTTTCACGTACTTTGAGCTTCCGGCTTCAATCGAAAGTGGATTACTTGATGTTCACTTGCTAATGTTCTGCCTTGATGATATTCAATTGGAACTTACTGTTCGCCTTGGTGTCTAATCGCGTACTATTCCAAGTCGCAGCTAGTCAATCAGGTCGGAGCGCGAATTTTATTTTAAGTTTACAATTAAATTTTGTTATAAAGTCTAGTGCTGTAAAACGTAAAAGTTTCAAATCGAAGCAGGGCTGGCAAGCTAATTTAAAGCATTTTATACTTGGCAGTCAAAATATTACAAATTGAAAATAGTACCCAAATACACTGCATACACTAATTAATCATTTACTTAATTTGAAAATATTTGAAATTATTTGTAACATGTTCTCAGACTTTGATTTTGTATTTTTTTTCTCTCAAATTGCAATCCGTTTCTCTAAAAATTGAAACTTTTTTCAGGTTGATATTCTCCTTTTACCTACTTACATATTGTTAAGATTACCTTTTAAATTTAAAGGTAATTAATTTTAGTAAATATTTTCTCGTAAACATTCGCATTAATAGAGTTTTTTGTTTGGTTTTTCTCAGACATAAATGATTTATTTATTTAATGTTGTAGTTATTGTAACACGCTTTACTTAGGTGCTAATGAAAACGAAATGCTTAATTAACTTATTAATTAGACTAGTAAAAACAATAATTTTTGAAATTTAACAGATAACAGTTTTAGTTTTTCTTTAAAGAACCTTAACAAAGTCAACTCAGTTAGGCAACTTGGCATAGAATGAGATATTTGTAGACAAAATCATTAACAAATACCATTTAAATATAACAAAGTCAACTTATTTAGGCAACTCGGCATAGACGCGGAATACATAATCATGTTTTTTTTTTAAGAATGTATGTACGTGGTATACAATTATACAATACAAATAATACATTTATAAATATGTATGTATGTTTGCATTTATATTGTTGTATATACCACCCATGTCTGGGCAATTGTTGTAGTTGTAGGCTGTCGGCTATCGGTTATCGTTAATCGGTCATCGGCTTCTGAGTTTCCCGTATCCATTAAAAAGTGGCGCGCACAGAAATTGACATTTATACACGGATATTATAATTTCCAATATACATATAGTACTTATTTTTACACAATTGTTCTTGTTGTTTTTAGTAATACTTATTGGTTGAACATTCAGTTGGAATTTGGTGTCGGCATTTTGCATATTCAATAAATATGTTATGAATTATGTATTTTCTGTTTATTTTATAACTTCTATACTTTAATATTTTATGACAGATAATCCTGTAAATATTTTTCTCACAATTCTATGCTTTTTCTATTAATACTACAGAAATAATTAAAGCACACTTTTGGGATCTTTTCAACTGAAGAATAACAAAGTATGCAATAGAGATTTCTGTGGATATCATTCGGAACAGACTTGTATAAATTGATGTATGTTTTCAATGATCTCTGATAAACAAAAATGCTTTAATTTGGATATGTTATGCATATGTTGTCGTTTCAGGGATATTACAAGTACATTTATCTATATGTTATATACTATTTATATAGAGATAGTTATATGCTTAAGTGTTGATCTCATACATTTAGTTGCATAATTTATTAATATGATATAAACATTAATTTATTTATTGTCTAAAACATTCGCCTCAACTTAGCTTACATTAGTTGCAAACCTAATACCATCTACTCGTACTCGTACTCGTACTTGTATCGTAAACAATAGTTCCATTCTAACTAACACACACCTTTGGCTACTTAAATTACATTTTCTTAGCACACTTTTTCAAATTTAGAATTCAATTAGTGTCGCAAGAGTCGGGGATTACCAATCGGATTCGGTTTGGTGGAGCATTTATCTATAATCTATATACATAAGTATGTTAATATCTAGATAGAGTAAAAGGTTTTGACACACGGCATCCGGGGCTCTCGGGAATGCTGTGTGCCGTGTGTTATAGATCATCTTGAACAAATGCAATGCTAAACCGAATCCTTGGATCCATTTCTCCTTCATTCATCGTCTTACATAATTTGGGTTGCTTAGGTCATGTGCAAATCTCCTTTGAGAATGCGCATGAAGGTCTTCTTGAACTGCTGATTGGCCAGAGCATAACAGAAGGGATTCATTGGACTGTTGGCATAGCAGAGAAAGTATGAGAACATATAGAGATGTCCATTGATGCACGGTGGATTCCGGCAAAAGCCCTCGACCAGGGCAAGCACATGATACGGCGTCCAGCAGGCCACAAAACAGCCCAAAATAAAGGAAATTGTGCGAAACGCTTTGCGTGCACGATTCTCCGACTTGGACTTTTGTCGACTACCTGCCAGTCCCATGACCAGTGGTAATGCCTTCTTGCTCTTGAAGTGCTTGCCAATGGAGTGCATAAAGTGCTGCTTGCTGGAACTGCGTCGAGAGACACCACCATCATCCGTATCCTTGACATCCTTTTTGCAGCCAGCGGCATGTCCTGTCGAGCTGCTCGTGGTGCCCGATGTGGAGGCCATCTTGTTTGTATTACTATCCGATGCCTCACGCTCATCTATGCGCTCCAGTTGAGCAGTATTAGCAGTTACCGCTCCTGATCCTGTTCCTGCTCCTGCTCCTCCTCCATTGCTAGTCGCCTGCTGTGTCTGTGTCTGTGTCTGTATCTTTTGTGTCTGAGGCGGCGGCATGGGAGAGTATAGTACGGCATCCTTGCTGCTTGTCTCCATGGGACTGGAGGCCCGTCGATGTGGACACTCCGCCTGTAACTTACCATTGCCACCGGGCACATCCAGAAGACAGATCGCCTCAATGCAGCTCTCACGTCGCACCTTGGCAAAGTCCTCGATGCCTGTGTATGAGACGAGAAGACGTTTTTCAATGGCTATCTGCTCCTGGGACTGGGATTGACTCTCCACTTGGCTCTGTCTCTGGACAGACTGACTGCTCTCAGCCGAAGCCGTAGTCGGAGGGGATCGGTCAGTTTGGAGCGTTTGTTTACGTGCAGGTGGCGGTGGTGGAATGGCACTGCGTTGAGGCACTGTTGAGGAAACAGTGGCCGTGGTCGTGGGTCGGGTCGTTGAGCGACAGGGAAGCGACTGGGAGCAGCTCACACTGTCATTGGTGGCCACCGAACTGGCCTGCATGGTGCAGCTCTCATCCATGTAGCGAAGCTCAGAGTTATTGGTCAGCAGGTCATAGGTCATGGCCAGTTCACTGTTGCCGGAGCTGTTGCCAAAGGGTCGGTCCGAGTAGTCGGATAGGGGTGTGGGACATTGGAAGGCCTCGGGCGGTGGCAAAATGGCCTGTACAAGGCATTGTTGTACCTGCTCTCGGGGCACTTCAATGGGTGCTAGATCCACGGGTGAGAGAGGATCATTATTGGCTGGGTCTGTGGTCGGTGTATCGGTGGTGTTATGGAAATCAATTAGGCGATCATGCTCGGCTATCTGGGAGAGCGTGGAGCAGGAGGTGCGCTTGGGCCGCTCAAGTGGTTGATGATGATGATGATGATGATGTTGCCCAATGCCCACCTCCTCTTTGCTCTGCGCCCGCTGCAAACTCGTTTGGTGTGGTTGGTGGTGCGGTGATCTGGCCCCCATGGGATGCATGGCCTCAATCGACTTGGAGTTGGTTGTGCTCTGTTGCAAGTTACCTTTGCTGCGTGTTGCCAAAAGTGCTGCCTGTGCACCAAATACCAGACCAATGGACGAACGCTTGCGAAGATTTGCCAGTTTCTGTTGGTTGAGCAGCTGCTGTGTTTGATTCACAGAGGATTCCTCATCCGAGTCAAAGGCCGGACTGCTGGAACGTTCGCTCTTCTCTGCCTCGGCTGCAGCACGCTTCGATTCCTCGATCTTCGCCTCTGATGCTCGTCTCTGTTCGGGTGTCATCTTCTCGGCAATCTTTTCTGTGGCCTGCGCCAGCGGATTGGCTTGGCCGGATCCACTTAAACGCTTGACGGTCGTGGTGCATGTGCCGCTGTCCATCTCAGTTAGTGCTCCAGAAAGTTGCACCTTCGTCTTCAGTATCTTCTCCTCGATGGCACCTATGCCAGCTGCATGTCCAGCCATGCCGGACATTGCCCCAGCACTCAGTGCCACCATGGACTGCATCTTCCTCTGCTTGGCCTCACTCCGCTTCTGCATATCGTAGGCCGTCTTATAGATTCCCGCATACAACACGAAAAGTACTATTAAAGTGGTCCAGTAATAGCCAATGATCAAAGCCGTGTTGAAGACCGGATCCTTGAGAAACTGCACAGCACACTGGCCCGGCAACAGATCCCTCTTGCCCGTAAAGTGCTCCCAGCCAAAGATCGAAATAAAGAATAAAAGTGTCGGAATTATCCAAGTAATCGATACCATATAGATGACCCTTGTCCTGGTGCGCCAACTCCGATACTTGGCTGCTATCTTTACGGAACAGTAGCGATCAATGGTTATCAACAATACGGTGTACTGGGAGACGAGGCAGACGGTGTAATCCACGGATAGCCATAGATCACAGAGCAACGGTCCTAGATCCCAGTAACCCTTCAGCACATAGATCGTATAGAACGGCATTGAAACGGTGCCTGCATGAAGGAGAAACTTGTAGAAAATGAACAATTTTCGATAATTTACAGGGTATTACATACCTATCAACATATCTGTTGCTGCCAAAGAGGCTATAAAGTAGTTGCTGGGCTGTCGTATATTCCGATCGACAATAAAGGCTAAAAGTACCAGAATATTACCACCGACCGTTAGGACAATGCACAAAAACAAACAGAGAGCAATTGCAATTGTCTGCCAGGTCTCAAATGGTGGCAACACCAATACTGGTCCACTATCCTCCACGGAAGTGGCAGTTGTCTCCAACGAGATGTTCCTTCCTAAGGTTGTTAAATTTCCCAAATTGCGATACCATTGCAACTGCTCATTGGCTGGCCAAGAGTTAAAGTCCGTAATTTCTCCATAGATCTTTGCTGCCTCCAGCAATCTTTTGCACTCCGTGTGCTCGATAACGCGATTATAGAAGACTGTGCACAGATTCTCCCGCTCCTTTCGAATCCGCCTATATGAAGGTGTGTAAAGGGATGAGACATGGCATTAGTTCATATGAGATTTTGCCTTTACATTTATTTATATTTATAAATTAATCTATAAATTGTTTAATGTTTTTATTATAACTGGTACCTTGGTATACTTATGTAAATCTTTATTTAAATTGTTTTCCATATCTGTATTTTAATATATCTCTTCAACTGTATATTATACTTTTATTTTGTCTTTATCTTTCTTATCATATTTAACTTTATTATTATTTAAAAGGCGTCTTTATATATATGTTTTTATTTAAATTTTTATATCTATCGCCAGACTTAGCTTTACATTATATCTATCATTATATCTATATATTTTCTCAGTATTGTTTAATTAATCTGAATCGTTATCTACATATATAATTATCTTTACCTTTACAAACTAATTCTCTACAGCATAATCATTATCTTATACTTCATCTTTATTTTTATTTTTTATTTATTTATATTTTCCTTATCTTAATATCGTTACCGTTACTTTTAAAATGATGACTGTCTTTATATTTATATATATTTTACCTTGTTTGTAACATTTTCGTCATCTTTATTTAATCTTTATCATTCTAAATACTTAGAAGTAATTGCTCAACAATTTTCTACAGTTTTATCTTTTTCTTGTTCATCATCTTTATATTTATCTGTAAGTTTATCTCTTTCTCATCATAGTATTTACTTAAAAAATTATGACTATCTTTATCTTTAAATATATAATTGCATTAATTGTAAAATTATCTCTAAACCAATCTTTATTTTTGTTTAATCCTAGTACATACTACTTTTTTCAGCTTTATCTTTCTCTTCGTCTTTATTTTCATCTGTTAATCCATTTTAATCTTTACAGTCATATTCATAATTAATCTTGAAATATATTTTAGGATTAACTAAATTTTGACTTTAATGATTATCTTTATTTTTATCTGTTAATCTTTCTGTATGCTTATCCACTTACTATTCTGTTATCCATCTGGACTTGATAATATTTTTAGATTAACTAAATTTGAACTTTAAAGTTTATCTTAATCTTAATCTATACTTTTTTCTGTATCTTTATCTACTAACCATTCTGTTATCCAGTTGGACTTGATGGAGAAATATACATTTTCAGTTCTATTTCCAGCATCCAACCCGCTGATGCCATTAAGCTCCTCATCGCTGCTGTTGAGGTTTGAAGACTTGACATTTTGCATTTTGACTGGCTTCTTTGACTTTTCCTTCACTGCTTTGGATAATTTAAGATTGTTGCTGTTGTTATTGTTATTGTTGTGATGCTACTTTTTTATGATAATAATTTGCAAGTTATTATGCGATGTGATGAGGCTGTCTGTGTGCATTGCCAACAATGTTCTGGCTGACGTCGTCTTTATGGTTGGCCTTGTCTCTGGCCAGGTGCGGCATCTGTAAGAGGCAACAAAGCATTTCATAAAATTGGTACTGTTACACGTGGCCTTTGCTATTACATCCGCTAAGTTTAAACTAATTTTGTGGCCGTTAACTGGCAACCAGTAAACGGCAAGTGATGAGTGGCAAGTGGCAAGTGGCAAGAGGCAAGAGGCAAAAGGCAACTCGTAGACAGGAACCCGAAACCGAGTCAAGAAAGCCACGACAGAGAATGCAATTTTCTTGCGACATTTGCATCCGTTGCTGCCGCAGCTGTTGCCGTTGCTGTTTGTCCTTGTGGTACTTGGTGCTCATTATGTTGTGGCACGATTTGTCCTGGTCATACCACTTGATTTTAAAGTACCCTTGCCTTACCCTTCACCGACTTTCTCTTTCTCTCTTTTAATGCTATTTATTATTTAAAACTATATATATTTTCACAAGACTGGCAAACTTTGACTACAGGTCGAACTTCATCTTGACTGTTGCATCTGATGCCGTCAACAGGATGACGAAGAGGAAGTTGTCAGGGGTAGGTTGGAAAGGGGGGAGGAAGGGAAGGCTGACAGGGTGCAGCTCTGACAGGACTTAAAATTGCAACGCCAAATTGAGTTTTCAACTTTTCAAATATAATTTCCAAACAAATCGATAAGTTTTCCTTGGCGCTGTGTAAATTTCTCAGCATCAAATTGAGTTATGGCTGTGCAAACACATAGATCTAAAGACATTTAGACATACATATATATATATACGATATATTTTTGGATTGCCTGGTGTTGGTTTGACTTTGATGGCCTGTTGATTGAGTGGAAATTGAATCACTTAGAACAATTTATAACATTTAATTCCCTATACACACTAAAACCTAAGCCTTTGTTGTGACTAAGTGCCTCAACTTTGTGCACTTTTGTGGCATGTAAACATAATCGTGCAACATGTGCGTCAACCCATTTCGTTGACACCTGTCAACCTGGTGTCGAGTTTAACACCAAAAACCATTTGCTGCCTTTTCAATTCTTATACATATATAAAATTGCGTCTTAAGATCTGTTGCTGCACCTCAATCAAGCTGAAACCCAATTTCTATGCTAATTGAGTCCTATCAAAACTCAACCATACTCGCTTTGATTGTCACCTGCACAAAATGCTTGGTCAAAACATTGAAATGGGTCAACCCTTCTGTTTAAATTTGGTTCCACAATAAAAGAACTTAAAGTTCCATTGGCTTTCCCTTTTTTTGTCTCCAAAAATGTCGGAAAAATATCGAAAAGCTTTCAATCTTTCCACATCCATAAATATGTCAAATTCAATTATGGTTTCGCTCTTCATTTGTTCTCCACATTGATTGCATATCTGAATTTGGCTTAGCTATTTTTAGAAATCATTAAACAAAAAGGAAGAATAAGTCGATGAGAGGAACTGATTCGTCCTTTGCCAACAAGCATCGCTGACTAGATAAACGTAAAAAATACGAAATGGAATTGAAAGTGATAAAGAGTATATGCATTTCAAGTATTTCTTAAATGTATTGCATAATTCTTTAAATTGAATTGAAAACTAAAACATCATTTGCCTAAAAAACTCGCTAACAAATTGCACTATGCTTAGCGCAACTACTCCTTATTATAGCAGAGATAACAAAAGGGTCTCGACTGTGAAATCCGAGATAAATTCTACTTTGATATGAAACTGAGCCAGTGCGCGGTTTAGTCCTTTGTCGTCAAGGTAATAGGAGTAATCCTGCCTTTCAAAAAGAGTCAAAAGATGGGCAGCCAGGTCCTTGCGGTTTGCTGACCGCAGAAAGATCTTCCTCTTGAAGTTGAAAAATATGCTTTAAAAGCAGCTTAAAGCTGAGCATGTTGCGTGCAACTTCAGGAACATTAATGTAGCCAAAGGTTTGTTATAAAAGAAGCCTAGATGGCAAAGTTACAGGATGATTGCTCAAGACAAACACGAAAGCTGACTTAAATCAGCAATTACGCCGTGTAACTTTTGTGTTACAAAAAACATCTTTTAACTTAAAGATACCCTGTAAGCAGCTTCATTAGATTTATTTTAACTTGCAATCAAAATATGGAATATATGTACATATATCCAATTCATGTTCTTTTAATAAATTAGCCTTATTCCAATAGATAAGTAAGCAAATTCTTAAAATTTGAATTCTGAATTCCTGTTCAGGAAGTGACTTTTTTTACCTGGTCCAAATTCATATCGGCTACTAACAGATTAAATTCACTTTGAGCTGATTATATTAAATTTGATAAAGTAAAAAACCATAAGTTAAACCTGCTTAACATAAATCAGGGACAGTAATAGCTAAAATATTTAAAATAAAAATAATAATAATAATAATTGACATTAATCATCAAAAAAATACTTTTTACTTTGAAAATTAGAGCTATACATATTACAATATTATAGTTCAAATGTAAATAAATTATTATTGCATAGTTAAATTTTTGATCGAAAAATAATAGTTTAAATTATTTTTTATAGTGAACAATAAAATAAAAATACAGTAAGCTACAGTGGAGCAAGCTCGACAGTAGGAGACCCAGTACTTTTTTAGTGCAAAGCGTTCACTATTGATTGTTCTTCAATAATGCGTACCAAACAATAGATGGCGCCACTACGAAGTTAATAAACACAGAAGTCGCTAGCGTCTCTTCTTCTTCCTTTTGCCTGTAACTTTGTTAGTTCAATAACTTCCGTGTTTATCATCCGATTGTAATGAAATTTTCTGGACTGGATTGGATAATAGTGTATATTATATGTACAAACAATCAAGGCGCTAACATTAAAGGGGTTTCTTTAATTCGACTTCGAAATTTTGTATTTCAATTTCCGGGGGCGGAAGGGGGCATGGCAAAAATCTAAAACAAACTTGATCAATGGTAGATGTGGATGATCCTACATACCAAATTTGGTGTCTGTAGTTCTTATAGTCTCTGAGATCTAGGTGTTCATATTTTCGAAATTTTGAACAGCCGTATACTATCCGTTTATTATCCGATCCGGACAAAATCCGGACAGGATTGGACTATAGAGTTTATCATGTATGCCAAAAATCATATCGCTAGCATTAAAGGAGCTTTCGTTATTCGACTTTGAAATTTTGTTTCAAATTTACGGGGGCGGAGGGCGTGGCAAAAATCTAAAACAAACTCGTTTTAGATGAACGTACATGCCAAATTTGGTAGCCCTAGCTCTTATAGTCTCTGAGATATAGGTGTTCAAAAAAGGACAGACGGACAGACGGACAGAGAGACGGACATGGCTATATCGACTCGGCTGTTGATGCTGATCAAGAATATATACACTTTATGGGGTGCTAGCCACGCCTTCTTCTGCCTGTTACGCACATTTTTTTTTGCACAAACTTAATAGACCCATTTGTACTTTTTAAAGTACTGGGTCTAAAAACGTTGAGCAGAACCAAATTGAGTTCTGCAATCTATGTATCTCCAGTAAAGCTCTAATGTCCTGGGGTGAGAGCATTGAGACAGGTCGCAAGTTCTTTTACGAAACACCGCTTAGTTTTGCCCTTTGGTATACTGGGGGTTCCATCAAGAGGAACTATTATCACCACCTATTTTGCGTCATATTCTTCCACTTTCTGCCTGCTTACTTTATAGACTTTTGGCTGCTAGTCTTTGGACGAAAGCCCTTGTAAGTAAAAAAAAATCATGTATATTCTAGTTAGAATATAACTTCCTAGATTTCATTTTAGTTTGGTGAATGTGCAACGTAAAATATCGACGGGATTAAAGTTGCTGCAGTATTATATAGACAAAAGACTGGGATTTTAGAAACGAAAGATTTCAGGAACTGAGCAGCAAGTTGAATGCCACGGATGAACAACTATTTAACACATCGGTTAGTCAGGTCAACTGGGATGTGTATATCAGTAATTATATACGTGGCATGCGTACCTACATCCTGGGGAAACTGATGACACTTTGCCCTACGCTAAAAAAGTACTGCGTCGTTTATATATCCTGGATTGGGTCAGCAATATTTTGTTATACACTCTCACATTTTGGTTTTTGTGGACGCATTTGGATGGATTTGTTGAGAGGAGTGATGCATTTATACGATCTTCACTCTATATTATCTATAATGAGCAAAACACAACAATACACACCTAATTGTATCGGTTATTTACCAATAAAAACTATTAAAATATTTCTTTCCCACTTTGCCTTCCACATTTTAATCTTTATAGCCATATTTACTGGGCTTTTATATTATATGATAATTTTAATATTGGGTTTACTACCAGCAGGCTGTCTTCAATTTATTTAATTTTTACTAAATTTCACTAGCTTGGACTGCTGTTCAAAGTGATGATATGATTTAGAGCCTTACTTAAAATGCTTAGAGCTAATATTTAAGCTATTGAACATTCTGAATTCACACAATTTTCTACTCTCCAGTATAGAATTGGTCAATTAGTCAGCAGAGCTGCGCATTGAAATTTATGTTCATCTGAGTTAAATTTTTGCTAAATTTCCGATACCACCGAGAACAATTTTTTCACTTATGTAGTGCTTTAAAAGCAGAACATTAAAAATATTTTTAGTTAAATTTGTTTTTTCTCAAACAAGATTACACATAAAAATATTTGCCTACAATTTTTAGCTCATTTAGCAATGGCACATGGATAAGGAAATCAAAATTTTGATATTCCCAAAGGAGGAACGCTTTCAGAAATGTCACTATATATACCTCATACAGGGTATAGTCACAATTCTGATAGCGTTTTTACTTTGTTTTACTTCTTATTGGACATTACTTCCTGATAACTTTCATTATTGCTCTGTTCTTATTGGTGAATGAAACAGACAAAGAAATTAATTTTAGATAGAATTTAAACTATATTATGGTGGCTATAAATGTATTTTAATCTTTTTCAGCAATTTTGTTTATACATTAATGGCGTGTATTGCAGAATAATCTATACATAGGGTATCGACTTGTCGACCCCCTATAATGGTTTGAGTTCTAATTCTTTTCTCTCAAGAAGCGAGTTGTTCCAAACATTTTCGCAGTTTTGAATTGACTTTTCAACCGCGAAGACGTAAATAAGTGGAAACTGTTTAAATGTGGAAAGAAATTATCAAATTTTTATGCATCTACTCGTGCTTTGCAATAGTAAATGCTAATAAAAATATTGTAGAAACGACCTTCTCAATGATTTATAAAAATTTTTTGGGAACAGAGTGTTCGACCGAAGTAGACATTTTGTCATCGGCAAGATGCGAAATTAAGTTGACTGGCAATACTTTGGAATTTGAATGCCACAAGAGAATGTTGCATTTCCGAAGCGAACGTACTTTACTTAAGGGATCTTTTGACTTAGACGAAAGAGCGATGACTTGGTTCTATTGTCTGAGGTTACGGTATGGGAGAGAAGGAGAAGGTAATGGAGAAGGAAGGAAGGCTAGAAGGAAGTGTAACTTGTCCGAGAAAGACTACTACAGCCGTATCTTTATGCACTTTGACGAGGAAAACATAACTTCTTTCGTAGTAATGGTCGGCCGTCGTATATACCATAACTCGTCGTTAACATGTGTCGATTTTATAAAAATGGCACTTCCTAACTTAAAGCAAATCAACGTATTCTATTTTGGTGAATGTATACCTTTAACCGAGCTTAAAAACTTAAAATATCTCAACAAGCTTTATATGCATATTCTAAATTTAGAGACATTCCCTAGAAGCATAAATTCTTATTTAATTAATTTACCTCAAATTAATGAACTAGTGATTGAAATTGAGACGTCTAAAGTACATGATATGTACATGATACATACCGTATTAGAGAAACTTCTAACAGGCTTGGTAAACTTGGAAGTATTAGAAATACAATTTGCAACTAAAATGAACAATGTTGAAATTTCAAATAACATATTTTATGGCTGCAAAAAATTATCGTCAATTAGTTTTATCAACTGCAACATCAAAAAATTATCCAAGAATAGTTTTATGGACTTACACAATTTAAGGTTTTTGGCTTTTATTAATGGATTTATTAATGATTTTGACTGGCTTAGGTATGTTTAAAAAAGTACAAATGCAAGATTTAAATTTTTAATTACTTATATATTATTTCAGATCCCCAATAATACAAAACAATTTAACGTTTTTGGAATTAGATGAAGAAATATACATAACGGAACCTACTATGACAGCTTTTATTTGCAAAAATGTAATTTTTGCCATTTTAATGTTGATAAAAATAAAAAATCATGCCCAAAAGGTTGCCAAATGCTCTCTAGACCGTACAGAGTTGCGATTTAAAATAAATTGTAACGGTGCTGAGTTTGGTATGGAGATTCCAGAACTGCCTATTCCATTGGTTGGTAATGCATCCCTTTATATTAATAACAAGAATCTAACTCAGTTGGCAAACTCAACTTTATATGGATATTCAAATATACGAGAACTTCATCTGGCCAATAACAAACTAACAAGTATTAATGTTGACCAATTGCCACCAAATTTAACTTATTTGGACTTTAGAAACAATAGTCTTCAATCGCTCGATAAAAAAGTACTTAATTTTCTCTCAAAACGAGGAGGTAAAATATCCATGAAACTCTCAGGAAATCCATGGAAATGTAACTGTGATGCCCTCGATATGTTACAGTTCTTCTTGAATTCGTCTAACAATATAGATGATATTGATCATTTAAAATGCCACGGAAAAAATCTTTTGAACTCTCGATGATTTTGTAGCGGCTGAATGCAAACCTAACGCTTATTATACCCTTGGACCTCTTCTTGGATTGGCCGCCTTGATAATTATATACTCCTATTTCAAGAAATCAATTTTTATGTGGCTCTACGAACGAAATCTTTGCCTATACTGGATTTCCCGTCCGGAACCAAAAGAAGACATTGTCTTAAAAATCGATGCTTTTCTTGCATTTTCACATAAGGACCTGGAACTTGTAGAAGAGTATGTGGAAAAACTAGAGAGAGGTCCTCGGGAACATAAACTGTGCTTCTATCAACGCGACTGGTTAATAGGTGAATCCATTCCAAATTGCATTTTGGAATCGATTGAATATTCAAGAGGATCATTATCTTGATGACCAACAACTTCATCAATTCGTCTTGGGGACTCTTTGAATTTCGAACGGCTATTAAGGCCGCTTCGATGGACAGAGAGAAGCGACTGATAGTCATATTATACCCAGGAGTTGATATTGATAAGCTAGACTCCGAGCTGAAGATCTACATGAAATACAACACGTATCTGAAAAGAGATGATCCTTTATTCTGGAGGAAACTAATGTTTTCAATGCCCCATAAACAAGTCATTTGCGAACAGCCTGCTCTTACAGAAGGGCGCGCAATTGAAGAACATCAACTATAAGAACTTCACTTGGTAAGTGTAAACATTAATTTAAGTAAATATTGAAACATTGTTAATTATTCGAATTTATAACAATTTCAGAATACTCTGAGAATATGGCAACTTACCAAAACCAAGTCAAAAAAATATAGTAAAAGATGTTATCACTGATAAAAATAAAGTCGTATTTGATCTGCTGAAGAATATTCGCAAGTACCGAGTATATATCAATTATATATAAGTCTGTCACCCACCTTTGGGACTATAAAGCAAACCAATTAAATATTTAAATGTTCAACAGATTTATTTAGTTATTAAGCTTAGATTGATTTATGCCTTTGCAGTGCATCCAGCGTTATTCCACATTTCAGCTTGCATAACGAAGAAGCTGGTCAGCTGAGTGACATCCATGTTGGATAACAGGTCATTGATGGCATGGTACTCTGTGGCTACCAGCAGGGCAAGGATGTATAGCATATACCCATTATGATCATTTTTGTCAGATTTACATTTTTAAAATTTATAACTCTTATTTGTCTTACCTAGCATACAGTCATTGTAAGAAAATTAATTTTATGCAATGAGTTAAAATAAAGAGAAGAAAATAAATAAATTTCTGACTTTATACTCCCATTGGCTATATAATCTACTGGGTATGTAAAGAAATTTCGTTGTTCTCTGCGTGTTGACACAGCTCAATGACAAATCCCGTGCGCCTTTCATGCCATCCTTTAGATAAGATTTTTTCATAATGGCACGCTTTATTTTGTCATTGCTTTTGCTTTTCCCGTTGCCTTTGCCTTTGCCTTTCCCATTTTTGCCTTTTGCTTATAATAAACTTATTAAATGTGTAAGCCAGCCGTTGTTATTGCCTTCAAGTGTCCTGGCGTGTTGGCTGGCTGCTTTCATTTGCCAAATAATGAAAAATAATTTAATCAAGCAAACAATAGGCAGAAGGAAGATGGGTGGATAACAAAAGGGGTAGCTACCAGGTTGGTTGACTGGTAGCAGCAGCAGCAGGAGCAGCACCTGTTTATCCGTTCAAAAGCTCAACTGCTCTAATGTTCAGCTGCTGCTGTTTTTGGCCAAAATGAAATTCGTCAAAAATTGGCTTCTTGTCCAATGCAAATTGATGGCCAGCTGCGGATGAGTGCTTGCGTTCGGACCCAGCTGCATGAGGGCTACTAACGGGATTTGAGCGTACCAACGTATCAGCCTAATTGCGAGCCAGCTGCACAAAAGGCCATGCAATTTAAGGTTTTGAGTTTGGTGCGGCTTTCAATCATGCGCTAATATCCGCGTTTGCTTTGACAGGCAAGGTATGATATGATAGGATAGAAGAGGACAGGACATAATAGGACAACAGAGGACAGGTATGGCCAACAATGGCATCCTCAGCTGTCCACAACAAAGTGTATGTGCGTGTGTTTGTGTGCGTGTGTTTGTGCGGGTTGGTATTCCAAAACAAAACTGTCAACAGCAGCGCTATTCTTTTGAGCCAAAGCCAGCAGCGTTTCAACTATGCCACAGATTATGAATTTGACAGCATTCCAGAACTTGGTTGGGGCTCGGATCGGATGCGGCAATCCTGCCATGCCTGCCAGCCTGGAAGCGCATAATGAACTTTCTGCAAGTGCGCCTGGTGAGCTTTAATTACAAGCGCGTCAGTGTCCTTCGTCCTGGTAGTTGTAGTTGTAGTTGTTGTTGTTGGTTTTGTTAATTCATAAGACTGGCATAGATTTCTCTCCAAGGAACTCGCCGCCACGTGCTTGACGTGCTACTTGGCACATAAAACGTTTCTGCATTTTAATCAAAGTGAAATTTTAAATAAATATTAGAAGCAGCAAAGCGATGAATAATTTCATTTCATTTTTCTTTTCTATTTTTTTTTCCCCCTTTTTTAAGCTAGCCTTAAAAGACTCGTTACGCATACGACGCGTTGCCCCAGTCCACAGTTGAATGTTGCGACTGTCGCGCTGTCAATTGTCTGACGGCAGCGCATAGACAATTTCAATTTTAACTCGGCAAACACTGCCTTGCCACAGTGGTGGAGGGTGGAGGGAGGGAAGTGGTTGCAGCTGACTTGTCCTTGCCACGTTTGTTGCATGCCAAATGAACTTGGATTGCGGCTGTATGTGGCGGAAGACGCAAAAACTCTTTGAAAAAGACGCTGACGATGCTAGCTGAAACCGCAAACTGTTGTTCTCACAGTCAGTTTGTAACTGTTGCGCTCATTTAGCATTGTTACCACACACACACACACACACACACACACACACACACACACACACACTCACACGCACATACGCACTCACATATATGTAAATACATATACATACATATGCACATATGTATGTGTACTTGCGCGTATCCGCATGCAAATTTAACGAGCGCCAATGGCAAAATTGCGCCCTCAGGCCACTTAGCGTTGTCTTTGTGGCAAACATCACACACACATACCTACAGAAACACACACATACACACACATACACACACACACACACACTGTGTGTGCTGTTAGTTTTATATCCGGCAGGAAGATAGCGCATAAATGCCAAATGACGCCACAACACTTGCCATTTGAAATGTGCAAATTGTGCTCGAAACACAGCGCGATCTTAACTTTTATTTTCCAAGTTTTTATTATGTACCTTGAAGGTACAATATTTTGTAGTTTTGCACTTAAAAAGTAACTTTAGCTAGCTTGTGTTCAAAATGTTCTCATGTCTAATAAAGCAAGTAACTATGTTGTTTAATAACTATACGCTTTAACCTACAAACTTCTTAGCAAGAATTCATTATTTTGTTTTGCATCTCATTTTCAATTTAGCAGCTCAATGAGACACTCAAATAAAATTAAATTCCAGTTAGTACTGTATATATTTATTTAATATATATATATCACAAAATGTATAAAGCATTGAAGGAGGCGTTGCAGACTATATATAAATTTGATTGAAAGTCTCTGCAAGGGTTTACAATCTTTGTCTCGACATATTTTTATTCTAACTTTAAGTCGTATCTGAACAGAGTATCCTTTAAGTAGACTTTGTTAAACAGTATTATAAAGACATTTAATTAGCAGATGAAAGCACTTAAAGCAGCACTAAAATTACTGTTTTTGAGTAAAATTTAAAATTTGAAATGAATTAAAACTCATGGCTTTAAATTAATTTAATTTGTTTGAATTCAATACAAATTAATGGCAGTCGATTTTCGTGATTCTAAAAATACTTCAGTGAAATTAAGTTTTTGATATTTTGAAATTGAGTTCGCTTCTTTTAAAAATGGTTCTCATCGGAATATAATAAACACACATAATAATAGTTTACTAATATAAAATGCAAAATGCACAAAATCAGAAAGTTGTCTATAAATCTAATTTAGTTTTAAGTTTGTAATTATTTCTATAGTTGTGTGTTTCAAATGGGATATTCAAATAATTATAGTTTATTATAATAATGGTCTATTTATACAGAAAGAAAGTAGTCTATATAACCTAATCTAGTTTTAATTTTTGTATATATTTTCAAATAAGTTAAATTGAATCCTCCAAATTAGCACATAATTTGATTTCAATCATCATTATCACACATCAATAAATTATAGAAAAAGTATGGATTATATAATAACAATCAAAGCATATATACCACTTGTTAGCATGTGTTGAATTTCATGCGATTTGCACAACATCTGTGTGTACTTAAGCTCTTCTCACACTCATTTGGTCCCTTTTTATGATTATGACAATGATAATTCCATGAAACTTAACGCCGCCTTGTGTTTTTGTGCAACAACTGCAAAATGCGTTGGCGACACATGCTGCAGATTACCAAGGTCCTCTCTCCTTTGCCACCTCCCCCTTCTTAGCTTCCATCAGTAGAACATTGGAATGGTGCTCATTTAGCGCTAGATACACAAGCGATTCGAGCTGAAAATAGCTTGTCACAGTTGTTGCATATAGTAGCTCAGGTTCTGGTGTCCCCTTTGTCCTTGTCGTTTCCACGCGAAAAACGAAACGTAAAGCAAACAAAAAGTCAGGCAGCAGTCAGCTGGGGCCAGCAAAGCCAAGTAAAGTAGTCGCAATGGCCATAAAATGACAGAGCAAATGCCTGCCACCCAGCCCTAATGACACTGATGCGTTTTTGATGATGCCACTGTCTCGAATTGTTGCCAGCCAGTCTGCCTTCCTTTTCCTAATTGAATGTTTTGTTGGGGTAAAGCTCGCTCTCCATTTTAGTATGTGGCACAACGTTGCGTATGTGCAATGTGCAGGCATGTTGTTTACGATTTTTGTGATGCGCAATTAACGTGTCCAAAATTAATAATAATGACATTAATCATGTAGAGCACGCTCTGCTCTCGTCCATGCTTGTCAACGACATTAATTATGGTGCTGATGTTATTATCCTGATGCGCAGCATCCTGTCCATAAACGTCGTCAATGTGAACGTGAACGTTCGTGCGCCAATTTCTGTGCTACGTTTTATGATACGTTCTCATATTTCATGCAGAATTTTTGAATATTCAAATTAAAGATAGCCATGCGAAAAGCGGAGCTGTTTCCCCTTCTCTCCTCTTCTCTCCTCAACCGTTTCCTGTTTTTTCCATTTCCCTTTAACTGTTTCTCCACAATTGCGTGTCCCTATAATTAATGTGCTAGGCTCCGCACGTTAATCGATAAGCACTCAATTAGCAGGCCTTAAAGGCTTATACAGAGTGAATACGCAGCTGTAAACGAGTTTTTCTCTAAGCTCTAAGCTCTGGGAAAATATTGCGTGTTGCATCCTCGAGTGTTGAACTTGGTCAAGACAACACTTTTAGTTGACCAGAAACCAACTGTGGGTGCAAATTGATTCAATGAGCTTAATTGTGCTGACATTTTCATGTTCAATCGATCGATCAATGTGTGTGAGTGTGGTGTTTGTGTGTGTGTGTGTGTGTGTTGTGGCTAGCAATATGATATGACTGTAATGACAGACTCTTCACTCCCACTTTTAGCCCAGTCTGTTGGCCATAAGCCTAATTTATGCCGCTTCATGGGGCGGGGAATTGAATATGACAACTTTATAGAGTTTACTTTATTATAATCGCATAAAGTATTTGCCGTGCTGTGTCGACCAAACGAGCTGGGGACCAGGCTGGCTCAATGATTGTGGCATGTGGTGTGTGGCATGTGGCATGTGGCGTGTGGTATGGTGGCATGGACTGAGTCCAGGTTAGTTGTTGTTAGTCCACCATCATTGTTAGTGCACGAGCATGTCTCATGCATCTTTCATTTGGCCAACGATGTCGTTAATGTGCCTGGCAGCTGCCACTTGCCACAGCTAGCAAGTTTATGCAACAGATTTATGGAAGCGCAGCTACGTGGCATGACTGAGAAGAGGAGGGGCAATAGCAAGAAATCACAGCACAGCTGACGGCATTCCCAGCTCAGTTGTTAACTAGCACCACACAAATTGTCTTTGCATTTTGAGCGCTTAATAATGATTGTCAAGTAAATGCGATAAACTTGCAACAACAAACTGTCAACTTGCAACTCAACGACAATTTGAAAGTTCTTACAGTTGATGATTTCATTAGTTGATAGACTCCACGGTACTCAACTGACCCCGATGCCCCAAAGGGCAGTGTAAACTTTTGCCTTCTTCTCACTTAATAAAATAAAACGAGATGCAGGCAACTGTATCTAACTCGACGGCATAGTGCATAATTCATGCAACAATTGAGTGCAACACGAGTTGGACTTGCAACAGCTGCAAATGTTTACTTATTCGACACAATCACGAAGAGTTACGAATCTAATTACTATTGTTCTATATCACAAAAGCTACTTAAAAAAGAATGTTCACTGTAAGATACATTTATTGACCTCTCTTCTATTGTTGAAGAGTATTTTTTGTTTTCACTTTAAAAATGGACTTTAGTAAAAATAGACTTCCTCAATGTTTCCGAGAAATTGTATTTATATAGTTTATTTTCAAATAGTGAGATGAACTTTCAGTTTCCGTTGAAATGTACTCTCAATTTCTCATTTACCACAACAACAAAAATCAATAGCCTAAGGACGACTAAGGATGTTTTACAAGTTATTCGCGAGTCTTTGCAATCGGAAATTAATTGTTGTAAACTTGTTGTTGTTTAAAAAGTATCTCAGTTGTTTACTGCACATTCCAGTGGAAAATTAGTTTTGTTTTATTAAAAGTTTCAACCGTTGCTTGTCGGTAATTGACAACTGTAAAAATGCCTTAATTGCCTTTTAGTGCACAGAGAGAAATAATCAAGTATTTCGTACTTAAAACTCAACAATTCGAACTTGATATCGAACCAAGTACGGAATTACTATATTCGAGGACCACGCACTTATTTCAAGTTCGATTTTCAAGTGCGATTTTTAAGTTTGTAGTCTTGAATTAAGTACACTTTATACTTGAATCAAGTACTGAAAACTCGAAAAATAAGAACTTCCGATTTCATTTCAAGTTTTCTTGCACATGAATTAGGATCTTCTGTACTTGAAATAATATCTATTTATTATTATTTTTTTATTTGTTATTAAATTTTTGTATTGTTTTATTAATTAGTTATTAAATTTAAATTTTATGTATATTACCGTTTTCATTTAATAATAACATTATTGTTTGTTTTTTTAATAACCTGACTTACATGGGATTCGAACTCGGGACCTCAGCTTCAGAGTCGGGTACTCTATCCAGTGAGCTACGATGTAAACAATTTCTTGTAGACTTAAAAACCTATATATTCTACACAGAACGACAGGCTGACACAGACAGACAAATTGACGGACAAATGACAGACAACAATTTATTTGTTAAAATGTAATTATATCCAAGGAATATTTTGAAAAATGTCAAATCAGAATGCAAAACATTAAAAAATACTATTTAATTAATGCCGCTGGTGGGGTTCGAACCCGGGTTCCGAACTTATATTGAGTATTTTCGTACTCAATTTAAGTATATTTCGAATTATACTTGATTCAAGTTTACTTTTACTCGAAACAAGTCTACTTATACTTGATTCAAGTATTTTCATGCTTGTTTTAAGTAATTCGTACTTAAATCAAGTATTTATTTTAAGTACTAAAAATACTTATTTCAATGCATTTCGTACTTAATTTTAGTACGTGTTTTTTTCTCTGTGTGCCAACTAAATGAATAATTAATTATTTGCCAGTTAACTGGCAGTTGTCAAGGAAATCAGAAACTGAGCTTAAAGTTCTGCAGTGCATATAAATTATAAAATGCTGTCAATGCTAAATAAATTGTCCAGGCGAACGAGTTACCATATTGAAGTAATTGTAAATTGAGGTCTCAAGTTCGATGCCTCCATAAATGGCCTCGTCTATTGCCAAAGTGGATAATTATGTACAAATAGTAGACATAATAGTGTAATAAAGGAATAATAGGACTGGTTAGTTGGCAAAGTGGATATTAATATATAATAATATTATATCCACCGCCGACTAAAATATATTCCGTATTCATATTTTAAATATTCTATTCATATTCTTTTAGTTCGATTTCTTAATGACTTAATGACCCTGCTGGGTTCATCTTCTGGGATATTAATAGGAGAAAGCAAAGAGAATTCTTTGTACCTTTACTTTATTTCGCAAGTGTTAGATAAATGTTTTCCAATTGATAATTTTGAATTCGACATTAACTTTTATACATTTGACGACACAAAATCTTTAATAATTTATACAAGACCTTAACTAGTTATCGTAGAAATGAGCCTTCTTTATTTGTACAGTCGAAAACTTTATTATAATACTCCCACTGTGTACGTTAAGAGTACAGGATATATAAAATAATTTGTAATGGTCTGAGCGCCATGAGCTGAGCTAAATCTAGTGCATAATATAAATTATAAATTATGAATTACATCCAATTTTACACAATGTAAGTGGGCAATCACAGTTAACCAACTGTAATTACTGGCCAAAAGGGGCACAGCAGTGTACAGACATTACTAGAAAGAAGGAGCGTTGGTAATATATATTATATACTAGTATTATGATATTATGCCTCTATACTGTTTTTGCTGAGTAGTTTTTCATGTTTTTTCGTGCTCTACAGTTATTTTCTGTGATTCGGGCCAGACCTTTTGTTTGGCTTTTCAACCAACTTTAAAGGATTGCTGCAACATGCAAACGATTCTGCAATTTTCACAGCACAATTTGAGTCCGCTGTGGGAAATGGCTTTTCATTTGTGTGGCAGCATTTTGATTCCCAGGAAAATATTTTATTGTTTTTTCCCCAACAATTGAAGAATGGGGTCGCATTGAAATGCATAAATTATGCAGAAAATTCATCTCTTTATTAAAACATCAACTGTATAATCAAAAGGCAAACAAAAAAAGAATTTAAGACATGTTTAGATACGAATATAAACTCAAGTAATCAGTTTAAGTGTATATCAATAATATATATAATATAGGTTAATTAATACTCAGGACAAGTTAATTAGCACTTAGAACAAGAATGAAAACTGTTTAAATAAAACGTTTGTTATCATTTCGAGTTCGATTCAAATTTAGTTAAGTTGACTTCACACATTTCTAAGTTAGACGATAACGACGTACATTGTTATATTGATCAAGAAACAATACAAGTGACTTTAAGAGGTCTGCCACGTCTCCTTTTTTTAAACAACCATAATATACTCATCAGTACTTTTTTAAATTTATATAGAAGGATTGGAATTTTCAACATATACATACATAATATATAAGCAACGTATCTTCATTCTGACTGGTTAATTAATTTAAATTTAATTGCAGTGGGCATAGGGTATTTAGTAAGCTAAAACACCTATTAAGCCCTGATACTTCATCAAAGTGAAAGAAATAAAATGAAAGTCTAAAGATTGCTGAATGTTGAAGATGTCAACTCTGTAATAAATGACATGTTCCGCATAAAATTTAATTTTCATTAGCAATATTTTGCTGATAATAGAAGTTATCAATATGTTTTCTATGGAGATGTCTGGACGGGTATTCTCAGTTTGGTTTGGTTCGTTGTCGGCTCAACAATATGTTCTTCAGCTACGTTATCAGTACCTCGCGGTATACATATATCGGTGTCTGTTTTTTAACAATGTTCTTTTTCATTTGCATATCAATGCAAAATATCGGTTTAGAAAATAAGTATAATATGTATAGTAGGAAACCAAGTGGGATTGTTATAACGAAAACTGATCATGTGGATAATGAAATTAATAATGATGAACGAGCACAGATAAAAAATACTTCTTCTCCACTATACTACGTCGATAATAGTCAGTGCAAGATTCCGTATATAGATCCATTTGCTGAGGAAGTGATGAGAATCTACAAATCAAAAGTATTTGAGACATGTACCAATGAATCGGATCTAGTTAGACCTATCTTTGATAAGAATACTAAGCGCTATGTGCTCCATATCAACAGTAGTGTCATATCACAAATACTCAATTCTAGTGAAATAAAATACACCTGCTATTATCAGGAAATTACACGCAATGATAAGCGTGGGATGAATTTAATGTAAGGTTCTACGAGTAGTAAGTATATTTATCTGTTTTCAGAAATGAACGATAACAAGCTAGCGTGATAAATTTTGACTTAAACTGAATCTAATCAGAGCCTTAAAGATACGAGTATAATGACACTTTTTAGACCATGTAATGTGAGGCATAACTAACTGTCATTGAATATACAATTATAATTTTTCAAAAATTTTAAAACCTTGTCAAAAATCTATCGTACCAAAAATTAAATTGGAAGTTGGAAAAAATATACATTAAATAATTTAGTTCACTACCAATTGATAAAATTTTTCTTAATATCGTTAATGAGACTTTTTTTTAACTATTTACAATTCTAAATATTTGTTGAAAACTTTCATTCCACGTTAAATAAACATAAATAAAAAAAGATTAAATATCAACACTCATGTTTAGTTTAGACATACCCAACAGTCTTTCTTTTTTTCACATTTTCTAACTATTATCTTTTAAAAACGTGTTTCTAATTTCAATGTAGTAATCCCTATAGATTGCACTCGCCAGTGTACTTCAGCCATGGATATGAAGTACCGCCTAGTGTTCAGGGTATGATATTGAAATGCCATGAGGCAGCAAATATATCGCACATTCTGCAGATTGATGGTTATGCTTTGGTTCAATACAAGCCTCTATCTGAAGAAGGAGCAGCAAGAAAAATAATTAAGGAATCGAGGAAGTCCCTGCCGCGAAAGCCTAGCGTCATAATGTTTGGTCTGGACACCATGTCGAGAATTAATTTAAGGCGGACCATGCCCAACGTTTACAAGTTTGTAACACAGACCGGTTGGTATGAGATGCAGGGTTATAATAAGGTGAGATCACCCTTCGTATAGCTTTCAAACTCTATAAGTTAACTTTACGATTATGATATTAGGTTGCGGATAACACATTTCCAAATCTATTGGCCGTTCTCAGTGGTTTTTCGCCAAGAACAGCTAAGAGAAAGGTTTGTGATATGGATAAATATCGTTGCCTAGATAAGTTTCCTTTTATTTGGAAGTATTTAAAAGAGGCGGGATATTTGACAGCCTACGCAGAGGATGCATTCTTCATAAACACCTTTAACCTCCACAAGAAGGGATTTTCAACCCCGCCCACTGATTACTATCACCTTCCTTTTATACGTGCATTTGAAGAAGAGTTGGAGAGTTGGAAGTGCGAAGAATGCACCATGGATTATTGCTATGGACGGCGAATACAAAGTAGTTATGTATTTGACTATATGAAGGAGTACGCAATGCGTTATATCAATGATCGACCTATTTGGGGTCTCTTCTGGTCAAGTAGTTTCACGCATGATGACTTCTCGATGGGCTCGAAGATGGATAACTATATTTTACAGTATTTAAAAGACTTTGAGATGAATGGTGTGCTGGATCAGAACATTATCATCTTCTTCTCCGATCATGGAGCACGTTTTGGCGAATTAAGACAACTGAGCAGCGGATTTGTAGAATCACGTCAGCCCATGCTGTTCATCTATCTACCTCCTTGGTTCCGAGCTGAGTATCCCAAATTTGCTCGGGCTTTGGAGCTAAATAGAAATCGATTAACTTCCAATTACGATCTGCACAACACGCTCAAGCATATCATTGAAATAGGTGGATTGCCCAACAACTCTTATCTGCCTAAATCTGAGGATTGTCCCAAGTGTCAATCACTTTTCTATCCCGTCAACGAAATAAGATCATGCATCGATGCTGGAATTCCCGAGCATTATTGCACCTGTGAGCCTTATAAAACAATTAAAGATAAATGGACAGATCGTATATCAGAACTTGTTATTGAACACATTAACGAATATCTATGGGCAAAAGATCTGAACAGTCGCTGTGCGAATCTCACTTTAAATGTCACTCAAAACGCGGAAATTAAAATAGGTCTAAGCATGAAGTTTCATAATGAAATTCCAAAAATGGACAAGGCTCAGTATCACATCACATTCACAGTTCAACAAAATGGAGCTGTATTTTTCGCGACTGTAATTTATAATAACAAACTAGATAAAGTGGATGTAGATATAGAAACTATAAGTCGTCTTAATGAGTATTTACTCGACTCTCACTGTGTTGCTGATAAATTGGCCAAATTACTCTGTATATGTAAAATAAAGTTGCTTGTGCCTCCAAACGCTAAGAAAACACACAGATTCAAAGGTGTAAGGCCACCTTCTATTGCTACCTCGCTCAAAAATATAACTTATTTACCCGATAAATAGTAATCTATTATTTATAAAATTACAAATTACTCTGTATAAGTAAAATAAAGAAACTTGTGTCTTTAGTGTTTGTCGATAAGAAAAAACTTGCTACTGCTACTTCCCTCAAAAACATAATTTATTTAGCCAATAAATATTAGATTACTTCTATGTAATAAATATCTCCGTGCAGGAATTAAAGCAGATACCACACAGCAACACTTGTAATTTATACAATAAGTTTTCCTTTTCATTTTTTGGTTTGTTGTTAATGCTGTCAACGCATTATGTAATTATTTATGAAATTATGAGATATGGCCCAGATCGTCTTAGCCACGTTTTTGAGAACGTGTTGTGGCACATTTAATGGCGTTGTCCTTGCAACATTAGCGCGAACAAATAATGCGATATGAAGAGAAGGGCAGACAGTCAGACAGACAGACAAACGATGACAAGAAGGAGATGAGGATGATGGCAGAAGGAATGTGGACATGACTGGCACGTGAGCCTCCAGTGCATCGTTAAAGATTTATTTTGAAATTCCAATGGGCAACCAAACAACGCGGCAAACGTCGCGTCGCATCGCGTAATTGTGCACTTTAGGTGGATGACTATGGAGGGGATGATGAGGATGAGGGAAGAGGAGTCGTGTTGTCAGTTTTGCTTACTTTTATGGTAATAATTTCAGTCAACGGAAACGGAAATGTAAAAACGTGTTGCCAGGAAGTCATAATTCAGCTTAGACAAACGAGAGATAGTAGACATGGGGGAGACGACATGCAATGCTTTGTCAGCTGTTGTTGTTATTATTGTTGTTGTTATTATATTTGTGTTGTTGTTTTTGTTGTTGTGATTGCTGCTGTTGAAGGACTACATCGCATTAATGTGGTTTTACAACATGCTGAGGCATAAAAATGAGAAATTGCTGCCACACATGCGGCAACACTGTGTTTGCTCACTGTGTTTGTCTGTGTGTGTCTGTTCTCTGTGTTGCAAGTAAAATCACAGCGAACTGTGTGTGTGTGTGTGTGAGTGAGGAGGCAAGCAACAATATAGTCGAAATTAGCGCAAAATGAATAATAAATGTGGCCCCAATAAAAAACCCAAAAGAAAAACAAAGCGGCAGCAAAAAATACAAAAGTGACCACAGTTAAACAGTCAAAGTTGAAGCGTTCAAAAGGTCAGCAACTGCCAGCTGCCCAAGCAGATGGAGATTTATGTTTAATTAAGTATAGGAGTCAACAAGAAGTTTTTATAGTTTCAGATTTTGTTCATACTTATTTCCGAAAACAAAGCAAAAGTTCTTGTTTAAAAATAACATGCATGAATTATCCTAGTTGAGAGTGCTCTACACTGTAAGCTATCTTATTACGTATACGTACTTAAATTCTTACATTTCGATGTACTTGAATACACTTTGTTATGCAATTGTTATGAAGTATTCATGATAGAACGAGGACTTTACAAAATAAATGTGTGTCATTCATAAAGGCAATGTATTTAAAATGTTTATATGTTCTTTGCTGATACACAAACTTTGACTGCAGAGTTGCCATAAATACTCTTTGTAATACATATATAAAAAACTCGATACTTAGAAACTGATTATTTAGTACAGGTTGAACACTATATGCTTACTCAATGTTTAGTGAATATAGTCTAAAGAGCAAGAATATCCTACTCAAGACTGCTCAACATTGTACTCAAACTTATTACGTATACGTACACATGTACATACTGACATTTCGATGTACTTGAATACACTAAAATATAAAGAGGGCATTACAAGAAACATCAAGGATTTTTCTTTTTAAAGTGTATATGTACACTTTGACTGGAGAGTTACCGTAAATATTCTGTATAAGAGTACAAATATAGAAGAGACTCGGAAGCTTAAAACTGATCCATTTATCCAAATGAACTCTATATGCTTATTAAAAATCAAATTTATTTACCCTGATACCCCTGGCTTTATAACGACCATAATGCGTTAAAATGTTTGCGTTCTTGAAAATGATCTCAGGGACTTTTATATGTTTAATAAATAATTAAATTGCTTTGCTTAATGCTTATCACTGCCTTGGGTACGTCTGCGTCCCCCTTTTGTGTGGACTCTGAGTTATGAACCATAAAGAACTTGCAACTTTGGGCCATGCTGTTCATTGTATGAAACATAGTCGAAACGGCGCTTTATGCGCGGCTCAAGAACTAATCCTTGGCTGTGTTTGCAGCTGCCACAAAACCAAAAATCTTTCAACAACCATGGGGCAAATCTTTAAAGTCACAGCGTGCTACTGTGAAGGGGAGAATGAGAATGTTGCTGGTGATGCTGCCACTGGTGCTGTTGGCAATTATCACAACATCGTGTCGCAGTCATTGTCCTTGGTATTCCCACTAACAATAATGCCCCAACTGACGTACAACAAAATGCTGCAGCCAATCAGACAAACAGAGCATCCCACAACGCCCATTTTTAATGTGCGCGACTTGACTGGGAATGGGAATGGGATTGAGAGTGAGTTCGTCTCTGGGTCTGGTTCTGGTTGTGGGTCTGGGTATTGCTATTGGAATTTGCTGTGCAACTGCTTGAATTGTCTTGTACATATTTACACTGGGCAACAACAGTAAATTGACATAAAAACCAAATTGTCCATAAAAATGTATTTCCCTTTAGCCAGCAAAGATCTCCCCTAACATGATTTTTTTCCTCTGTTTTTTTTTTCTCTGTGCCTCGACGCTTATCGATAAAGTTCAACGGCTGGGACTGCCAACAGTTAGCGGGTGTATATTTGAGTAGAGAACGAGGAAAGAGGAAGGAGAGAGAGAGAGAGAGAGAGAGAGAGAGAAAGTGTTAGCCATTAGTTTCCTGCGCCTCGCCTCTGTCAAAACCAAAACCAAAACCAAACCCATTGGGAGAGCCCAACCTCGCTTCCGTCAACAATTTAATCAGTTCATCGCCATTGCCGCAAATCCTTAGTTAAAGGCTTTCTGTAACATTTTATTTTATTCTTTTTTGTCGCTTGTTTATTTGTGTAGACCCTTTGGGGTTTATGTTTCCTAGATATTCGCACAATATACTTGTAAGTTGGTTTTAGTTGACTTTTTATTGATTGCCAGCTACAGGAAATTAAAAGCCATACCTTCCAGTTGGTCAGTCAGGCAATACTATAATTTCTACAGTAGTTCATCAATTTTCCGAAATGGCATCAATAATAATACTAATACTTTGGCAATAAGTACCACAATTGATATAAATCTATATATTGATAGGCACTTTTGTTGTTACACTTTACTATAGAACTTTAGGTTCAATATAACAAAATTATACGTTTAAGTAAAGGGAACTTTTAGTAATTATAATAGTTTATTAATAATAAATTTAGAGGCTAAGCTTTGTTGTTAATATTACAAAATTATACACATAAGTAAGGGTAAATTATAGTAATGAATGTATTACAAATAATCATACTTCTCCATACACATTTATTAGTTATTAGACTTAGTTTTACCTAACATTTTTATTATATTAGACATATATCAGACTGCTATCATCTTTACACTTACAATATTACAAGATAATACTTATATAGTACTTATATAATATATAAGTCTAATTTCTAGTAACTAATGTTTAATTTAATAATTATACTTCCTATACGCTTTCATTTAACACATTTCTCATACAAAATTCTGTCAGATCAGACTGCATTTAAGCACTCTCTCTGTTCCACTCTACGGCCAAAAGTAATGAAACAATATTATAAAATTATAAAATGAAATTTCTACTAAAATTATAATTAGACTTTCCTATTAACACTAGTTCTCAGTCTGAACTCGTTTTTAAATAAAAATCTGGCTGCTATTTATCTTTGTTAGTTTGCAAAAAACAATTAATATTGTTTTCCATCTTCATCTCAATGTGTCCACAATGTAAACATGCCACTAATTGTTTATCAGTGGAAAAGGGATGCTGATTTTCATTGTGTTGCACTGGTAATTAAAACGTATCGAATGCAAAAACAGATGCCCCATCATCTGCCACTTGTTTTCACACTGATCATCGGTTGAATGTGCCTTTTTTTTTTACTCTTGCCCCTTATCAACAGCCACACACACATACACCATACAACACGCACACACACACACACACACACACACACACACATACACATTGACTTTGAATGAGTTTTTAATAACATTGTCAGCGTCAGCTCGTGCGATGACCACAACCGCGACCTCCGTGCCTTGTGGGTAATGTGGGAGCATGGGACTTGACTCCTCTGCACACGTTAGAGGCCGACCATGGGGACCAACAAGAACAAAACAATATGTGTACCCATGTGTGTGTGTGTGTGTGTGTACGTGTGTGTAAGTTGGCTATTTTTGTTTGTTTATGCCACGCCAGGCGCACATGTAAGCACGGACCTGGCCAATGTTTACTTAACGCCTTGCGTTGCTCTTTCCCAGTCTACACTCGGGAAAAACTTATTGAAAATGTCGCGTATGTGGAAATCTGGGCAACTCATGGTTGTTGTGATTTTATTAACACTGCAACAAACTGGCGAAAAAAAGAAAACAAGACACACTAATTTCAGTTATGCAAAGTGTTGACAATGATGATGAGAATAGCAAAAGTTCTTTTTGATATGATATATATATATAGCTACTTTTTGTTGTTGTGACAGCTTGTGACTTCAGAATAACGATGACAGCTATGTGTATTTCAGCAGCTACTTAGTATAGTTCTTCCAAATTAGTTTCATAAACTACATGACTTTACTAAGGACTGGCGAATTCAATGGCCCTGACTCGGCCTCAGGCTTGAGCTCAACACTTTAGCTTATTCATGTTTGCATGTGAATTCATCATTCATTGGCATGTGGCAGTTGTTGCAGGATGTGCTCAGACTGACTGCAGATAAAGGACTTGTGTTACAAAAAAAAAAAATAAGGAGAAATAAAGCAAAGTACACAAAGAAAGGCTGCCAAAAACAAATAATCCGTTTGCTGCTTGAGCATGTGTTGGTATTGCTGTTGATATTTGTGTTGTTGCCGTTGTTTGTTTCTGTGTGTGTTTTTCTTTCTTTCACGCATACAGCTTGTTGCAGAGTCCTCATATCTCGTCTCGCTTACTGCCTGACTGACTGGCTGCTGCATTCGCTTTTTGTCTGTTTACATGCTGTTGCCATCACAGCCGCAACATGTTGAGCTGCAAAGTAATATGTTATAACAAAAGGCCAGGCACGGACTCGGCACAGATTGTGGCAAAGAAAGAGACGGAGACCGAGACTGAGATGCAGGGGCAGATCCATGGGACAGTGCGTCAGTTTTTGCTGTTAGTCAAGCAACAAGAGGCTTAAAAACTCATTGACACGTTCAACGTTGCAACACTTTTTGTTTCTCCAAGTCATTTCTTAGGTCTTAGTCTTTACGCTTGGTCTAATGTCAATATACGTAAATGTTGGCTTTTTGTGCTGGCTTACATGGCGTATACGTAATACAAGCATTGCATATCTGCTAAGATCTTCAGCAAATCTTTCATTCAATTCAGACGCATCAGTGCGTATGAGTAATTTTGAATGTGCATTTAATTGCATTTAATTTGCAAGCCCCAACCAATATCAATTCTAATTTGCAATACGAGCATAAAATGATAATTCAATTAACACTTGCACATCAAATAATGGAGAGTTGAGACTGCAAGCATGGCAAAGTTCAAACAATTGCATTGTACAATTTTATGCTATTCAAATCCTCTTACGAGTATATACATATATTTTATTTTTCAATTTATGGCTACAAAAGCCCAAGGGCTGTACAGGTAAACTGGCAAGCTGACAGACAAGATAGCAACACCTTTGTGCCGTTGGAGTCTCAGCAAAGTTCTTGACAAAGAAATAGTTGAGATATTTTATGAAATAAAAATATATTTTTCTTTGGAAGCTCAAAAAGCAATCACATGAAAGCATTTTCTTGTGTTGGTGTAAATAGATAACATTTTCTGAATAATTATCAAATGACACAAACTGAAAACTGAGTTTGGTGTGTTCTTTAATGCATTCGAGTATAAATTATGAAAAGCCTATAATCAATTTGTTCGTCTTGTTGTTCTAATCTATATGAAAATTCGAAAATTGCTTGTGACACGCAACCGAAGCTATAAAATGTCAGCTTTTGGAGGTCATCTAAAGCAGGTGCAGCTCTAGACTCCCAGTACTCCAACTCCAATTCCAATTCCAATTCGAACTTCAATTTCATTTGTGTGTGTGCCGAGAGATGGACAGGATATGTGTGCAGATGTGCTACTATCTATCAGGTAGTTTGTTGAGGAATTAATACCTGTTCGATTTCTTACATTAATCTCAGGTCCTCATTCAATTTCAAGCTCGAGTTACTTCATTGCCTTTAGCTGGCTACAATTGCCGTTGTACTAATTAAGTTACGGCCAATCATTCATTAGACCAAAGTCGAAGTACTCATTAAAGTTTTGTAATCGCAACACAACTTTCTAATGCCACAAAAGCCAAGCAAATGTCGCTTTTAATTATGTGCCTTTGGTTGGGATTGAGCAGCCAAAAGAAAGGCAGCCAGGCAGTCAGTCCGTCGGTCTGTCAGTCAGTCATTCAGGTAGCCATTTAGCACCTAGACGCACGTCAGATTGTGTATGTGGCACGAACCACGGCCCAGCCCCTAGCTTGCCACACCCAATGTCAATGCAAAGACTGAATGGCGTCGGGGGTGCGCTCAAGGCTATCGTATCCACTAAATGGACTAACTGACTGACTGATCAACAGACTAACTGTCAGTGGGAATGTGGTTGAGCTTGGCGCCAGCTTATTTTTAAAACGACCTTCGTGCAAATCAAATGCAAAGTTTTCCTGCAGCCAGCGATACGCATTTTGCGTTTGCGTTTGCGTTTGCGTTAGCGTCTCATTAAAGGTCAAAGCCGATTTTGTGGCACCTTCTGTCTGGTAATATGTTGCCCCAGCGATAGCTGCTTTTCATATTGGTTGTGGGATTCTAGTTGCTGTTCCTTTTTGTTGTTATTTTCTGTTGCCCTGTTTGGGGGACTCAATAAACATAATTACCATTTTGGCACTCGACGTGGCCGGGCAGCTAATGAATGAATGTGCTAAAATGTGTTTCATACGCATTTCATATGCAAAGTGAGCTGCTACAGTTTATTAAAAATGCAAAAAGAGCTTAACTATTTGGTTGTAAAGCTGACAGCCAGGTTACTAGCAAAGTCTACAGGGCAAATAAATAAACACACGCACCTTACATATACACTATACTATACATACCATACCGCACCACACACACAGAACAGCAACACTTCAGCAACATGCATACAAGTGTCACTTGTGTGTAGCACACACACTCCACTCTCTACACTTGCCAACACTTGCAAATTGCCAAGTGAACAAGCACATGGCATCAGCACATGGCGTATACGTGTTATGTCCTTTCTATGGGGCTCTGTGGCAATTGCTGTTCCTGTTGCTGCCGCTGCTGTTGCTGTTGTTGCTGCTGTTGCTGCTGTTGTTGCTGTCGTTTGCCAGGCTCTGTGCGTCTGTGGCGGCACCGCAGTGTGTAATTAAATATTTTACAGGCAATCTACATTCTTGAGATAAACTCAACTTTATATGTGGCTGCCAACAACAGCAACAGCAACAGCCACAGCCACAAACGGCAAGGACAATGGGGAAAAGATGCGAAAATTGTAGGCCCGAGCAAACAGAGGGAAGTCAGAAGGCCAAACAACGAAATTTGCCTACGCTAGTTCTTAATATTATTTAACTTAGTAATGCTTTCTTTCCGAATTTATATTCTGCGATAAGAAATTATTTTAAGACAATCATGTGACTATAACTTTTGAAATGCATAAGTATAAATTTAATTCAAACTAAAAAAACTAATATTTATTGGTGTCCTTATAAAGTAAAAAAAAATTATTTCATATTGATAGTATGGCTGTTAGTGTAATTTTGAAAATTATTTCATTTGAATAAAATGAATGAATCATTTATCGAGACACTCAATAAATTTATTTGACATTTGCAATACTTTTAAAGGTAAAATTATTGAAAATGATGATAAAATTGTAAACATTGATTTTATGTGTTTCTATTCAATTTACAAATGAATTAAATTTAAATTGAAAAATTTTATGAAAACACTTGACAATGTTTTTGCAATACTTATAAAGACCAAAAATTGTTGATGCAGATGATAAAAATAAAATTATGTAAATAACATACCTGATACAAATTTAAGTTTAAATTAATTTTCAAAATTGAATTAAAATGAAAATGATATGGGTTTTAATTACTGTGAAAACAATTTATGTGTATTTAATGGACTAAAACAATTGCCTTTATGTTGCTTTTGAGTTGCTAGAGATAAGTTAGAGCAACGCCGAATAAAATGAGTAATTGCAATTAATTAACTTATTTTATTCGGCGTTTATCTAACTAATCCTCACACTTTTATTCTAAATTAAAAATATTGCACACTTTTAGTCCCGTCTATAAATAAAGCTAAATCAACCATGAGCTTACATATACATACATATGCTGCGCCGAAAAGTATGCAAAAGAATTATATTACTTTTCATTTGTGTTCAGCTGTTAAATTTATAGAGATAGTTAACAGTTGTAAAAGAGCAAGCTGAATGAAAAATCTATGTATACCCAGAAAGAGTATACTTAAAAGGGACAACACTATAAAATGTCAGATTAATTTTTGCAGCTCAACCTCAAACACTTTGATAAACACATACATACACGTAAAAGCACAGACAAGTCAGTGTCTAAACCTGCTGTTGCCATTGCGCTTAGGCTGCAATATTTTGAAGGTCCCCAACGCCAAACACACACAACACACACCACACTCACACACCACACAAACAGAGACAGAGAGAGAGAGAGAGAGAGAGACACAGACATGGACTCAAGGGAGGCTGGTTGGTCATATTTTAGAATTTGTTCGTCTTTTGTGGAATTTGGATTAGTGCCATTTGACTTTTTCGAGATACAAATGTAGCATGAAAAGATAATCGGCTTGCTGGGTAACCGAAAACATGGACATCCTGTGGCTCGGTCAGTGCCTATGTCTGAGCTGCCACATTTTAACGGCATTCGAATGCTGTTTTTTGGGGTTTTGTGGCAACTCCGTTGGGTCTCGGTCTGTGCCTCTGTTGCTGTTGCTAGTGTTGCTGATGTTGCGTGAGTTGCTAGTGCCGGTGTCACTGGCAAAGGCAACTCAAATTGGATTCGGTTGTTGTCTTCCACTTGACTGCGATGTGAGGTTATGCCACGTGTGTGTGTGCGTATTTGTGTGTGGCATGTAGCATGTGCCATGTAATACCAGCTTGTTAAACACATGCACGCGTGTTTGTAATTGTGCTTTGAGTTTGTAATTTGCGAATTGAAACTGTCAGCAGTAAAACTTTGTTAAGATTTCATAAGCAACAAGCATTTGACTAGACTATGAGATGACAATATCATTTGGAGTGTGCCAAGTTATTTAGATCCTTTTCAGCTCTCAACTGTGTCCACCCTTTTTCTCTCTGGTAGAGTAACGCCAACCCGCCAGCAATTAGCATTTTTTATTGCACTTTAATTAACAATTAAGTTGAAATTGAATTTGTCCGCGTTTTATTTGCATTTTATTAGATTTTTATTAGCACTTCGCATTCGCATTTGCTTTTATATTTGCAGGCACTGCTAAGCGTAAATCACTTTCTTTTTCTTTTTTTCAAATTTAATTAAAACTGCATTTACATTGAAATTGGCACGCCTTTATGTGTCCAACTAATTAATAAGTTATGCCACTGGCACAAGCATCCTCAATCATCAAAGGGACGGCACACGTCCTTGCCATGGCAACGAATCAGATTCAGAGTCAGAGTCAGAGTCAGAGTTGGAATCAGAATCAGAGCCTGGGTTGTTTGGTCGCGAGAGAAGGATTGACCAACGGGTCTTAACTCGACCAGCAGCTGTTAAGTGGGTCGAGGCAATCGAGCAAAAAGCCCACAACCAACACACATTCTAGCCACTTGTGTTGGCCTAATTGGTTGGCCAAGTGAAGGATGTACGGTTGAGAGTCCTACTTGCAGACAAGGCATTGCCTTAATTCTAGTGCAGTTGAAAACGTTTTGAAGCAAAAACTGGATTTCATTTAGCCTCCATTTCAATGCAATGCATAATACCAGTAAAGTCTATTTAGACGCTTTACCCATCTCCAAAGTGTTTTTCGTTGTGCTTTTAAATAAAAAAAAACACATAAAGGCTACAGTGGAGCAAGCTCGACTTGCGCAGACCCTATAATTATGGGAAGGAGCAAAAAGTGTTGAAATGCAAACACAAATTTCTTCTTCCTTTGACACTGTTCAAAATTTTAGTTCGATTTGTTGGTCGATCTAAAGGAAATTATTAGGACTGAGCCGGACTATAGTATTGACCTAACATATGGCCCTAGTTGGGTTGAAACTAAGTCTTCGCTTGTAATGTGCTCTTGTAATTTAACTTTTTTATTTGCTTCTTCTATTTTGCAAACTTTTGGAATAAACTTGATCTAAGGTAGGCATTGTAGAAACTTCTTACCAAGTTGGTTGTCTCTACCTCTGACATAGATCTGAGGTTCTGAGATATAAACGTTCCAACAGACGGACAGTTGATGTTAATTAAGAATACAATACTTTATGGGGTCTGCCACACTTCTCTCTGCCTCTCTGCTTAATAGACCCTATGTAGTCCTTAGCTACAGGGTCTAAAAATGAAATTGCTGACATTGACGTTGGTTTACCTCTTCCCACATGCTACATGCAAAAGGATAACGTCTTTACAGCTGACGCGCGATTGTGTCAATGTCAAAGGCAACGCGTTGCTCACTCATTCAAATACACACGTGCACTCACACACACACACACACCCACACACACACATATACATACTCGCATACACACAAATGCACGAATGTGCTGTGCATTAAAACTACAAAAGCAAAAACGGAAACGGAAATGTTTGAAGCGTGTTTCACCTGAAAGCCATAATTTTGCATTAGCAACGGCAAGAACAGCAGCAAACACAACTGGAGAGCAGCATACTAGCTTTTATGTTAGCCACATTTCACTGAAAATGTACGCGAACGTGATACAAATTTACATGCAACGCAGACAGAGAAAAAAAATAAATGAGTTCACGTGGAAGACGATTTATATACACTTTGCCATGGGCATTGACAAATTGTCATGGCATTTGTAAATGACAAAGCTTTGATTGAAAGAAGACACTCAAAATAAATATTACATCGCATTCTCAAGCAACAAGCATCGAGGTTGTCGAACTTCTAATTAACTTTTAAAATTTAATGAACTTGAAAGCTTTTAAAGAAAATTTACTGATCATCTGAATATTTTAAGATCTCGATAAGGTAGACTAAAAATCTGATCTAAAGAAAGCTTTCACATCAATTGACCAGTTAGTAATCAAAAACCAGTTTTATAAAAAGTGTTTTGATTTTATTATTCAAATTCATATTAATGTTTTATTTCTGCTGAACTTTTGACTTAAGTAAATGCATTGTTAGAATTCAATAATTTCAACTATCGTTCTTTCGTTTTAACTTTGAGTTAGAGTATATCACATTCGACTTGAGAAATAATAATTCGTAAGCGAATAATTTGGTGTGTTGTCCTGTTGTGAAACAAGTCTAAAATTTCGCAGTTATGTGATTTGATTAAATTGTACACATAACGCATGAGTTGTCAGGCAGCGTAACTCAAGACTGACGACTGAAAAACAGAGAAGCGACGGAACTGAGAAGTGTGAAATTTGAGTTTGGTGCACATAATTGGAAAAATCTTGTCCAGCTTCTGTTTTTTTTTTTATATCTATCCATCCAACCTCTCAGTCCATTGCTGCCGTTTGGCTCTATATAATTAGTTTTGCACTAACTGGGGCGTAAAAAAATATACTCGCAAACATCGCGCCCAGATCGAAGCATTGCCTGGACGAAAATCATTAAAAATATTTGCCTGCACGCGCTGAGCCTCGTCATCCAATCAACCACCCTACCAAAAAAGCGAGAGAAAAAATAAAGAAAGGAAAAAAAAACCTGAAACCGAAGAGAAAAACCCAATTTGGGGTACAAAAATTGTTGCTTACTTGGCAAAGATGTTTATCACAGGGCCCGGTTGGGGCCCCAAACTGAAAGCAGGCCAGGATCGAGTGGAGGGTTGTCATCGGGGTAAGGGGTGACTAGTGGCTGCTGTGGCAACTGCGGCAATTGCGGACCTCGCTGCGGTTTGGCAGTGTAAATATTTTGGCATTTTGTGCTCGCGTTTTGGGCTTTCTTTTGGATTAGTTTCGTTTATTTCATCATTTGCGCTTCGCACTAAACGCATCCAGATCCAGGCCAAATTTTGGATGACTGTCTGTGTCTCCAGCCCATGTTGGCCATTTTTTTGTGGCCTGCTGCTGGGGCATACGACTTTAATCAGGCCGCTGGGGACTGTAAAGCCCCGCTCCCCCCTCCCCCACCCCTTTCAACAGCCTTCCCAAAACATAGATGTACTCGTACTCTTACGCCTTGCCATTACCCCTAACATACGAAAATTTCCTTAAGCGAAATGCTGAAAATGTTGCCCAAGATGATGACTATGACGATGTCGATGACTAGCCCTCCCTGTTATCCCCTCCACTTTCAACGCTCCTCTACTATATCCAGTTGGCCTCGTCTTTGGTCGCTGTTGGATTTCCTTTTGCGCTTGTCGTGTTGTGTTCTTTCCTTTTATACCCTACACACATCATATTTAAGTAGGATACAATTAAGCCTTATACGTATTACAGACAGTTGGAGACTGGATCAAACTGGGATTACATTTTACAATATCTCTTTATAACTATGTTTGTTTTTACGGATGATAAAAAATGGCTCTCTGTTTGCAGAGTATTTTAATGATATGAAATTCATTGCATAAATTGAAGGTGCATTTATTGTAAAATTTCGGGCCACAATGAAATTCATAAAACTGTGTTTATACAAATACTTTTTTCTAGCATTTCATGAAATGAATTCGCAAATTGGCGCCACATAAAAAGATAATTTGTAATAGTTTAGAGCCATTTATAATTATCAAATCGAATTCCTTCTTAAGCCGATCAGCTTAATCTATAACTTTTAAATAGAAAATTTGTTGTCTTTACCTTTTACAAATTTCAGAAGTAAGGCTATAGTTTCTTTTCAAAAAACTGTTCACAGTGCAAATAGTAATAACAACACTGCCACTTATACATATTATGCTTGTGGCCTGAGCCTGGGGTAACTCTTAGTCAAGCATTCCCAACAAGAAAAAATTCTTGGCTATGTTTCTCTTTTTTATTTTTATTACACGTTATACAAGTGTGTGAAGTAGTAATTTAAGTGCGGGGCGTTGACACGCCCACCAGGGGCATTTGGTGTGCATTAAATGCCGCCATCAGTTGGCCCCGGAGGCATATACGTTCACCATTGATTTTTGGCATGCCTTTAAAGCACATTTTTTCCTTGGAAATCATTTTGGTTTCATTTGATTTCATGGAATTTCTGCAACATTGAGTGACATGCGCTTCAACGGATAGGGATACGATATAGTCTGCCCAGTCGGAAACAGACGAAGCGCACAGCAGGACATGCCTCTTGTCACAGCGAAAATGAATACGGATGGGGATGCGGATGCGGATGGGAATGGGGATGAAGAGACTCATTGCTTATTGCTTTTCAGATTTTGCAGATGGCCACAGGTGAAGCTCACAGCGGTCAAGCACTTTGATAACTTTTCCAGATAGTTGGTTTGCAGCAATTGGCCATTTGAGGCATTGAGCAGCATCTTGACCCACAAGCATGTTCAAATGAGGAACAATTTCAAGAACTATATAAGCTTTTAGCGGCTTTCATAAATTTTGAGCCAAATGTGTTAATATTAAACCAATTAAAAGAATAAGGGCCACTTTTTCAATGCACATACATATATATTTTAGTTCAAAGATATCTATGAAATTGACATTAGTTTCTATATCATTCGGATTGTTATTTGAGATCTTATATAGACATTGAAAAAATGCAAAAGATATTAGATTTCAAGTAATTAAAATAAGTTAATGTGCATATTATTTTCAGTTTTGGTAATCTTCAATGTTGAAGTTAATAGAAAATGAAAATATTAAAGGAGTAAGAAAAATATTGTATTTATATGAAACCATTTAATTTTAAAAGCTGAAAAATATAATAAACTAAAAGTAGTTTAAATAAAATATTATACACATTTTTTAATTTAAGCTTATCTTAAATGTTTAGTTTAGTAGATACATATGTAAGTTAATGAAAAAATATAGCGCAAGCTAACTTTGGCGCGCCAAAGTTTGGATACCCTTGCAGTGCCCTGTGAAGGCCGTCAGATTTTTTACAAAATTTGTTGATTTTGAACCGATCGATCCTATGGCAGCTATATGATATAGTAGTCCGATTTACACCAAATTTGGTCAGCCTGTTTAAAACTTAGTCAAACACAGAATGTGTATATTTGGTTGAGATATTTTGAGAAACAAAAAAGTTTTTCATACTTAATATTGTTTTCGATCCGATCGTTCCTATGGCAGCTATATGATATAGTAGTCCGATTTACACCAAATTTGGTCAGCCTGTTTAAAACTTAATAAAACACACAATGTGTATATTTGGCTGAGATATTTTGGGAAACAAAAAAGTTTTTCATACTAAATGGTGTTTTCGAACCGATCGTTCCTATGGAAGCTATATGATATAGTAGTCCGATTCACACCAAATTTGGTCAGCCTGTTTAAAACTTAATCAAACACACAATGTGTATATTTGGTTAAGATATATGGAGAAACAAAAAAGTTTTTCATACTAAATGTTTATTTCCAACCGATCGTTCCTATGGCAGCTATATGATATAGTTATCCGATCCGGCCGGCTCCGACATATGTGCTGCGTGCAGCAAAAAGACGGATCTGTACCAAATTTCGTCAAGCTAGCTTCAAAACTGAGAGACTAGTTTGCATAGAAACAGACGGACACACGGACAGACGGACAGACGGACAGACGGACAGACAGACGGACATGGCTATATCGACTCAGCTCGTCGGCCTGATCAAGAATATATATACTTTATGGGGTCTGTGAGGCTTCCTTCAATGCGTTACACATTTCGTGACAAAATTATAATACCCTCTGCAAGGGTATAACAAATATATTAAAGGAGTAAGAAATAGATTGTATTTATATGAAACCATTGTGTTCAATACATTTAAAAGCTTTATTTGAATGACAACTGAAATATGTAGATATTAAGAATGTTAGGATATAAAAATAAATTAATTTGAAAGTAGATTTGAAAACAGATAAATAGATAATAAATATAATAATAGAATATAAGTTCATATTTTTGTTTTTAAAGCTATAGCTGTCTGTTTGACTTGTATTTACAGTCTCTTAAATGAAAGTTCTTTATTCAGTTTACATTTTAAATCTTTCCTATGTTCTATTTTAATTATTTATGAATGGGAATATACTTACTAAATATTTGATGGAAACGGAAGAATGCGCTTAAAACACTTTAAATTACATTTTAAACACAATTAAAATATGTATTGCTAACTTGGTAACATTATGCAATATTACATATATTGAAGAGCATATTAAAAGAGTTTCCGTCGCCAATATATTTCAAAGTCTCCTTGCTTGCTTCACAATTTATTTATAAGCCGTTAGTTCGAATTTCAATTTTAGATGCCGCAATTAATTCGCTTCATGCATTCAGGTTCAGATACAGTTTCAGTTTCGGCTTTAATACTAGAGCCAAAAGCGGAATAGGAGGCTAGGAGGCTGTGTCTCCCGCCTTTGCTCTGCTCTGCCCTCCTTTTGCACTTATTTTTAGCATATTTTTCTAGGCAGAGTACCTCAGTTGGCACCTGTCTAGCTGTGTGTCTGTAGCGAGCGAGCGTTTGCTTGTTTGTTGTGCCCCCAAATCGATAACACACTTCACTTATCGTAACATATCCGGTTTGATTGATCTAATTTGATGCCAAGATTGATGAAGCAATCTCAGTTATGTCTGTGTCTATGTCTATGTCTGTGACTGTGTCTGTAAGTGTCCAATAATATTAATAAGGATTTCTTGCAACTTACATGTACAACTTGAGCAGCTGCAGCAACAGTTGCCCTCGACGCAGGCGCCACGGCCATTAACAATAATGCAACAGCAACTGCAAATGCCACTGGCTGTTGCAACGTTCAATTGCACTTGAAACTTCCAACTTTCAACTCCTTTCAACTTGTACACTTGCCACAAACTACTTGTTTTCAAATCTCTGATATCCGTTATGTGGGGTACACACTGCGACACTAGAACTGTCTTTCGACTACCGAACAACGCGACTGAGCAGCCCAACGGACGAGTGTGGACTGTGCCTTAACCTGGCCACAACGCTGCCTATTAACCAGTTTCAATTCGGAGCAACTGTTGGTCGTGCCTTTATCGTAAACGGTAAAACCGCTCGGCACTCGACATTCGGTTATGGTCACGAATCTAATATTGCTGTTGAGGCACGTTCTTCGTGCCACCAGCTCAGCAACAGCTTTGCAACAATCGGCATCGGCATCGGCGTCATCGTCGTCGTCGCGTCGTTGTCGGCAGCTGTTTAACCATTTTTTTTGGTTGGTTTTAGTTTTTCATGTGCTTGCATTTCAATGACAAATTGTTGCATCTGCAAGGCGCTACCTGCTACAAAGTGTACCTATGTGTGTGTGTATGTGTGTGTGTGAGATTGGGTGTTTTTGTCTAGAAGTGGGTGGAGAGCACGTCAGGGCCGCTTATGTGCAAGCTTGAATCAATATTTCGTTTACAGATGCAATTTCATTTTGTGTTGTGTTCTCTCAAAATTGTTTTGACTGATTTGGCTTGCTTTTTTTCGTTGCATACTTTTTTGGGCCTTGGCGTCACTTACAGTTAGAAAAGCGCGAGTTCCACAGAAACTTTAATACTTGATCAAGTATTTAAGGGACATTGACGGAATAGGGGAATACATAACCTTCCGTACATACATATAAGTATATCATTTTTGAAGACATTCCAGAAACCAGGGACCAAAAATAAATAACAAAAGTTAAGAAAAATATCAATTATTTTTTATTTTGAAATAAAAGTTTCGAAATATATCTCATTTTTAAGTTTTAAATGCGAGCTACAAGTAATTGTTATGTTTTATTTTTAAACATAAGTTTCGAAATATTCTTTAATTTATTTATGATTTTTATAAATATAGATGTAACGAGATAATTCTTAATTTTGAATGTTAAGTACGAGAATTTTCAATAACTGATAATTTGCAATTTTTATTAAAAATCCACAATAACCGCTACTCAATAACTTTTAGTTAAAAATTTGAATTTTATTGTTAGTTCGTAGTATTAGTAACTTAATATTAATAAAAGAATACAGTTTTTCAAAGTAGATTAATTTCGATATGACAAAAGGCGCATACAGATTATATATCTATTCAAATTTGTATATGTGAAATTAAGTACTTTATCTTTAAATAGTCGGATTGTCGATTTAAGACTAATCGTTATGCTTCAAATGGGATTATGTGGCGTATACTTGATAATAATAGTTCAATCAAGTCTGTAGATACTTTAAAACTTTCATTGATATCCGTGCATTTAGTTGATCAAGGATTGAGCTATTCTTCTCAAATTACACTTCCATTGTGAAACGTGACTTACACACTCTTACAGCAATAACAACATATTTCATGAAAATGGCTAACAAAGCATTTAAATTTATTACACAACAGCAACAAGAACAACAATAATAGCAATAGCAACAGCAATAGCAATACCAGCAACAACACAAACTGATAGCAAAAAAGTTTAATGGGAAATGTAAATGTAACGCCATTGTATGACATACGACAATAAAATGAAATGAAACAATAGAATAAAACGAAGCCGATGCTGATGACGATGTCGCTGATGTTGCCTATGCCGATGAAGCTCCTGTTGCCACAGTCGCTGTCGGTATAGGGCCAAGACCAGAATCAGGACCGGGACCAGGACCAGGCCAAGTCAGATTCCTGTACAGGTTGTTGGCTCCTGCAGTGCCATTGGCTTCTCCTTACTTTTTTATTTGCTGTTATTTTTCTGCGGCCATAGCCATATTTTACAGTAACAGTCACAGCGACAACAACACAAACAACAACAACAACAGCAGCAGCAACAACAAAAGCAACAATGTGCGAGATACATAAATGCGAAGCTGAAAATGAAAGAGTCTAACAATGTGGCCCCAACTGCTGTTTGCATAGCATCCTATACCAACCCATTCCATCCCATACGAACCCATACCATTACCCCTATAAATCCCTTACCCTAGTCCCCTTGTCTGCCACCATTTCTATTTCAGTTACCGTTACGAGTACAGTAACGTTGAAGCCGACACTGCGTTATGCAGTCAGAGAGTCAGATATTTCATTACGTCTCGCTCGATATGTCATGCTACAGCTTCAACTACAGTTGTGTGTGTATGTTTTGATGTGTGTACATGTGTGTGTCAGTGTGTGTGTGTGTCAGTTTGTGTGTGCCATAATTCAATTTCAGCCTCAGTGTTGCCCTCTTCCCTGTTTGCATAGAATCACCCCACTTCTCAGTAACTCCTCCGTATACATAAGGCATTGATATGTGCCCTATAGGGTTTTATGGTTCCTATGCGTGTTGGCTAAAAAGTTTAACGACGCATAAACAAACATGGCCAACACAGCACTAAAGCCATTTTCATTTTCACCGCATATTATCATTTGAGCTCAATGACACCAAAATATCAATATCTGAGATGAAACTGTTTTCAGTTGCTTAATGACTTGTCACGTTGAGCGTGATAACTAAAATTTTAAATGTGCCAAAATATCAAAAAATATTTTATTATGCTGTGTTTTACTATTATAGATGAATTTATATTTTTAATAAATTTAAAATGACATCTTAAAATTCGAAATATTTCTTAACACTCTTGTTCTCCATTTCTAAATATTAAGTTTAACTTTAAGTACATTTTCCCTATATTTATTAACATTGACTTGATAATTATCCACTCAATGACATACAACTTTTTCCCATTTTGATTAAAATTCTAAAGTCATTTTCCTTTCTTACCGCCTGTTATTATGATACCATAATTTGAATATCTGGGATGAAACTGTATCCAGTTGCTTTATGAGTTTAATATACAAACATACTTTATATTCTATTGTACAATATTTGTCGAGTTATGGTTATTTCTTTGTATGTAACTTCATGCATCCTTTGACGATTACATACTGTCAATATCTAGGCGTTAACTTGACAACTATCCGCTCAATAAGCTACAAAGATTATCCATTTTGATTAAGGGTCCTCAGTTAACAATCATCTGATAAAAACTTTATTGCATTTAATTAAAGCATAAACACCTTGAGTGATAAACATCTTAACTGGCTGAAAGCCTTGGCCCGACTTTACAGTTCGCATATATCCTTGCCATTTGTGCTTGCTAAACGCACTCGAAATTGCTCTATAAATCGATTAGCGTTGTGTATGGAACCCAATTCCCACTTCCCACTTCCCACTTCCCAATTGCCTTCTGCCATATGGTTCACCGTGTGTAATTTCCAAAGCAATTAACCTGCGCGTCGCTAGCACATATTGCCCCAAGTTGCAGCAACATCCTTCATGCACATTCTACTTTTCACCGCCTGTTGCTTTGCTGGCTTATTGCCACTGTGTATGGGGTGTGTGTGTCTGTGTTTTGTGATTGTGATTGTGTGTGTGTACTTGGCAACGAATTGAATGGCCACTAAATGTAGTAAACTAATTTGGAAACTCAATCAACAGTCTTAATTCTTTTCTATTCTGTATGCCATGTCTTGGCCATTATTTGTCGCACTTGTTGTTAATTGGATTTTGTTGTTTTGGCACTTGACCTGGTCCCTGAGTCTGATCCTGTTCTTGATTCTGGTCCTGCCTCAACCCCAAGGGATATTTAAATGCTCAAATTGCTTGTTCGTCTGTTCGTCTGTTCGTAGTCCCACTTCACTCTTGATGTTGCGTATACGCCATGTCTGTCAACCCACTTTCGCCTTGGACTGCCTTGTTAATGCTAATGAGAAGATTGTATGGCCTGAAAGCAAGAGCTTTTGTTTCAGATTTCAATTGGATTTCAGTTAAATAGTCGTTAGGCTCGTTATATATCGCGACCTATACTGCATAAATAACTTTGTTAAGTCACTTAAATGGCAATCAATGTCGACCCACGTGCGTATATGTGTGAGAACAAGTACGAGTACATACATCTGCCCTACCCCGCTCACAATTTTGTGCATTTAAGCGGAAAATAATGGAAGAGTTTCCTGACGGTGCTGCCTGTACCCTGTGAAGAGCACAAATTGAATTAAAATCGATGCACACACACTCGCAATTGATTTTTATATATTTTATTTGATTCCTTTTAATTGACTTTGCCGCCGCATGTGCAGGATTAAGTGGATCGTTTTTAATTTGAAATACAAAGAATAGTAGAAAACTGAAACTGTCATTTACACGGGTACAGTGGACCAATACGATAAATCTAGTATCAAACATTTAGATGATAGATCATAGAAAACACAAATAGGAAATACAAAACATTTATCAGAGTAGTTAATACAAGGATAAAGTGTTTTGTAAGAATTGCCTAAATTGCTCCACTGTGCAGTGGCAGCTACAATTGGCATTGAATGCCAATTTTTATTGGCATGCAACTAGTTGGCCTGTCAATGCAGCACGGAGATATAATATTTCAGCTTGCATCAGCGAAAATTGAGGCAGCCCAAGAAATCGTTCCACTCACTTTTGTGAACATTTTTCGCTTTTTCTTTTGTCACTTTCACTTTTACAATTGTTGGATTACTAGTGCCTGTGGCACGTGCTGGCTGTCCTAGTCCCAATCAGCTGAGGCAAGGGAAGCGTGGAGAATGTGGTGATGCATCATTCTCATCAACAGCGAGTTGTCGTTTTCGTTGTCGTCGTTGTTATGATGAAAATATAATTAAAGTTTATGACAGTTATCTTTTGCAAACAATGACTGACACTTTTGAGTGTCTGCCGTTCTACATTCTTCTATTTTTCTTTCTCTCTCGTTCTGTCTCTCCCTTTCTCTGTCTGTCTTTGTTGGTGATTAATGACAACACTTTGGACCAACAGAATTTGAACAGCTGCCACAAGGATAAATGGTCAGCAGATTGAGCTGCACAGATCAATTTTCATGCCTCTCTTACGATTAGTCAATTGTTCTACGAGTATATTTAATTTGGCCACAAATGGTTGTTAATTAATCCTTTTAAATTAGTCAACTAAACTGATAGATAAATCAATTTGTATAACCTCAAACATTATTTATCAATTGAAATCCAGTTGACTGTTGCATGGGATGTGGCATGTGGCATGTGGCATGTGGCATGATGGCTTCACAAAGCCAAAATCATTTCCGTATGATTAGGGAAATTTGTGGCAAGTCGCATGGAATTTGCCAGACGAATAAATTAAAATCGAAAATGCAGCTGTGAGTTACACGAATTACAATTTGGCAATGGCAACTGCCATTTTCAATTTACACACACACACACTTACAAATGCCACGCCCACTTTGTGCATTTGTGTTTGGCCAGTTTGAGTCGAGTGTTCATTAAACAATCTCTTGCAAATTGGACTAGTCAGAGTCGTAATTAGAACTGGCATACGCATAGTGGTGAAGACTGCAAAGTTGTTGCTGTCGCTGTCGCTGTTGCACTTGCCACTTGCCACATTTTCCATTAATTGCGTGCCGGAAAGGTGCTTTGATAAATGCAGGGAACGGATTACAACGTAGCAGAGCCAACGTCCTATCACAGGTGTCAGGTGGCATCAGTGGCAGCTGTTGCAGTTGCAACACCAGCAGCAACTGAGACGGGCCAGCTTAGAAGTACAACTATATGTATGTTATGCGTATGTCCTTGCCAACATGTCCATGCCATTCTGCACGCCACAAGCAGCAAAGCTTACAGAGGTCACAGTAAATCTTGTTGCCACTTACCGGTTGTGTTGAGTGCGCAAAGTAACACTTTGAAACAAGAATGGCAACGAGTTATCCTAAGAAATAGATCTTAGACTTGCTACATACATAAATGAAAAGGTTATCCCCCGAGTACACCACAAAAAGACTAAGCCAAAAGAGTACACAGAAAAAGAGTCTATAATCTAAAAATGAAAAATTTATAAATCCTATTTCTAAAGGTCGACTCAAATATATGTACATATATGTATGTATTTTGTTATGATACGCTGTGGCAAATGGGATTACCAAGCATGGGAAATTGAATTAAATGTGGCAATGTGTGCAGCTTTAAGTGCAACAGTTTTGGCCAAGTTGCACAAAATAATTTTATTAAAGCCAGCAGGCAAATAAACTCAACCACACACACACACGCTGCGTATACTCAATGCGCGTGTCTGTCTACGAGTTTTTCCCTCTGTGTTTGTGTGTGTGTGTGTGTGTGTGTGTGTGTGTGTGTGTGTGTGTGTGTGGTTGTTGTCTGAGTGTTGTCACAACGCTTTGACTTGCTTTGCAATAGGCCTTGACAAGAAAATCCTTTTACACCATATTGGGTTTTGCTGTTGTTGTTGCTGTTATTATTGTGGTTGCTGGTTGTGTTGCCTTTGGTTGTGTGGTGTCTTGTTGTTTTGCTCATAGCACATACTCATTACGGTTGCAAATCATTTGTGCGCGTTATTTTACGGTCGCAATTAGGCTCAAATATTTATGAAGCTACAAAAAGTGTTAGCCAAGTCCAAAGTTTGAATGCAGAAAACTTTCTTTTCCCAGGACTATACAAATCCAAAATTTAATTATTACAGGGATAGGTAAAGCAAAATATTATATATAATCACCTACATAAGCTTAACGTTTAAGCCAGATGAAACTTTAGCATTCCTAAAAGTATGGAATGAAAGTAAATTTTACTGAAATATTTTTGTAATTTAAGCTATATAACTTAAGTAGAAAATTGAATGCATTCTGCTATTTCCAGCCAGAAACTTAGGAAAACCCGGTAGCCATTACGAAACTGATATAAGAAAATATTACGTAACCGTTAACCGAAAACCAAAACTAATACCTTTATTCGCTTCGGTTTGAACCCCTGGACTTAATAAACTAAACGTTTACACCAGGCTAGGCATTTATATTGCTTAAAATATAGAACAAAAATTCATTTGAGTTAATATAATTTTGTATTTCGATCTATAAAAGTTAAACATTATATTTAGCATATTAATTTGATGCATTTTTATTCATTTCTCTACAAATAAGTATATAACTTCTTAAATGGACTTACAACTAGTTATCAGCTCAGCAATCCTTAAGCCGCTTTAAACATACAAACAATCAAAACAGACTCAACTCAAGCGTTAACAAAATCAAAGTAAAACAGACTTCTGATACAAAACTAGAAAAACGCTCAGTATTTTGTTTTTTCGTAGTATTTGTTGAACTTTGGCAAGCCAAGCAAATTCCCAGAGGTCAAACTACTTTTGCTGAAACTGTCATCCGCAACTGACAAACTGAGTGAAATGTTTACGGCGAGCGCAAAAAGTTGTTGATGCTGTTGGCGCTGTAACAAACATTGGCTAAAATACGTATACACATTGTATATAATTCTTATTTAAATGGTCAAAATGTGGGCGTGGCATGTGTGTGTGTGTGTGTGTGTGTGTGCGTGTGGTGTGTGCTATCACAAAACCAAAATCAGAAGAGCTCTTCAATCTGTTTTTTGTACGTTGTCAGCGTATGCATAAAGTTTTGTTTGGCACACGGGGCGTATGCGTAACAAGCACTTTTAGCCCGAGCAATTTAAGGACACTTGATGATCCATTTGGCTGCCAGCCCGTGGGCACACATCACACACACACACACACACAAAAGCACTGTTACTCTCAGCACATTGTCATTTTGCCAATTCAATTAACACAACAAGTTAAAAACTCGACAAGCAAAATGTCCAAAACCAGGAAGAGTGCTCTTAGCCAACTCTCTTTGTCGCATTACCGGTTGGGTGGTTGGGTGGATGTTTAATGGCACATTAAATTTTATGTGGCGCCAAACGAGAGCTGTACCACGATTAGCTATACACTTGCTATACAAATGCTAATTTTTAGTATACGCATTTTAAGTGGATTAAATCCAATTAAAACTACAACTATGCCTTAAATTTCATTTAAACTGGCCAAAATTCAATGTGACAAAGGTAAATGTTGACACCCCGCGGTCAAGGTGACTTCTGGGCGTGAGTGTATTCATATGAGTTATATGACTGTGTGTGTGTGCGAGTGTGTTTGTTTGTGGCTTTAATACTGTTATTAACTTCGCGAAGCTTACGGATTTTATTGAACATCAAAGCGTTGCGGCTGACAAAAGCAAACGTAAACGCATGCAAAATAATCGCAATACAAAGCAACAAAAACAAAATGATTAAATTCAATATAACGACAGTTTAATACACTTAACAATTGTGATTATAATCGAAATTTGATAAATAACTAGCTAACTAATGATATGCATAAAGTATTGCCAATAGAAAGAAACTCGCAAGCAAATGTTTAATGGTGATCTGAATTGCAATTGTATAAAGTGTCACGTTCTCTTATTCAGAATTAAATAAATTAAATTTTGAAATTACTACAATAGTTCGATCTAAGATAAACATACTAAATTTGTTTTCGAGAATAAGAATATCCTTTATATACATTTGATTTTAATACTTGCTTGTAGCATTCTTAAAAGTTTACTAAGTTATGGTTGCCAAAATGATTCATAATTAAGAAATTAATTTAAGAGAATTATAATATCCGTTATATACATTTGTTTTTAATACGGGTGTTTCACAGACAAGCTCACTTGTTTGTAGCATTCTTAATAGTTAACCAAATTATGGTTGCCAAAATACCTTTATCAGTAACAAAGTAATTTACGAGAATTAGTATATCCTTGGCAAGGGTATACAGAGAAAGCAACTGTTTGCCAACTCAGTGGCGCTTTCGATTGGAGAAAAGGGAAAGCACATGCCCTAACAAGTACTTATATGCTATATAATGAGTTTCGTTTGAATACTCAAAGCCTTACGTTGTCCAGGCCAGGCCAGGCCAAAGCCGCAGCCTGTGTCGGCAAACAAAGCGACAACCGTTGACACTTTGAACCGACCGTGTGTTGGGCGTCGTCTATGTACATACATATGTACATATGTGTGTGGATGGATCTCTCTGTGGGTATTCACGGACCTCTATGTCGCCTGGATGTTGAAAGTCTCATAATGTTGATGGACATTCGCTTTGATTTGCTGCCGCAGCTGCTGTTGCTTCTGTGTTGTTAGCCCTTATATCCTTCCTCTTCTTCTTTTTTTTTCTCTTTTGGCCAGGCAAAGCCGCACTAACGAGTTGCCATTTGATGTCATATGTGTGGTTGAGCAGGGAAGTATCATGCCATGCCTTATATCTGACTAAATCTCACTCTCCTTCTTACTTTTCAGCCAGTTCCTAGGTTTTTTTGTGTTTAAGTTGCGGTTCATAAAAACTCGTTGACACCGCTTTTGGCAACGTTACATTTTAAATCAATTTTCTTGTGGCAGAGACAGCATGAGAAAAAAAAGTTATCCATCCTCTTTGTTGTTGTTGTCAAGCCCAATGAGACACATAAGCTTAGACATATGCAAATATAAACATATGCACAGATTTTCTATGTGCTTTTTGTGCACCTGGCTTACACACACAAACACACACACAGGGAGAGACACTCGCAAAGGCAGACAAATATCCTTTACAGTATTTTTCATTTATTCTGATTTTTTTTTCTATTTCGCTCACCAGCTTCCGTGGTTTGCGTCCGATATGAAGGTCATTGCTGATAAGCCAGTCAAGCATATAAAATTAGATGCACCATGGCGTATGCGTATTATGTATGCTTATGCTTCTGCCAGTTCAATGCACTGTGTCAACTTCCTGGTTTTGACCAGGCGGAAGCAAAAGTTCATTTGGGTCATGTTGACATTGCTGACGCAGGAAAGGGGTACCACCAACTACCAACAAAGTAGTCGGACGAGGTTAGCAAATGAAATATACAATAAGTTATATCAACATGAAGTAACATGAACATTAATAATGTGAACATATCCATTCAAAATTCATGCAGCTTTAATAAAGAAGATACTTTCAAGTAGAGAGAAATGGAAAGATTATATAAAATTCTCCCTTATGCTTTGGATGTTTTTCAAATCCTCGAAAGTCATACAAGGGTTCAATCACTCTGATAGTTATCCTATAGAATGAAAGCAAATCATTCAAAATTATTCTAGGAATAAAGGTACAAAAATAACAGTTCCTGGACGTGAAGAGAAATTCAAGATTGAATTCTTTTCTATTTACGCCTTGGCTCTTCATCGATTACTCGCAATTCATAATGCGCACATGCTATGCAATTTAAATCATTGAACGCATTTTATATGTTTTGAAAAAACTATAAATTTATAAACATTTATGCCCTTCAAATCTATCCACTCTTTAATACAGTTAAAAATTTGCGAGTTCGGTCAAAATTCAATCAAATATTTGACCCATCACATTCAGATTGACAACAGCAAATGTCATTTATATGACATTTCGTTTACTTGAGGGACCACCCTCGTAGTTGGTTTTGTATTTGGAATTCAAAGACAAGACTCAAACATTCATTTCACCTGCTGTGGAACTTCAATTAAACAGCTCGCAGAGGGCAATGGGAAATCGAGCCCACTTATTAAGCAAACTTCTTGCATAAAATTCACGGCAGTGAAGCCATCTGTCGTTTCAACGTGAAAAGTTTTGAGTGTGGGCGTGGCATGTAAAATTATTCATTCGACATTTAAGTGTCTGCAAGCGTTGCGTTGCGTTGCGTCGGCAGGCAACAGAGCGAAATGTAAAAGTTTTATGCGCCTCATCGCATAAGCCACAAAAGCAAAGCAGATCCCAAAGACACATTCAACAGCGGCGGCTGTCAAATGCAATGTTCAACAAGGTGCTGAAAAGAGGAGACGGCAGGTAGAGAGTGAGAGAGAGGGAGGGAAAGAGTGGGGGTGAAAGTTTGAGTGGAGTTGCCACACATGACAAATCGCACGCATATCATTTTTCACTGCATACTTTAAGGCAAATGAATATCAAACTGAACCCGATTTTGCATATGGAATTTTGATGGCCAAACTCAATCGATTTTTAGCACAGCAGCCAAAGCAAACCAAAAAGTCATGGCATGAAAAGTGATTTCCTGACAACTCCCCCAACTTCTTTTTCTCATTCAAATCTTTTTTTACTTGTTTTTTTTTTTTTTTTGGCAAAATTGTGTCGCCTTGTGGCCTCTTATCGCTCAATGATGCGGGTGTCGGGGTGTGGTTGTGCTTGGTAGAACAGTTTTTCGATGCATGCCGGATATATTCAACACTTCCGCACTTTTTATGTCTTCCTCTGTGAAGGAAAATAAGCGCAAAATAATAATATGTAAGTACAGGAGCAAAAGAGCTAAAAGCTGTTGCCAACTTGCATGGTGGCTGCTGCTGCTCCACAAAATCCAAGCAACCGAGACACTAAATTGAAACACGTGCAGAGCCAGCTGCTTGGCAACCCAAAATCGTTGAGCTCCCGCTTTATTTACCTTCTGATTTTACCTCTTTACCTGTCTCTGCCTATACCCATCCCAACTAGTGTGCCAGGCATCTTAACTATGAATGCGATTCCTATGCAAATGTCCTAAGCGAATGTGCGCCAGCACGTACACCATAACATACGAGTATCTGTATCTTTTCAAATTCTATAACGCAAACTACTACAGACGGGGACAACAAATTGCATTTAAACAAGTCAATATTATTATGGCTTTGCCAAAGGCGGCTATAAAAATAAATAATTCTGTGCGACGCGTCGCTCGGCCTTAAAATGAACAACATATTTTACTGTGAGAGAATTAGTAAAACATAGGGAAGTACAAACTATAAATATTAATAAATAACAACCCTCATCTTGATACTTTTTAGGAAAGAGCTACATTTTATGTATCCAAAATCGTTAAAAGAAAAACAGCGTTTAATCGATTAACTTTAAAGACTACAAAATTAAGATATTCAGATAAATTTCAATAGTATTTAAAAGTACTGCCAAATGTTTTTGAAATGTATTTTACTAATAGACCATTCGTAAAGCATATGGATGTGTTTTTGCATAATAATTATTAAATTTAACCTATCATATTGATATTAAAGAAGTTTCATTTATCAGTTTTAAAAATGTGAAAAGAAATGAAAAGATTATAAAAGCTGCTGCTGAGAGTTTATAAAATGCAGAATTCGATACAATACATATTACTATATTACAAATTGTATCTTGATACTAATTTTAAGAATTGGTCAGAAGAACAACAGCGTTTAATCAAGTTACTTCAAGTACTAAATAATTAAGATATACAGAAAACTTTTGATAAGCATTTATACAATTTTGATTCATTCATACTTTGGCTATCTGATTAGTGTCAAAAGACAAGCATTCAAACATTCATAAATCTAATAATATGCCTAACCGCAATTCGAGACTTTGGTATGCTTAAAAGCAGCTTTAGATAAATCTATTTTCGGGTTTAGGACACTTGCGTTTACAGTTGTAATAACACGCACAACACAAGAATGTTGTCATGTTGAATAAGCCGATTCGAATACAAAAGAATCAACTAACAGATGAACAACAACAACAACAACAATAACACAAACTACAACAACAGCAACAACAACAACAACAACAATAACACAAACTACAACAACAGCAACAACAACAACAACGGCAGCATAAAATAAGAAACCCAAACAATTGCTGTCTAAATTCATTGTGTTGGCTTTGTATATGGTGCAAAAAATGGATCACTTGAGATACAACGGGTAGGTGTATGTGTCAATGCATGTCTATGAATATAAAAATTTCCATGACGCCTCTGTCGCATTGTCTGCAATAGCGGAAATATGGTTTGCTGTTATAGCAACAGCAACAGCAACACACACACACACACACACACACACACACTCAAACATATGCCATTTGATTGTGCGCCAGCAAACACTTCAATTCACATTACTGTCGATAGAAGGGCGCTGCAGCCGATGGGCGTGGCAGTTGATACAGTTTATTACTGCCAGCCGACTGAATGCTTGTTGACTATAAGGTGAGAAGAGGATAGCAAATGTTGCCACACTTGCTGCTTCATTACAAATCAAGAGCCTATCGACTTGTGACAGCTTCATCGATGCCACGTGCAACATTGCAGTTCCATTGAGATATGAAATAAACCTGAACTAAACCATCATTAAAGTATCAATTCAAGGGAATAGTTCTACTTTGTTGCTTTCATCATTATCAGAGCTTGCTTTGAGAGAATGCACTGGCGTCTCCTTTTGCATTTCAAATGAAAACTAATCAACACAGTTTGCACTTTGACAAGGTAAACTTTGTGTTCACAACTATGGGTTCTTAAAAGGAAAAATTGGAAGAATAAAAGAAACATTCTAAGAAGAAACTATAACAGTGTTTTAAAAAATTTGTGTTAATCAGGTTTTGTATTTAACACTAAGCCTTCATGAAGACCATTTGGTACAAAAATTGATATATGGTATGATAGAAATCACTTGAGAATTTAAATCCACGTAGCTCATATAATAATTCCCAGAGGACTTTTATAACCGATTGTCAATTTTGAAAATGCGAACCAGCCGGAAGTACATCTCCATACATGCAATTTTATTCCACTGTCAGTCTATGGTTTTCTACGAAAATGAATCTTTGAGATAGTCAGCTCTGTCATTACCAAGCAATGCTGTTTGACAGATCAAAGGCATGTCAAGGGAGGAGGCGGCAATGTCTCAATGACATTAAAAAGAAAAAAGTAAACATGATAAATCTAGAGTTGTTTTTATCGTAGCTAATACAATCATTGAACTGAATGAATGTCAAATGCAATGCTTCATGACCTTCGGATAGGAAACAAATCGGAAGTGATTTGGTTCTTGATTATGTTACTTGAATGTAAGAACTTAAAAGATTTAAACTGTATGATTTGTAAGGAATTTATTTTGTATGTGTTTTGTCTTTAGTTTCACATTTAAACTATCCAATAATCATTTATTTGCTATGATTAATAAATACAGAATTTAGACAGCTTCAAACATTTCAAGGAGCAACAGTTCTCAGCCAAATGGCATTGCTTGCCAATTCCATAACAGTCCTCCAGGATCTGAACAAGCACACCCTGTAAAAGTGAATAGTAACATACATTTTTTAAACACTAGTCTGTGATGTAAAGGACGCACCCGTGGCAAATTTCTTGAAAGAGGCATTATTTCGGTATCATTTCTATATATTGGAGGTAGATTTTTCTTACTCTAAAAGCAATTTAAAAATATTTATACTAGCAAATATATTTTGGATGTTATCCTTTTCTTAGTACTTGTACTCGATCTTTTACTGCATTTTTACGCGTTGCCAATTTTGATTGCCATCTTGGATTTTTAAATGTTGGAAAAGGTTTATTGCCTGTCTGCAAGTGATAATATTATAAAGGCCAGGTTAAGTAAGAGAAACAAAAATCTTAAAGTTATTATTTTCATTTTGATTTTAGTAATTCCAAATCTATTATTGATTTTCACTCATAGCTGCGGCTAGTTTTATACGCAATTGGTTCACAATAATACTCTTAGAAATATGGTTAGAGCTTGTAAAGCAAACATTTATGGCTATATTTAGTACACACAATTGTATATCACATTTCCTTATTTAAAGCTGTTTGACTGAAACTAATATGTTTTTATAGACTCGGCAATTGATATTAAACAGCAGCAAATACCTTTTACAAGGAACAAGTTACATTTGCACAAAGCTTTAATTTCTATTTTTATAGCAGTTTAAGACTATTCAACTCTTTATGTAAAATATCTCTTATCTAAAATATCTAAAACTAATAAAATAAATCTCAATCGCAGAGAACCTGTAATATAGTTATAGTAATTGTATAACAATTTATTGTATTTAACATTTATAATATTTTATATGTAGAATACAGACGATTACTATTAAGGCTATTAACCAGTTCGGTTTGGGCATTTCATAGCATAATAGATCATATTCTAAAGTTAAATTCCTCCAAAAACTACAATTTTTTTCTTCTTTAATATACCTTTTAAGAAATATCAATAATTGTCATATAGGTTGTATGGCATTCATTACATCAACATTCAATAGAGAATATTATATCTCTTATTGAGAATATATTTCATACTGTATGGATATTACCAAAATCAATGTTCTTGAAGATAATTGCATAATAATTCAGAGAATTGGTTGATTTTATATGAAACGGTACTGATTAAAACCCAGATATATTTATAAGATTATGGTCTGATTTATGCAAAACACATGTGTCTACAATTACAGTATTGTTTCTATATCTAAGTACCAAACAGACGATGACTGATATCAATCATAGGCGGACTCTGCCAGACGCTCTGAACTGTATCAACAGCCACTAGATTTCTCCAGTCAGCAATACCTTTGAATAGATTGAGGAACATGGTTGTGTATGTTGCTATATCCTCCGGGTTGAGGGACGGTTGAGTTTGATGTGCTGGTGGCAGCATAGGAATTTTCGACCCAGTGCCTACAGTGATATTGGTGGGCATCGCCTGAGAAGTCTGCATGTAAACAAAATCCAGGAAGTTAAAAAATAAAAGTTGGAAAATAATTTAAATTACACAAAGGAACAGCAGCAGTAACAGAATCATTTTTTCAATAGTGGAAATTGTCTCCATCGTCCAACTCGGAATAAACTGAAATGAGCAGCGAGGAACAACTTGATTTTAATAGAAGTTTTCAGTTAGATGACCCCGGGCTATAATTAATTGCCAAGTTTTCAACTCGTTTGACATGCTATTCTATTTGCCCAAGTCAAGGCATTGGCGACATTTGTGTCAAGAGTTCCAGATAATTGAATGTTGACCCAGTCAAGTTGCTTCGCAAATATTTAAACTCAACGATATGAAACGAACCAGGTACATATAACAGATAACGGTGTGTAGATTTTAATCAATGTTTGACTGCTTCTTGACCTTAAGTTTACTTCTTCCATAACTGTTACTCAATGTACTTATTATGAACCGAAACTTTATTTACTCTCGTCGAAAGCTTTTGCAAACCCAAAGTACATATTTAATAAGCTCATTCCTATTTTTAATATTAAAATAATTAAAAGTTCTGGCCTTGACGTAAATTTGGGAATTCCATTCCAAGTGCTGAGCTGCATTTATTTATATACTTTTAGTATATTTATATAAGTGATATAATATATATATATGCATAAGGGTATTTACTTATAAGAGCATGACTTATCAGCATCCATGAGCATGAGTATAATAAGAAAAACAAAATATTTTGCGGGATTTTAAAAATAAAATCCAATGAGAACGTTTAAAGACTCGGATTAAGCCCTCAGATATCCCACATACATTCACACAATAGGCAGCTATTAAAATAACTAATATTATAATACTTATATCGTTACAAACCGTTTACAAATAAATACAAACAAAATATATCTGTAACTATATTATATATTTTTGCAACAGTTGTATTACATCTGTTATGATGCAATTTACTATTTTCCCAATTACATCAAATTTATAGATATCTTTTAGCAGAGACACTTTAATGTGCGTAGGTATAATTTAAGTACAAAATTCTTTGAGGCTGTTCAGTAAGCCCTTTTAAAAATGACACATTTATTAGAGTGTTTTTATTAGTCATACAGAATAAGTATAAATTGTACATGAACTACATATTCAAGGTTTCTTTGGCACCAATTTAGGTGACACACCTATGGAGGTAGGAATGACAACGCAATGAACAGCATTCCCTGTTGTCTGAGCACTGCAAGATCGAAATGGAAAATAAAAGTGATTGAATCAATGAAAGACAGATATTCGGGTCACACCCACTTACCTCATTTCCAATATTTTTACAGGTTCTGCTGTCAGTTGGATGAACTTGCGGCAAGTTAGTTGTTATTACAGAACTGTCCACTTTCTCCACTGCATGAGTGCCCGTATTAGACTTGTCATCTGGTAGAGTGGCAATCTCAATCTGCTCAATAGTAGGCCTATCGAAATAGCTGATCCACCAATTGGCTTGAATATAGTTGTTTTCTGGAGGACTGCTCATAATTTCTGGTCTTATTACGGGAGCGCATATATAGCTATAAGTCATGCATTTTCCGGAACAACACTCATTATGTGTTTGACACTGCGAATAGATATAGATATAGTAAATTCTTATAAAATTAATCCGAATATACTCACATACTCCCCATTTTTAGCGCAATTTGGGTTTGGAATACTGTTTTGATATGCCCTCACATTGTGAATAAGAGAAATGGTTAGTAAAAATCCAAAGAACAACAAGTTGCCGCGCCGAGAAATCAACATTTTTACAGTCAGAAAGTCAAAAGTAGACTGAAACGTTTCTCTTGGAGAATTTCATACTAAGTATAAAGTCTCTGATACTGCTACTCCAGTCCGTACCCCAAATTTGGTGTTTTATGTTTGCAAAAAAGAAACAAGAAAGAGTAATTAATTCAGTAATTGAGCTCAGTCTATACACTGTTAAAAAGTGGTGATCGAAATGATGTCTGCTGTAAAAAATGGGAGTTGTAAAAAATTACACATGTATCGTGAATAATGATTAACTAGTTCTTAAATTAAAAAATATTCTAATTAATAATAAAAATATACATTCCCTGGCAAAAAGTGTATGATTCCCGCTCTCCATTACAAAGTTTATTCAGAAGACTAAACTTGTTGTCTATAAAATTCTCAAGAAACTTACATTTGTGTAAAAGCGCAGAACAATAAATGAACTTTGTAGTGAAAGTTGAGCAATATATTAGTTGTACATACATGTACTTATAAGCAGCTAAGTGACTATCATTTGTGCTCAGTGCATCACCATTAATTTACAACGAAGCATTGTTTTCTCTTTGAACACTGACCAACAAAAGTGCGTTGATCTTCCAATGTCTGTGCCTTAAAAAAAAGTTTATGTGTACTTAATATATGTAGCTCTAAAAACTCGTATTTTAATATAACAACCGAAAGTAACCGAAAAAGTTCTTCTATAAAATATATAGTATTTACGATGGTTAAATTACCTACTTTAATTAAATGACCTTTCACAAACGAATTCAAAGAGAACAACAACATAATTTGTATATGACATTATAGAATTGTATAGTTTATTTTTATATAATACACTTTTTTAATGTAAAATCTTTCAATTATAAATTATATAGGACTTAAAATATCTGAAAGCGCTGTTGACTAGTGTAATTACAAGTTGATGAGAGCGCTTAAGAGAGCGAGCTCCAAAACACAAAAGAGAGTCAGGATTACTTCCTGACCTTTCACAAATGAATTCAAAGAGAACAGCGACATAAACAATGTCTCATCATTACGCTCCAAATTCTATATATGTTAGGTTTCCAAATGTACTCTTATACGATCGATCAGTTCTTATCTTATCAGTGGCGGCTTTATTCGATTTAACCGCAGTGTGCAAGTCTCATCAGCGTTTAGTCAAGTTTCGGTGGCCAAAGTGAACGTTCATATATAATCACATTGCCGTAATGTTTACGCCGTGTGTTTTAAGTGTGCTGATTACGGCAATGGCGATGGGATTGACATCGACAACACCAACGCCAACGCCAACGCCATCGCCTCACATATTATCCACGCGATCTCTGAGACTACCGAATGATACATATCCATTGGAATATCATCTACACATTAGCAGTAATATACACCTTGGGGAGTGGCGGTTTAACGGAAATGCCACCATAGACATTGAGATTAGGCGATCAACGAATGAAATTGTACTACATGCTAAAAACTTGAGCGATATTGAGATAACACTGCGGTTGCTAGACAACGATAGGCCCGACGCTATTGGTGAACTTGTGGATGATGTGACCCACACATACGATCCTCAGGGCACATTTCTAATCATCCATCCTCGCGAGAACTATCAGGCCTTTGAGGCCGGTCAACGATATCGTCTCGAAATACTTTACACTGGCCAAATGGGAACACGTCCCAAGGGTTTGTACTGGATGGCCTATGAGGAACCGAACTCAAATCACACTGTGTAAGTTGGTATCACTCGTAATACTATTTGTGTGGTGTATTTGTTATTGTTCCGGTTTGATAAGTCTACACGAGGCAAAGTTCAATGGCGTAAATGCACTACTTAAACTCGTTCTTAATAAACATACTTGTTCCGTCATAGTAGAAGTGTGCGCGTGCTTTCTTGTTACATAATAACAATATAAATTTAAATAGATAATGAACTGAATGATAACAGGTACATTCCCGCATTTTCGAAATGCTATCGGCAGGTCGCGCGGGAAGTCCGGTTTCGAATGTATACAATATGTATATAGTATTTGTATAGGTTACTTGGGCCACACTTATTGATGGGTATCTTTCAGTCGAAACACTTTGGACTTGAGCACTGGTGCCTATCGGAAGCCAATTGGCGATAAGTAGTCTGTGACGATTGTGGGCTTATTACGGTATGATAGAGTAGCCTCTGTGCACGTCACTTTGTTGCATGTAAACAAATACAAATACAAATACAAATAAACACAATAAATACTCGTATTTGTTATATTTATAAAAAGGCCATACATAAAGACTTCTTCATAAAGGGGAATGACTGTGAGCATGAGTGTAGAATCACAGACTGTGACTTTTGACAGCACCTTATCGACTCCAGCTGAGACCCAGCACAGATAACGCCAAAATAACAAATATATATCATTGTATTTATTTATGGGATTTTTTTATTTTCTTTCTTCTGAATGAATCTTGATCAAAACAAGGCGCAAAGGGGTAGGGATTATTATTGATATTTTGGTTGCATAAAGTAAATAGATTGTTTTTTCATAATATAGTTTTTAATTGCAGTTACGTGGCAGCAACACAATCGGAACCAACCTACGCTCGGCTCATCTTTCCCTGTTATGATGAGCCCGCCTATAAGTCGAACTTTACCATCAGATTAACCCATAGCAGTAACCTGATGTCGGTATCCAATATGCCCGTAAAGCAGATTCACAAACATGGGTAACTCTTTGCTATACATGTATACACTGTTATCAAGTAGTTTTAATAAGATTTCATCGAGTACAGAGAGCTGACAACAACCACTTTCCAGACTACACCAGTCATGTCAACATATTTGGTGGCATTCGTGATTTCCAATTTTGAATGCATCTCGGATACATATCGTGGTGTTACCCAAAGCCTTTATTCCTCTCCTACAACGAAGAACACGGGACGAAGTGCACTAAAGAATGCCGTGCTGACAGTCGCCGCTCTGGAGGATTACTTTGGAGTAACCTATACACTGCCCAAGCTAGATCATGTGGCGCTGAAGAAGAACCAAGGTGCTGCCATGGAGAATTGGGGTCTAATAACCTTCAAGGAGGACAGCATATTACCTCAGGATACGTCGTATGATTACAGGAACATCAAGGATACCTTAACACAGAATCACGAGATTTCTCATCAATGGTTCGGTAATCTAGTATCTCCCGAATGGTGGACCTATGTCTGGCTAAACGAAGGATTTGCCACATATTTTAGCTATATAATAACTGATTTGGTATGTCTGCTGTTCTACATTCGATTTAAATATATTACTTACCGAATGTACCAACTTTCAGCTCTATCCCAATCAACATGTGATGGATATATTCTTCAGAGACGAAGCGGAGCATGCTTATAGCTACAGTAGTTTCCTTTATGTACGTCCGATGACATTCTACGTGGAGTCTGAGGCGGATATTATGAATGCTTTCGATATTATAAGCTACAAGCGATCGGCCTGCGTTATCAAGATGTTTCACCACGCCTTCCATCAGAAGACATTTGTGAGCGGCATCACTCGATACCTGAAGAAATTGTAAGTCCCGGAGTAAATCCCATTGAACTGGTCAATTGCATTTGATGTTCCAAAGTTAAACGCTCTTCCAGCCAATACAGCGTTGTCAATGAGCTGGATCTGTTTGATGCACTACAATCAGCCATCTTGGAGGATGCAAAGTTCCAACAGCAATCGTGGACTCATTCGGTTCGGGATATAATGCTCTCCTGGACACATAGTGAATGGCTTCCCATAGTGTCGGTCCTTCGGAACTATGAAAATAATACAATCACCTTTAGACAGCGTTCCATTCATTCTAAAAGTGAGCACTGGTGGATACCCCTTAACTTTGCCACCGCACAGTCGCCCAACTTTGAGCAGACACATGTCGAATACTTTATGCCGCCGGTGATGGAGCACACACTCAGCCTCGATGAGCTGCATCTGCAGGTGAGCGGACGGGACTGGTTGATCGTCAATAAGCAACAGACAGGATTCTATCATGTGCTTTATGATACGGACAATCTTCATGCAATCGCTCGGCAGCTTCAACAGAATCACTCGGTGATCCATTCCATTAATCGAGCAGCCCTATTTCAGGATCTAGCTCCACTTATCGAACGCAATGAGATCGAATCAGTTGATGTCGTGTTTGAGCTCTTCAAATATTTGGAATTTGAAGAGAATTTAATGCCCTGGAATCAGGTGGCAAATACCATACAGTTCCTTCAGACCAATCTATTTGGCACAGCCGCTCACTCGTTGTTTCAGCAATTCTTACGTCGACTGATCAAGCCAACGTTTGAGCGCCTTCTGCGAAAACATGAGGCTGGCGAGGCTCACATGGATATCCTGGCACATGCGGATATCGTACAAATGGCCTGCATGGCAGAGTTACCCGAGTGTCTGGACTATACACGTGGGTTGGCCTACGACTATATCTTCAAGAAAGCTAGCTTAGAGAGCGAATATCCCGACTCTTATGCCATGCACTCCATCATCCTATGCATGGGTCTGCGTCTTCAGAGCGATGAGGATTTCAGTAAAGTAATCGACCAGTTGCAAGTAACGGATCCTGATACAATGTACTTCGATGATGTAATCTATTCGCTGCGTTGTAACAAAAATCACCGACATATGATGCACTATCTGAATCTACTATTAGGCGAGAACTCTACCTATTCCATACTGAACGAAAGGGAAGCTGTCATGTATTTAGCCTATGTGTTCAAGTCAAATATGGCATCACGATCCGTGATTTGGCACTTTATTGACAACAACTATAAGCTGCTCTCACGATCGCCCCTCTTCATACAGGTCTTTAACAATATTAGCGAATATGTGCCAGACCATCAAAGGTCTCATGTGAGTCCATAATTGACATCGATATTATTATTATCCCTATTATAACATCTCTTAACTTTCAGTTTGACATGCTGCGCCAAAGTATAGAAACGTATATGCAATTGGAGAGCCTGAAACCAAAAGAGCCTTTGATTGAAAAGGACTCCAGCCGCATAGGCAAGAATATGCACAATACTGAGCAATTTCTCGAAAAATTTGAGCATCAGATACACAATTGGTTGCTCAAGGAATTACCTCCATCGGACAGTGAAAAGTTTTATGCGGCATCCCTCAGCGTGGGAAATGGCTCCAATCGTCCTGGTAGCCTTCTGGGTACGGCCAGTAAAATGGTCCAAAGTGCATTAGGAGTGAATCTGTCATAATAGTACTCGAGTTGTCACATAGCCATTGTTTGTATTAAGATTCTTAGTTTTAAGTTGAAAATGAACTAAAATAAATTAAGCATAAAGAACATTTATAATTTTATCTACTATACATTCAGTAAGGAGGGCCCGACACTAAAATACCCTGTGCAAGTCGCACATTTGTAAGCAAAGAAGGCGTGACATCGAAAATTTAAAGTAAACTTAATCCGCCGGCAAAATAAGAAGACGTCTTGCCAAGTTTGGTGATTCTTAATCTTACCATATCTGAGATCAAATAACTACACATTAAATTCGACTTTGAGCGGTAAAAAATCATGCCAAAAATTGACTTGTAAAGTTGTTAGACAAAAGGGTTACAAGAGGTCAAGCTTGCATACAGGATTTCAAACTTACACAACTTTGACCAAATTAAATCGATTTTTATGAGGAGTTTCATTCTAAACTTGATCTACAAATAACAATAAATGCTTTTAAAAATAGTTGGATTTGTATAATACATTTTTTCTGTACAATTTTTGAAAGTGTGGATACCATTAGTGCTCTTTGCATATATTTTTTTAAAATTTTTTGTTGCGTTAAACATTTTGTAGCGAAATTATATTACCCTCTGCAAGAGTATAAAAACTTAGTGGGCGCTACATAAATAATTATTAATTATAATTACGTGAGATCTCTTGGCCGTTGGTTTTTGATGAGATTGATTAGGCATTGAATTATTATCAGATAATTATAATAATCAGTTAGTTATCTGCAAAACCGTATTTTATAACAAATTACACTTAAGAAGTACGCAGGATCTGTTAATTTTGTGGAAGGACGTACATACACTAAGTACAATATTCTTAATCTACATACGAGTCGATATAGCCACCTTCATCCGCTGTATGAACTCCAAGAACTCAGAGTTGATAAGAGCTGATGACACAAAAAATGATATGTTGATGGCAGACCTTAAAAGCAAAAATGACTAATTACAGGGGTCATTTGAGCTTATATTATATGGTATCTGTAGTTTATGTCTAAGAAGTGGACTCGAAATAATTATAGATATAATTTAGAGGCATAGAAGCAGGGTCTCTCACAGTCGAGCTCTCGCTCAATTGAAGATTTTTCTACTAAATGCTTCAGATTGCCAAAGCACTTCATCGATAATTGATTGGCGATAACATTTTCTGAGTCTGGGATAGATTGTTTACATGTTGATAATGCAAGAAATTGAAAGTCACTGTCCGTTATCAAAATACGAGTAAGCAAAGAAACTTTAAGGTCGAGTGCTGAAGTGGAATGCACTATATGTAGTTGTACTAAATTGTATAACAAGAGAACTAATTGATACAATTTATATATTATGTCTAGAGATAAGGCCTGTCCAATAATAGCCTATTTTTACGGGCTTAAAGCTAATACGGTTCTCCTCTAACTACAAGTATTTAGGGTATTGTGAACATGCATTCATTTCATCTTTATCGTTCACTACTATCTTTATGACCATTTTTCACAGGATAAGATTTCAAATATCCAATAAATATGCGATCTTTACGAACACCGAACGTAATATTCATGTGACTTTTGAGCGCTCAACATGGCGCGATGGCTGATTAACTCGTGGGTGCTTCTGCTGCTCCTTGGATTGGGAAGCCTACAGGCTCGACTCATTTCTCCGCTGGATGAGGATTTGGTGCAGGTGGAAACCAAAGGATACCAACAATTCTCAAGCATTGAAACTCGTGCGGACGACAACAGCGAATACAACTATCGGTTGCCCAACAATACGGAGCCTATTTCTTACGATGTTGAACTGTGGACAGATGTTCACATTGGCAAACTTGAGATCAAGGGTAGTGTCAAGATCGATCTGCAAGTGCTCGAAGCTACCAATACGATCACCTTGCATGCTCGACAGACCGGTAACTACACAGCCTCGATCGTTAGTAAGGATATAGCTAACAGCACTCCAATTCCACTTACTCCGAGCTATGAAGACAAACGGGAATTTCTGACATTAACCAGCACCAATAACTTTGCTGCCAAAACCAATTGGACACTGACCATCGGATACACAGGTTTCCTACGTACTGATCAAGGCGGCTTCTATACCTCAAATTACACGGATGATCAAGGCGCAGTTCAGTAAGTTATAGGCAATAAAAAAAAAACAAGAAAACAAAAAAGAAAGATTATCCTCGATAGGTATACCTATCTTTCGATGACAGCCATAAGATAAAGTAATATTTTATCAAAAATTCAGTCAGTTTGTAGAAAATAATTCCACACATACAATCAGCTAGTTAGTTGAGATATACTATACTGTTAAGACATAAAGAAAGTTTTTCATATTTATTGTCATTATTATCAATCAGGCTCCGAAAACAATATGTACTGCTTGCAGAAAAGAATTGGACCTGTGCAAAGTTTCATCAAGATATCTTCAAAACTAAGAGACCAGTTTGTAAAGAAACAGAAAAGGACATTATTTGATAAAAGCATTAGAATATATTGAAATTTTCAAAATATAAGTGTTAAACTGTTTAAAAATTTCATCTAAAGCTATCTGGCCACCACACAGTTCGAGAGTACGAATGCTCGACACGCCTTCCCCTGTTATGATGAGCCTGCTCGACGTGCAACCTTTACTATAACCTTGCATCATAATCCCAGCCACAATGCCATCAGCAATATGCCAGTGAATGAACAAAAGTCAAGGTAAGTATTCCTGAAAATCGATTAAAGATTTGAAATTGCCAATTATGAGAATTGCTTGACAGTGCTGGAGTGACAGTTTTCCAAACAACGCCCAGAATGTCCACCTATTTGATTGCCTTCATTGTATCGGACTTTGAGTCAACCGGAGGCGAGTTGAATGGTTTGCCGCAAAGGGTATTTTCACGAAAGGGCATGAAGGATGAGCACGAGTGGACCTTGTGGTCTGGCTTGGTGGTTGAATCCAGTTTGGCCAAATACTTTGGTGTGAAGTTTGCTCTCCCCAAGCTGGATCAGGCTGGAATTCCGCATTTTTCAGCGGGTGCAATGGAAAACTGGGGCTTGGCCACGTATCGTGAACAGTACATGTGGTGGACCAAGGAGAAATCAACTATTAATCTCAAGACGAGCATTGCCAACATTATTGGACACGAGTATGCACATATGTGGTTCGGTGACTTGGTATCTCTCAAGTGGTGGACCTATCTTTGGCTAAAGGAAGGCTTTGCCACACTTTTCTCATATGAATCCGATGATATTGCTTTTCCCGAGTGGAATATCTATCAGATATTCCAAACCAGTGACTACAACAGTGCCCTCATTAATGATGCCAATCCCACTGCCGTTCCAATGACGCATTACGTTCAAACCCCAAGTGAAATATCGGGACGTTATAATACATTCTCTTATGCCAAACCTGCCAGTGTCCTGTACATGTTTAAAAATGCCTGGACAGATCCTGTATTCCGTCGCGGTCTGAACAAGTATCTGATTAAATAGTAAGTTCACAAATTCAACATATTATTACTAATACTAAACCGAAAACTTTCATTATAATTTAATTTCAAATTAAGTGTAACTAAATGCTGCACTACTATTTTCAATGCTGATGAAATTTAATTTATTAGCACTAATATTTTCAATGCTAGTTAAATATTATTCCATTAGCATTCGTTTTATCAATGATAGGGAAATGGCATTGCATTAGCACTAATGTTTTCGATTCCAGCTGAATGCCATTACATTAGCATTAGTATTTTCAATGCTATTGAAATTGGTTTTCATTAACCCCAGTACTTTCAATGCTATGTTAATATCATTTCATCAGAGTTTTATGCTACTTAAATGTCTTTTCATTAGCATTAGTATTTTCAATGCTACTTAAGTGTCTTTTCATTAGCACCAGTTGTTTCAATGCAAGTGAAATGTCATTCAATTAATAATGCTCAACCAAAAACGTTCATTACATTTTAATTTCCACGAATTACACTTTCAATATCACAAGTACTTTCAAAATACTATACTATTTATATTGCAAGTAAAGTGTTATTTCATTGGCATGCATTAGAAAAGTAGTAAATTAGGAAGAACAATAATAGATAGCACATTTTTAATAAGATTCCGTTCTTGCAGTCAATATAACTCGACCGACGAATGGAACTTGTTCTCATCGCTGCAGGAGTCAGCTAATGAACTGGGCCTCAAATTACCTGCCACGATTGACAATATATTCTCCAGCTGGTCCCAACAGGCAGGTTATCCCCTGCTCACCGTGGAGCGTAACTATGAGACTGGCACATTTACCGTAAAGCAACAGCGTTATTTTAACGATAACAGTACTGGAAGTGATAGAACCTGGTATGTGCCCATCAACTTTGCGGTTTCCTCAAACTTCGATTACCGCGACACCTCCGCCTCCCACTATTTGCTTAATGTTGCGCAAACTGCGGTGGATAATGTCAAGATCTCTCGCGATGAGTGGTTATTGCTGAACAAACAATCCACCGGATATTACCGTATATTGTACGATAAGGAAAACTATCGACTAATTGCCAAGGCTCTGATAGATGAGACTCACAAGTTCCATCCACGAAATCGGGCTCAACTGCTAGCTGATGCTTATCGCTTTGTGGATAGCGGACGTCTTGACGCTGCGTCTCTGCTTCATCTGATGGCCTATTTGAAGAACGAGGATCAGTATGCACCTTGGTCTTATGCCAATTCCATATTCTCTACCTACGATAGATATTTACGAGGCGATGAGCATTACAACCATTTCCGGGCATTTGTTATCGAACTGGTCGAGGACATTTTCCTAAAGCTGGGTGTCAATGAACAACCCGGTGAACACTATCTGAACAACTATCTGCGCGTGATCACGGTTAGTCTGGCCTGTCAGGTGGGTAGCGAAGAGTGTTATAAACAGTCGCACCGGAAGCTGCAACAGTTTGTGAAAGATGGCGTTCCCATTGAGCCCACTGTCAGAACCCAGGCCCACTGTGCCGGTCTTCGCCAGGCCGAGAGTTCAACCTTTGATGCAGTCATTGCTCTACTCTTTGCCTCCAAAGTGCCCACAGATCGCAGTCTATACATCTCTTCACTGGGCTGTTCCCATAATGCGGCACAACTGAAGAAATTCGTTGAGAGCTCAATTGATAAATCAAACTCTCTAAGCTACGCAGAGCGCACCTCTATATTGAATGCGGCCTACTCAAGGAGTGAGGCTGGTCTAACTGCAAGTCTGGAGTTCCTCGAGTCCAATTGGAAGGCATATGCGGAACTCAGTACGGAATCCATGCCACTCGACTCGGCACTGCGCGGCATCTCCAGCTATATTGTTAGCGAAACTCAGAAGAAGCGGGTAAGTTAAGAAAGAGTTCAAAGGAAAAAATACCGGGTATCCGTGCTAAAATCAAACCAAAAGGTGCCAAAAGAAGAGTAGTCTTGAATTTTCTTGCACCAAATGCAGAAATCTTGATTGAAGAAAACCTTTTCATTTCATATTAGGATTATATCAGGGAACTTAAAGTGTTTACTATATATATTTTAGACTTTCTTTTAGGCATTAACATATTACTATTAAGGACTGTACCGAAAAGAAACTGCACACTTTCAAATAATACAATAATAATACAATAAAAGTACTTATGTACATTTAGGGATAGGCGGAGTTACACTCTTAGTTTATATAATATATAATTTTATTCATACCCTATAATTATATCCTGAACACATACTTTAATATTCAAGCTAACAACTTTAATTTTCTCTCTGTGTATATTGAATTATTTTTAGCAATTATACTTTAATATAATTTACTCTCTTTCAGCACAATGCCCTTGTGGAGAATGTCGTAGCAAATGGAGCTAGCTATGTCAAGACTGATCTAAAAACTGCAATCAGCAAACAGACAGACGAGAACTTTAATTGGTTGGCTAAACATCGTGATCCTGTGATAAACTGGATAGTAGCCTATCGCAGCAATGGAAGCTCTTCACTCTCCGCTTCTCTAGTTACCATCTTGGCAACCTTTGTAGCGTTGGTTCTGTGCAAGTTTTATTAAACTTGGATCAGCATTTCTTTCACTGTAAATAATACAATAACGTTCAAATAAAATTTGACATTTCCCTCTGTACGATAAGCTCTGTATTATTTCTTAAATCGGATTTCTTCCGATCTATACTATGTAGCTTGATGGTGAAATCCACACAACTTTAAAACGAATCAATAATAACAGTTTGATTTAAGGTGATTACTGGGAATTTTTCTTAAGTAATCGCATATGATATAATTAATCTTATCGCGGCATTTGTCGAGCCAATGAAAAAGTAATAGATCGTACTAAAGTTATTATCGGGACCAAAATGTGAATGTCATTACATGTGCAAGCTACAAACTCATGTTCCCCTCATAATTCTTATAATATGATGAATTTATGAACCACACAAGCGTAGAACTCTATAAGTTCACAAGTTCTGGCCAAGGCCAAAGTCATAATTATATACGATTACTCTTTTAGCTTTCAGTTATTATAGTTGGACATTGAGCTAAATTGGTCACGTGCTTGAGTTGTTCTTATCTGAACCTTTATTACAATAGATAATCAACCCTAAAGATACTAATCGTTGAAAATATCTGAAATGAAAACGGCAGTCAATATGCCAAAATTAGAATAGTAATTTAGGACTAAGCTCCTTCTGACAGTCATGCACATTCATTATGAGATAATGTATCTACAATAGTATGAGAGGGATTAATAGAAACCCGTCTTCATTTTGATATGCTAAATTTAGATCAGTATTTTTGGACTTTAAGTAATTTGGAATAGTATTAAGGAGACATGGAGATAAAGTATCGTCAATAGTATCAGTTTTCTATATATAAAACCAAATTCCGAGTAGTATTTTTACACCTGCAGATAAAGTATCTTGAATAGTATCAGAGTTTGCCAATTGAACATGCTATTATCAAATGATGTTTGTATCTATAAATGCAATTCACCTGATTTATAATCTAGCAGTAATAATACTTGACAACCACGACAACAACATTTTAAAGTGGTTAAAGCTAAAGCTTGGACACACGCTTTCTAAAGCAGTCAAAGCAAAGATCGGTTCATTGATTTACGGCATTTTAGTTATACATATATACTTATTAGGCAACAAATCGAATGGGCGTAGATGAAGGCGGTTCGTTTATGATTAAATGTAATCTTTATGCTTAGGCGCTGATAAGCGGAGTTTGACTAGTTAATATATATGTACCTTGAAAATTATCAAGATAACCGCAGGAAATTAGCTTAAAAGTGCTCAACACATGATCACAATTCAGTTATTGTCCAGTTGTCGTCGCACCGTACGGTACAACATGGCACGCGCTCTCATTCCGCTTTTCGTCCTCTTCCTTGCGGCCATATCACAGGCTTCAGTTGTGCGCCAGTTTCCTCCCTTTGAGCGACTGGAACTGCTCGAGAATCCTAACCAGCGTGTGGAATCACGTGCCGATGAGGATACCTATCGGTTACCCAATAATACCAAGCCCATTAGTTACGATGTGGATATCACTACCAATGTTCACACAGGCGAAAAAGGCTTCAAGGGCACAGTAATTATCAATTTGGAGGTCATCGAAACTTCCACGATTATTGTGGTGCATGCCCGTCAGTTGGATAACTTTACGGCAACCATAAAGAACGCTGATGGTACTGGTAATGAAATCACCTTGGAATACACAAAGGATTTAAAACGTGAATTCCTCAAGTTTTCCGCTAAGGATGTTACCTTTACCGCTGGCACCAAGTGGCTGCTGACAATCAAGTATGAGGGTTACCTACGAACTGACAACGGCGGCTTCTATCTGTCCACCTATACGGATGAGAAAGGTGCAACCAAATATCTGGCCACCACACAGTTTGAGAGCACAGATGCTCGCCACGCCTTCCCCTGCTATGATGAGCCAGCAAAGCGGGCTATTTTTACCATCACCCTGCGTCATGATCCCAGCTACAATGCCATCAGCAACATGCCAGTAAACGCGGCTAAAACTGATCTCAAAGCTGGAGTTACTTCTTTTGACCCCACACCCAGCATGCCCTCCTATTTGGTGGCTTTCATTGTATCGGAGTTTGTGTCCTCGAAAGGAGAACTCAATGGTCTACCCCAGCGCGTTTTCTCCCGCAAGGGAACCGAGCATGAGCAGGAATGGGCTTTGACAACCGGCATGCTGGTTGAGAAACGTCTTTCTGGTTATTTCGGTGTGCCATTTGCTTTGCCCAAGCTGGATCAGGCGGCTATTCCAGACTTTGCTGCTGGAGCCATGGAGAACTGGGGCCTGGCCACATATCGGGAGGAGTATTTGCTATATAATACCGAAAACTCTACAGTTAATACACAGACAAACATTGCCACAATTGAGGCACATGAGGATGCGCATATGTGGTTCGGTGATCTGGTTGCCATCGAATGGTGGAGCTATCTCTGGCTTAAGGAAGGTTTCGCCACACTCTTTGAGCACTTGGCTGTCGACTTGGTAAGATCTTAAGCTGACAGTGAAATGGTTAGTTTTCAATTAACTGGAATTTGGTTTAACGTTATAGGCCTATCCAGAGTGGGATATTTTCCAAACCTTCCATGCTGCCTCCTATCAGAGTGCCATGATTACTGATGGCAGTGGCAGTGCCCGACCCATGACATATTTTGTAGAAGCGCCATCTGCAATCTCTCTGCTTTATGATTCCATCTCCTATGCCAAGGCCGGATCCGTGCTAGACATGTGGCGCAATGCTCTGACCAACACCGTCTTCCAGCGTGGTCTGCACAACTATCTGGAAACTAAGTAAGTGAACCAGTTTCTGGTTTAACTATATATATTTCTAACTTATGTCATTTATAGCAAATTCTCCGCTGCCAACGAGACGCACTTGTTCCAAGCCATTGCTCTGGCGGCAAAAGAAGAGAACTTCCCGGTGCCAGCTACTATTGAAGAAATGCTATCCAGTTGGACACGCCAAAGTGGTCTACCTCTGCTCACTGTGGAGCGTAATTACGACGATGGCTCCTTTACCATTAAACAAGAGCAGTACACCAATGACAAGGCCGCAGAGAAGAAGAATGTCTGGTATGTGCCAGTCAACTATGCCCTGGAATCGAATCCAGATTTCCGCAATACCATTGCCAGCCATTATCTGCTGAGGGAATTGGAGAAGAAAGTTGGAGATGCCAAGGCAGACAAAGATGAGTGGTTGATTCTGAACAAACAGTCGACTGGTTATTATCGTGTCAACTATGACACTAGGAACTGGCAGCTCATCACAAATGGTTTGATCTCTCGTCCTCACAAGATTCATCCTCGTAATCGTGCTCAACTTATTAGCGATTTGTACCGCTTTGCAACCAGCGGACGCGTGCCACATGCCACTTTGCTACAGCTACTCACCTACTTGCCCAAGGAGGACCAATATGCACCCTGGTCAGCAGCCAACACGGCTATCACTCTATTCAATCGTTACCTGAGCAGCGACGAGGCCTATGGAAATTTCCAGTTCTATGTAAATCATTTGGTCAACGAACAGTACGACAAGTTTGGAGTAAATGATGTCCATGGGGAACAGCATTTGGCTAAATATACTCGCAACGTTGTCATTAACGTGGCCTGTTTGGCTGGTCTTGCCAGCTGCCTGAGCGAAACCAAAACCAAGTTGCAAGCCCTAGTCGACAATGGCACTCCAATTGAACCCAATCTACAGTCGCCAGTCTACTGCAATGGTCTGAAACAGGCCAACGATAAGACATTCGATTATGTCTACGATAAGCTGATGAACTCCAATGATCAGGCCGAACGTCGTCTGCTAATCTCAACCCTGGGCTGTGCCCAGTCTGAGAAGCAACTGCAAAAGTATGTGTCCAGCAGCACGGATTTGACCAACAAGTTGCGCACTCAGGAACGTTACACGCTCCTCAGTCCAACCTATTCCCGTGGTGAGGTTGGCCTCTTTGTCTGCATCGATTTCCTGCTTGAACATTGGGAGGCATATGGCAATTTGAATGCTGGTTTTGGTGGCGTCAATCCTCTCTACTCTGACATTTTGGGCATGTCTGCCTATTGTGTCAACGATAAACAAAAGGCCAAGTTGCAGGAACTTGTCGATAAGGTCAAGGATTCCGAATTTGTATACGGGTTGAATATCCAGTCTAGTGTGGATGCCAACATTAAGGCAAACATGGACTGGCTGTCTGTCAATCGTGAACCCATCGTCTCCTGGGTAAACGGTTTCCGCAACAGCAGTCCAACCATCAGTGCATCTATTCTAGCCATGGCCCTGTGCCTATTGGTGGCCAAATTTTTCTAAGCATTAGTTACACAATTAATATAGCATAAGTCTAGTTTAGTGTTGTCAATAATTTGACAATTAAAATAAGCTAGATTTGAAAAAGAATTAACAATAAAGAACAAGCAGAAAAGTAGAAATAAATGAAAACGATAAGAATTGTAAAACTACTTTATTTTTATTTTTAAATATGCTAGAGCCAGCATAAAAGACGCTAAACTGGCAACACTGATCCAGTTTATTGTTTTACTCTCTATTTCAACCTGTCAATAAAATTCCCACACAGTTATGATCTTGAAAATTGTGCTGATTAGAATTATTATCATGTTATGTGCTGATAATACAACTCTTATGAGTTTTGAAAACTGCCGTTTCACTATCTGATTATATAGTTTGACGTTTCGGGTACTTTTAAGCTCCCAAAGACTCAAATATTTACGTTTATATTAGTCATAAATATCTCAACTACTAATCAACAGGCAATACGATCACATGGCAACAATAAGTTCACCTCAAATGTATCGATCAACCAATCAGCAATCGCCTATCGACTAATCCGCCATTGATGGCCGCCATCTTGAGTGTGTAAAATGACGCGTAATAAAGTAGCGTTAAAAAAAAAATAGCTCATGACTTTAAATGTGTATTCTTAAGTACTTGTTAACCGCAATTCGTTGAGTAGTCTATTCCAAATAGTTTGATAAGCCTCGTGTCGCTATCACTTTATTGACCATAATTCGAACTATTACTATATTTTATTAGACAAAATTGCTTATAATGCCTCTTACTAATTTACTTGTTTTCAATTTATGGCAGATAAGATTAGACACTGGTTTATTCCTTGACAAAAATCAGATTATTAAAAGCCTATGGGCGTTAACTATTAAATTATATAAACATGAACTTGAAATTATTCAGTGATAATAATATATCTACTAACTATTTGCCTTGTTTACTGATTGGGATAAAGTAAAGATAGTTTTCACTAGGATTTCAATTTCCAATGTTTATTCCCTTCTTAAATAGTTGAATATAAACAATTGCAATGTATGAATATATTGTCAATTCAACAATGTTCAATTGCAACAATGTTGCCATATGCGCAATTTTTTTATCAAGCAGCTTAATCCTTACTGATAACATTTTAAAATAGTCTAATACCTGTTTCTTTAATTTACCTTATAAGTAAGGCCTATAAAAACTTTCCAATAATGCACTTAAGGAAGTGGACAAAAATGTATCTATGAGAAAAAATGCTGGAACATTCTGAACTGAACTATCTATTTATGAAAAAGTAAAGCCAAAACCACATGCATATATATTATATCAGAGATATCGATCGAATGTGGTTTAGACTGATTGGTTTGGCTTATCAAGTTATCAGAAACCGAGAGATATGCATGTGCAAATGTGATACTACTCAATTTTATCATTTTCCTATAAAGAGCAGACTGCAAAAATTAACAAATAAATTTCGTAATTTGCAGAGAAATCAATTTAGCCGAACTTTCTGGGGATTTTTTAGACCCAGTACTTTGAAAAAGTACAAATGGGTCTATTACGTTTGTGCAAATGTGCGTAACAGGCAGAAGGAGGCGTGGCAGACCCCATAAAGTATATATATTCTTGATCAGCATCAACAGCCGAGTCGATATAGCCATGTCCGTCTGTCTGTCTGTCTGTCTGTCCGTCTGTCTGTCTGTCCGTCTGTCCGTCTGTCCCTTTTTGTGTCGCCTAGATCTCAGAGACTATAAGAGCTAGAGACACCAAATTTGGCATGTAGGTTCATCTATATCTCCCATTGATCAAGTTTGTTTTAGATTTTTGCCACGCCCCCCTCCGCCCCTGGAAATTGAAATACAAAATTTTGAAGTCGAATTACAAGAGCCCCTTGAATGCTAGCTCCTTGCTTTTTGGTACATATAATATACACTATAATCCAAACCTGTCCAGAAAATTTCATTCCAATCGGATGATAAACGCGGAAGTTATTCAACTAACAATGTTACGGGCAAAAGGAAGAAGAAGAGACGCTAGCGACCTCTATGTTAATTAACTTATTTCTTAGTGGCGCCATCTATTGCATGGTAGGGAACATTGAAGAACAATCTATAGTGGACGCTTTGCTCTCAAAAAGTACTGGGTCTCCTACTGTCGAGCTTGCTCCACAGTAACTTACTGCATTTTTTAAAACACACTTGAGGTATATTAACGACACTATTAGTCATTTCCTTAACGGCCTCTGGATTATTGTCCAATGGTAAATCTATCAATATATATGTACATACATATGTATGTATGTGTTTTTGCCTGTCGACTTGTATGATTATTATATTGGTTTGGTAACCTGGCCTGCAGAGAGCGTAAATCACCGCCTTACGCTCTTATCGGCGCGTCATCGTAATCGTCGTATAATCTATGTGTACTTTATCTCGCCCAAATAAAATGTTTAAGGCTAGAGATAAATCGTTGATATAGTCAGTTAAAGCCTTTATATAGTAGCGACCATTGGCAGCAGACTTTAGTTGTCGATTCGCGTGTCGAGCGTCGTTTGAATACCTATTCAAACAGTTCGACTATCCCGAAAAATAAAGTGAGTGCAAAAAAAAGAAGTTACATAATGTGGTGAAATAGTCAGACTAATAAGAAGTTTCTATTAATCACTGATCGGTCAATCTTAACCCTACTTTGCAGACGAAATGATTGCCCTCCGTTTGGCTTTCCTCTGGGCAGCCTGTCTATCCGCCGTATTAGCGGACAGCAGGTTACTTCAACTGCAGCCACCCACAACATTTGCCTCAGAGAACGCGGAATACAGACTTTACACAGACATAGAACCGATTAATTACAATATTACACTGCGTCCCTATTTGCTGGAAAGCGATGGCAACAAGCGATTCACCTTTGACGGTGAGGTCTTTATTGAAATCAAGACGAAAGCGGCAACAAATCTCGTATCGTTGCACTCCAAAAATTTGACCCACTCGGTCAGCGAATACTGGCAAAAACCTGCGGCAGGTGTAAATCCATCTAACGTACAGAAACTGACTGTTGCCAAACACAATGATGAAACAAATGTCATGAATCTAACAACAGCTGCTAATCTAGTGGCTAATACTAACTACATTCTGCATTTCAAATATACCGGTATAATGGAGGATGATATGCACGGATTCTACCGCAGCTCCTATGTGAACGACAATAATGAGACCAAGTGTGTTAGAGTTTTTAATTCCAAATATGATCCATAATTAACTGAATGACTTTCTCAGATGGCTCGGGTCTACACAGTTCCAGACAAACCATGCCCGCCGTGCATTCCCTAGTTTCGATGAACCCCAATTTAAAGCAACCTATGATGTGACAATTAAACGTCATCGTTCCTTCAATGCTGTGAGCAACACAAGAGTAAAGACCACTACTCCCAGTGATGAAGCGTAAGTAGAGAGAAAATCGAATCCTTTGGTATATTTCATTTATATAATCTGAACTTGCAGCAACTATTTTGTGGATGTATTCGAGACAACACCAAAAATGTCAACATATTTGTTGGCCTTCATCATCTCCGAGTTCACCATTCGCAAGGACGAATCCTTTGGAGTTCTCGCACGTCCAGAGGTCTATACCCAGACCCAATACAGTTTCAACGTTGGACGTGAGATTCTTGCCGAAATGGGCAAATATTTAAACATGGATTACTACACAATGGGTAACGATAAGATGGATATGGCTGCCATACCAGATTTCTCAGCTGGTGCCATGGAAAACTGGGGATTGCTGACCTACAGACAGGACCGTCTCCTGGTGGATGAATCGGCTACTACGTTGTCAGCCCGTCAAGCCATTGCCGCAGTCGTGGCCCATGAGCAGGCACATATGTGGTTTGGAGATCTCGTCACCTGCAAATGGTGGAGTTACACCTGGTTAAACGAAGGCTTTGCCCGTTACTTCCAATACTTTGGCACCGCTTTTGTTGAAACTGAATGGGAGCTGGAGAAACAGTTTGTGGTCGATCAAATACAGACGGTTATGGCCATGGACTCGACTATTGCTACAAATCCTCTTAGTGATGAGAACACCTTCACACCAGCCCATCTTAGCCGTATGTTTAACAGCATCTCATACAACAAAGGTGGCACATTCATTCGCATGATTGAGCACGCCATGGGCACAGAAAACTTCAAGACATCCCTGCAGGATTATCTAGTAAAATAGTAAGCAATTGCATTTTAATATTATCAAAGTATTTGTACTGAAATCCTTTTCCTCCAATAGCAAATATCAATCAGTCGTGCCGGCAAATCTGTTGGAAGCCTGGCTTGCAAAGTGGCCTGCGGATAGATTTAAGAGCAGTGCGGAGCATATCTTTTACAATTTCACCGTTCAGCCGGGATATCCTCTGATCAATGCTAAGCTCTCTAGCGACGGCAAAACCGTAGAGTTCACCCAACAACGATTCCTGCTCAAGAACGATGGTGCTGATGGCACTCTTAAGTACACAGTCCCTATTAGCTATACGACCAGTGCGGAGAAGAACTTTAACGAGACCAGGCCCAAGTTTGTGCTGTCCGGCAATGCCACCGCACCTCACACGGAGACATTCACAAGTGCGATCAGCTGGATTATTGCAAACATTCAGGAGACTGGATATTATCGCGTTAACTACACTGAAAGTAACTGGCATGCAATTCACAAGGCTCTCACCGAAACCAACTGGGGAGGCATTCAAGAAATTAATCGTGCTCAGATTGTTGATGATCTCCTCAATCTGGCACGAGCTGGACTTATCGACTACAGTCTGACCTTTGCTGTGCTGGAGTATTTGGAAACGGAAACCAACTACATTCCATGGACATCGGCATTCAATGGATTTAATTTCCTGGCAATTCGCCTGGGCAATGATACCACCGATTTCAGTGTCTACATTCGCCAGTTAACCACAAAGGCCTACAACCAATTGGGCTTTGACGAGTCCCAGACTGACAAGGCCCTTGATATCTACTTGCGTACCAAGGTTCTGTCCTGGACCTGTCGCTATGGCAACGCAGACTGCATCAATAAGGCCAAGAACCACTTTAACTCACTGTCCTCTGTTCCCAAGAACATTCGCTCAGTGGTCTATTGTGTATCCTTGCGCGAGGGCGGTGATAAGGAGTTTGATGCACTGTATCAGAAATTCAAGACCGAATTGGTGGCTACCGAGAAATCACTTTTGCAGAACTCCTTTGGCTGTGTTAAGACACAGTCTCTGATCGAACGAGTCTTTAATTTAACACTCTCAGAAGAGATTCGCAGACAGGACAAATCCTCAGTCCTCGCTACCCTCTACACCGAGAACAATGAGAATGTTAGCCCTGTCTTTGAGTTGGTCACCAGTAAATGCGATGCCTTGGCCGAAGCGTAAGTCATTTTATAATTCCAAATTGTAGCTTTATTTTTAATTTTCTCTATTTCTCTTCACAGCATGGGTGGCTACTCCGCCGTGGCTACAGTCATCTCCAACATTGCCTCCCGGTTCACAACGAACGCACAATTGGACTCTTTGAAAAAGTTCAATGCAGCCAATACCGTCAAGTTTGGCAGCGCTCACGCTACACTGTTATCGGCTGAGAATACCGTTGATGAGAACCTCAAGTGGGCTGATGCTAAGCTTGGCCATTTCCGCACCTATCTATCAAAGCGCAACGGCAGCGCCATGATCAGTGGCTTCAGCCTCCTCACCCTCCTGCTGGTTTCCCTTGTCACATTGCTGCGATAGGGCTACGATAGAGTTTAACTAGATTAGCCAATTGCCTGTCGCAATTGTTTAATTGTCCAATAAAAAGTATTTGTACTTTTAGTGCCTGTTCAAAGCCAATAAACTATCCAGATAAGATGGCTTTGAATATAACACTATGTATGTCGGCTCACATTTACAATAAAATTCAACTAATCTATATGACTTCAGTTTTTATAGTTTGAAGGTTTTCTTCGAATTGGGTAATTGGAACACATATCTGAACACATATTGAGTCTATTGAGTCACCAGACTCTTAATAGTTATTGTGTATTCAATTATAATTCATAATCTTGATAATTATCAATATATGATCAACGCTATTTCGATGAAGAATGCATTTTGATTGTTTGACTTCTAAGCTAACTATGATCCTACATTTTGTTATTTAGCTAAACTTATTTATGAAATTATATCTCTTTCATACATTGTCAAAATAGTACCGATGTACCGTGGAATGTCAATTAGATCATTCTTACATCCTTAAATTAATTCAGCATTTAAAACAACATTTTCGTTTATCTTAACACTTTAATTTAGCGAGTTTTCTTCATAAAATTCATAGGTGGTCCAACTCCCAAACTTATGGAACGAATTATAAATTCTAAATTAATTTAACCTTAAGTATGAACTTTTTTTCTAAGACATCTTAACCACACTCACAGATTGTGTGTCTAATATCGTTATTTACAATCTGATCGATTTGCATAAAACCGGACTACTATATCATAACAGGCCTATGATGATATGTCGAAATTTGAATGCGTTATATTATTAGGATTTAAATTAGCTCTTAAGATGCTGGGTCGGAAAAGGGTATAGCAAAAATTGGAGACAAATATGTTCTGCTTGGTGTTTATATGTAGAAGTCTGGGTACCAACTTGTGTTTGTCCAGCTTCTTTAGTTTTTGGGATCTTTAAGTTCATAGAGACGGAAGTACGAACGGAGAGAGAGTTATGGCTACATCGATTCGGCTGTTGATAGGAATCAAGAACAAATATGCTTTACAGGGACTGCCACTCCTTCCTGTTACATATCTTGCTCTATGAGTAGCTGTTACAATACAAACATATTTATGTATGATATATAGGTATGAGTTAATATTGCAGTCGCAATTCGACACTCAAATATATTTGCTTTGGTTGAGTAATCTTGGACGCGGACTGATGCGATGATAAGCATAACGGGGAGTTATTCAATTCATCTGGGAATACAATAGAGATAAATACAAATATGCTGTAATTGTAGATACATAAGAGATGACTATGAACAATAAAGCTTTGAATATTTGAGCCGTGATGCAACAGAATTTATTAAAAATTGGTTTAAGTTCAATTGAATGTAAGTTTTAAAGAGATCTCCTACATACTCAAAAGTTGTTTAGATAAAGACCGGTTCTCAAAACTGTCAATCGAATTTAAAAATGACGCATGCACTATAGTATTTTATAGTGGTCATATACATATTCCGGCATTGCTTTTATTACAACAATTCACAAATTGAAAATAAGTTTGAGTCAGAGATGATTAGTTTTCCGCCCACTGCACCTTTTCTAGTTAGGAAAAGATATCGATCAACTTTTATAACATTTAGGGCATTGCGTTGATTGCCAATAATGAATCATGTGTGGTCATATAGATAAGTTTAGAGATATGCAAGTTATTAGTAAGTCTTTAAATGTTAACGTAGCAACAGTTACCGATTTATATTTTGTCATTTTGTATTTATTTACTCCAATATGGCTAGTTTGAATAAATTAAATTTACAATATCAAATTAAACAAATAAACACGTGCTTGACTGAAAAGGGGATAAGAACATTTCTTGTGCATCAATATTTTGTGAGAATTACTGAATTTAAACAACATACATAATAAAAGCAAAGACCGATAATAACAATCACAACAACAACAACAACAACAAAAACAAAAAAGTCAACAGTCAAAAGAGGTGTGGCTGCCTAATCATCACATCGATACGTATTGTCCATGTTATCTAATCAACAAATAAAACATTATTAGTTTTATTTTTAGGGGACTTTTTTTATTATAATTTTTTACTTTTAAGCTTTTTTGGACAGAGCAAAGAGCTTAGTATCGAACCTGCTCTCGTCATGAAAGGTTCTCTAACCGGAATGTGGCTGCTTGCCAGTGTCATATCCTTGACTCTGATCGCCGCTGTTCAAAGTGCTCAATACCGGCTTCACAAAGACATAGTGCCATCGTATTATAACTTAACCATCAATATACAAGGCGATGCGACAAATCCTGGAACAACATACGACGGTGAAGTTGACATAACGTTTCAGTCGAACCATGAAAATGTGCTCCAAATAACACTACACAAGGACTCTATTAACATAACTAGCTGTTCACTTCATAATAAGGCAAATGTCTTGCAAAAGGATTTTGCCATAAATTCACTGCTATATGAGCAGGAGGCACAACAGTTAACAGTGCCTTTGGTCGATCCATTGACTGTCAATGAGGACTATATTCTGCACTTTAAGTTCACAGGGAATGTTAGAACGGACATGGCAGGTCTCTTCTCGGCCAAATATTTGGATCAGACCGGCAAGTCCAAGTGGGTTCTCCTAACACAGATGCAACGCATCAATGCCCGTCTAGTCTTTCCCTGCTTTGATGAACCTGCTTTCAAGGCCAAGTTTGAACTGCACATTGGCCGACCAAGCGGCTTCAATGCCACCAGCAACACAAAGCTGGTTAAAACCACCAACGAGGGGTAAGCTTTAAAACAATATCGGAACTATAAATCAACAATATTATGATAATATTGCCTTTTCAGCAACAATCGTTTTGTGGATCACTTCGATGTAACGCCCGTTATGTCAACTTATCTATTGGCATTTATAATCTCCGAGTATACGGCACGAGGCGATCTTAATAACTTTGCTGTGGTATCACGGCCAGAATATTATGGCAATACTGAATTCAGTTATAACGTAGGACAACGTGCCCTAGCTGCCTACGATGTGTTATTCCAACAACCCTATAAACAGCTGGGAAACCAAGTGCTGCTCTTTGCAAGCTCTCCCGCTTTCCACACAATGGCATGGAAAATTGGGGTCTAATCATATACAGGTTGGTCTATCTTATTCAATTTCGAACATAGCTTTAAAATACTTATAGATACTGACATGTTTTGGTTTTCACTTTTAATATTCACTTCTTTAATTTATGCTAGGTATATTTATATTTTAAGCTTAAAATCATTTAAAATAAAGGACTAATTAAGTTTAACCTCTAATGTGTGATCTTTTAGTGAAGCAGTGCTGGTGCAGCATCCTGGTTTAACAGACGGTTGGAAGAATAAGGAGTTCAGCATCCGCATCATTGCACATGAAACATCCCACATGTGGTTCGGGGACAGTGTTACCTTTGCCTGGTGGAGCACTTTTTGGCTAAACGAGGCCTTTGCCCGTTACTATGAGTACTTCATGGCTCACCAGGTAAATATCATTTGAGAAAATATTTAATTGGTGTACTCTTTATTTATTTTTAAAAATTAAATATTTCCTTTTTGCAGCTCAACCCAGAATATCAGCTGGATCAAACGTTTGTCGTCCGTCAATTGCAAATGATCTTGGAAACCGATTCAGTGAACACTACACAACCCATGACCAGCCCAGAGAAGAGTGTAAACAGTCCTTCCGAGATTGCTAACAAGTTCAGTAGCATAGCCTATGCAAAGGGTGCCAGTATTGTGCGCATGTGGATGAATATCATGGGCGGTGAGAACTTTAATAAGGCCATCAGAAGTTACCTCAAGGAACAGTAAGTTCGACTTCCGAACCCTATTATTCCATTCTTTTCTAAACTAATTCTCTTTCAGTCACTTGGGTAACACTGTGCCCAGCGATTTGTTTGCACATCTCAAGCAAAACTGGCCAGTTGGGGCAGAAATGGACTTGGATGAGTTCTTTTACGACTACACCGAGCAGGTGGGCTACCCAATGGTCACAGTAACCATGGCTGAGGAGAACCGACTGATTGTCTTGACACAGAAACGATTTGTATCAAATCGTGGAGATGGTAGCAATTCCACCTTGCGATATACAATCCCAATCACCTTTGCAACGAATCTAAAACCCAATTTCCAAAATATGACACCCGGCATATACTTTAGAAAGAATATTACTAAGGTTCAGCTGCATTCAAATGATCCAGTTGACTATATTATTTTGAATTTAAAACAAGCCAATTACTATCGAGTGTTTTACGATGCTCCGATTTTAGAAAAAATTCAATTAGCCCTGGCCAAGGATAATCACAGTTCCATCCCAGTTGAGAGCCGTTCCCAGATCGTTGATGATCTCTTCAGTTTTGCCCACGCCAATATGTTGGATTATGTCGATGTTTTCAAGTTTGTAGAGTATATGAGTAAGGAAGTCGATTATATTCCCTGGTATTCGGCCTATCGCGGCATGCAACGTGTTGCAAAGCGTTTAACCCCCCAACAGTTACCCAATTTTGAAAAATACCTTAGAGATATTACAGCTGCAGTCTACCAAAAGCTGGGCGTCAAATGGAATACGAGCGACACAGTGTTGGATGTGTATAATCGTGATTTGCAGGTATCTTGGCTCTGCAAATTCCGAAATGCCAATTGCAATAACCAAGTGAAGGCGACTTTTGATGGAATTACCGATACTCCATCACCAGACTATCGAGAGACTTTCTACTGTGCCGCAGCCCGAACATCCGGCTACAAATTGTTGTTGGACCTATTCTCTAAGGAAAAAAATGACAACGAGCGTAATATCCTCTGGCGAGCAGTCAGCTGTACCAGGGAGTATCGTCAGCACTACAATGAGATATTATCCCTTAATACAACAGTGAGCGAAAAAGAGATTGGACTGGCACAGATGTACCAGCAAAATCCGGACTTAGTAACTCCTATATATACTATGTTAACGGAGGACATTAACAAATTGAATACGGCGTAAGTTATCTAGAAATTATTTTGTAATTCTTTTCTAATCTGTTAAACTTGCAGCTTGAACAGTTGGCAGAAGACAGCCGATGTCCTCAGTGAATTGTCCGACTATTTCACAACACGGGAACAGGAAAAACGATTCTCGGACTTTATAGACACGAATTCCAAGCTATTCGGGGACTCAGCAGCAACCCTGAGGACGGCTCGCTCCAATGTCGGAAAGAATCTAGATTGGTCAGAGCAGAGATTAGACCAGTTAGTCGAATTTTTGGCATCAAGGAATGGAGCAGCTGGGTTGACGATAGCCACGACACTTTTGATGATGATGACTTCTCTAATCAGTTTTTTGTTGAAATAAGAAATGTTGTAAAATCTGTTATACTTTAATCTTAATAGTCGCTCTAATAAATTTTTAAAGGATTTTAATTCCTATATATTAAATAGAATCAGTTCCAAAGACTTTTTTATGTTAATCATTTTATGAGTCATAAATCATTTCGTTCCTGGACGTCTGATTGTCCATTAGAAACAACTGGACAGAATCTTATCTTATCTTATATAATGATTAATGAGGTTTAATTATATGGTTTAACGAAGCTGTATAAAATTATTTCTCTATAGTATACCTATCAATGTTCTTATCAATTTGGGTCTGACTAAAGGCCTTGTGTTCATCATTAAGTTAAGAAGCATCTATAAATTTTCGTTTCTTATCAGTCCATAGAAAGATATACATAGTTAGACAGATTAGCAGCTGGAAACAATTATCTTTGATTCTATAAACAGATTAGAAAGTATATATCTTCACATGATTATAAGAGCTTGATTAGGCAAACAAAGAGGACCTCATAATTGATTTAATCTTATCAATAAAATCGTCTGTCTTACGGTAGCTTTCATTAATCAAATTAAGTAAAGGAATCCTCAGTGTGAACACAGCTTTCGATATGAACAGTTGTGGAAGAAGAATTTGGCTTTTGGCCAATCTTTTGGTGGTCGGTTTAATAGCCACCACTGAGGGTGTCGATTACCGATTAAATCTGGATGTAATACCATCGTTTTATAATCTAACAATCGGTATACAGGGTACTGCTGATAAACCAGGTGCAATATTCGATGGCGATGTCAAAATAACGCTTCAAACGAAGCAGACCGATATATATCGGATAACTCTACACACGGAATACATTGAGATTAAAGATTGTTGGCTGTACAATGCTGCTGGTGATCTAGTAGAGCATATTGTTGTTCCTCGACTGATATATGACAAGGAGACAAATAAATTGACAGTGCCTTTGACCCAGGCATTGACATTCAATCAAAACTACATATTGCACTTCAAGTATACAGGGAATGTAAGAACGGATACGGCTGGTCTGTTTGCCGTTAGCTATGTTGAGGAGCAGACAGGAAAGACCAAATGGGTTCTTCTAACTGAAATGCAGAATATCAATGCTCGTCGAGTCTTTCCCTGCTTCGATGAACCAGCCATCAAGGCCAAGTTCGAGGTGCACATTGGCCGACCAAGTGGCTTTAATGCAATCAGCAATACAAAGTTGATTAGAACCACAAATGAGGGGTATGAATAGAGAAATATATAAACAATAAATTTACAGTCTTAAGATAAGATTATAATTTCAGAAATAATCGCTTTGTGGATCACTTTGATGTGACTCCCATCATGTCCACTTATCTATTGGCTTTTGTTATCTCAGACTATCGGCCACGAGGAAACACAAATGAGTTGGCCATATACACTCGGCCAGAATATTACGAATACACCGAGTTCAGTTATTCTGTGGCACAACGTGCACTTCCTGCCTTTGAGGAACTATTTGGGACCTCCTATAAGCAGTTGGGCAACGAACTGCTCCAATATGCGACTACACCTCGATTTCCTCACAATACCATGGAGAACTGGGGACTAGTGATTGTAAAGTGAGTAAAAGTACCAGAGATATAAATTTAAAAATATTTTAATACTCCTCTTATTTCAGGGATAAAGTGGTTTTGGAGCAGAAAGGTTATACAGATGGCTGGTCACAAAAAGAATTTACTCTTCGCAATATAATCCATGAAAACTCTCACATGTGGTTCGGAAACAGTGTGACATTCAAATGGTGGAGTTACGTTTGGATGCAGGAGGGATTTGCTCGTTTTTATGAGTTCTTCATTGGACACCAGGTCTGCTAAGAGAAGATATTATAACCGAGAGATTTGTTAGTTAATACATTTAAAAACCTCATTACAGTTATACCCGGAGCATCAGCTTGACCAACAGTTTGTCATAAGAAAGGTGCAACATGTCTTTTCAACCGATGCTCTAAACATCACACAGCCCATGACCAGTCCAGAGGAGATCATTCAAACCCCAGCTGATATTGATTACAAGTTCGGAAGAATATCTTTTGCCAAGGCCGCCTGTATTATTCGCATGTGGCGTAATGCCATGGGACCAGACAACTTTGATAAGGCCATCAGAAACTATCTCAAACAAAAGTGAGTTAAATTATCTCACATTTATTGCGATATAATTATCATTATCTTTTGTTTTCTAGTCATTTGGGTAACGCAGAGCCAAAGGATTTGTTTGCCCACCTTAAGGAACATTGGCCTACTAAGCAAAATGTGGACTTGGATAAGTTCTTTTCCGATTTCACCGAGCAGCCAGGTTATCCAGTTATCATGGTGAACATCAGCCAGGAAAATCGCTTGATTGGTCTGCAACAGAAACGCTTCTTGTCTAATCCTGGAGATGGTAGCGATCCCACCTTGCGTTACACAATCCCAATCACATTTGCCACAAATTTGCAATCGAATTTCAAAAATCTGACACCCCATATGTACTTCGATAAGATTGTGGATGTGGCTGTTATCTATTCTAAAGAACCAATCGATTGGATTATTCTGAATATACAACAATCCAACTTCTATCGAGTGTTTTACGATACTCCGATTTTACGTAAAATTCAACAGGCTCTGGCCAAGAAAGATCACAGTTCCATTGCAGTAGAGAACCGTGCAGCGCTTGTGAATGATCTCTTCAACTTTGCCTACGCGGGAATGATAGACTATGCCGAAGTTTTCCAATTTCTGGAATATTTGAGTAAGGAAGTCGAATATATACCCTGGTTTGCTGCCTACGATGGTCTTCAGAAAGTCATCCAACGCTTAAGTCCACAGCAGCTGAAACACTTCGAGATATATCTTAACGATATTACAGCTGCGATCTTTGCTAAGCTTGGCGTAAGTTCGAAATCGGAAGACACCGTATTGGATGTGTACAATCGAGACTTGCAAGTGTCCTGGCTGTGCAAATATCAGAATCCCAAATGCAACAAGCAGGTGGCTTTACATTTTGAGGGAAACTCTGAGAAGCCGTCTCCGGATTATCGGGAAACATTCTACTGTGCAGCTTCCAGATCAGTAAACGGCTATGATCACATTATGCACTTGTACCAAAACGAAAACAACTTTAACGAGAAAGATCTCCTTTGGATATCTGCCAGTTGTACAAGGGACTATCGCAGTCACTATCACAATGAGATATTGGGTAACGCTACAAATACATTCCTAAAGACTGTTGGCTTGGCACAAATGTATCAACAGAATCCGGACTTGATAACTCCAATATATCGCATGATAACAGAAGACATAGACCAATTAAACACAGCGTAAGTGATTCAAAATATTTTTTGTAATTCTTATTTAACTTGCTGAAATTACAGTTTGGGAAGTTGGCAGAAGACAGCTCAAGTGTTGAGTGATTTGGCCGACTATTTCACAACACGGGAACAGGAAAAAGAATTCTCTGTCTTTGTTGAGACATACTCCGCATTATTTGGCGACTCGGCAATGACACTGAGAACGGCTCTAAGCAAAGTGAACAAAAATTTACAATGGTCAGAACAGAGATTGGGCAACTTAGTCAACTTTTTGAGAGCAAGGAGTGGCGCTGCTGCTGTTGGATTGACAATGGCAACGACGCTGTTGATGATGATGTCGTCGGTGCTTAGTTTTTTGCTTAAGCTGTGATTTGTGCATATGTATCGAGTATCGGGAAATAAAGGAGCGCAAGTCGCTTGCTCAGCGGGACAAATGCCATTTTCATGTATGCGATTACTAGGCAAAAAGGTTTGCTCTGGGTGAGCTTTATTAGGCTATAAGTCAAGTGGCCTGTCGGCCATTAAGACGATGTCCATTGCCGGCGCAGGCCACAACGAGTGGCATCTATAAAAGCCCTCTGATATTTTGGAGCGTTTTCCATTTCAAAGCGCCGAGACTTGTAGTTGACAACAAAATGCTGCGCCACGTGCTCCGCAATGAGAACAACCGAATTTTTGTACTGATTTTGTTATATTGCGTTCTTGTAAGCCTTCTGAAACTGTGCATGGCACAGGCTGACAATGCGGTGTCCTCCAATGACAATGGTGAACAAGGTAATTTGAATGTTAAATACTTTTTGACTTACCCCGATCCCGTTACAGATATTGGGCACCTCGGGGACGACTGCAAGGTGACGCCTGTCATACATGTCCTCCAGTATCCCGGTTGTGTGCCCAAACCTATTCCATCCTTTGCCTGTGTGGGTCGATGCGCTAGTTATATACAGGTAATGTCCATTGGTATCATTTAGAGTTAATCCTCTTATTGGCATTGCATTTTTCTATAGGTATCGGGAAGCAAAATCTGGCAAATGGAGCGATCCTGCATGTGTTGCCAGGAATCGGGAGAGCGAGAGGCTGCCGTATCTTTGTTCTGCCCCAAGGTAAAGCATGGTGAACGAAAGTTTAAGAAAGTTCTCACCAAGGCACCGTTGGAATGCATGTGCCGTCCATGCACCTCAATCGAGGAGTCTGGCATCATACCTCAAGAGATCGCTGGCTACTCGGATGAGGGTCCACTCAACAATCATTTTCGACGCATTGCCTTACAGTAGAATCAATCATATAATATTTTGCACACAACCTGCACATTAAAATACATTTAATTGTCGCATTATATTCAAATTTTAAACCACTATAGCGCAAACTAAATCTTGTTCGCACATCTTTTGCTGCCAGAGCTGCCAGACACTGAAAAAAAATAAAGTTCTTGGTACAGCAATATGGCAGCCTTATCAACCGGCAACTCTCTAGCCACTTTGTTCTGTTAATTTGAAATCAAAAAAGGCCCAATTAGAAAAACTATATTAGCATTAAAATTCTTTGGCTTTCATATAAATTATTTCAAACTCAGTTTTCCCGACAGCTTTGACGATTTTCCAATACCAAACGCGGCAAAAACTTTGAAGTTGCATTGCACTAATTACTTTTATCAATCAGGTTCTGCAAAATATATAGATAACAATACATGTTTCAAAGAATTCACAATTATAGTAGAGGGAAAAGTGAAAAGATTGCCAGACCCTTCAATAGTTCTTAGTTCAAGAAAGAGGCAACTCTTATAGTGATGGCGCTAACAAACAAAAGAAGGCGCCACTACTATTAAATGGCATGAATTAAAAGAATCTGCTTTAGTTATTCTTATTTAAAACTAATTTGGTTTATTTGAAAAAAACCATTCTGTTACTTAAAAATTTGCTTATGTGTAATTAAACATAAAAATATATCCAAAAATCATTGGGAATTTATTTTAGAGAATATCCCTAGCTGTTGATAAAAAACATAGATGGCGTATTTCCTTGTCGCAAAACAGGTGTCTGTCTATTTGAAACGAATTCCAAAATATGGAGTAAATTGTATTGACCAATTTTAAGTATCAAAACATTTCGACAAAAGTATTGTATTTTGTCTTTGGAAAAAGTTGACAAATTTCGGGTGGTGTGGCGCCATCTCTTGTATGTTAGCGCTATTTTGTTGTTTACATTTAGAACTAGAATCAATACACCAGCTCACCCCTGGTTAGCTGATAAAAACGTCAGGCCGGAACTAGTTCTGTTTTGTTTCAATGTGGCCCTTGGCCATAATATTTAGAAGTATAAGAAATATTGTGGGTCACAATTTGATTTTTTAAACAAACCAAAATAAATATTAATTAGGATAACTAAAAAGGATTCTTTTGATACATGTTTCGTTTGTTGTGCTTCTGGCAAGAAAAGAAAGGAAAATAAGAAAAATACAATAAAAATTTCAATCTAATTGGTGTTGGTGAGCATTTTCGAGTACGAAAACTTTTGGCATCTCGTTTCTGGTGAATACTCAAAAACAACCCACATTTTCAAGTTGGTTTAGCGTCATTTTTGTTCACTCTCGTTTATTTTTTCTCCTATTGCTAGTTCTTTTGTCAAAAAAGGGCTGTTGTCATTTGCAGATAGATCTGTCCGGAAAAAGGCTGAATTGGCAACACTGTCTTTTGTTCGCTCACATTGCTCTCTAGTTCACTCACTCACTCATGAGCAAGCCAACATTATGCTAGTCGAAAAAAATCTTTGAACGCAACGTACACGATTCGCTTGTGTAGACGGTTGGGCGGATAAGTGTTGCGCGAGTTTAATGGTTTTTTCGCATAAGAAAAGCCAATTTTCGATTTGTGTTCCAATGCAGTTTTAACATATTTTAAGAATTTTAACAAATCGACGCAATTTCCCCATTAAGAAATGCAGTTAAAGTGATATTTGAGTGGTGAAAGAGCACACAAAAGTCACGCGTGTGTGTTGAAGGCAAAACGAATACGAATACGAAGCAAAGTCAAAGCGAAGCAAAGTGCAAAAGGCATTAAAAAAATTAGCACTTAAAGTATTACAAAGAAAAAAAAAATAGCATGAGACGAAGCAATTTCAAATTATACAAAAAGTGTAAGATTCGATAAAGTGCATTTAAAATGCCCAAAAAGTGAAATCCAACAACGCGAATGCAACAGTAGCGCACAGACATATATATTTATATATATGTACATGTATTGAACTCAGTGTGGCCAAGCAGCAACAAAAAGAACGAAATATAATATATACATACACACGCACAACACACACATAGTTGTTATTGTGCTCTCTTTAGTTGCGTATTTCTTTTGTTTTGTTTGGTCTTTGTCATACGCGCCATTTCGTTTATGTTATTGTTGTTGTGTCTGTGTCGCGCGCGTTGGGCAAGGACGACGACGACGCCATCTATTGGAGCAAATCGGCGCCAACTTGTCATTTGACAGCTAGCCTGCTCAAAGATTAACATACCGTCAGTGTGGAGTGGTGTGGAGAAGGGAGGGCTTATAAAGAAGGTGGCCTAAGTTGGCGTGTCATCAGCTGTAAAGCTGACGTTGACGGTTGCTGCAACGATTAAATCATGGATACATTTCGCAAGTGGCTAAACAAGCCTAAGGTGCGTATACAATGAAATAAACTACGCTGATAACCCACTTAAGTATACATGTGTGTGTGTGTGTGTGTCAATACAATCAGTTTTATTTATGCTTGCGATAGTAGTTGGACGACTCTTTGCTGCTTATCATCTAAAAATACAAAACAAAAGGGAAAAAATACAAAGAAGAAGACCTGTAATTAATTAAGAGCAGCAGCGCAAATGGTGTCAGGCTGAGAGAGTCGACAACAAAAGCAGTAAAGTCTGTTGCAAACTGTGTGAGCTTGTGACGTCATCACAGCACTGCTTTGGCCCTGGCCTGCCCCGCTCTCTCATTCTCCCTTTATCTCTCTCTCTCTCTGTCTGTCGGTCCGTCTTTCGTACATGGCCAGCTGCGTTTTAACCGCATTTTGTATTTTCCTCACTCGCTGTAGTTGAAGTCGTAGTTGTTATTGTTCTTATTGTTGTTGTTGTTGCTGTTGTGCTTGAATGATTAATTCGCTGACGTTGGCAGCACTTGGCAAACAGCTACCACAACAACAAAAACAACAGCAACACAAACACAAAGTCAGTTGCATTAACATTTTGTGGAAATTGCATACGTTCCTCACTCTATTCAAATTGAAAACATATGCGAAAGACAACACTTGATGAAATAAAAAACAGAAATCACAACAGCAACAACAGCAACAACAACAACAACAGCAGGCGCCAGAGAGTTCGTGTTGTAAATTACAAGCTAACGTATTTTAATTTTGAATCTGTTCTTGATTTTAATAAAGGTATATCTGAGTATGTATGTATGTATGTACATATGTAATTGACTGAAACGACTTTGAAAATGGCTGCGATCATTGGGAAATTTTTTGCAAAAGCAGCGCATTTCAATGGAAAATAACCTGGAATTTCCATATAGTCACATGTAATTTATCGTAATTCGTGCTTAATACAAAACAAATTCAAGTAATTTAAGATCAAATCGTATATCGATTGCACGCACATGTATCGAGTTATATCTTTAAGATATTTTTAGCCTCAACATCACTTATTCCAAATAAAATACCAATACTATTTCAATGGAAATCTAAATTTGGCATACACAAAGAAACAAATCAAATGACGTTCAAAGTTGCCTGGAACTGGAAAGTGTCCCGTTAAAACAAAATATACTATATACATACTACGTGATTGTGGCCCATTTTGGGTCTGCTCCAAAAATACTTTTTCTCCTCCTCCAAGCAAGTCAATTTAAGTGTTACAGAGCGCATTTCTCTCTCTCTCTCTGTTTCTCCTCGCTCTTTGGTTGCGATCACACTTCAATCCGTCAATCTGTTTGACGTTTTGATTGCCCGTTTGCTCATTTCACAATGTGAACAAACTGTGTTCGAGTGTTCGAATAAAATGAAATTAGAAACAATTTATAAGCAAATAGCCATTAAAGTCAGAGGTGCTTGTATGTGACCTCGCCAACTGGAGGTCAGTGTCGACTTCAGCTTCACATGGAAATCAAATAAGCAACAACTACAATAAGAGGTACTCAAAGCAGCTCTCTATGTATACTCATAAATACATATCTAAACAAACATATTCATATGGTTAAAATAGAAATATTTGATAAGATTACAATCAGGGCTGCAAACCTTTCAAACTTTGGACCACATTTGTTTCGTTGGTTCAAGTTTTATAGCAAGATATTGGTTCGGTTCGCGAACCAATTTCGAGCGTCTCTGAAATCTAAATAACAGAAGCATTTTATTCAGTCATTTGGTATTGCTTAACATATTTAATTGAGGCTTTGCAACCCATTAATTCAAATCAGTTTGGCTCTATTGATTTTGTTACTTCCCATTTCCCATTTATTATATTCAGCTGCTTACCCAATTTTTATAGTAGTTTTTTTAGTGCAATTTTCATTTAATTTTAATTGAAAATTTCTTCGCTCGTTGCACTGCGATGCAATAAATTCATTTAATTTTACACTAAGACAGACACTGGAAATCCACATGTATGTGTGTATGTATGTGTAGATTCGTTTTTTTTGCTCAAAGATACAAAACAAAATCAAGCAACTATTCATTGCTTCACTTTCCGGTTGTTTTTTTTACTAGTGTATGTGTGTGTGCAATTTCTTCTTTCTTGTATGTCTTTGCCATTGTGTGTTGTTCATTAACACACTTCTTTGGTTGCCTCTTCCCTCCTCCTCCTCCATCTTCTTCTTTCTGCTCGCTTATCCTCATAAATAACGGTACGCTTTCCTCAATTTTCTTGGGCGCAAGCACGCGAACAGCCACAACAAAAACAAAGCAAGAAAAGAAGAGCAAAGAGGCAGCAAGTGAATGAAAAGCGCCGCTCGAATGAAATAGAAAATGCATCAAAACAGCTCAGTACATACATATGTAAGTCTGGGACTTCTTCTCTCTCTCTTAGCCAGCTATTTTCATTGACTGCACATGTGTATTCTGTAGTTTTGCTTCCTGAATCTTTGTTGCGGTTGTTTGTTGGTTACTTGTTGTTGTTATGGCTGTGTGTTGCAACTTTCTTTTGTTTTGCTTTTGTTGCGATTCTGAGTCGCAGAGAAACGATGCAAGTGTGACCAAAGTATTTTACACACAAATTGCAGAATCGCTGCCAAAAAATACCTGGCAAGTCATAGGTACTTTTTTATCTTATCTTATCATATTATTACAAAACTGCATACTTCCATGGGTACTTAACAGATAGTAAGTTGGTGCATTTTACATTTCTTAGCCGATTTAGAAAGACGAGGAACAGACCTTTTCGACTAGTCTATATATTATTTGACCAAACTTGAGACATCTCATCATTTGTTTTTCACTTTTTTCAACATTTTTCAACTTTGACGATGGTTCTATGCACTATTTCCTATAAACACCATAATACTTATGGAATGTTTTAAAAAGACTGTTTAATTGTGAGTAAAACCCAGGTTTAATTTTTAAAAATAGGATGGTAATTGACCAAGATAAGCCCCATCAGAATAGCACTATCACTTCGCAGGTATTTCAACTTCAATCCAATTTGTCACACAGTGTTGTTGTTTTTGTCAGTGTTACCAGATAGTTTGCAAGTTCAACCGCAGAACAAATAACACTTTTAGGATATGGCAGCGACACATTAATTAAAGAAACAACAACAAAAAAGCGCTTAAAGTTCATTCATGCTATGCAAACTCTTTAAACTGGTAAATTTACATAAAAACGGAATACTTATTTGTGTACAAAAAACAAAAACCAGTAAAAGCAAAAACGAATCTCATCAGCAACAGCTAAAAACAATGGCAACAAAATGACAGGTAATCCAAAAAAACTGCACCAGAAAGTGTTGAAATCGAGTATCGAATATATTCGATAGAAAACTTAAATGTAAATAAGCATGTGTGTGTACATGAAAGTACACATTTGTTAACAAGAAAGTACACTGAAATATTTTAGATCAAAGTCGAACTTATTTATTTTTAGACAAATGCATTTAAATTATCATATCCATCTAATAAATATCGCTTTTGTCTAATGAGTATGCACACATGCAGTTTTATTTGCACTCATAATAAAAAGTAATAATGTTGCTGTGGATGTGTGTGCTTTTAACAAAGGCACATGTGTCTATTATTTAATTATTTGTATGCTTGTAGATCCCTTGTGGGAGTTTGTGTTCTCAATATCCGGATCTGAGTACTTTCTCAACTAGTTTCCCAGCTACCTGTTCCTAATTTAATAACTAATAAAACACGCATAGCGTTTTTTTTTTTAATAAGCGCAATTTGCAACTACTTCTCAGCTATTTTTATTTTAAAAATATACTATATACTAATGTCTATTCTTATGTGACTTAGTATCTTTGGATGTTTGTGCTTCTTCTTGAAGCAAAGTGCGTCATCGACTCATTTTGAAGTTGGCATTGAATTGGCTTATTGCAAGTCAGCTAAAACAAAAGCGAGTCATTAAAAGTGAAATCTTTGGGGCCACACTGGCTGTCGTTGTTGTGGTTTTTTTTTTTTTCGTATTATATATACAATTACACGTTGAGGTTAGGTTGCCATTGTAGAAAATGTTTAATAAATTGTTGTTTGAATTAGCCAGTTTCTATTAAAACTTGCAAAACGTACATAACCTACACACAGTACGAAATAATACTTTTTTTTATATAAGTTTTAAAATGTTTATTTAATTCTGAAATAAGTTTCGTGAAAATATCTTGCAAAATTGATGTCTATTTAAGAGTAACTATCATACAAATAATATACAATACTTGTAGTATTTGAGATAGAGATGAGATTGGCATCAACTTATATTGAAACTGTTTTTTCGTGGTAACTAATAAAATATGTTAGATACTATGTATGTTATAATAGCAAGTGTATTCAGTACTCGACATATTTTGATTTTAAATACTTTAATTTTCTTTACAATTACGATTTTGTTTCTTTCATTTCTGCACTCGAAGTTTGTTGCAAGAGTAAAGCACTTAAGTTTGCCCTATCAGCACAAATTGCCCATTAACACACTAAACTCTGGCTGTCTCGATTATATTTCGTTCCTTTTTTTTCGGCTTTGTGAAACATGAGTAGGCTAAATGGCAAAAGCATTTTCAACAATTACAATAAGAAACTACAAAACATTTAAAGAGTCATTTTTTGACATCAATGTGGCCCAAAGAAAGCTCTAAGGTTGAAAGAAATAGGAAGGTGGTTTTGCAACCTCAAAGCACCGAGTGCCACTGCTGAACCCAATGTAGGTCCAACTCGTCTGCATGACACTCTAAAAATGCGCCAGCTGGAGCGACTGGCTTTTCAAAATTCATTTCGTAACGCTTTCTTAACCCTAAAAAAAAAAGAAAAAATGAATGAAGCACAAAGCGAGAAAATGATGTATTACAATTACTCGGGCAACCGCCGCAATGCCCATTTACTGTTGAGGAAGTAAGTAAATAAGATAAGTAGAAATGTAATGAAATACTAACAAACAGTGGCAAAGTACAGTTACTAATTGTATAGTTAATATTGGTAATACTTATACTAATGCTATGGCTACTTTTGTTACACGCACAGACACAGATACACTGTACAAAAAAAAAATGTACTGTAAACTGATATCTGCATAAAACACTAAAGACCATCTTCAGTGTCGATCTAAGCTTTATTTGATAAATAATATCTAATATTTAATAGATATCTTTGAATTTGACAATAGTTTCCATACATTTTACTACAGTTTATCATTCGGATAGGTATTTGAGACCTTATTTAGACATTAAAAAAATGAGCCTTAATTCGAATTTTTTGGCTTGAATTGATTTATTTAATGTCAACCAAGAGCAGTTACACCTAATGTAATTTAAAATGTGAATAAAATTAGGAGTTGCCTTTCAAAATTAATTTATATAAATTGGAATTATATACTGAAAAGGAAAATAAATGTATTTTACAAATATTTTAAATTTTAAATATGACACCCCATTTCTTCCTGTGCACAAAGTTGTCGTCAAGCTATAGACGGAATGCACAAGTATTTCTCGCAGTGTTAACCATATAATAAGCATCTACAAATAGTCTTTATGAATGAGTACGATGCGCATACGCCCCGTTAAATGTAGCAGCGCCAGTGCACCGTGTTGTGTGTGTAAGTGTGTGTATGTTTAGTTTTGTTTGTTTGTATATACATATGTAATTGGTGTCGTCAAGTGAATGGCGGACGAGGCATGTTGCGCGTGCTCCAACGGCACCAACAACAACAACAAAAGCAGAGCTGGGCAGACAGCAGCAACAACAACATCAACAACAACAGCAACAACCTGTTTTCTGTTGGCTCATAAAATTTGGGCCACATTGACATGTGCCGTCGTCTCAGTCAACAACTTTTGCTCTATAGTCGTAATATTGGCCCCATTTTCAGTTCTAGCAAAAGGCCAGAGAATGTTGTCTGAATATGACGACATACTTAGTCAAAGGAAGACTTTGTCAGTATCAGTTATCATGTGATTGCACTTGGATATAGTTAAGAGTAAATCTCTGAGATGAACGTATCTAAATTGATTGCACGTGATGTTATCACTGTGAAGATTTTGTTCGCATTAATCAAAGTGTTTTTTTGAGATCGCTCATTTCAAAGAAACATTCCATTGGGAAGTATGAAAATTAAAACTCAATTTGTTAATAATCCAGACACATAATATGTACTTACATTTGTAATAGTTTTTGTGTGTGCTTAATGCGCCCTTTGTGACGCATATGGCCCCTGCAGGAAAAACAACTGATAACAATACACATATAAGTACACATGAAGGGTCCCCGGGGGACTGTGGAGGGGTCTGACAATGAGAATTGATAATGGGCATGTATTGAGTGAATGAACAAACTAGCAAGTTGAACGTTTATTTAGTTTTTTCTTTCATGTATATAAATTAACAGAGTGTGAATGTTTTATCTTGAATAGACGAGTACATGAAATTACCTTTTCGGTTATATTTACGAGGTGTACGACGATTGACGATTGACGAAGTGAAAACACAAACTGAAAGTCTTAGCCTTGACTGTTAATTGGCTTAAGCTTTTCACCGCAATATGTGATTTGTTGCCATATTGTAAATAATTTTCATATACTTATTATGAGATAATGCGAATTACGACTATCAAGAAATGCTTGAAAGTTGTATAGTAACTTTTAGATTGTAAATTATTGTAAATAACGTAACACGACATATTTAAAAGTTTTTACAGTCTGACCACATAATATACTCTGTATTTCAAAAGCAAATATAGCGCTAGCTAACTTTGCCGCGCCAAAGTTTGGATACCCTTGCAGAGCCCTCTATAAGCCATCAGACTATATTCAAAATTTGTTAGATGATGATTTCGAGCCGATCATTGCAGCAAATTTGGTCAGGCTATATAAATAGTACAAATAAATCTGAAACAAGTAAGTTTTTCATAGTAAAGATTGATTTCTAAGCTAAATTTCTTAATTTCTAAAATAATTCCTATGGCAGCTAGTGATCCGATCCGGGTGGTTCCGACATGTTTACTGCGTGCAGCAAAAAGGCGAATCTGTACCAAGTTTCATCAAGATAGCTTCAAAACTGAGAGACTAGTGTGCATAGAAACAGACGGATAGACATACAGACATGGCTTTATCGACTCAGCTCTTTGCCCTGATCAAGAATATATATAATTTATGGGGTCTGTAGGGCCTCCTTCAACGAGTTTCACATTTCGTCACAAAATTATAATACCATCTGCAAGGGTATAACTAAGTATATATTAAAAGTTTTGTTTATGCAACTCGCTTGGCTTGGAACATAAATTAAACGATCTGGCAACGCGGAATTATGGCTTAAGTTGGCTGCTTATGAGTTGAAGTCTTTATGAATATCTCGAAAACATGAAGAATATAAATGTGTAAATGTTGAGCAACAACTAATAAGTAAGGTAAATAATAGAATGTTCTATAATCTAGTATTTACCTTTTGAAGTTACCGTATCATGTCAATACGACTTCTCAGCTTATCGCCAACGTTATCGGAACCGTTCCACTCGGACAGCTGTCCATTACCATTGTTGATAAATGTACTTGGGTTAGGAGCTGATTAGAAGCACTGACTCTGATAATATTGAGTGCAATATAGGGAAAATTTTACAATCATTCAATGTTAATCCTCCAGTCAGGCAGACAGGTAGACAGACAGGTCATCTTCAGGTGGTTTTTCAGGTTGTCGGCGCCAATATAGTATGTCAATTATTACGCTCACACTTTTTTGTTCGACGTGCTGACAGCAATATTTTACAGGCCGAAAAAAAAAGAGATACATATAGAAATGTATGTATTTATATATGTATGTTCATAGACTCAAACGATCCGCTGGCCACCGCATGCATTGGGAAAAGTAAAAGCGGTGAAATTTTGCCATTCACATCGATCTCGTCGCATCGTCGTCGTCTGCATTGCGAGCAGTGCAATGCACTGGCCAACACTCAATCCGTTTGCTTTCGAATGTACGGACGGACGGCGTCAGAGATTGTGGATTGCAACTGCTCATATTACCTAATCCCCATAGAGCAGAGCAAAAGTCTGAGCTAGCCGAGAGAGTGCCCTAAAGAGCAGAGTCAGTCAGTCGACTGCTGCTTATCAACAGCTCAAAGCGTTAAGCTCAAGCTATTGCATAAGACCACGCGAACTGCCTGGCATATCAATGAGATCCAACTCGGGTATCAGTCGGAGACAGCTAGCGAATGAGGACTTTCAGCTGAAACGCTGCGCGTGTTGCAAACAAAGCTTTTGGGTTACACCCCCACACATTACAGACCTCTTTCCTCTCTCCTCTTCCCTCATTCGGTTAGCTTGGCTTACTGAGACTGGATAGTTATTCAATTAACGCCGCGTCACTTCCGACTGCGGACAACGCATATCGAAGCAACGATTAAACGCCCGTCTGAGCTGCGTATCTCGCACTTTAACCTCCACACAGTGTACGTGAGCGAAGCCAAAAGTATACCATAAAAGGAAAGTGTGTGTGCTCGACAGGTAGATACTACGTATTCCCTCCCGGTTACCCTCTTTCCAATACAATGTTTATATACACTTTTCTGTGTGCCTACAGTTTTTTCTTTATTATAAAAGCTATATAACCTTTATAGTACACATGGAGGGTACATAGTAGTTTATTGAATATCTTTTAATCCCATCATTATGTATTGTTATGTTATTTCAAATCGGTGGCCAGCAATATTCATCCCATTCCTAAAGTTATTCTATTGGAATGATATACAATTAGTTAATTACAAGTATATCCCTCGTATTGGCCATTTTATATGTAGAGGGTATAGCAAAAAGTGAAAGCGATTGCGGTTTATCGTCTTTGTCATCAATGGGCAATTCCAGTGGCGCCCATCGACAATATTAAAATGTGGCTTTAAGATTTGCCCCGTAGGCGACGACACAAAATCTCTTGGGTCGTCTGTGTTGTCAAAGGATTGCAAAATTATCTTGACTTCGATGGGTTGAAGTGTCTTGTTTAAAAGTAGATTGCATTTGCGAATAAGGTCATTTCACGTGGAATGGATGCCAAAACGTAATACAATATTCGTTTAATGATAAAGATATTTAGCAAGAAATGCCCAAGTAACAGGAAGCTGAAAAGTTTGTCTTCGATTTCCGTAATTAAAATACAATTTTCTTTCTTTCTTTAATTATGTATAGATTTTCTACTACGTGAGTTTCTTGGATATGCAAATCTGATATATGTACGGCTGCTAATCTTTCATTCCACAGCATATCTGTATTAAATTCTTATCACGACATTTTTTATAAAGACAATAAACAAAGGAAAATGTCTGACAAAGTTTGAGAATAATATCATTATATATTTATATCTGAATACACTAATCTTTTCATTGATTCAGATTCATGGGATTCCATCGACAATATATATTTTAATGTGAATCATAATATGATATAGAAAACAATATGATGTAGAATATAATATATATTATTATCATGTTTACTTTGGTATTTTATATTTTTAAAATATAAGAAAACAATCTGGCTCGATTGACAAGTGAAAAATCCCCCTTTATTGAAAATGACATTAGTAAAGAGATGTGATATAAGAATGAGGGAATGAATAGTTACGTACTTAGTTGCCTAATCGCCATGCGACACATATGAGTGGACTCATGAATATGTAATCGGGTCAACTAAGCTGTTATCGCCGAGCCGGTCTACAAGCTTATGGGCCATCTTCATGCCGCCTATTATTATCCAATTTATTGGCTAGTTTGTTTGTTTTGTTTTCTTGTGTTGTGTTGTGTCTTCCGCGTAAGTTTGTTTACTTTGCTCTCCCTCTTCTTTCCTTCTTTATCTCTTCTCTTTCCTTTTCTCTTTTTTTGTGTATGTATTTACAAATGTCGCCTTATGGTTTTGAAAATGTATGCAAATTTGGTGTGTTATTTGTTAACGAATTGAATAAATTATGACATAATAAAAGCGTTTAATTTTTGCCACTTGTCCACTGATAAACTAAACGTTGGGCGGAGGTGTTGTTGTCGTTGTCGTTGTCGTTGCCGCATTCAAATTCAGATAGAACCTGAATTGAACTTTCAAAAACATATCCGTAAGGAGCGACTTCCTTTTTACGCATTACCGGAACCAGATATACATATATGCTGTGCGAATATTAAGGAAATTTTATAATTATAATTTGCAATTTTGGGAGTTGAATGCACTCTCTCACAGTGCTCTCGGACAAAGCATTCTGAATTGCCCGGAAACAAAAATCCAAATTAAAAAAGTGCTTTGATGTCGGAACATAATGAAAATGTGAATGTGATTGCGAATGCTGTCTCGTTGCATTTGAATCATCCATTTTCCCAGATAGTATTACTATATACTTCTCACAATCAGTTAATTTACTCCACATTCTCAATTGTCAATATTTTCTTTTCTTTGTTATTGCAATCGACCTTTAACAGTTTCTTCAGAGAGGCTGAGGGTGGGGGAAATCCTCATCGCATTGTTAATCTTTGTTTCGCATGAAAATAAATATATGTATTTGTAATTACATGAATATGTACATTTGTGTATTCAGAAATGTATTAATAATTTGACCATGACTCACTTTTTGTCGCCCCATTAAACAGTAAGCATTCATTCTCCTTGTTTTGGGGACAGCTCCCTAATTATCAACACCATTGGCAATGGCGACAATTTCACAATCATTTCAGGCAATTCGATTTCATGCATTGCCAGCTTATCGAAAGTGAAAATAAATATTCGATTATACCAGTTTGAATTGTACTTTTTTTCTTAATTGCATGTCAATTTGTTTTGCGTGACATTTAAAGCTAAATTAAATCCTGAAAATCTACCCCATAACTTGATTATATGTGCATGCAACGTGTACCTTAAATGGTCGAAAAGTGAGAAGAGTAAATGGTTTATACGGTATGATTATTTCTCTATTATAAATGGGACATGAATCGCATAAATTAATGTTTTATCTAAGATCGAAACGAAAGACAATTAAAATAAACATTTCCAAGCTATTTATTTATAATAATGTATATGTGTTAACTGAGGCAATAGAAATATTTTCTATATTTACTATCAATAGTTTTGCAATCTTAGATAGGCAAGATTAAAATATAAGTAGAGTTTTCTATTATCTACACTTCCCATCGTTTAATTGTGACTCACTTTTCTGTATTTACTCATATTTGCGACGCATTTTGTTCTTTTCCTGTTTTACTTTTATGGCAAAATTCTAGAAGATATCAAAATAAAGCCAGATAATTATAGTGAATTTGCTTTAGCATTTTCACGTATGTTGCTGACTAAATTTAAAACTAATTGTTTTGTTTAATAATTATGTATTCAAGTACATATACAACATTATTATATGACTGATAAGTGTTCGCAATTGTCTTGAACTTGGGGCAAGATAGTGTAACTTTTTAGATGGATGTCTGATTATTTTCTCACCGTTTGCAAGACTATTATATTTGACACTTCTCTAGTGACAAATTGTCCAGCAATTAAATTCAATTGATTTATCAATACGAGTAATGAAATGTCGAAACCCCCGACCCCGACCCACTACAACACTCATCCTTCCCTTCCCTCCCGCCCTCTCAGACCGCAAACTGAATCGAACCGTGCAAATTGTCAATTAACCAAATACACCAGGTGCCGGCGAATGAAGAACAATGCGATTCTTTTGTAGAGTGTTATACAATCGCTGAGAAACATATGTATACAAACATATGTATACACTCATAAGGTCAGGCTGTGGGGTTAACATTGGGTCTCCACCTCATTCTGAATCGTATTCGCAATCGCAATCGCATTAACATTCAGATTCAGATTCGCATTCACATTGTTATATATATACGGTATGTAGTAAGTAATCAAGGCTTTCAATTGCTAACATTTCTTTTTCAATTGATGGACTGATTGAGTGCCAGAAAAGATGCGACCTCATGCCGCAATATTCAATGTCAAGTGCGATTATAGATAGACAAACAGACAGACGGTTTGTCATTTTCGACAGAGATAGCTATATACTGTGGAGTGAGCTAGATAGATAGATCGATTGAGATTGGGAAATTGCAGCTCAACAGTCAATGTGGCGACATTGCATGACGCTCAATAGACAGTGTAATGAGTGCTTGTTTTTTTTCTCTTTTTTTCTGTTTGTATTTCGATTTCCAGCTGCATCTGATGTCAACGTCGAGGACAACCAAGTCTGACTCGTCCTCGTCCCGGGCGACTCAAGGATTTGCTTGCGCTTGCCATTTGCCTGTTGCTTGTCACACTTCATGTTCCCCTTCTTAACGAGGTCAATCAGCCTTTTTTGTGACGTCAGACGTCGACGTTGTGTCCTTAAACGCAGCTGTTGTTCAGGCTGCACAATTTATTGACTAACGTTTTGACATTCACATTTTTACGCATTTTCATAATCACTTTAAACCCACACAACCACCTGTATATGTCTGACCTTTGAAAGAGTGTGCTATTTATAAGTCTCAAGAGGAATTTACCCGCATCTCATTTGTTTCATGTTTTTAATTAATTTAATATGTATGTACTTCATACTTAAATTAATTCTAAAACATTTCATTCTTGCATAAGTTGATTATGGGTATATGCAGTAAGATACGGTGGAGCAAGCTCGACAGTAGGAGACCCTGTACTTATGGGAAAGAGCAAAAAGTGGTGAAAAGCGAATTGGTAAAACTGGTGAAAGTTACCAATTATAAAAATGTTTAAGTGCAACGCGTTCACTATAGATTGTTTTTCAATGTGGCGTACCAGAAATTTCAATAGATGGCGCCACTACGAAGATATCAGTTGATAAACACAGAGGTCGTAAGCGTCTCTTCTTTCTTTTTCCCGTAACATTGTTTGTTGAATATCTTCAGCGTTTATCATCCGATTAATATGAAATTTGAAGCATAGTGTATAGTGTAAAAGGTGCTTTTGTAATTAGACATAAAATTTTGCTTTTATAGTCTCTGAGATCTAGAAACTCAAAAAAGGGACAGATCAGCATCAAAGCCGAGTCGATATAGCCATGTCCGTCTTGGCTATATCGACTCGGCTGTTGTTGCTGATCAAGAACATATTTATTTTATGTGGTCTGCCACGCCTCCTTCTGCCTGTTGCGCATATTTTTTTTGCACAAACTTAATAGACCCTTTTGTACTTTTTTAAAGTACAGGGTCTAAAAATGCCTGTGTGTTGATTTCTGCGGGTTTCATACGCACGCTATATAATTTCTAAGAATTTCAATACCAGACCAGTTTGATTTTATATACACACTGACATATGAACATGTTCAATTCTACTTAAATAAATACATATGTATTTACTTACTTATATTGATTGCTTTTATTCACATTCCGGGGAAGGTTTTCGGAAATGGAAATAAAGGCTGGTTGCTGAAAGATCGCTTAAATAAAAAATTAGACAGTTGGAAACTTATTTTAAAATTAAACCCAAAAATGAAACTTAAAGTTAAACGTAAACTTTTCATGAAAATCTAAATGAACCATAATAAGGGGTAGTTTCATAAACTTAACAGTTTCAAGGCATTGCCTATCACAACTTATCATATTTCTTGCCTGAAAATTACCACATACTGACTTTTACAGTCTTACACACACTCTTGAGTAATTAATAAATGAAACGGTGTAATTCCATGCGTGCAACATTAAAAATTGATCCACAACTTGGGAAGGAAAATGTTGTACATTTTACAGCACATTGAGATCCGCATACTCTTACAATTTTAACTTTTGTAATTGGAAACTGTTTCAAAAGTGTGCCTAGAAAGTTATAATGGGATATAGCTTAGCTTTTTATAACTTTTTATTGATATGAAATCTTAAAAGCATAATTATTATATTTAAAAAGCATATTAGGGTATTTATTCGTGTATAATGACAATACAATTGTATCCTTGGCGGCAACTTATCCATCATGAGCACTCCCTGTGCCTGAAACGAACTTGGAATTTTTAATTCGCCATTAACTTGTTACTTTCAGCTCTTTTAATTACAACTGAGATTTGTGGCTCTCCCCAAATGTGCATTAAATTTAATGTAACTTAAGTATAATTAATTATGCTGTTTGGTGTTTGTTTGTCTCAAGGGCGGTCGATGACACCACTTAATACAAATATGTATACATATAAGTATATATTTATATTTATGTATGTATACTCGATTCAATTGATTATTTTGGCAAAACTTCGAGAACCGACGAAAGCTTATCAATTTATTTGGAACGTTATCGAGCTTTATTTTGATAAAAATCATTTAAACTTAACGTTCCCGAAAATATTAATATTGTTAAGAATCAATTGTTTAATATTTTTCTGCTTTCCTCAGTAGTTACATGTTGAAAGTATAAAGAAACTACATGATGAATTGTTTATTTGTAGAAGAATATCGAATATTCTTCGCACACCTCTAGACGCTGATTAACAAATGTATTACGTAGTGTCGCAATTACCGTCTGGGCCCAAATTAAATAGCCATAAAGAAATCAACTGCGTCGTCGCTTTTGACCAAAAAAACCAGAGTCAACAGCAGAGTGAGAAGGCGAGGTAGATAGATTGGGGAATTGAGTGAGAAGCAGAGAGAGAGAGAGAAAGAGAGGGTGTGAGAACGTGTCCGTCAGTCATTGAACTATTTACGCACGACCTTGCACAAATACATATATACATTCGAGACATATACACATATATTTACCTTAGACATGGGCAATAGAATGAATTAAATACCTTAACGTCAAACAAACAGAGACTTTACTTAGCAATACTCACTGTAGTAGGGGTGTGTATGTGTGTGTGTCGAGTTGTTTGCGTGTTTGTTTGCTTCTGAGGTTATTTCGCTCATTGCACGTTTAATTGTTGTGTAAACAAATGGAATTGCCACATGTTGTAGCAACAACAACGAAGACGACGACGACGACGACTCTGACTCCGACATTGAGTTGGTGGAACGCTTTTGGGCCAAATTCTGTTAAAGTGAACATTATGATCATTATCATCATCATCATTGATTCACGTTTAAATTGACGTATTGTGATTCATGTTTGTGGTCAAATTAGAAAAACTGGCTAAAATGCTGCCGGGCTCTCTTGTACATAGTTGTTGTTCATTTTGTTGATTACACAAATTTGAAATTTCCCTTGAAACATATTTTTCGGCTCATATTTGAACGCAAAGTTTCGCAATTGAGTTTGCTAAAGAGTTACGCCCCCGTTCCGCACACCATCTCCCCCGCTTGCCATAACTTGTCCCCTATCGAACTGCGCAGTTTGGAGAGAGAAGTCAACGGCAAAGTCAACGCTTTTGACGTGTTTACCTTAATAATAAACACATTTCGTACATTTTGTTTCCTTCCATCGCATTTAGCTTAAGCTCTTGCTTTTCGGGTGCCTTTAATTTCATATTTAAACAGAGCACAAATGCAAAAATATTTATATATATATAAGTATAAAAAAATAAAGTAAGAAGCAAAAGTAAAGAGGTAAAAAAATATCAAACAAGTTCAGCTGCCGTTAACTTGATATCTTTAACCACCTCAACGAGTGTGAGAGAGGGGGAAAGAAAGATCCTCAATTTCTCCCTCCCTCTCTCTCTCTCTCTCTCTCTCTCTCGGATCTTGCTCAAATGACGCATTGCATCAAGTTGGCAGCACCATTTGAAGCTCAAAATAAAACAAATGTATTTGAATATTTATTGTATTACCCTGTTTCAATGATCCCTAATAAATTTTAATAAATTTATTGCTATTACTTGGAATGTTGCGCAGTAAACGTTTTTTCTAATGAAACCAGAGTTCATTAAATATGGTGAAATTGGCTGAGAACCTGTTAATTCTATTAATAATATTTGAAATAAATGTAACAAACTTATCTACAAGTTCTAAGTAAAAATGAAATATTAAATTATTAGTCATACTCGTACCTAGAAAAGTGTTCTAATTATTATTGTATTGTCAACAAGTATAATTAAAATATACCACAGTAGCGTCTAGATATAGTGACAACTTAAAGTTCAACTATTTAGAATAATCAAAAACCTTAATTTCGACAGCAATTTCAAGTAAAAACCAGAGAAAAAAACCCCGCCAATTAATGTCAACTTTGATATATTGAACAGACATTGCAACAACTATTTTAGTATTTCTCCACTCGACTGAATGAACAAAAGATAGTTATTCATTTCGATTGTCAACTGTGGCATGATTGTTATTCATAAATTATCACAGGCTGTCAGAAACAATCGCTTCTGGGTTACTCACCTAAGTTGAGCCGAACGCTCCTAACTCAACGGATTGATCAATTATCAATTACGTGATGCATAGCTTTTGCAACGGATGAGCCCACATCGTAGTTAAGGTTAATTGCGTCAGAGATCGATTGAAATACGTGTACATATATATAGTTACTAATACATCCTATTTACTTTGTTTTCTTTGCAGGCTGATGACAAATCCCTTCTGGCACGCTTCTATCATGCCGATCGCTCCCTGACAGCAGTGGCCAGTGAGCTGGACAGCTTTGATGGACGCGCTGAGCCTGATCGTTGTACCCGCTTGGTTAGCAGACTGCGACAGAATCAGGTATGGATTTAACTCCCCACTTTGTGCTAAGCAAATTAATTAAACTATTTCTTATTGCAGGACAAAGTGCTGGCTATTACCAATTTGATAATGGAAGAGCTGCTCGGTGAGGAGCGTGATCCGCGTGCCTTTCGCGCCAAGTTCCCCGAGGAAGTGTTGCAGGAGAATCTAGCTGGACAATTGTGGTTCGGTGCCGAGTGTCTAGCAGCCGGCTCATCCATCTTAAACCGTGAGTCGGAGAGCAAAGAGATGCGTCCATTGGCCCAGGCAGTGACCAAGAGTCTGGGCAATGTTCGTGTCCTGCTGCGTGATCAATGTCTACGCAACAATGTACCCAACAGCAAGACACTGCACCTGGACTTTAATGACTCTACCACCGAGCAGCTGTACGAAAGCCTTAAGATCTTTGATCATCTCTTTGCCGAGTTCGAGCTGAGCTATGTGAGTGCCATGGTGCAAGTGAAGTCACGACACGAGTACGAGATGCAGCAATGGATTGGTGTACTCTTCTCGGAAACACTGCAGCGTGCACTCAAGACTGGTCTGCTTGACCAGGACATGGTAGATGCCTTCGATCCGGGACTTATGTTCTCCATACCACGACTGGCCATTGTGGCCGGTTTGGTCATCTATGCAAAGGGTCCGCTTAATATGGACATGCCAGGTGATGAGTTATCAGAGATGTTTCGTCCATTCCGCACGATTCTTATTAAGATCAGGGATTTGTTGCGTAATCTAAGCAAACCGGAGCTTTATCAGCTGGAGAAGCTGCTCTGCACCAATGAGGACATTAACACAAAGGTGAGTTATACTCTCTTTAAAGGAAACTAATGTGTAAAGAGGGATACAAATTTACCTAACTATTGACGTGTTCTTTCAATCATCAAGTAATAATGTATTTCCTTTTTCCTTTCGTTATAGGTGCCATTGGGTTCCAGCAGCATTGAAGCACCCAGTCCAGAACACAACAACACCAGCAGCAGCAACAACAATAACAACAACAATAACTCCACTAGCATCAGCAGCAGTGAAAAGACGAGCACAACACAAAACACGCACAAGACTGTGGAACGCTTGGTGGATCAGCGCAACAACAATAGCAATAACAGTAATAGCAACAACAGTAATAGCAACAACAACAGCAGCAGCTGCAGTGGTAATGCACAAACTCAGGAAACAGCTCGCTCTCCGTCCATGTTGTCGCTATCGACCAGCAGCACGCCCACAGCTTCACCAGCGCCGTCGCCAACGCCCTCACACTCCATAGCGTCCACATCTTCGGCGGCAACAACGTCCACAAATCCTCCAGCAAACTGGAGCGATGACGATGATGATGACGACGATGACGTTCATGGTGACGTTGAGGATGAAGAGGAATGTGGCATTTTGGATAGCGATGATCAGGATTTAAATGATGATAGTGATAGCGAAGTGGATGAATATATTGAGGCACAATTGAAGGCAATTGTTGCAGCTGCCGACTGTGCCTCCGGCTATCTCATACCAAATACAAATCTGGGCAATTTGTTGCAGCCACAACAGGTGCCACTCACGGATAACTTCGTGGCCAGCGAAGACGATGAGTTCGGCAGTACGGCAATGGAAGAGCAACAACAGCAACAGGTGCAGCAGGAACAACAGCAGCAAGAGGATGAGCCCAGCACAAGTGCCGCTATGTTGGCCGCACGACGGGCATTGCAGCGTATAAGGCTGCCAAGCAGCAGTAGCGACAATGAGCCAATCAGCAATCAGCAGCAGACGACAATCAAAACGCCAACAGGGCAATCGACACAACGCAGCAATCGCCATCGGCATCACAGTCACCATCATCATCATCACCATCATCACCGGCATCACAATCACCAGCAACGCCATCAGCCAGCACAAGGAGAACAACACAGTCATCATAATCACAATCACAGTCACAGTCATCCGCATCGCACAAATCGCAGCGGACGCAAACGATGCAGTCAGGAGCATTGTGAGGCAACAATGGAGCAGCAAACGGATCATAGTCCGGCTAGTGGTGATACTAGCAACGCATCCTCGCTCTCGGATGATGTGTCTCTGGCCATGCGCAATACAACGGCACGACTTAAGTTCAAGTGAGTATCACAAACACAACATCTAAATCAGTGGATCACATTTCTCAACACTTTAATCCATTGCAGGAGCACTGAGAATTTGTTGCATCGATTGTTTGTGTGCATTGCCGGTGTTGCGGATCAACTGCAGACAAACTTTGCCTCTGATCTGCGCCAGATATTGCGCAGTGTGTTCCTTATGAACATGTCCTCGGCCCAGGAGGACATTGACATACCAGAAAAGACAAAAGAATCGGAGCTATTCGAGTTTCGCGCCTCCGAAAATGATGTGATACAAGAAAGCGCCGGCTCCAACCAAAGCATTTATTCAGCCGAAGAAGTCAATCCTGAGCTGGACAATGTATTCAACAGTGGCACAACGGCACGTCATTCGGCCGGAGCTGCCATGCAACGCAACAATACCATTGATCTGGCCGCTGTACACGATGGCAGTGGCAATAACAGTGGCGACAGCAGCAACTCCAACAGTGCAACGGCAGCAGCAACAGTTCGCAATCATGTGGCGCGTAGTCGCAGTTTGGGCGATCAGGAGGCATCAGCATCCAGTTCAGCACAGGAGGAACACCAGCGGCAACAACAGCAGGAGGCGCAGATGCAGCTGCAAATGCAACGACAGCGCAATAATTCCGTGGGTAGCAATTCACCATCGAGTGCATCATCGACCAGTTCCAGCTCGGAGCACAATTCACCTGTTAGCACACGCAGTGCAGCCGTCGTCGCTTGCAGAGCAATTCCAACACTCCACTCTCGGCAGCTACAAGTACAACAATAACAACATCATCGACAACAACAACAATGTCACCACCTGCTTGGATACCCGATGGCAAGGCGCCACGCTGTATGTCCTGTCAAACGCCATTCACTGCCTTCCGGCGACGTCATCATTGCCGCAACTGCGGTGGCGTCTTTTGTGGCGTTTGCTCCAATGCATCGGCGCCATTGCCCAAATATGGATTAACCAAGGCGGTTCGTGTCTGTCGGGAATGTTATGTTCGCGAAGTTCGCCAATCGCAGGCACATGCAACGGCATCGGCTCACAGTCAGGCCAGTCGGCCACAGGCAGCTAGCGCCTCTTAGGGCCGGCCAATGGCGGCGCTGGCAGGCGCTGAGCTTATGACCAGAACCAGAGATAGATCCAGGACCACAACCAAGTTGATAACCAAACAAAGTGCCCACTTGGTGCGGAAATGGATGGAAAAGCAAACTGTGAAACGCAATCGTTCTTTAAAATGGTTTTTTTACTCTACATGTAAATTCAAAAGCATACATAATAATTCCTAGACAAACTGCACTGTCGCAAGTGCATATTATATTCGTATATACGTATAGATATATACAACATATATATAGAATAGTATAAAAATGTTTATTTAATTACCAACCGACCAACTGAGTGTCTATCAAATCTGTACAATAAAGCTTCGATCTATGTATTATATATCCATGTAACTATACCATTCGCAAACTCTCTCCCTCTCTCTGATAAAATGTAAAAGAGAGAAAAAAGCTTTCAGCTCATATCATATATATCAATCGGAAATACATACTATATATACATATTTATATACATATATATCCATGTGTACAGATGGCCTGCATTTCAATAGATCTTTTCGGTTTTGGGACTGCAATCGTAGCTAATTTTGTAAGCTTTTAATTGCAATTGTTCTGCCATTAGCCAACATGATTTAGGTATAGAACATAATGTGTATATATTTTTGTAGCATGTGAAGCAAACTGAGCTGAATAATAGACATAAATTCTAGCGACAAATTTGCAAAACATTATTGTGATTTATTGTTATTTATATACCCTGTACCCCAACAAAATATTAAATGTTTAATTGTAACAAACTGTACGCAAATCGATTCTAAACTGATAACTGATATGACACTATATACTATAATGTACAGAGCATATAAATGTATAGTCGGAAAGATTCGGCTATAATCTTCTTACTTTAAATGAATCCATTTTTTGTTAAAACATTTTTTAAGCTAGCAGGAAATTGATTTGAGCCCTAATAAAACACAGTTTTACATTACTTAGTATACAAATACATATAAATGTATGTATATATGCATATATTTTCTGACTTAAAAAGAATAAAAACTAATAAAAAAAATTAATAAAATTATAAAACATAAACCTATAAAATGTGTTTATTGAATATATATACATATGATATTTTGCTTAAAACAATAAACAAACGCTTATAAAGTAATAAGAGTTTTTATAATTCGAAAAATCGTAGTGGATATTCTTTAAACTGCAATTTATTTATTATTATTTAATAATATTTATAATGATGCTAGTTTTAGTTTCTAAAGATTAGTAATTGAATTTAACTTGTCTAATTGTAAAATCGAGGGGAAAAATTGTTCAAGCTGGTTTGTTGAATTTTCAAAGTTAGTTTACATTTGAATTCTGTTCATTTATGTTTTGTTATTTATTTTGGGGCGTGCTCGATTTTGTTTTGCGCGTTTTTTACCAATTTCTTTTGTATACACACGCATCTGGCAAGTAGATCCTTTATCCTCTAATATGTCACTACGCAAGGTGCACAAAAAGAAGTCTCGAGCGGTCGTGGTAAGTGACTCTAAGGAAGTGAAGAGTCCGGATCTAGAAAAGCAGTTTGAGGATCATGTGAATGTGGCAGAGTTGGATCTAATCAAAGATCTGAACGATGAATTCTTTAGCAACTCCTATGATTTGGTGCAGAAGCTTCTGCCGGTTAACAGCTTTGCGGCAGGCAAGATGAAGCAATACGTTGACATTTTGGCCAGGATGCATTCCCATTACTCTGATGAGGTGGCAGCTTCCACTGAGATGCAGGAGAAAGTGAAGGAAGCACAAAAGAAATTGAAGCTAACGTTGGATCTAACTGGCACATCAAATGACATGGTCGAAAAGATGCGAGAATCCTTGGCGGAAGCATGGCGAACTGCAGATGCAGCGCATCATCGGGAGGCCGTGATGTATGGCAATATGGATTATGCATACGCTGATCAACCGTCAAAGCAAAGCATGGATCTTGTCGTCTCTAATCAGTAGGTTAGGATTCATTCTAAGATTCTCTTCTTACATTTCTTTTGTCCACAGATCAGAGTTGCGGTTTCGTGGAATGGTCTTCCGTGAACGGGATCGCCTAGCCAGGGAGTTGAAGGATCACCAAAAACGATTGGAAACAAATCGCTTTTATTCGGAATCCATGGAGGCTATCATTGATGAACATCGCAACACGATCAGCAGGCAGCAAACTCGTGTTAAATTCTTTGAAACCGAAATGTTTAAGATGGAGCACAAGTTGAGGGTTTGTGTGGAAACCTTTGAAGAGAGAATAAACCAACAGAGAAGGGAAATTGAAAACCTTAATCAAGCTAATCAGAATCTCCGCATGTTTGAGAAGAAATATACAGAGGGTAAGGCCCTCAATGAGAATCTGAAGCAGATCATTGAGAAACTCTCCCATGACAACTTCGCCTTGCAGAAGATCAATCATCGCAACGAGGAGGAAATTCATCACGTTAAAAGTCAAGTTAATAATTTGGAAAGCGATAATAGAGCACTACGACGTGAAAAAATTGAACTGGACTTGCGTGGTCGATCGAATCTACGGGAGATTAAAAGAAAGAGGAAGTTCACATGGTACTAAGTCGACGTTTCCATCAGTTGGCCAAGAAAAACAACGAGCTTATTGAACAGGAACTGCTTTTAAAGTAAGTTGTTGAATTCTTTAAATATTCCAATTGAAAACTTTTTAATATATTTTTATTAAATTAGTAACGAAGTGTTGTCTCTCGAGAAGAAGCTAACAATTCTTTCGGGAAAACTGGAAGAGACCCAGCGCCAGAAGGAAGAGGGAGATCGAAACCGTGAAAAAATGCGCACCGAGACTTCCAGTTTAAACGATACCTTGGCCAGCTTGCGATTCGATCTTAACGCTCAGCGTGGTAAGACACAGGATGTCCAATTTCAATTGGATCGTGCTCACATCTTGTTGGATGAGAAGGATGATAAGATACACAAGATTACCAAAGAGCGAAATGATCTGCTCGGGGAAACCAATGAACTCAACAAGACTATCGAAACATTGGAGGGTAAGTTTTCATATTCTCGGATCGACCTCAATTAATACTTCGTTCCTTTAGAAAATGTGGCAGGAAAAACGTTGAAGCTCAACGAATTGCAGGAACAGCTGCAGCTGAAGCTACAGGACTTTCAGGAGGTCAAACAGCAATTGGAAATGTTACACTCGGAGAAGTCCATGCTGCAGAAGAGCTTTGCCGTATGTGGACAGGATCGCCAGACGTTGCAGAACATCAACACCAAGCAAGCCTTTCAAATAAACCAATTGTGCAATCAGGTTGCATCACATGAGAAGGATGCCATTTCCATGAAGAATCAAATTGATCAGATTCACAATCTGGTGAAGCACAAGCAGACAGAGATTCATGCCAAGGAACGACAGTTGAAGGGCCAGCGCATGGAACTCTACGAAATGAAGATGCGATCGGGACAATTGCAGCATACAATCGAGGAGGATGAGAAGCGCTTTAAGCAGATCACCATCAGTTTGGAGGAGGAAAGAAAGAACAAGAGTCTGATGGGACATCAAATGATGAGACGCAATGGGGAGTTGCGTGTGCTACAGGAGAAGCTATCCATGATGCAGTTGGCTCTCAATCGTGGCACTGTACAGTACAATCAGCGTATCGAGGATGTACGTCTGCTTAAAACGGAGATCACCAATTTGCGCATGTCCAAGGATTGCCTGGAGCGTTCCGTATCCAGCACGGCCAACATGCGCCACGAAGTTGTGCGGCTCGAGCGTCAGCTTGTCCGAGAGCGCTTGCACGTGGCAGCGTACACGGAGGAGATGAAGCATCCCTATCGCATACATCGATGGCGTGTGATACGCGGCAAGGACCCCCACAAATTTGAGCTCATCTGTAAGATTCAGTCACTCCTTAAGCGCAACATACGCCTCACCGTTGAGCAGCGTAACTTGGAGAACAAGGTGCAGGATGCACAGCGTCTTTACGACACTTTGAAGCAGCAAATGCAGTACGTGGCCGATCCCAGTACTAAGGAACGTCTGTGGCTTCAGCAGCGTGTCAATCAACGCCAGAGTCGCCGGGTGAAGGCCATGAAGGCTGAGCTGGCCATCAACGAGATTGACCTTCAGACTCGCGATGTCATCATTGGCGAGTATCAGAATGCCCTTATAAAACAGAAGAAGCCCAACCATGTCATCGTTCAAAGCGTATCCCGCAATTCCAAAGCCTTTGACCTGTTCACGGAACAGGTCTTCCAAAGCAGCTCCTCCACATAGCATTGTCATCTTTATATTGTACTTTTATACAAATGATATGAAGATATATCTAAAGCAGCGTGCTGACCATCTTGAAGCCAGCGCCCAAAGTGCGAGGTAGTTGTGCAGGAGCTGAGTAACAATGAGCCTGCATCTGTTCCAGAAGCTGACGCTCCTCCATGAGCTTCTGCTTGCGTCGCTTCTCCTCCAGCAACTGCGTCTTGGTCTGGGCCAGGCTGCCCCGCATCTCCTCCAGCTTCATTGCCTTGGACTTGTCGTCAGCCTCCCTGGCGCTCAGTTCGGCCATTAGAACCTTCAGCTTGCGATCCTTTGCGGATAAACTGGCCTGGAATTAAATCAAGCATAAATCATGATATGATAATATTGTAAACTATTTTCAATTAATATATTTTAAACTAAGAAGATTCCTTGGTGGATACCTTGATTGTATTCAGCTCCGCCTGCACCTTGTGGCTGGGCAGCTTCAACATAAACTCCTTCAAGGCCGCATAGAGCTGTTGTGCCTCGTTGAGGGCACGTTCCTGCTCCAAGGCAGCCACATTTTGTCCGAGGAGCTGTTTGCGCAGGATGTTTATGCGCTCGAGGAGATCCATTTTCTCTGGATCCTTGCCGCGTAAGAGTCGCCAACGATGGATATTCATGGGCGTCATCATTTCATCCTGCAGGGCACGTGCCTTGATGCGCTCCTGGTTAAGCAGTCGTTGCATCTGGAGCAACTCCTGGCGAAGATCGGCGGCACTTTCACGATCAGCGCGCAAGACATTGCGTTCAGTACGTAAATTCTTAATCTCCACGGCCATCAGACGCATGTCGTCCTGACACTGGGAACACTCCCGCTCTGTCTGATCGTAGGCAGTCTGCAGATTCTCCAAATTGTGCTGGAGGCGAGCGTATTCCTCGTTACGTTTGGTCAACGCGGCATTGATGGAGTTCTTCTCATTCATTAGATTATCCACGTCCTTACGCAGTCGAGCCAGTCGCTGTTCATCCTCCTGCAACGACTTGGCATGACGATCGTTCTCCTTCCGTTTGTCCAACAGCTCCGCCTTGGTGTGCTGCTGTCCCAGCTGAGCATGACGGACATCGTTGCGAAGGAGACGACGCTCCTTCTCCATTCGATCAATTTGCAATTGCAATTTACTTAGCTCTCCATCCCGGTAGCTAATCTTGCCCTTCAATGCTTCAATTTGTGCCTGCAGATTGGTCTGTTGATCTCGCAGCTTTTGGCGATCTTCGTCAGCACCTTGAAGAGATCTCTGCAGACTTTGGCGCTCATTGGTCAAGAGATCGTGTTGTTGTTGAAACTTTGAGCATTTGGTTTCCAGATCGCTTATTGTGCGCTTCAGCTCGATTTCATAGTTCTCCTTGAGGTGAATTTCATCTGTTGGGAAAGGAAATGAGAGGTATATGGATTGGAAAGAATGGAAAGCATGAGACTTTCTTACTTTGCAGCAGGTCGACTTTGTCAATCCAGTGCTGAATTTCGTCCAGCTTCTTCGACTTTTCCTTTTTGTGCTTCTTAATGTCCTCCAGTTGTTTTTTAACTTTCAGATCCATGCCAACGATGATATCCTTGAGAGCACGCACCTCATGCTGTGACTCCTGATACAAGGCACTGCTCTGCTCGGCAGTTTGATGCTCGCTTTGTAGGTCACGCTTGAGGACATCCCGCTCCTTGGTCAGATTCTCGTTGTTCTTCTCAAAATGATGCACCACTCGTCGCATAGACTCCAACTCCTTGTCTTGGGTACCCAACTGTGTTCTGCAAATCATAACGATTATTATACTGTTTCAAATGATAACTTAGAACTTACTTTAGTCGCATGTTCTCCTGCTCCACCTCTTGCTTGGACATCTCCAGTCCTCCGTATTTGCGTGCTATAGTTTCCTGAGATTTGGCCAACTTGGCAGTTTCCTGGCGCTGCTTGATGAGCTCATCCTCGCGTACCTTTAGAAGATTAATGCGCTGGGTTAGCGCACGCTTATTCTTGTCCCGTTCCTGCACAGTGTATTCCAGATCCACAGTAATCTTGGCCAGCTTGTTGCAGGTACTGTTGTGCAAAGTGTTTAGATGCTCCATGTTTGTCTTCAGCGAGAGAATTTGCAGATTTTGTCGAACTTTTACCTTGGTCAGTCGCTCGTTTTGCGATTTAATGTGCGCTATTTGCTCCAGATACTTGGTCTCCTCGCTCTTCATCGTGCTCAACTCCTTGGCGAGAGCATCGCTCTTGCGTTTCAAATTGCAAGCATCGCTGGAGGTTTCCTAGAAGATTAGGTATTCCCTATAGGAAAACAGAGACAATCGTCTTTTATTTACTTACATCGAGGAGCTTGAGCAGCTCCTTGTTCTTGCCCTCCAGTGTCTGGATGGTTTCCTCCACATCGGCCGTGTAGACCCGTTGGAGTTGAAGTCTTTTGTTGAGATCCTTGATTTCACCGTTCAGTCTTTCGCATTCCTTGCTATCATCCCGTTTGTTGCTCATGGCCAAGCCCTTCTCATTCAGATGTACTATCATCTCCTCTGCGGATTCTAGTTTCTGTCGCAACCTTAATCCTTCGTCCTGTGCCGTCTGTTCTCGTATTTGAGCCGCATCCTTCTGCTTCCAGGCTCCCTCTGTTGATACATTGAATTTAAGTTCATCACCAGGTTATTCTTGACAATTCCCACACCCACCTATAACACCACGAAGCTCCTCAATGGTTGCCATGTCCAATTTGCTCAATCGTGCGGCATTTTCTAAACGAGCATCGAGTGCTGCGATCTGTTCCCGCAACTCCTGAGATCTTCCTTCCTCCATACGCAAGTCATTCTTGTATCGTGTGCCACAGATGAGCAGACGCTGTACATTGTCCGCATTGTTGGGAGTGTCCTTCTGACGCAGCGCCTTTGTTGCCTATGAATTTATATCAAATGGTTAAACTGTGGTATTTTGAAATAAAAGGAGTACTCACCTCAGGCATCTTCTCGCTAAGTTCCCTGAAGAAGTCATCGTCAAAGTCCTCGGGCACCAAGGGCTCATCTTCAGAACCTGAAGCCTTCGACATCTTTTAATATTTAACTGGGCTTTAACTATAATTCTTTTCTCTGCAACTCTTGCTATTGATAAAACCAACAACTGTCGAAAAACAGCGTCTTGGCAACAAGTTGTCATACCGGCACAAGAATCCCTAGCAACGATTCCACTCAACAGGTTTATAGATAGTACATATATTTTGTTTATTTAAAAAGTTCCTACAACTTATATCAAGTTCATGCTCATTATCTCTATGGAAACGTTGAATTTCTTAGCCTTCAAGAGCTTTAGAATATTAAAGTGATTTATAGATAAATATGAGTAAATGCTTTTCTAATGGAAATCTTTGACTTAAAACTATTAATTCAACTAATTATATTGCAATTATGACATCACATAAAGCTTCAATTCTGCGCGAAAACGCAGACTAAGGACTATGGCCACTCATCCTCGAAGGCTACATCGTGAACAGTGTGAAAACTGAGTCCATTACCTTCGGGCTTGTGCCACGATGGCAAAAGCACTGTGCGCCAAAAAGATCTACAAATTTAATTTGTTGTTGTATTAAAAAATAGATACATACTATAACTATAGAAGATATTTACCTGCCGCGCACGAGACCTAAAAATAGTTTCCAGTTCTTTTTGGTTCCAAAATTGTAGGGATTAATGTAAATGCGTTTTTGTTGCAAAAGACGCTTGGTTTCTGCCTGGTTAATGTGAGCCTCAACGCTTGTCTCGCCGCGTGTTATCAGCTTTGCGTGCCAGGTGCAAAGACTGCCTAAAGCAATGACCACGGCAACATTTGTGAAAGCCATAAACCACAAGGCACGCCTACGTGCTGGTGAAGATGTCTCCGGATCCTCTATTGGCGTGGGCAGATTGTGCACAGCCGGTGGCAGCAAGATGTCATCATATTCATTTGGATGTGTCTGCAAAACAGAGTGTTAAACATATTTTGGATAAAAATTGTTTTAACAGTCAACTTACAACAGCTATAATATGTCCACTTAAATTGAATTTGACTGGGTGTCCTTCCAGAGGCTCCAACTCTGTCCAGTTCTCGCTGTGATCCAGCCAAAGGTATTTGTGGCCAATCTCCAAGCCAGCCACAATAAGAAACAGGCAGCCAACCGTTGTGTACAGCATATAAAGGAAAAAGTAACGATGATTCGCATAACCAACGCAGTTATTAAGCCAAGCTTTAAGGGATCGGAAATAAAGTTAAAATATTAATAATTATAATCTTAAAATATGTTAGATCAAGTCAAAAGACAACCTAAGTACTGTATTTACTTACGACAATGATGATCCATTTTTAATATGCAGCGATTGCACACGGAGCAGTGATGAGTTCGCGGTGGCTTTGGTGAAATGCACTTGGCACACATGCTGACCGCCTCCACGTGGGAGACTCCTTCTGGCGGATAACCAGCGGGAGTTATTACAGCCATCACATAGTGGAAAGTGACATTCAACAGCAACCAATTGCCGAAGATGAGCAGAAATATTGTCACCAACTGACTCTTGGCCCACCAAAAGGGAAGGCCAATCCAATAAGCAATGCTAACCACGGCAGTGGTCAAAATTGCAACACCAACAACGAAGAACTACAAATGAACAAAAGTAAGAGATATTAGTAACACTTAAGAGTAATCTAGTGCCACTACTTACCGGGCCAAGACAATATGTATAATTGTCTACAATCCAGAAGATTGGGGTCATGCACACATCGGTCGCATAGCCGGAGTTCATGTGTGCATTGAATGTCAGGGAGTGCCAGCAATGTTTCATATAAGACCAGCGTAGGCGGAGTGTAGAGCTGCCGGTAATCCATCAAATATAACAAGGAAATGGTTAAATACTATCCATACATACATTAAATTCAATGCGGAGTAAGCACGCCAAGTAATCCGCGCCATTTTTATCACTTCTTTCTTATATTTAGCTAACTTATTGATGTATCGCAATTCGCATCCTTTTTGTTGTTTACAATCAGCTGTTTGGTATAAAAGTTTTAAAAGTCAGCAACATATTAGGTGGCGGCGCTAACAAACAAGAGATGACGCCACCTCTGTTCCAAAAATGAGTATAGCGCGGGTCTTAAGGCCCGACACATTTATTAAAAAGATTCCCTTAATCTAATAAAATTTCGAACTAGTTTACTAAAATTTAATTGTATTTTAATTGTTTATTTCTATTGTATCAAATAAACTATTTTTTTAGTTTTATTTGAATTGCCATCACACGTGTGGTGTTAAAATTCCCATTATTTATTGATCGGTATTGAGTAGCTCTTATCGACGCACCACCACAATATTAATATCGTTTTCAAAAGTGCAAACGGGTGCAGTTGATACAATTTATTTATTTGTAGAAAATCTAAAATTGAGATCGTTTTGGATAAGGAACAATAGAATTCCGGCAACTGTCGAGTACATCTTGTTGACCATTGAACCGTCCAAAACCAGAAGTCCCATAGGCATAAGTTTGAGATTGATTGTACACACTTTCAACCAAAACGCATCCACAACTTGTTTGAATCGTACATCAGCGTGTTCCAAATTCATTCGTTGCAGCAAGTTACCAGTTTCCTTAGCCTGATTTTAAAGAAAAGTAAAAATTTAGAAATAAATTCAATTACTTAGCAATAAAAACACTTACTTCATTTAGTTCTTGTTGACTTACGCAAGCAACTAAAACGATTTCCAGAAATGGAATCAAAAGAAACACAAAGTGGGCCAATGCTCGAGATATGTCATAGGACTCTTCAATAGTAATGGAATTGGCAACAGCTTGATACTGCATATAACAGCCTAGTGTTGTACTAAACAGGTTGATAGCCATCGATATCACCAGAGAAAATGATGTCAGCACGAGGTATTCCCTTGAGTAGTTAGCTATTAGGGTATATTTTGTGGCCAGCTCATCCAATTGATCCGCCAGCTCACAGAAACGTTGCATCCGATAATAGGGTTTGTGCCAGAGTAATCCCAATGGTGATTGCATTCTATTAACCTCCCTTAGCATCTCTCGTAGTAGCTTGTTGATCTGCCAGAAAAGTCCCTGGGCTATAACGATGCCCCCAAAGAAACAATTGTTTAACTGGTTGCCAAGGACGATCGGTATCATAATCTTGCTCGTATGTATCCAACTAAGCCCAGGATATTTTTGTTTGTAGTACAAAAACAAAGTCAAATGCATTATCCAAGGAAATGCAAACATTTTAAGAACTGCAAACGTCACGGAAAGAGTCTTTGACATGAACGAGATATTTAAGTAATTCATGGTGCTGAATAATGGCAAGGTGTTTAAGAAATTCAGAATATCACCCATTATTGCCCATTGGGTGACGTAATTTAGCAATACAACAATGCAGTTTACATAGCAATAGATCTTAATTGCATCCATTTCTTTAAATTGACCACTTTTCCATTCCTTCCATATGTGGTCCACATAGAAAACTCCGAAGATCGTGGCCACGATAAAACAATAAACTGCCATCGGCTTGGAAAATATGAACTTTCTTCGTCTGATGCTGAAACGGCACGGTAAAAGACCGTAGAGATTGTTTTGAAATACGGTTATACTAATACAAACAAGCACAACTTTGCAGATCAGACTCCAGGAGCTAAGATATCCAGGTGACTTTCCCGATATACTTATGCGCCGTACTACCGCTTTCAGGAATCTCATGGTACTAAAACATTGTGCATGTTCAATGCTTTAATTGTCCGCTTAATTAAACTGTGCTCTTATCGTGTGTTGGTATCTTCTAATGGGGGAACCATTATGTAGCTGCCTTATATACATAATTACTATTCACATAACATAAGTACTTAACAAATTGAAGAAAGATATCGTCCATACATATCATATAAGCCAGTGATTTATGAAGAGAACTTTTCCCGCTCCATAGTGAGTTTTTGCAAATTCTGAAGCTATAAAATTAAATGTAACCATCATAGTTTGTCAGTCTTGTCATAACCGTCATACTAAAGATAAGTGAAATCTGAAAGTTAAAGTGAACAACAGTTTCTTCAAAATCTCACATACGTTGAGTGAATTTTAATTTTAGCACATGTTATAAATATGTGTATAGCTTTCATAGGTTCCTTGCCGTTAAAAATTACATCCCCATTGAACAAAACTATTTTAACGAAAATCTTACAGTTAGATCATTTTGAATTAAAAACAATAAAAATCCGGCAACTGTCGAGTACATTTTGTTGACCATAGATCCATCCAATTCAAGAAGTCCCAGAGGCATTAGCTTGAATTCGATTGTACACACTTCCAGCCAGAATGCGTCTACTTCTTGTTTGAATCTTATATCAGCATGTTCCAAATTCATTCGTTGTAGCAGGTTTCCCGCTTTCCTGGCCTGTGGAAGGAAAATAAAACAGTTTTTCAATAATTTTAGATATACTTAATAAGCCTACTTACTTCATCTAGTAATTGCTGACTTTCTTTTGCGAGCAGCAAGATTTCCAAAAAGGGAAGAACCAGAAACACAAAGTGAGCTAATGCTTGGGCTACATCATATGGTTTTTCAAGCATAATGTAATCAACAAATTCTTGATATTGGACATAACAACCGAGTGTCGTACTAAACAGATTGATAGCCATTGAAATCACTAAAGAAAAGCATCCAAAATTCAAGTGACCCAGGCAGTAAATGCATACAAGAGAATACTTTGTGGCTAGCTCATCTAATCGATCAGCCAGATCACAGAAGCGTTGCATCCGATAATAGGGCTTGTGTAGAAGCATCTCCGATGGGGATTGCAATCTGTTGACCTCCAAGAGCATTTTGCTAAGTAATATGTTAATCTGTTTAAAGATTTGCCTGGCAATCACAACACTACAAAAGAAACAGCTATTTAACTGACTACCAGAGATGATAGGCACCATCGTCTTGCTGGTGTTGGTCCAACTCAGTTCCGGGTGCTTCTGCTTCTGATAGAGCACTAGGGTTATTTGCATCAGTAATGGAAACACGAAAATTCTGAGTAATACCAAAGTCATGGCACGAAACATTGAAATCACTGTGACATTAAAGTAATTGATGACTCTAAAAACCGACAAATGGTTCAGTGAATCTGCAACTTGACGCCATATTGTCCATTGATACAGGTAACCGAGCAATGTACCGCAGGCATTCATATAGCAATAGATCTGAATAGCATCGCGTTGATCGATTTGACCGCTTGAGAAGTCCTCCCAAATGTTCTTCACATAGAATACCCCAAAAGTCGTAGCCACGAAAAAACAATATATGCCCATCGGCTTCGAAAATATGAATTTCTCATTCTTTGGACTTAATCGCAAGGGAGTGTATCCGTAGAGGCAGTTCAGAAAATACATCAAGCCATATCCAAAGAGCACTACTTTGCTGATAGGACTCCAGGATCTAAGCCGTTGAGGAGTGCGCAAGGAATTGCGTAATCGACGTGCAGTCGCTCTCAGGAATTGCATGGTACTAAATCACGGTACTATAGCAAGGACCGAATTGCTCATCGAGGAAAAGTTATATTAGAAAAGCAATAAACAAATTAGTGGACGATAACATGCATATTAAATGTACGTATTATATAACAAATAAAGGCCGTAAAGTATTCGTCAAATAATTAAGAAATAGCTGCCCTTTTTTGTTGTTACTAGGATCTTAACCGTCAAGGATTGGCGTGTAACACCAACAGTCACTCTCAGAAGTCAAATGATACTAAAAGATGGCATATAAGCAATGATTTGTTGTATATTAAGCTCCGTTACGTTCGAGGTAACTATACGTTAAAAGTACAATAAACAAATTAGTGGATGATAATTATCATTATAATAATTCGCATATTAGACGAACGTATAGTAAGGCCAGAAAGTATAAGTCGAGGGAGTTTAGACTTTGCTGATCGGAGTTCAGGAACTTACTCCAGGATTTATCTGTATGACTTTCAGTGGCTCTCATGAATCGTAGGGTACTAAATTGTGACATATAAGCGACGATTTGTTCTTAATTTAACTACCTCCCTTAAGCAATTACAAGATTAATGGATGATAACATGCATATTAAACGCACGCATTATATTAAAAGTAATATAACAAATAAGTTGCAATGGTTTTAAATGGGCTTGTAGTCCAGTCTGGTTTCCAGTTTCTTGTTGTCGGCGGTCTTGCGTACAGCCTTCATGAAATCCTCGTGGATAACGTATTCGCGATCCTCGCGAAGTGCGAATAGACCAGCCTCAGTGCAAATATTGCGCAAGTCGGCGCCGTTGAACATGTCCGATAGCTTGACAACGGCTTCGTAGTCAATTTCTCCATGTTTGGCAAGAGGTGCCGCATGAATCTTGAGTATGTCCAAGCGAGCCATTTCGTTGGGCAGTGGAATTTCCAGTTTGCGATCCAATCGGCCAGGACGCATTAAAGCCGGGTCCAGAGTGTCCGGACGATTGGTGGCCATTATAATCTTGACTTGACCCAGAGCATCGAAACCATCCATTTGATTTAGCAGCTCCATGAGAGTGCGTTGTACCTCCCGATCAGCTGATGTGCCCTCCGAGAAGCGACGACCCCCAATGGCATCAATCTCGTCCATGAATATTATGCACGGCTGATGGTCACGTGCATAGGCAAACATCTCGCGTATGAGACGAGCACTCTCCCCAATATACTTGTCTACAATGGCCGAGGAGACAACCTTCAAGAAGTTGGCATCCATCTGGGAGGCAATGGCACGGGCCAGAAGAGTTTTGCCGGTGCCAGGCGGACCGTATAGCAAACAGCCCTTGGGTGGATTAATACCAACGCGTATAAATAGCTCAGGATTAATCAGCGGCAACTCGATTACTTCCCGCAGCTCACGGATTTGATCACCCAGTCCGCCAATGGCCGAATAGTCGACATTGCCAGGATCCTCGTGCGACATGTTGTACACCAATGGATCCACTTCACGTGGCAAGTAGCGCATTATTGTCAATGTGGTGATATCCAAGGCAACACGTGTTCCAGGCTTCAACTTTGCCTTGTTCAACTGGCGACGACATCCAACCACATAACGTGGTCCGTTTGCAGACTTTACTATAAAATTGTCGGGCGTCAATTGTTGAAGTACTTCCCCTAGTATTTGGCCAACGCTCTGCAAGGCCTTCAGATCATCCTCAGACTTTTGAAATGCCACCTGAGAAATCTTGTGTTTGTCTCGAAGCGCTTTCAAATGCGATTCAATCTCGCGGTGCTCCAAAAGTTTGGTCCGATATGCGGTTAACGCAGCTACGCGTTCTTCATCCATTGGAGGACGTGAGGATGCTTGTGATTTATCCATTTTGCGTTAATTTGTGCTGTATGATTTCGAACTTTATTTAAATTTAATATAAATAAATTTATTTCTTACGAGCAGCGCTTCAAAACTTGCAAATCACGTCTAACGAATTTGACGCTTCAAAATAACATGAGACAGCGAAGTTCCCAAATGACAACTAAAACAGGGTTGCTTAACATTTGTTACGTTATACCGTTTTTAACTGAGCACCAAAATTAAATTATTACTGTGTTTAATTGCCTACCCTTTTTAATCAACACAGTTGCATTTGTGTTTTGGCATATATGTACATACATACACTGACATAATATATATTTATTAAAGTGATGTATTTATATAAAAGCACTTACTTGTTTCATAAAAGTTAGGTTTTTGAAATTACAAAGCTATTTCACATTTTTGAATAATACAGCGATAACGACAGCCTATCGATGCATCGAGCACAAATCGACCAAAAAGATGGATAGCGATAATATCGTTAGATAAAAATATCGTACACAAAGCCATCATCGCGAACAAGTGTCTATCGACATATCGATATATCAATATTTTCTTTTCAACAATTTCTAGTTGGCCGAATTTTTTAGTCCGCAGAACGCGTCGCAGATGAGTTTTTTTTCGTGAAAAACGCAAAAAAGTTGCTCCCGTGTGTCCGTGCTGCAGCAATAATGTTTAATAATGTATAGTAAATCGGTTAATCCTCGTATAACTATAACAAATTCAAATGCATTGGAAATTACACGACTCCCGTGTGTGTATGTGCAATTGGGTGCTGCTGGGAGATCGAATGTGTAGACATGAAATAAAAGCAAAAATTTACAACGAACTGCGAAGAGCAGCAACAGCAACAACAACATCAACAACAACACAGAGCAACGTCAGCTCCGTTGGTTGTGGTCGGACGGGCGGACGGATGGACAAAGTGCGAAAAGAAAGTATACAGAGTGTGCATGTGTGTGTATGTGCATGTGTGTACGATTTATTTATGTTGTTTAGCAACGAAATCAAACGAATTAGTTTAAGAATGTTTGTGTGCAAATATTAAGTATAAGAAACGCAAAAGTGCAAAATGTTTACTAAGAAATCACATGCAGATGTTAAAAAATCGACGGCCAAATTGCAAGATTGCAAAAAGGATTCGGCCTCCCGCCTGCGACACCTGCGCACAATATTAGGTAATGTACAATTTTTAGCACTTTCAATAATTATTTAATAACAATAACCACTGCTTAACTGGTTAAGTCCCATACATACCATATACTTAAAAATATATATGTGTGTATGTTATTTATGATTGTTATTTGTTTTACCTTGGCTTCGGCAGACAGGTGGGTGTCGTTGTCATTGCCATATAAATGAACCAATTTGGTTGGTTAATAACCAAAGCTTGGTTATTACTATTATGAATAAAGCTACGGCCCACAACGGTTAATGCTATTTCCTGTTGGAGAACTACACACATACATACATGTACATATGTGTCTATATACTAAAAAAGCATATCTCAACAAATGGCAACCACATTAATTTATGCAAAAAGTAGAAACAACACAGACACAATCAGATTCACACACAACGCGCAATGTGTGAAAAACGTCAAATGATAAAAGCGGCACAAATTATTACGGGGCTCTAACCAACCAACTGGCAATGGCAACTTGGCGTCAACTGTTGACTGAGTGGCAACTTTGTTGTTACAATTTCAACACCAGCCAAATACATATTTATGTATGTGTGTTTATATGTATGAGCATGCGAACATATACGTACTCGCTGTGTAACTTTCTTTTTGTGTCATTGAACGGAGCAATTTTGAAACCACCCAACGTGGAGCAACAACAGCAACAGTTCCAACAGGTGCCTTGCACCCGCTTATTGCCGTTGTTGTTATTGTTGTTGCTCGTGTTGTTACTATAGCAAATTACAAGCAGTTTGTGCTCCACACACACACACGCACACACACTCACTCACATGCGTGTATTGGAAGTTCTTTTTTCCAATTGTTTGTAACTTTATCATCATCATCATCAGCGTCGCATTTTGTTGCCGCGTTTTAGCCCTGTACTTAAGGTTGTAAAGGGGCTTTAAAGTTTGTGGCAATCTAGCCAACCTATAAAAGGCATCGCTAACTTACTAGAAGAATGTCATAACTCGATAAATGACACTTCGAGAAAACACCATTTAAAGTTTTTAAATTAGTACCACTTTGCAGTAAAAAGTGGAGTTCCTTTGACTCTCACATCTAGAGTATTCAAAATATGATTTTGAATATTTCAGCAACATTAACTTAAAAATCGTATTCTTTTTTTTATTAATCAGTATCAATAGTCAAGGTCGACGTGTCGGAGACTATAAGAGGTAGGGCAACCTAATTAAGAGATGCATTATGCATAGACATAAAGTTTGTTTTAGAATTTTGTCACGCTAAATAATAAATAAGAGATTATAAGATATATTTTAAGGCTATAGACTATAATATATATATATTATATATAGACTTGACTTTTTATAAGTAGCATAGTCTCGATGTGACCCGAAATTTAATCATGATCGAAGAAAAATATTGAAAGTTTTTTAAGAAACAATTTTAAGCAACCTCTAGCCAATAGAAAACCATTTCTCAATACTTTTTGTATGCATTTGTGTGCCTAAAGGCCTGGAAACTGGCCTAGTACTGGGTCCCTTACAGTTGATCACACTGGAATGTGGCGTTTTTACTTGTTTCGTTTTGGCCTTCTATGAAACCAGTTTTAAAGGTTTCTTGGCCTACTCTTTTCCCTCAATGTTTAGCTTTCTTCTGTTTTGCAGCGTTTCGCTGATGACAGCAATGCCGGCCGTTGCCTCCCCTCCCTTCCACCTGGCCCCCCTTTATATTCATGCCCGCTTCCACTGATTCATCAAACGTTGTTTTTCAACGCATTTTTCGAGTCCACTGAGATTGCGGTTTTTATGTGCCATGTGTGTGTGTGTGTGGTTTGGGGTATATTATGTATATACTTTTTCAAGTCTGTAATAGAACATAGTTAATAGAGTCGAAGACCCATATGAATTTACCGTTATCGGAGTGCATTCTTATATGGTGGCTCTTTGTTTACTCACGAATCAATGACGACGACATTGCGTCACCATCGTCACCTGTTGACCAAGTATAGTAATAAAAATATGGCTGATAAGATCAGATGCAATTGAAATTGGGTTATCTGGATTTATGCCACAATCTCACAATATCTCTCTTCCTGGTTTGTTTTGCAGATAATGTAGATTACGAGGAGTCAAAGTCGCTGTTCGAGACGAATTACAGTCATGTCTATTTCATACTCTACGACACCTTCATCCAGGCCGAGGCGAATCTCAAACAGAAAGGTAATTTAAATACAACATACGCATGTCTCACATGAAATATTTCCTCTTCTTTTTTTATAGTACATATATTTATTTAGTATATTCTTTGTTTGGCCCGTTCTAATTTTGGTAATCTCTTATTTTCTGCTAATTAAGAAAGCAAACCACATAAAAATTAATGGTTTCTTCTTGTTTTCGTCTTTGTTTTATCTATGTTTATGTCGTTTGGCCCCATTAATTAATGTAGAGTTAAATACAACAATACATACACAAAAAGATTTGAACGCGTTTCTATATAATTATGTTTAACAAAATATTTACATTTCTACATTCAATTCCTTCTATGTTTTTTGCCCTCTCTATTTTATACCTTTACCGGCAGAACTTCCGTTTCACATTGGTAAGTTTGTGTGTGGTTTTGACTTATTGAGTAATTCATCACATTCTCAAGTTTGCTTTGGTATCCGATATATCTACAAACTATATATCTGCGCATTTGATTCATCTTAATATTTAATACTTGCCTTGTTTCTCATCACACTAGTTTTACCTCTCGCTCTTCCATTCATATTGTTTCAAATGAGCCTTGCATTCAATTTAATTCCTTAATCTAAACTCTCCACTTTGCAGTTTTATAAATATAATTTTGCGAATTCCTGCAGATTTTAAATATCGCAACACATCTGATAATATTACTCTGCGTCTCCCGCTTTGTAATCATAATTTTACAAAAACAAAGAGAAATTTAAAATCTGAAAAGATTTAATTTACTCGCTTTACTTATTTTACACTTTCGCGTATGCATTAATTTTTAAATTATTCAAAATTCATTGATTTAACTTCTCAAATTGCCCGTTTCCATATTCTAATGTTGCAGTTTTATAAATATAACTTTGCGAATTATTAGGGAAACTTATAATCGGAATACATATGATAATATTATTCTGCGTGTCTTGCTTTATAAGTATCACTTTACACTCGTTACATTAATTTTGCGATATCTTGGAGAACACAAATGTTGAAACATAAGATTGCTCATCGACTTTTCCACTCGCACTCTATCTCTCTTTCTCGCACTCGTCCCGACCCATTAGCATGTGCTTGCTTAGGAATCTTGGATTGTCTAGGATTTCAATTGCTTTGTATGTGATTTTTAACGCAATTTCTATTTCCACGCAGTGCACAAGGCGCATCGCGAGGAACTGGATGGCTCGTTATGGCTGCTGGAGAAGATACTGTGCCTGCTCCCAGAGCTATTGGCACGTCGATGGCAATGCCATTCACTCAGCCGCATCATGGCAAAGCTCTTGCATTTGGGCAACTCACCCAAGCTGCGACGCGAGGGTGTCAAGTAAGTGAATCATCATATATCTTAAGATATTCCATACTCAGTTAATTCCCGGATTGTTTTCTAGATACTTTCTGCTGTGGTACCAGACGCTGGGAGAGAATGCGCCTGGGTATGTGCACGCCATGTATGCAGATTTGATACCCGGTCTAATAGTGCCTCAAAAGGGTGTTATGGGTCCCGATACGGAATTCAGCGCCACAGACTTTCTATCACATCCCAATATGAAGGCAGATGGCGGCATGGCCTCCGTTTTTCATGACAATGCATTCTCGCATCCTGTACAGAGTTCCGAGGTGGTTGCCCTGTTGCCGCCGTCGTCTAGCGAAAAGTCTGCTCCGCCAGATCCACGAGATGGACTTGAGGTGCTGCTCAATAGCATGGTACAAACGGCGGCCTGCCTGCGCTGGAGAGACAATCGCGCCCAGAAGGATCATCGAGCGTTTGCGTTTCTGTTGCAACGCTTTAAAGAAGTCTTTCTGCCAGTATTCTCGCCCAGCTTCGATGCCAGCACATCGATCTATAATCCCCGCTTGGAAATGCCAGTTATGCGTTCAATACACAAGAAGGAGGAGGTGATGGCATCTTGTGTTGTGGTCCTCATCAATTGGGTATCGCGTTTCACCCACGAGAGACTGCTAAGCCATCGCCTAGACTGTGCTCTGCAAATCGAGGGTGTGGATCACGTGAGATTGCTGGGTTACCAGCAGGGTCTCATTGTTCGCGACGTCTTCTATGTGAGTCGCGAGAACATTAACTTTGTTCACGAGGTCTATCGCCAGGCGTTCCTCTTGAACTTTACATCCAAGGCACAAATCGAGGCCATACGCACGGCTATTGCTGTCTATCGGGATTGGATGACGGGCAGCACGCCGCCTCCGTTTCTCCTGGAACCAAATGACGAACAGTCGGCGACAACACAATCAAGTCTCTCTAATGCTGGCGGCACGCCTCGCAGTCAACGCCTACGAACGCCTTCCTATGTGGGTGCTATGCAAGGGAACAAGGAACAACAGCAGGTGGTGCGAGCGGGAATGCAGAATGTACTTCAGGTTTTTGTCACCAATGCGGCGAATGTGTTTCTCGTGAACACGGCGAATCTAAACATTTGTTTTCCCACACGTTCACGGGATTTGCGATCGACGCCGTTGCAGGAGCAGACGGAGATTTGCAAGAAGGTGCTGAATGTCTATCGCACCATGGTGATGAACACACGCATGGAATCACGAACCTGGGAACAGCTCCTGCTTGTACTCCTGCAGGTGACATCGGTTGTGCTGCATCAAAATCCACCACCCAGTGGCTCCAAGAGCGCCAATCTGGGCGGTATACTCGGCTCAGCTATATTCCAAACATTAATCGTCACCTGGATACGAGCTCATACCAATGTGCCTGTTAATGTGGTGCTCTGGGAGAAGTTCCTCATCGTGCTGCAGTCGCTGACGCATCGGGAGGAGCTCATTGTCGAGTGGAGCAAAACCATTCAGACATTGACACGAGTCTTTTCGCGTTACACTTATGGCATTAATCTGCTCGACTTGCCTCTGGATCGTGTGTCCGAGAGTCGTGGCAAGCGGCGACGCATTGGCAGTGTCTGGCAGGGATCAGGAAGCACCAGTGCAAGTGCTAGTGCTACTACCAGCGTACAGCGAGAACGGGAAAGGGAAAGCATCGCCGAGTCCAACAGCAGTCGTTCCGATGAGACCTCACAAGCGGGTAGCCACAGTCAAGCGCCTTTGTTGCATGCCACAAATCGCACACATCACCAGCATACACACTCCCATGGTGGCAGTTCGCATAGCACACGACCTGTTCCCTTAACTCCCATGCTGAGCCGCAGCTACAGTGAAGGCAGCTTGGCCTCTGCGGCACGGAACTCACGAATCCGTAGACGACGTACAGCAGCGCCTAAAATTGAGGCTCCCGTCGACATAAGATCGTGTCTGGAGCACTCGTTAAATGCCCAGAATAATGCGCAGGATTTGCGCCGAGCCATGTCCTTGGATTCGTTGGCGCCAGTGCGCAAAAGTCGAAGACGTCGTGGCTCTCAGCAGGCCGTGGACGATGTGGATGGATATCAGGATGGGGATCACGTGGAGGACAACGAAAGTGGCGCAGGCTCGCGGAGTCCATCGCCAACGGCCAGCAGCGGCATTGAAGGTGGATCTATCAAAGATGCCCAGCTACAGATCGATGTCCTTGCAGCGGACTCTGGTAGCCTCGAGGATGGCAATTCAGGTAGCTTTGGTACTGGAAGTTATGGCTCCGAGCGTCGTTCCATAATGTTGGGAGGCACGGCAACTGGCTGGCTGCCCGATTCCACCTCCATAATGTGGAAACGTATGCTGGGCGCCCTGGGCGATGTGAATCGCATTCCCAAATCGGAGCTGCATGCTCAGGTGTTTAGGCATTTGCTGGAGATGACGCAGAACCTCATAAAGATCAAGCAAAATCAAGGCATCTCAACCGATAACCAAAGCACACCGCCACCGCCGACTCTGGTGCCACCCATTGGTGTTGTAGCTCCTTGGTGCTATGGCGCCTTGACGCTGGATCGCAGCTTTAAGAAGGGCAAATTGTGGGCGCTGCATTTGCTCTGTGCTCTGGCCCTTCAAGGTGCCGTGGGCATGCAACAGTTGGCTCTGTTCTATCATGCACTGCACCGGCTTCTCACTGGCGAAGATCATGATCTGATCTATGCCATTATGAAGCATTTGGAGGGACCACGTCTGCTTAGTCTGCTGCTGCCAGGACACACACTGCTCCTGCTGGATCTGGTGCATGCCAGCGCCATATTGTTAACATCTCTAGAGGTTACACGCAGCACACCCCGTGCCGAGGTAGCCGCTCTCTTGGGCTCGCTGCTCTCGTATCCGCCCACGCTGCTGCCACGCCCAGTGTTGCAGCCAACGCCACAGCAATTTGAGCTAATGGAATGCCCCGATCTGCAGGATCACATACTCAACATAATGCTACGATGTGCTCGTCGAGAGCCTTCGGCAAAGGCGCGTTGCATTGCCCTCTGCCAGCTGGGACAGTGGCTGGTCCTGCGTCTCTCGCAGCCAACACGCAATGTGCCACAACGTGGACACTTCCAGCAGGCAGTGCCACATCCCAAGGATGTGCTGCTGCCCAAAGATACGGCTGCTAATAGCTTTCATCCACGGATTCGTGAGGTGCTGCAGGTGCTACTACAAGCGCTTCAATTCAAACATCACACCATCGCCGTCATCGCTGTGGATGCGTTGAAGCTGTGTGCGGAGCGAGGACGTCAATTGGCGGCCATTGAGCGTTTGCCTCAGCTGATCATAACTGCACTGTGCAGAGCTCTAGAGATTCAGAATGTAAGCAAACCCAAGGATGCGGACAAGGTGGTCCTCACTTCGCTGATGCTTTGCCTGGGCGAGTTCTGCATGTCCATTCCAGCTGCCCTCATGCTGGAACCATACAACGACCAAGGCGACACGCTGGTGTTGCAAGTGCTGCGCGTTCTGTTGCAAGTCGCCTCCGGAGCACCACGTCACGAGCGTGTTAAGCTTACGGCGGATGACGATTTTGATATGCACATTGCCAGCGATGATTTGCAAGGCGATGGACGTCTCCCGGAGGCCAGTTATCAAACCTCAGAGACAATCCAGGCCTGCATTTCGGCTATACGACTGTGTGCCCGGGCTATCGCCATGCATCTGGTCACCCATTTGGGCCACTTTCCCATGGGTATTGGTGCTTCACGTCTGAGCTCCATGGTGGAGGAACAGGATGATATTTACAGCGGTGGTGTTGGCAGCATCGGTGGCAATCATTTGGAGCGTCGGGACTCCGTGGAATTGCCCTCGGTGGTAAATGCACAGAATTTGCAATTGTTTATGCTCAATCCGGGCTTGGTGGCCAGTTTCATAGAGCTGCCAACGCTTAAGTTGCCGGGAGGAGGCATCACAGCGGGCTTGGTTACCGCCGAGAAACAGGTGCGTGTCCTCTTGCGTGATCTCAATGGCAAGGCCTGTTGGGATGCATCCATTCTGTACTCGGAGCCACGCAAGTGTGAACCAGTGACAGCGCCAACACCAGCTCACGCCCAGTTCAGCTCGGAGCGTTATGATGGACCATCCAGGCATACGAAAATGGATTCCATGCTGGGCCAGGAGATGCAATTGCCGCGTCATACGCTGCGACATCGCCCTGCTGGCGTGTTGCCTCTGGCGAAGGATGTGGCACCCGATCTGGACCAGCTGGATGATATGCTCGCGTATATTGGACACACCAGTCCGGAATGTGTGCCGCCCACAGTGTCAGAGCTTAATGCTCCGAGTTGCAGTCCATTGAGCAGCTCCCAGGAGGCACAGGCCATATCCGTAATTCTGAATCAACGTGTTCTGGAGCAGGAGTTTGTGGCACACTCCACTTTGCGGCATGCTTGTTCGAATTCATCTCTGTTGCAACCGGATCAACGCTCTCTACATAGCGCGTCCGCATCATTTGATTCGTTCACTGGCGCTGGCAGTCTGCCCAATCGGGTGGAGACGCCATTCCAATATTGCCGTCTGCTCTTCGCCCATCTGGGTCTGGCTGGCTGGGAGCGTCGTTCGCGTACGCATCTTCTGCAGCGCAGTGAAAAACTGTTGAGAGAACTGCGCAACGTGGATCTGCAAAAGTGCCGAGAGACCCACAAAATGGCTGTCATCTATGTGGCCGCTGGTCAGGAGGATAAGACGAGCATTTTGCGTAATACAAATGGCAGCAGCATGTACGAAATGTTTGTTTCGGCCCTCGGCTGGGAAATTGACCTGGAGACGCACAATGGCTTTCTGGGCGGTTTGCCACGTCAAGGTTGTGGTGCAACGGCTCCGTATTATGCCACGCCCTTCCTCGAGGTTGTCTATCATGTGGCAACGCGCATGCCTTCAGATTCATCGGAGGCCATGCTGCTGAAGACTCGGCATCTGGGTAATGATGAGGTGCACATCGTTTGGAGCGAACATCATCGCGATTATAGACGCGATATTCTGCCGACCGAGTTTTGTGATGTACTCATTGTTGTGTATCCTCTCCGGAACGGTCTGTTCCGTGTGACAGTCAATCGGAAGCCAGAGGTACCATGGTTTGGGCCACTTGCCAACGAGAGTGTCGTTAGTGGCGCCTGCCTGGCCTCCCTTATCCGTGCCACGGCCATCAATGCGAGTCGAACCAAACGCGCCGCTTTGCCGCTCTACCAGCAATTGTAAGTAGTTGTCACTTTTATTTGTGGATAGTAATAAAGATCTAAATTTATTGTTTGCAGCTATGAGGAGCGCAATCGGTCGCTGGACAGCGTCTCATCGCGGTACAAGGAAAGTACAACATTCGAGGACTTTGCCAGTCGCATTTACAATCCAATGCCGTTGTCTACCTTGGGCACACTGCGTGAATCGAATGCCAGCAGTGCTGGTGCTCCTCTTGCCGCCGCTCTGATCGATCATAATCGTGCCTCTGTCAAGGGTAAGTGCAAATACACTCAATCAATCGATGCTTTGTTTCATTCATAAATGTATATTTTGTAGGCTGGGTACAGGCATCCATTGATTCGGCACCTACGCTTGGCATTGTGCCATCCGCCTCCGCCGGCTCTACGGCTGCCATGGAGGCCAACACCAACAGCGGCATTATTTCGGCATCGCCACGTGGTCCACGTAAGCTGGGAGCACCCTTCAAGAGCGTGACTAAGAAACACTCCTTGCAACAGATTGTTGTTGGTGGCAGCTCTGGTGGCAGTGCTGGGGGTGATACACCTCCTGAGAGTCCCACGCTGCCACTGAGACGCATCAAATAGACTTTTGGGCACTAACAAATATTGTCGACCATTGTTGCTATCACTACAACATCAACTACTCCTAAAATTCCCCCTAACTCTATACTCATTCCCCGATAGAAGAACCCAGAGCCAGGCTGATTCTCGAATACTTTGCTAGTCGCTTAACCAATTGGGCATCTGGTTTGATTGGAGCAACGATGCAGAGTTTCTATTGAAAATGAATAGTATTGCAAAAGAAAAGCGTTTCCTGTTATGTTTATTATTGTAATTTATTTCAATATTGATGCTAATTTAGTCTAACTATTTCACTGTATTTAACTACTATTTATTTGCCACAATTCCAATTGAGAACGCAGGAAGTGCGAGAGTTACGTATTTATTAATGAGTTTGTTCGATTTCAAATGCGATTCCATGTTACGTCCACTAAAATTTAATTAATCAACTGTGCATATTCCATGTACAACTACGATCATTATTAATGATTTTTATTATTTACATAATTTACATATTTATTTATTGAGCCCATGAATATTTAATTGGCTCTTTAATTAATCAATTTAATCTTATTTGTTGTAATTCTGTGTAACATTCACTAACGATAATTTTAGATTATAATTTAGGTTCTCAGGGTCCGCAGGACTCCTGTGTTATCCTATTTAATTCAAGTTCTATATATTTTAATGTTTTACGCTTCGATATACAAATTCATGGAATTCGTCAAGTGTTAAGCACAAAGCAACAAAATCAAAAATTCAAAATTAATTTACACTTTTGATATCCAAATAATACTAGTGCTCTATAGCTAGCTCTCTGCCCATTAAGCAAAAAGTTACTGGTAGTATTATGTAATCGAGCTCTATGTATATGTATAGACAATCTAGTTGTAAGTATTCGAACTAAGGGTCGTGTATCTATCGATCGATCTGATCTATTTACCAATATTGTTCAAACAATCGGGTTTTTTAATTGTATGTAAAGAATGCATCAACAAACAAACAAACAAACAAAACAACAAACCAACAAAGAAATTGTTAAATGATTTAAAGAAGAAAACGAGCACAGTTTTATTGTTCGGCCAATAATTTTCAAAAAAATTGATCAAATGTATATTTATATACGTTAATTTTGTATTTATTTATAGAATGGGCAAGTGAAAGTAAAAGTTAATTGCAATGCGTTTTTGTTGCACAAATGTTTTATGAAATTTTTAGTCTAATTAACACAATTAATATTTAGCAATTACCTATGTGTGTAAGTTTTTTTTGTATGTATAAAACAATAAAATCCTAACTTAAGCTAAACATGCAAAACAACAAATTTTTGTAACTAACACCAAGTACACCACGCATTATACAACTTATACATACATACATACTTACTAATTTATTTAAGAAACAATCGAGTATTTTTCATAAAATAAATGCAATTCAATTCAATGAGTTTAGCTTTTAATTGTATCTATAAAATGTCACCCCAAAGGTGTGGAACTAAGTATTTACAAGTAAATAGACGCCAGGTGTTGTATTTTGGGTGCTGCACTTTCATACTAATTAAGCGTTAGCTCAGATGGGCACGAAAACGCACTTTCAACTAGAGATGGTCGCGTGACACGCACACATAACATGCATATATTTATATTTACTAAAATATTTACATACTATTCTATTGTTTATGATGTGGTGCAAGTTCTGTTTTGTCTTGAAAAGACACGACCTGCCCAATAGTCCAATAGTTGAGCATTGCTTATAGATATGTGCTTGCTCGTGTCACGACACGATGCTTGCTCAACTCACTTTCTCCATACTCACATATCCTTCAGGTGTCCCAAAAGACTGGGTCGGTCATTGGCATCGTTGCGTGCAGGACCTTCAATTAAGGGTGACTTTTGGCTAACACACACACACACACACACATACAGCCTGGAGTCAGCTGCCTTGCCAATAGAATGTAGACAGACTGACTATCTGTCTGACTGTCTGGCTGACTTGAGTCTATGCTGGGTTTGTTACCACCGGCAAGTGACGCCACCAAATTAGAATTTTCCACACACACACACACACAGACACACGGAGACGTAGCTGGTTGTGTTTTTGTAGATGGTTGACGCGCCTCTTGGACTGCGCACAGTTCTCGTCGAGCAGTCGCTTTGTTTAAACGTCAATTTTGAACGCGCTCGCTTCTCAAGTATTTCACGTCTTTGGGTGCTTCCCCTTTCAATATTTATCGTTGTCGTTGTGGGCTTTAAGTTGGCTCCCAATTCAGAAATAATTAAAATGCGCAGCCAAGTGCTAAGTTTTTGCATTGCAATCTTGTTAATTGTCTGCCTCATGTAGAAGTTGCACTTACGAACGATACCCGTACAGTATGCCTTGGCAGTCATCACTTGATAGCTAAAACGGTATGGCAGTGAATACGTTAAAGAGTACGCCGCAAAGGATACGCCGGATAGGCGAGAGCCTGCAGATGCTTACCAAGGAGGCGCATCGCGAAGTCTTACGCTGTGAATGTAAGTCATTTATGGATTGTAATTAAAGTATTTTAGTTTAAACTAAACTGAACTTGAGACCATTAAATGTAACTTAAATATTAATTAGATATTCCGTAAGTCTGAAAAGTTTATTACAGAAATCAAGTATACGCCATGAGATGGAAATGTTTTGCTTTTATGGGATTTGTTAGTGCTGTTTGTTGCACTCGCTGATTGCGTCAGAGCTAGTTGTGTCCTTCGACACTAGCATCAGCATTAACTTATGTCATTATGATTGATTGCCAATCGTAATTTAACGCTTTGAACAAAAGTTGTAGTTCCATCTGTATCTATTGCCTGTAAAGTTGTAATAAATTTATGAAACGTCGTTGTGGCAGCTCTATTACTAATTTGCATAACTGGGCAACGTCATCGCCACAATCAGATACGTTTTGGCTTTTACACATACAAAATATGTATATATTCATACAATATCCCATACAAATACAATATTTACATAAATTTGTTTATATTGCTTTGAACTTTCCATTAGGAAATCGCAAAAATAATATTTATTTTATGTGTGCAGAGATTACAGATTTGTCATAATGTTTACACACGATTCCATCAAAGATACGACATTTCCCATTTAAAATATGACCAAATTGAATTTATACATACATATAGTACATCAATGCATGCATAAAGGATGAGGATTCGACAAACTCAATAAATATAAATGGCATCTACAAATTTGTCTGAAAATGTATATTCTACTCGTATCCGTGTATTCCATATGTTTATTATATAGTTATAATATGTGTGTGGCATAAACATATGCTTCAATGTCAACGTTTTTATATTTTTGTGGTCGTTCCATGTATGTCAATCTATATACATATACCAAATTTCTGAGCAATCATGGTGTTGATAAAAATGCTTTTGAAAAATAAAACCAACTTAATGTTTCTGAAGCATTAAATATGTGCCTTATCTTTTACAAAATTAACATACATTATTAAGAATTAGCAAATTGTTTAAATTCGGAATGTTGCTTGTTAAACAATTTGCATTTGATAAGTTTAAGCTGTTTAGCTGAGTAATTTATTTCAAAATACATACCATAAATGTGTAAGGAGCCAGGGGAAGCCTTGCGGAAATGCCCCTGAGAGAAATGTTGCGGGTTGTAGATGAAGTTTGAGTTAAACAAAAAAAATTAGACTCCTGCCAGGCACGCGATTTAAATACATATCCTGTTTACACACACACACACACACACACACACACAAAAACACATATACGTACATTTATAGAGTCAGCACAGGCTTTGGGCAATGTGGTTGTTAATTAAGCTAACCTTGAGCTCTGATGGTCGTTTACGTTTTCAAGGTCATCGACGATAATTGCGCCCCAAAGAAATGGAACAATATCAAAAGCTAGAAGTTTGAGTAAAGAGTTTTTAGAGAATAGTTCTCTTAACGGCAATCGCAACCGGAAACGGGCTCATGAACCTTCATAAAATATCAACAGTTTCGCGCATTTTATTGTGATAAAATAAATATTACACATACGTCCCGTATGCTGTGTATTATGCTCACTAACGAGCAGCAGCTCATAAAAGACATGTTTTCGAATTTCAAATAGAATACAATAGCGAAGAAGCTCCCACACATGATTGCGAAAAATAACAAACAACAAATAGAAAACAAAATCAAAACAAAAACGAAAAACGCAAATCAAACACGAAAACGAAAACAACTTGAATAACCAGTTGCGAGTTGAGAAAATCAAAACAAAACCCAAGAAACTCTCTCACCGAGTCTCTTCAGCTCGTTTTCGGTTCTCTCAATTTTCTGTTACCAAAGAGTACAATAGAACGCTGGAGAAATATGTATGTTGAACGAGCCACAAATGTTGCTGCCACCGCTGCCGCCTCAGTGTCTGAGCAACTACGTCGAGCTGCGGTCGTTTAGTGCGAGCTACGCGTGATTATTATTTGTATTTTTCGTTTAAATTCATCAAATTCAACAATCAGTTTGATCGTTTTAACGGTTGGGCGCCTTTATGCAAATGAAATAATTCAACCATACTGTAAATAATATAAATATTCAATAGAAATGACTTTTGCGGGACCGTGAACTGTGACTGTCGTTTAGGATTGCGGGAGTTGAAGTTACTACCTAAATTTAAGTGTTGGGTGTTGATTGTTGTCTGTTCCAAGCAAAGTTCTATTTATATGTCCAGTACACACGCCACTCAGCACCTATATAGCACGAGCTGAAAACTAACTAAAGGTGTTAATTTCTATAGTGACGTATACGTAATATACGCAAACAACTTTACCTAAATTCATCAACAAATAATTTAAAAACAACAAAATGTATAAATTTAAAAATATCCCCTTATTTGTTTTTAAAATTTGTATATTTTATTTGGTTTAAACAAAGTGTCAATAAATCAGTCTAGTGAATCTTGTTGAAGCCAAAAGTCAAGCCACATTTTCTCCGCTTGATTATCTATTGAGTGCAATATCGAACAAGCACTAATTAAACTTAATTCATGGCTGTTGTTAATATTTATTGCCCTTCGCTGACCAATTGTTTATTATTTTGTTAATAAATCTGGGCATTGCTCACAGCTGGTTAACATTTCAATTGATACGAACATAAAAATCGCATAAAACTAAACAAATGTGAAACATAAAAACATAAAATCTATGGGCTGTTTTTAAGAAAAAAGCATAAAGCTTATGAAAATATACATCGAGTGAATGTAAATACCTGAAAAATAAATAAATGAAAAGTCGCTTTTATAGCACACAATAAATCAGTTTTAAATTTTTGACTCTTTTAAGTAAAAAGTCGCAAAATTCAAATCGAAATAAATCCAAGAACACGAGTAACATCCATCAGACATGCAACAATGGAGCTGATAAAAAAATACAAACAGAGAAAGCTAACAACTGGCGATATACGTAATTTAAATAGTATGTTTATTTCTATCCTAATCTACTTGACATTTTTCCGAAATATCGCGTCATTTTGTATATGTAATTTGAATACTATTAAGTCACTTTGTCGACCTGTAAAGGGCCGACAGTTCTGTTTTTTGGTTTATTTTTGCGTTGCTTAAATATTCAACAGCCTTCGGATGTGTGCTGGCCTTTGGAAAGGCGAGCCAAAAATAAAAATTAAAGTTGACAGAGCTAATTGAATTTTATTGGTAGAAGCTTCTTTGGATACATGAAATTGACAGCAAATACTTTTATCAATTAAGGCAACATGTATACCGTCTGTCTGTCTGTCATCGTGTGTGTGGAATGCGGCTTTCGTCAGTAATGTTTTGAAATTGTGATGAATGACTCTGACATTGCCAAGGACGCCATGTGGACAACACGGCGTATACTTATTGAGTATTTATCAAAAAAATTTGCTGTAAATCTCCCAATTAAGGTTGTCTGTTTACTTTTATTTATGCATTACCTGAAATCATAAACTCTAATAAAATAGAAGTAGTTAAAGGTGCTAAATTGGATTAAAGGCTTTCAATAGGTGTTAAATTTAGTTGCTAATGGGATATTGAATGAAGCTTTCTCTCATTAATCTCTGGCACTTTTTGCTGCTCTGGTGCTTGGCTATTTGTTTGTGTTTGCTGAAATATTAATAAACAATTAACTTATTCAATTTTGTGTACATTGTGCTGAGTGGGCGCAGTTCATAAAAGAATGCGCATACGCCATGTGGTTCCTTTTAATGGTATTAACAAATAAGTTGAGATATAAAACTTCCGGGCTTGACTAAGATTATCAAATGTTCGCATACTCTTACATACACAAGTTTGTTAGCATTGTAAGACCTCATATGGTTATGAGCAATTATGATTCAAAAACTGTTGCGATTATAACTCATACGATCTTTTATTGCCTGACTTTGATTCTGTTAGTCTCATATCCAGTTTCAAATCGTAATATTTATTTATAACTCGCTTGATTCTTTATACAAATTACGCCATCACCCAGAGCACCGATGCCCCTTCTCCCCTGCCTACGCCTCCTATGTGCCATATTCAGTTACACAAATCGGCAATTTGACTGCCCAAAAATAGAGCTAATGACACTCTAGGCTACCGTTGTACCAGTTTACACAGCCCCCTCGTGAAGCAGATGAGCTGCCAGTTAAATGAGTTGGAGTAGAGTCTCAGAGGCAAAACAATGGAGAAGGTCTATTAACGTGGTCCACACCCAAATACAGACGGAGATGGGGCATGATGTCATGAGCTGTTGCTGCTCTCAACCGTTTCATGCAACGCACATTCAAAACTATCCACAATAAATGGTATTTAAATGATATTTCTATATGTACGAGCAAGTACTTCAACTGGAAAGAGAATATTATTTTTTTAATTTATGCACTCACTTGTGCATGAAAATATTCATTATTTATTCGTACTCTCTATTCTCAATTCTTTTGAGTAGTGAAATGAATATTCATTTTATTCAGGCTTTTATTAGTCCTTGCAATGTGCAACATGCCATAAAATTTGAAAAGTCAAATAATTTGTCCACTTTAGGGCGCGTCACAAAAAGCGTATTTTCCTTTTCGACTTTTACTATGGAAAAGTATTTGAACTCGTAAATCTGTTTGTTGACTTTTTGCCACAATGCATTTCACATTTGGCTTTTCAAAATTTCGACCATTTAAAATATTTTAGCCAATGTTACGAGTTTGAGCAATACATCTGTCTGACCGATGCGTCGGCATGAGTGAAATTTAGCATCAATTGAAATGGATTTTATTGAGCAGCTCCGTCGCTAATTTCGACGTCATCAGCAAGCGTTTTGTTGTTTATGTTGTTGTTGCTTTCGTGGCTCGTTAACCAAGCCATACAACATCTGCTATGATATCATGCCTCCAATATAAACTCAGCCCCACAACACACACAAATGCTAGTTTATTGACTGTGTGTTTTTGTACGATGTCTTCGAGTAAATTTACGAATAATAAATATGTTTATATACATTTGGGGTAGCCCACCCCACCCCTGCTCCACCTTGAATCTATTGTAAACGAAACTGTCCCGCGCTGCTGTGCTATGTTTGTCAAGAAGAAGATACACACAACTATTTATCATCCGTGTCTTAACCTTACACAAAAAATTTGTCCAATATTTTATCAAGAACAAATATTTTCTTTTTTGGTTGAGCAAAGACTAAAACTCAAGTAGGTTGAGTTTTAAGGTATGACTCAAATTTATGTTAATCGTATAATGCTGTAAGAGAGTTAATAAAAAATAAAAATATTTTTTACAATTTAATTGTAATACATAGTTTGTTACTTTATTCAATTATATTTAATTATTTCAATTATAAATATGATCAATGATTTTCATATAAGATTGTCAACGATTATCCACCAAAATTGGAAATGCCTTGGCAGTATGCTTTGATCTCGTATTGTGATTCGCATATGTAATTAATAGTTATAGAATAACATATATTAATGATAATCAAGCAAAAACAGAGATATATTTAAAATGAACATACTCGCTGCAATAGTTCAATCTGATCAATAGTTGCAGTGTTGCCAACGACAAACTGTAAAAAATCCGAATTTATTTGAACTTTCAAAAAATTATATGGTATTCATATTCTATATATGCATGTATATCCTAGCCAAACCTGCTTGTTTGTATCTATCAAAAGGTCTAAATATTGTCAAGACAGATCCGAGCTAAGTCGATGATTCCCAGAACGGAATGTATGAAATCAAATGGCAGTTTTTAGTATTTATTTATGATCAGAATCTGTATAGAAGAAAAACTGAAATATGGCCTGAACAGATTTGGTCAAATATCTCAAATTGAAGCATAATAATACAAATTCATCTCCAAGAAATCAAAGAATCCGTATAAAATTAAGTAACCTCATTGATATTTAGGTGACAGGTGAATACTCTTTTTAATATTATAAATTGATGCTTAGCTTTAAACCGAAGATTGACTACTAAATATAATTCGATATTGCATTGAACTCTATTTTCTGTGAATTCTAGATATAGTAATATGTCTCATGGTACTTGTGGCGATATTCTCCATTATCTGGAGTGTTTCACTACACATGTTGTCCGGGGATTTCTACGACGGAATCATCAGTGCCAAAATAGTATTTAAGGAGCGCAATTTCGGACAAATGGATAACAGAAGCAAAGAGATTTTTCAGCAGGATCTTCAAAAAGTAGGACATTTTGTCTATGAGCCCAAGACAAAGGCGGATTCGTTGAAGAGTGAAAGCCGTAAGTAAAATTGTTTAAAACTTAAAGTGATTGTATAATCATAAAGTATTTAAATTGTTCAGAAACAAAGAAGCCAAAATACAAGTTCGAACATATCTATGAGCCAAAAGATAATGCTCCACTTTTGGCCCGTTTGGTAAGCCAACAGGAGCAAGACCAGGAGCAGGAGGAGGCGCCACAGACAACAACAATAAATGCACCTCCAAAGATTGTGCCCAATGCTGAAGCTGATCGCAAGTTTCTGGTCACTCGTAAGTATTAAATAAGAAATCTCTGTTACCTTGTAGGGTATATTTATATGATGTTTATTTCAGAGTCGATAGATTCACATGCCACTCGCTGGAGTCGCGGCATTGGGGCACAGTTTGTCTATACTTTTCCACTGATATCGGAAATCGTGGCCATTATTTGGACGGCAATGTGTCTCATCTTCCAAACGGGCAACAAGAAAACATCGTAAGGTTGTCTTCTTCTCAGCAATTTGGCAGCAACTTCAAGGTCTTCATTTGTTTTTCAGAGTGCTGCCCAAACCCTGGCGCATTGTGGTGCCCTCCATTGCCATTTTTACACTGATGAGCTTGGGCAGCACAGCTTACACAATACTGACCAATGGCTATTTGAAGCGTTTGTGCGGCAACTTGCGACAAGGTCTTACCAACCCTTTAGCCATCAGGTAAATCAAACCACGTTGACCATTTCAATAGACTAACCTTCTGATTCTATGTTTTAGCTGTGGGGATGCCATCGCCCTTTTGCGACCTCTCATACATGAGCACAGCGTCTCACATGATGCGTATTTGGATCTGTTTCGATGTAGCTATATTATAAGCATGGTGCTGTGGATTCTGGCGCTGCTTATCATGGTCCTGCGATATATCTTTGCCATTGATTTCCAGCTGGTTGACATCGATGACATGTTTGATCGCCGCCCAGCTGTTGCCCTCCAGCCCATTCAGCCAGTTTACACAGAGGTGCTGCAGGGTAGTCCACATCATTGCCAGCAAAAGGGAAGACCCAAATCGGATGATGACTTTCAGAGCGCCAAGTCACGTCTTAGTGATTTGGCCATGCCACTGATCGAGCTCAAGGCTCAGGAGCAACTGATAAAGGAACAACAACGATCAAAAAGCCACTTAACAACTGTGACTTAAAGCCTTGACTTTGTCGCTAGCTGACGCACATCAGAAATCTCAGGTTTATTTGTATACGACGTCCTGTTAAAGCAAAGTAGTTATCAAGAAGAAGTTCATTGTAATTGCACAGCCAGGTTTTCTATGTGGAAGAACACTATTTTCTTTTCTTATCTTCATGGAAATTCAATCTATTATTGAAGATGGTTTTAATAGAAAGTAAATACTGCATTGTATTTGTTTGGCAACGCTGGACCCATATGTTTTTTTTATGGCGTTGTCAAAGTGGTAAACAATTGCATATCTACGAAATTAAAAAACCATAATTGTGAGAAATGTGAGAACCTGAGCCTAAAAGTTTAAAAGTTCTTTGAATTTTGCGAAATTTGAGATCTGCTTTTGTGAAAGGTTTCGAGCAAATCAATGATATTATGTAAATGTAAGCTAAGTACCATAAACTCGTGCCTCGTCATTTGATGTAATATTTACTTATACTAGTACTTTATACAGTTGATGTATAGTGTAAATTGAAATACAACCATAAACATTAAACTGCAGGATGCACATCAAATTCCAATATTTTATGAACATATTTTTCTTTATCACCATATAAGAGTTTTACTTAGCGCCTTGTTGTTGATTGGGGAAAAAAGAAAAAAGGACCTTTTTTTATTTAAATCTACATATGTACATAGATCATTCTATCAGAATTAAAGTTTTATTGCTTGTTGAATTTTAAAACGGTTTGAGTTTAGAATCGAGCGATAGATAATTTTCTTTCTGTGAGGCTCAGTTCAGAATTGACCTGCAGCATGATGTTCTGTATGTATTTGATTTTGTATTGTATTAACCAATTATTTGAATTTAAATAAGATTTAAAACAAAAGAAGTTAACCAATTTTAAAGGTTTTAACGAAATGAATTTAAGAGTTAAGTTAAGAGGCGATTTAAGATTTGCATGCCTTTTTGGGATTCTTTGCAATATTTTCGACTTTGAAAGAAAAAGAGTTTAAAAAATTATTTTAGAAAGCAAGAATTTCCATAATGATCTTTCGAAAGTAAGTTTGTTCCTCGTCATTTAATGTAATACCTCAATTACCTTATTAAGTTGTTTTTTAGTTTTATTTAAAATGCAACCAATACCATTAACATTACCATTAATATTAACCGAATGGTTTATAAAAAATCCAATATTCCATAAAGATCATTTTTTGATGACTCTACAAGAGTTTCATTGTAATGGTCTTGGTCTCCAAATAGTTGTCTAGACCATCCTTGCCCAGTTCACGGCCAATGCCAGAGTGCTTGTAGCCACCGAATGGAGTCTGGGGCAGGACGGCATCATAGCAATTGATCCATACAGATCCAGCATCGACGCTGTTGGCAAACTTCATAGCCTTGTTGATATCGTTGGTAATGACGCCTGCTGCCAGGCCGAACTGTACATTGTTGGCTCGATCAATCATCTCGTCGATGCAGCTGAACTTGAAAATGGATTGCACAGGGCCAAAGATCTGAAAGGTAACAATTAAAACAGTTGTCATGGGCACTTCTTAAGTTTCCTATATGCTCTCTGACCTCCTCCTGGGCAATGCGCATGTCATCCTTAACGTCTGAGAAGACAGTAGGCTCAATGAAGAAACCCACATTGCCAATACGCTTGCCACCAGTCTGCAGCTTGGCTCCCTGCTTCTTGCCACTTTCAATGTAGCCCAGAACCTTGGTCATCATCTCCTCATCGATTTGTGGACCCTGCAGGACATTCTCCTCGAAGGGGTTGCCCACCTTGCGAGCCTTTGCCTTGGCTGCAGCCTTCTCCACGAACTTGTCGTAGATCTTCTCATGAACATAGGTGCGACTGCCGGCGCAGCAGCTCTGGCCGTGATTAGAGAACAGGGCTTCATGTGTGGTGTCCACAGCGTAGTCAACTGCAAAACGGGATGTGTGAGAAAGTAACAACGTTGACAGAGGGATTTACACTTACTGTCGGCATCCTCGAAAACAACCACAGGGCTCTTGCCGCCCAGCTCGAGGGAGACACGCTTCAGGTTTGACTTGGCTGCTGCCTCCATGACAATGCGACCAATATCCACAGAGCCGGTGAATGCCACCTTGGAGATTTCGGGATGCTCACTGATAGCTGCACCAGCGGTTGGTCCAAATCCGTTAATCACATTGATGACGCCAGCAGGGAAGCCAGCCTCATTGGCCAGAGCAGCCATATGGAGGGCTGTGAGAGGCGTCTGTTCTGCCGGCTTCATGACAATTGTGCAGCCCACGGCCAGTGCGGGACCCCATTTCCAGGCCAACATCAAGAGCGGGTAGTTCCAGGGAATGATTTGACCTACAACTCCAACTGGCTCTTTACGTGTCATTGCAATGAATCCACCAGCGGGAATGGTGTCACCGAAGAACTTGTCGGTCCAGCCGGCATAGTACTGCAGCGTCATGATCGAGATGGTCACGTCAAAGAGAGCCTCCGCAAAGGGTTTGCCATTGTCCTGGGTCTCAATGCTAGCCAAGAAGTGCTTGTCCCTTTCCATCAATTCACAAAGCCTTTAAGGAACACATTGTAATTCAGTAGTTCAAGTGTGTGTCAGAGAGAAACTCACTTGTGCATCAGATTGGTGCGTTGCAACGGACTCATTTGGCGCCATACGGAACCACGATGGAAGGCCTTTTTGGCAGCAGCTACAGCAAGGTTAACATCAGCCTAAGGGAACACATATATTGGTATATAATTTTTTGATTACATTAAGGTAATCTTACCTTATCGCCCTCGGCAACCTTAATGATCTCCTTTCCCGTTGCGGGATTGAAAGTTGGAAAGGTTTTGCCAGATGCGGCAGCAACAAACTCGTTGTTGATAAAGAGCTGCAAAGATTAGAAAATGACAAGTCATTTAATTATAAATAGAAACGATCTATCTATCATTTTATCAGTGGCTGTCAATTTGTGCCCCCCACCTCGCTGTAAGCAGGTTGGCAGTTTTCATAGTTGGCCTGGGAACGTCTGCCAAGCAACTGGAACTGCAATTGCACTTGGCGTGTCACTAATTTGTTAAACTGCATGTTTGGTCTATGCATATGCCCTACACAGAACTATCAAACACTTAACGTATCTTAGCAAATTGTCAGCTGTTTCCACTTTAACAAACACGCAACAGTTTTGTTCAATGTAATCAAAATTAGAATTCTCGGCACGATTTAACAAACAATGTCAATCTCAATGATATTTTGAGTTTAAATAACCTATAATGATTGGCATTACAAAAGCCACACTTACTTCTTTATATTTCTAAAACATTTCGAGTTGCTATCTCCAATTATAAATGCAATTTCTTAAGTTCAACAACACTATTCTAAATATCTAATCTTAACAGTTCTAATAACCTTATCTTTATTGACCGGTTTAAGAAATTGTAGTACTATCCAAAAACACTTGTATCGAGTTATAAACAAAATAACGTATTTCTAATTGTAGAACCATTTTTAAAAAAGGGATAAAGATTGCCAATTCATCACGAGATTTTTACATTTAACGACTGAAATCTTATCAGCTCACTACACTAATATTTTTATATGGTATTAAAAGATCTTGGCATATTTATATGAACTCTTATACTAAAGTCCGCAATTGAGCTCAACTAATCTAATTATTGTGATAGTCGCTTATCATTATGCTTATTATCAAACAAAGGCATATAAAATTATAAAAATTATACAATTACTAGCTGTCAAATAACATAAGCCCCTTATTGTAAACAAGTGACTGTGATAATGTGGCATACCCTGTAATTTTGTATGTGTTTTAAGAAAATTGTACATAGGTAAACAAATTCAAGTTTATTTATATTTTTGTTGACTATTAATCGGTTAACTAGGACCGATTTATTTATATGTGTTTACTTATTAAGATTATTTAAATTGTTCCTATTTAGGTCACTAGAAACAATTTAATAAATCTTAATAAGTAAACACATATAAATAAATCAGTCGAATTTAATTTTGCAGGGTATGTTAGCGGATGATATTCTACAGCTGCCACATCTTACGATCTGGCTGTACATATAAAATATACCTAATATACTTAGGAACATACATATGTATATAAAACACGAAAATTTTTGCGATTTGTTATACAAAAAACAAGTTTTTACATCTGGCGCGAGAGTTTAACAAACTTTTTCAATTGATATCAAAAAATGCAGTCCAAGGCTTCGAGTTACGACTTAATTCAGAGTAAATTTGCACAGTTTGTCGCCAATTCAACTGCTGCACTCATAATAATCCTATACACAATATATATGTAAATGATACTTATATACTCAAGTATCACATTTTCTCAATTGTACTTACTTTTGTGTACTTGGGCTGGGCATTAGAATTAGCCATATTGAAGAGATTATGTGGATGTTAGCTTAACTGGAAACTCGCTGCTCAGAGAACTGTTTGAAAACTGACGACTTCTCGAGAGCTCGCACTAGACTAAAGCTGTAGCTGCTTTCTGATTTCGTTTTATACTCAAGTGTTATGATAATGTTCATCCACTTATCTGCTTTGAATTGCCTTTTATCAGCGAATTGTTATAATTTTACACTTCACCTTGTTTGTTTCACCGGCCGGCAGCGAAGACGAAATAAATATACACACAGATGCTCAAAGGTACCCTAAAATTGTGGTCCTTTGATTTAGTGCAAAGCTTCCCAATATTATTATCTAAATGATTTTATATTTGTGTACATATTCTTAAATAATTATTTTTAAGATACTTTCTTTATTTGTAAAATATTTTAAATGTTTTTCTTTAATGTGAGTAGCGCACTATGAGGTGCTTTAAAGTCCGTACCACAAGTTTTATATGATTGAGTTTATTATTTTTATTGTGCTTTATCGTGCTCTTCGCTTTGTGCTCAGGTTCGTTCCTTGATGTTAGCTTTCAGCTTGTGCGTTTATTAAAAGTTTTGGGTGCTTGTCTTAGCTTGTGCTATTTAAGCTTTTTCTACAGTATACAGGGTGCTTCTTTAATATATAAATGCAAATTGATATCAATTCGTGTTCCGTAGCTTAAAGTCGGGTTGTAGTTATTATCTGGCTTTCGTAGCTCGGAAAGCTCTCGTAGTTGTAAGATCGTTGTACCAAGCCATGATCCAAAAACTTCAGTTTGCTAAGTGACTGTGCAATGAAATTACTGAAAGTATAACCATAGTATCTTAGTATGAATTTCATATAATGTGATAAGATTTTAGAATCGAACCTGTAGTACTCGTAGTCGTATTGTAAGTTGGTGGAGAAGGGTTGTAAATTGAGGCCGTCGGGACAAATGGGATTACCATGTAGACTAAGGTATTGCAGGTTGGGAAAGAGCCGCTTGATAAGCTTAATCGTTGCTTTCAGATCGCTGAACTGTATAGGAAATAGCTAATGACATATCCGATAAGAGGACATAAACCTGATATTTACCTCATTCTTGTTTAGCATGAGCACCTCCAGCTGTGGCAGCGGCATTTTTAGTGTATGAAGTTGAGACTCATGCATCCGATTGCTGTCCAATACCAGATACCGCAGTTGCTCAAACTCGGATAACCAGGAGAGATCCTTGAGGTAGTTGTAAGTTAAATCCAAATGTTCAGTACAATCCGCATACCTCTGAACTATTTCTGTGGGCATCGATCGCAGATTCTGTTGCACCAAAATGAGCTAGAAAAACAAACAGAATTTGAGGTTGAGAATGTGGCGAGATAAGGTTCAAGTGCCTACCTTGTCGCTATAGGTGTCGTCGTCATCTAATGTTTCCATATTATCCCAGATACGAATGTTTCCCTTTTTACGTTTCCTAAAGTTGTACGATCAAATATATGCGAAAGTTAACTATTATAAAAAAGGTTGATATCGGATATGCAGTTCTCCGTTTTGCAATCTTTTCTGGCTCAACTGCAATTGATAACTGCTCGCAATTGTTTGTTACAATCTGCGTTTAACTTTGTTTCTCTCTCTCTCTTTACCTTATTCCCTCTCTCTTTCAGCGCGTGTACTTATTGTTTATTTTCTTTGGCTTCTTGCGTTCGTTGGCGCCGCTGCCGAAGCTTTTGCTCTGAACTTTTCAAGGTAAACAGTAAACAGAGACGGTGACAGAGGTGAGGGCGAAGTAACAGCTGAGATGTTGATAAACTGACACTCCCGATATGTAGATGGCGCCAGTGTGCGAATTTTTTCAGTTTACACGATATTTAAAATTTAGAATGATCTTTTATTTTATTATTTAATGAAAAAAAAAACTGTAATACAACAGCTGGAAATAGTTATTAAATTTGCTGATTAAACAATATACTAGAGTTTTTTCAGGATTACAAAATTATTTGATTCAACTAGTTATATGCTTCAATTACCAGTAAGTTTACATTTTATCTCAAATAAGTTTTCAGAACAATTGATTTTTAGTTGAATTGTTACTAATACTTATGTAGAGCTAGTTGGAAAATTCAGCTATAAGTAAATAGTTACCGGTTCTAATGTAGGTCCCAGTACCAGAAAATATTTATTTAGAAATTTATATTTTAGTTGTAATATTTCCCTTCACTATATCTTAAAGTTTAAGTGAAATCTATTTGGATCATGAGATTATTGATTAAGCTTTGCTTTCTCATAAAAAGTGAGAAATATATAACAACCTAAAATATTTTATATAGAAACGTTGGTAAACAACATATAGTATCTTGCTCAGCATTCATATGTATAAGCCGAGTAATTGATTCATTGCCCTTAGTTTATTCATTTACAACAGATTGTCCCTACACAGAGTTCTTTGACATTACGTATACGAAAAGTTAGCCTAGTTCTTGTACAAACATTAACTTTAATTAGAGTCAAATGCACCCAAACACGTGTGTCTTTAAACTCGACTATCCTCAACTATTTGCTCCAGCTTTGTGTTAATTCCTCGGTAGAGAGATACCACAATGGCAAAGTGCCAGTAAATATATTTTTAATTGCCTGTTAGGCAGAGATACGCGACGTGGTTAACTGGTAAACTAAAATGACGGCCAAGAGCCGCATAGCTAAAGAGCTAAAAAGATCCCCTGAAATGAAAAGGGGCGCTGACAACCGAATTTGTCTGCGGGACGCACAATGGAACCTCAATTGCAAAGGCGGTGGCGGTGGTTGTGTCGGTGGTGATGGTGGTGATGGTGAATGCGATTGACTGCAAATGGCCAACAAAGTGCTGTTTTGTATGCCAGTGTTTACACTGACAAAGCATAGTGGAATAACTAGCATGGTGGTGGCCAACAAGCGGGGAAGTGGAGTTGAGGTTTATAGCGCCAAACAAAGGCAGATGACAGCGTAAATAAACAAAGTGTGAGATACAAATTACGGCAGCAGTAGCAACAGCATTTAACTAGGCATTTCATTCAATGAAACATGACACAGGCTCACATACTAGCACATAGATCAACGGACACACACATATGTATGTATGTAGATGCATAGATACAAAGATACGGACTGGCATTGGGCATCTATAAGATACGTCAGTGAAACTAATCGATTTGTAAGTGCGCCTTGTTTGTCGTTGCCTTTTGTCATTAAGGCTATGGCACATGCGACAGTTGTTACTGCTTTTGCAGATGGCCACGCCTCCTTTTGACCATTGAACGCCCCCTCTTAACACTCTCAACACTCTGAGTGACGACTGTCAGTGACATTTGAGGTCTTTTGTGCATTCTTCGATTTGTTTGGACGGCTTTTTTCCTTGCCTCCCACTTTTGCTTTCCGAATGTTGATGGTTTATTTGTTGTTGTTATCGTTATTGTCTTGTGGGTTGATGAAAATAAAGCACAATTTGTGCGTGTTTGTTGATATTTAGGTATTTTGACGTACTCATTGCATTTATTTAACTATTATTCACGATTATTGTGCGTTATATTTGGCAGTATAATTCAATGTCAATGTTTACTCTATACTTATAAATATTTAACTTTTCTTATTAGTTTAGTTTCTGCTCGTTCTGCTTAGACTTTTCCATTTCCCGTTTAATTGATGTAATTATTAACTAGGGAACTGTGAACTTTCACCTTTAAATGACAATTAGAACTCTAATTTGCGTCACTTAAGGCTTATTAAATTTTTGGTTTGAATAAAAAAAAAACACATATAAAGTGTTTGTTAAAATGTTTGTTTAGTTTATTAATTTATTAAATAGTTAAACCTCGCTTTATTAGAATTCATATATGATTTATTTTGATTTTCCCAAATTTATTCGTTTGCATATATTTACCAATTGCCAACCATTTGGTATTTGTTAATATGTTTATTTACTTTAGTAATTTATCAAATAATTAAACCTCGTTTTATTCGAATTTAATTAAATTTATTTATTTTGACTTGCTAAATTTATTCGTGTGTGCATACATTTACCAATTGCCAACCATTTGGACATTTAGCTGTTGCCATTTTAACGACCTCTACCAAAATGCCGGCTCATAAATAGACGTTTCTTTAGCGGCTCTTCGAATTCCATTACATAGGTTTTGGGCTTTTGGGCTGTGCTTGCGGTTAACTGGCGCCCATTAACACTCATTATTCACTGTAATTGAAAAGCCATGGATACCTTACATGACATCACCAGCGGCAACCCACCACCTTAAACCACCTTAAACCACCCACCCATTCTCATAGAGAAGTGGGGCAGTCGGGCAGCAATGAGGCAGGTGGGCGCTCTCAAATAAGAAGCGCTCGTGTTACTCCAATTTAAATTACTTCCTACGAGTCGTATACGTTATATAAGACACCGGCGATAGCTGCTCGTTAATTGTGTTCGTTTAGCGGCAAATTGAATGACCTTGTGCATCGTTTGCCTTTTGGTCAGCTGCCCAGCCGCCCACTGAACCCAATTGCCTTGACGCTAAAACACGCAAAGTATTTCACATGAAAAGAAAAATCCAAAAATATAAAATACAAATGAAGCAATAAATCGTCTGACTGCAGATTTGTAAGCGTTGAACGTTAATTAACAAGATAATCGCTGGGACGCTGCACACTGATTCAAACTGTATAAAATATAAAACATTTTGAAAGGTAATCAACTCATAAAAAAGTCTTTTTCGCTTGATTAAATTAAAGTTAAATGCTTTAATTGAAACTAAATGTACTCGCATTGTGAATGTGTTATTAACACATCAGGATTATTGTCAAAGAGGATTTCCCAGATACAAAACGATCTGAAATAAGTTATAATATTCCATAATCTGAAGTCACACAGTGCGACGTCTTCGCTACCTGTTCATCATTATTATGATTATCTGGCTAAGCCATTAAGTAATTTGCTTGAACGGTTTGTCAACAAATGTTTTGCTTTGCTTTGCATCAACGACGCGTCGGCTCAAGTTGCCGACCCGGCTAAGTCTTCCTTCAGTTAAGTGGCGATGATAGCTGGGGGGCAGTGTGGCTGAGAGACACTGTGGGGGGGTGACACTCATTTATAAATTGTCATAATTTGTTTAATGTAGGTTGAAGCATTTAAATGTGTAACACACTTTGGCATGATTTGCATTATTTGTGGAGACTGCGGTAAAAGTCAAAAATAATAAAAACAATAAAGCCATAATAATACAAATAAGTTTGGTTTAATTATTTTTGGGAAAATATCAATAGTACTAACTATAATTTGGTGATATTGAGAAAGTTAAAATTTTCGATTTCATACCTTGAGATGTATACTCTGCTAATTCTTTTAGCCAAAAGTAGCCTCAAATTCACACTGACCCCTTTTGAGAGATGGAATCTTTGCATTTTGAATCAGATGCTGAAAGGCATTGACCAACTAATCGACTTGTAGGGTCGGATCTCAATGTCGGGGCCTCCATAGCGAGCTCCCTCACAACACAAATACAACAATGCTGATGCCGAGCAACGTTTTGTAGCAATGACAAACAATTTCAAAGCGAGTTGGCACTTGAGTGCAACAAGTGGCAACAACGGTCCATCAAGTGCATTCTTCAGACCCGCGTCGTCTATTTTAAGCTCCCAGATCGTGGAAATACCCAATATCCAATACCCAACACAGACTGGCAACACACACACACACACACACACACCTTATATTCAATCGAACCGAAGGGCAAACACAAATGCCAATAAGTACAAGTGCGAGAAGAGTTGACCCAATGCCAACGAGGAGATGGAGTTGGAGATGAAGATGAAGACGAAAAGTCGCCGATGTGGCTGCCACTTGGCAGCTACTGCACAACTGACCTGATTTTCAATTCGTTCCCTCAACGATGTCGCAATCAATGCCTCATCTGTTGATGCTGCTGTTGCAGCTGCCTTTGACTTTGTTACCTTTTTAGAGAGATCTTTCTTTGCCCTCCACCTTCGATGGCGTTGTCGATGTCGGCTCTTGGCTTCCTCAGTGTGCCCAAGTGCACCAATTTCAATGATTCGCGCACACTTTGCAGTTGATGACGTAAAGCAGACCTGTTGCTCCAGTACACTCATAAATATATTGTATATACTTGTCTCTACTATACCTTTTTAAGGGGCCCTCTGCACAATTTCTCTCGCAATCGAGATGGCCTGCAATTTCGATTAATAAATTGTGGCCAGCGTGGTGGACAAGTGTTTAATTTCGTTTATTTGCTTTTCATCATGTTTCTATCTCTATTTTCCTTCCCTCTCTCTCCATTCAGTGGCAAATCAAATTTATTTCATATTTGTTTTGGTAGCTTTGTTTTCTTTTCTTTTCTTTTATTTTATTATTTATTTGTGTATAGCTGCAATTATAAAATTGATTGTTTCGTAATTTGTTGTAGGTGTTAAAAGTGAATTTAGTTGACAGTTTTGTCAAAATCTATATTGCCTTGACTAGCTATCTATTGAGATCTGATCTATTTCATATTAAGTGTAACATTTTGTTAACATATTTAAATAGTATACTATTAAAAGTTCATCTAATGATGTGAATCGCATTAAATCAAGAAAGAAAACACAACTGCACTGCATGAATGAAGTTCATCAATGGAACTGATGCCCAAGTGTGTAATCGTGGGTCACTTTCGATTTTAAGACAACGTTTTCGAGTGTGCTCCAATTGTGAAAATAACACTTGGCACACTCAGGCGAAGGTTGAGTCTTCGCATCGCATCCGTAAGACAGACGTACAGAAAAAGTGATTTTTAACAACATTAAATATCTTTAAACGACCTTAAGGCTTGAGGTTGAGGAAGCTTCATTGGTGTCGTTGCCACGGAAGCATGCCCCTTGGGGGCAGCCAAGTGGCCAAGCCACCCTGACTCTCTCAGTTGACCCAATACGACGACAACACACTCGATTAGCAGTAAATAATTGTATTTCCAGTTTTCATTGTGGATTCTCGTTGTTTTCAACTTGCTCCAATTTCTCGCTTGGCGACATCAAAAGGCACGCGTGTCGCTCATCCATTGCTCCACTGTACCGTGGCTCCTGCTTCAAACTCTTTTGCTCCACAACTGCTAGGTGTATTTGTATTTGTATGTGTATCTGTATCTGTGTCTATGTGTGAGCGTCTTTTGATGTTTAATTAAATTCATTTCTGTTGCGGCCTTTTGTAATGAGATTTTGGCCTGTTGCCGCTTCGCTCAGCGTGTTACGGGCTTTTTGCTTTTGTTGGCTGTTTCGTCTTCTTCTTGAAGTTTTTGACTCTGCTCTCCCAATCGAATCATATAAATGCTCGACGGCAAGTTCATTTGGGCATCAGTCGAGATTTGAGCTTTCCAATCGAACCACAGCAAGAGTGTGTGAAGCCGTGAAGTTGTCCAACTAAACAGTTAATCAGTCAACAAGGATTACGTGATAAAAGAGACCTAAAGACTTAAGTGTTGCCATCATGCGTGTTTCATCCGTCTTTGTTGCCTGTGTGGCACTGTTTGGTGCTGTCCAAGCACGTCCTGAGCCACCTTCGCCCTACTATGGATTACCCCAGCAGCAGAGCCAGAGAGCATTGCCTCTAAATGGTAAGTGACAGAGAGTAACTTGAGGATTGATAAACAAGTGTCTGTGTCTCCTCTCTCAATTGACAGGGCATCCCGCATCGCCACATATCTACCAGGCATTGCCCCAGGAGCAAACATTCGCTAACTTTGGAGCGCCTCAAGCTCAGCCACAAATGAACTACTTGCCACCTGTGCAGCACCAGCAACAACCACAATTGGATGAGCCACTTGTGCCAGCTGCTGACCCATTGAATCCATATGATGACTCCTACAACATGGCCCATCGTCTGTCAGGTGTTCAACACGCCAGTGGTTACAACAACGCACCACAGGAGACCCGTGTCCATAAGCACATCTATGTGCATGTGCCGCCCAAGGACTTTGAGGAGGAGGATGCCGTGGTGCCACGTGTGCATCATGAGATTGGACCCAAGCAGAAGCACTACAAGATTGTGTTCATCAAGGCACCATCGGCACCTGCACTGCGTCCACCAGTTGTGCCACCACCACCACAGAACGAGGAGAAGACTCTGATCTATGTGCTGCACAAGAAGCCCGAGCAGGAGCAGGATATTGTCATTCCCACGCCACCACCCACCAAGCCATCCAAACCCGAGGTCTACTTCATCAAATACAAGACCAAGAAGGAGGAAGTTCCCGTCTATGGACCTCCACCAGCTGATATGGACCCTCGTCAGGCTACAGCCGAGGACTTTGCTCCCATGGCTGATGTGTCCGATATTCTGCCCACCACCCTTGCTCCCGAGCCAGAGCCAGAACAGCCCGCTGCCCTGCCCTCATCCATCTATGGCCCACCCACAGCTCCAGCCTACACTGGGGAGGAGGTGCAAACCACTCTGGCAGCGCCATCCAATCAGTATCTGCCCCCAGCAACTGCACCCGCCTCTTTGGCCATCGAGGACCCCTCCATGGCACCCATCATTGTGGAGGAGCCCGAACAGCGTCAACCCACTGATGCGCCTGCTCCCGCCCCATCTCATGTGCCTGCCGTCAACTATGGTCCTCCCAATCGCTTCTTCCTCAAGAAGCTCAAGTGAATGAAAGCGCTGTTTTAGCGAAATTTCATCTTAGTCCAAATGGGGTGCCGCCCCCACCCCGACACGCCCACATGTTCACACACTCACACTCACAAACAAACACGCACACCGACGCACATCTCGTTTGTTGCTTTTCCATAAAAAAGATTGTTAAATTGTTTTGTTAAATCTTGTAGACAATAAAATTCGAATTTACTAAAAGTCACGAGTTTCCTCTTCTGCAATTGCAAGAAAACATTTGAGTTTAGTTTAACGTTTTATTAACACGCTAATGAAAGTTAATGACAATCGGCCCTGTTTAAGACTTAAAACTTGACCTTCAGACCTTGAAGTCACATCATTTACAGATCGTTTAATTGGTTACGTATTGTTAATTTTTAAATATATTTCACGACTTTCCGCATAGCAATTTGCAGTTTACATTTTAAAGTATTGTAAAAATATTAATAAAGTAATATGCCCAATTAAAAACCACTTGGTGGGGCATTGCTCCTTCAACGACCTCTATAATTACACCTTCTCTTACTGATTGTGAGTGACTGTCTAATTAGCAAGCATAGCACATCTCAACATCTTACTTGAAACTTACTTTCTAAATGATTTTTACAAGGAAGGAAAATGCATTTTCATTTTAAATTTTAAAGTAGTACTTGTAGATTTATGCTAAAAATACATTTGCAAATATTTAAACGATAAGTAAAAGTCTGGCTACAATCAGCTAGCCTTTAAGTAGACAAAGAAAAGAAATAATTGTTTACGCAGTAGTTGACTAGTGCCGAACGCAAAAACAAAACGTTAATTTCTGGTATCACATTTTGCTACGAAAGATATTCAATATAATATAAGAACTATTCTAAGCAAAGAAATATTTGTTTGGTATCATTCGACGAGTATTATTAAGAAGAATTATTGTGCATTCAAAAATTCAACAAAATAGCGCCATCAGCTTTATTAGCTGCAATCCTTTCAATTTAACCTTCCCATTCACACCCTAAATCTCATGAAGTAGATTAGTTACAAATTGCTTAGTAAGCACTTTTCATAGTTAATACAATGCTCTCCGATCCTTATATACCTCAATATAAGCGGAACAGGGTAGGAGATTTTACATTCTTCCTATATATATTACCTCTCGAACCCTTCGTGGTGCTACGTCACGAGCGTGGACTGTCTTCCGCAGTGATTTTTAAAACAAAACTTTAGGATCCTTAGTTTAAGTGAATGACTTACTTATAAACTACATTTTTTATTTTTACCAATTTACAATTTGAATTTTTTATTGACTGCTGTCATGCAACTTTAAATAAACAAATACATACATGTATAAAGAAAATGTTTTTAACCCATACCTACTTGAGAAACATTTGCTAGCAACATTCGTTTGCAACATGTTCTTCGGCTGCATGTTGCTAGGTTGCTTGCTTTTGGCGCCAAAATCCTAGCAACTGCGCAAAAGGCGCAGCGTGTGCTGCCAAAGGTTGCAGCATTGCACACTCGTGTCTCGTGTCTGGTCTTCGTGCTTTAACACTTTGTTGTTTAGAACTTCGGTCGCCGGCTGATCTCCATTCAGGCAATGTCCATGGCCAACGCCAACGCGAGTCTCGCAATTCCATTTCAGTTCGCTTTCTGTGTTCGTGCGCGTCGCAACGTGGCGGCAGCTGCTGTTTTAACCTTAAATCTCACTTATTGTTGCTGTTGCTGTTGCTGTTGCTTTCACCCAATGCCTGTGGCGTTGGCGTCATTTAACGCGTTTGCAAATTCAGTTTGAATTGTCCGTTGTTTCGTTGGGGTGTACAAATTGCTCCATTTGATATTTTCGGACGTAGAAACGCATAAAAAAAGAGCAATTCAAATATATGAAAAACAATTACAAATACAATTTTGTTTACTTTAAGTGCCAATTTGAATGTGCCCAGCACGCGAACAATAAACGCCGCAATTAATTAACTGTTTATCAAGACGCTAGCCAAGGTGCGAGGAGTTGTTATTCAGGCTCAGACAGTTTAACGCGTCGCGACGCGTGTTCTATTTACCAGCAGCAACAATTTGTTGTGCGAGTGTGTGTGTGTGTGTTTGTTCAATAAAAATGTGTGGAAATGCAAATATAAAATTGTTCACGTAACTGGACGTTGTTGTCGTCGTCGGGTCAGTTAAATGTTTGTTTTTACCATTGCGTTTGGCATTGGCATTGCCGTTAAATGCTAATTTCGTCACCTGGGAGCTGTTCATATTGCCGGCCAGACTGAGTCAGTCTCCAGTGGGGGTAAGTACTCAAGCACCCCCTTTTTTGATTCACCTTACAACATTATTCAAGTGCTAACTAGTTCGTCCTCCCTCACCTTCATGTTCTTTGTTATTTTTGTTTTTAGCGCTAAGCAATTGTCGCACATTCTGTTGCATCGCCTGCATTTGATAAATGACACTTTAATAAGCCCAGTTTTTTAGTAGTTGGCCTCTTTCTGCAATTTGTACTTATTATAAGTACATTTTTCTTAGAGTTTGCACCTAATTTGAATACCTTTGATAGCTTGGCCCGATTGAATAACAAAGGAAATAAATTTGAATTTCCTTCGAGGCCTCCGTGTCAGCTGTCAGCTTTAAGGCATACACGTGCCAGTCACCTATTTTAATGTTTCGATTAATAAGTTAGTGTGGGCCCCAGGGAAAATCCTCACGCGGTTGCCGTTTGTGGTCGACCCTTGTCACTGTAACACTTATTATCAATTTTGTGTGTCAAAACTTATTTTTGAATTTTTCTTTTGTTTTCGATTTAAGAAATTCGATTCCTGGTGCTACAAGCAAAAATAAAAATGTCTTACTTTTATTGAAATACTTAAATTTCCCATTCGATTCGAAACGATTTTTTCGTGTGAATTGCAAGCTAATATCTGACAGTGAGAAGGAAAATTCCGACAACTTTCTACAATTTATTCATTGTTATAATTTAAGTAAATTCAAAGGTACATTTTATATCAATCAGTAGTTGTATTCAGTTTTGTGCAATTGAAAGTCATTGTTGCATATGTATAGTGAGAGAATGTGAGACACAACAGGAAGTGAATCAGGACAAATATCAAACACTGAAAGTTACACATACGCAGTGTGGTGCCGCAATTCTCATACTCATACTCATGAAAAAGGCATTTTTTTGAATATTACATGAAATGTGTAGTGCCTGATTTTATGCCTCGTTGTTTGACAGCTGGCAACGAAACGAGAAGTTAGTTAATTATAAATTATGAGCTTGTGATGTAGGAGGTGGGCGAAACACGATGAAAGTGTGCCGCTGTTAACGGAATTGTGTTGCCAACCATTTTGTGCCTGGAATGGGCTCACATATGTTGTTTTTTTTTCCGTTGTTGTTGTTGTTGTTGCTGTTAGTGTTGCAGGTGAGCGAATATTTTATCAGCAATTAGGTTTTGAATCCAGTTGGCTTAAATGCCAAAGGCATTTCATGCTGAGCCGCGCCTAAAGACAGGCAATGCCTTTTGGCTTTTGGGGCCTTAAATGGTCGCCAGCCGGGTTTAAGAGCTCGTTGTGCTATTTTCTTTGTTTGCAAGGAATGTTTACTGTTTGTTGCCCTAACACTTGGCTGGTTTATGTTTCGTTTTAATGTCAATGCGTGTCATGAGGGCGTTCATCTGGTTTTCTCAGATTTTATGGCTTCTCGCCTTTTGTTTGTTGCTTTCATATTTTTGCAATGAATGGAATGAAATGGATTTCTGTTGCTCTTATACTTATTGTTAGTCACCTTATGGCTTCTATTATTTATATTGTTTAAAGATCAGTCGTTGCCTCAATTGAATTTTATTCAACAAAACACTAAATCATTCCGATTTATGGATTACGTTTCCTGCTTTCAATCTTTCAATCTTTATGTAACATCATATATAATAACATTTCAGCTGCGAATTCGAAATAAATTGAATGTAGAACATCCGTTTGTGGTGGCAACATCAATATTGCTCGCTTATGTGTTAAAAGTTTGAGTTAAATAGAAGTCCGGACGTGACAATTGATTCAAATGTCTGGCCCGGAAATCAAATTGCCAATTAACATTGACTGTTTGCATTGAATATTGTTTTTAAACTAGATTTTTTTTTCATATAAATTGTAATCCCTATTTTTTTTAAAGCTTTAAGCTTTTATAAACAAATGAAAATTGCATATCAAACTGGTCTTTTTTTGTTAGGTATTTATATCGGATGATTTATTGTGCAGCCTTTGTATTTTTGTAGAGTAAAATACTATTTTAAGCCGTTTTAGCTATATTGCCGAATCAAAAATACCCAACATAAATATTAATTTGTTGTCACAGCATGTGTAATAAATTGTTTTGTTTATATTTTAATTTATAAGCAGTCCTCATTGAAACTCCAAGACCGAGCTCACACACACACAAGAATTAACCAAAAGATATTTTGAGCTAAAGGAAACTTGGCCAAAAATCATTCTTGTTGTTTTCCTGCTATTTTGTCTCACATCATGTTAGTTTCCTTTTCTTTTTTGTTTTATATTGTTCTTTTTTCAAAGCATTTAACAGAATATAACAACAACAGGCAGATGGTAAAATCTAAGCTATGACAGCAACAAATTGAATTTGTTTATACATGAGTACATCACACGGCAGACACTGGCAAAGAAAATAACTTGCAAATAGTTTGAAAAACCTTGAGGTGTTTACAAAATTCAATATTCTTGACAACATACAAAAAAACTGAATTAAGAGTAAACTACATATTGTTTGTTTCGTTTCGTTGCATATTTTGAGCAGCTTTGGAAAAATCTGAGAAACAAGCTGCTGGATGCAGCCAGCCGAGGTATTAAAGATAAGAGGGCACCTGGTGAGCTGCACTCGATAGCTGAGAGTGAGCAATAGTCAAAAAAATAAAAAAAAATGACAACTTTGCAGCTATATTAAAAATTCCTTCATAAAGTTTACTCTTTACTTTTCTCCTTATTGAGGCTTTGTTTGTTTCTTTTTTTTTGTTGGGTGTAGGGCCAAAGTTTTCGTTCATTTTGTGAGACTTATCTCTTTCTGAACAACTTGCTTATTTATTCCCAATTCCAGCATTTTCATCCTTTGGAGCAACATTTACTTTTATTTTACAAATATGATTAGATTTCATGTGAACAATAAATTCTGTGTATAATGCAGCTGTATAAGTAAAATTAAATGGAATTTAAATTCTTTAGATACACAACATCTCTTAATGTTTTTGTATTTTTAAAGGGGTTAATAAAACGTATGCAAAATATATATATTTTAAATTCAGTACATATGTATATATCTGACTGCAGAAGATATGAGCTATGTATGTAAGTGTGAGTATGAAAATATTTGTGGTATGTCAGAACAGACCTAATGGGTATTTTCAAGTCAAGCTCTTTAAACTGGACCGTACTTCCTTTTTGTTTAAATTGCCTGTGGCGAATCTCTTTTGTCAGACTTTCGACGAAGCTCTCTTCCATGATAAATAACAGAATTCATGTTCATAAAACGTATGCGTTTCAATGTTTGATAACAATTTCGCTTGTTTATCTTCCATGTTATTTGAAATAAAACATAAAATGGAAAATGTTGAAATTCTTTGAAATGTTGATATTTCATATTGGTTGGCTAAAAATCAAAAATATTTTCATACTAAAGTGCAGTGAGGCGTGGCACATACGCGGAATATATCCTTAGCACACTTGACTTGTTTTGTTGTCCAAAAGATTTTGCCATAGCTATATAATAAAATTTAATCATAAATTAATTCAAATATATTTGGAATTTTATGTGAATCTTACGCATCTTTTTAGAGGCTGAGAGGACCGCCTTCATGCTTCGCAGGACCTTTTGAAAACATAAGTAGTTTTTTATTGTCCAGTTCCCATTGAGCTTCAGCCATGAATAAACTTGCTCTGGTTTTGTTGGGTGCTTCGCGAAACATTTTAGCTGTATCCACATTAAACTGAACAAGCTGGCTTAAAGTTTACTCAAGCATTCTGATACAAATCTAGTTTCCTATTTGAAGTGCTGTTACCTGCTTAGCCATTATAGTCCATTTCTGAATAAGGTCCTATTCAGTGGCTGGCAGTTTCATTTAAATTGAACAGTTCTTTGTCCTTTATCCGAGTTTGTATACCTTCTGACAGTTGAACAAGTCATTTGGGATCACAGGACAATCGTTAGTTGACATTCTTGTGATGGAAGCCTGTGGCGACCGTCATTAGCTGCATGACCACACCGACCACATGTCCTTCTTGTGCTTCAAGCAACCATGGGGGATTCCAATAAGTTCTTGAAATAAGTTGCAAAACAATTTCCTTTTGAAAGTTCGCACAAACAGCATTAGTATTTATTACCGGTGAGGACTGTCCACACTTGTGAGGCTGAAGTCGGCAGGCAAAAGACGCAGAGAGCTGACAACTAAAAAGGGAATTTCTAGAATTAGAATTTGAAATAATAATAAAGTGAAACTGAAATCGCTCAGCTGTGATATGTTTTGATAAATTAGCGTTGCCACCAACAATGATGAGGTTCTCCTTTTGAATAGGCTTAGGAACTCTAAATATGCCTCAAGCACATCCGTGTACATGTGAATAATGAGCTCTCAAGCGTTGAACCGTGTTCTTGAAACAACTTCTGCGGCATTCTCATTCCCACCTCTTTCAGCGAACTCCTTGAGGTCGTTAAGCTGTCTGACCTTTTCAGACGAAAGCAAACAAAAAATATAATACCCTCTGCAAGGGTATAAAAAAAAACACCCAACGGTGCCGTTAGGCATGTTAATTTTATATATCCTGTATCCACTAAAATTGAAAGAAAACCGTATTATACTCTGTGAAGGGCATAAATATATTTATTTTTAATCAGGAATAGGGACAACAACTTTTCTTATGAGAATTCCTACAGGGTATCTTCCAGGCTGGCTTATTCTACTGTAATACTTTGGTGTCTTGTGCATTATTGATGGTCTACTGTTAAGGCTAGTTGGTGAGCAAAAGGTGTGATTATGAGGGAAATGTAAAACAATGTTAAGCAGACGTAGGAGAAGTTCAGCTAAGTGAAAGATTTGAAAGAAAGAAATATGCAAATCACTTGACATGAATTTCTGACATTTCACACACTTTAAGCCTCATATGAAGTTCTATTGCGTCACATGAATATTTTAGAAAGAACACCAAAGTAACCATACAGGCAACCCGTCTGGTTTATAATGTATGTATATTCAATCTTGGCCTTTAATCTACTAAACTCCTTTCGGTGTACTTTTACTGTTTTTCTAGCACATTTTTTAAATTTTGAGCCACAAAAAACTTACCCCTAACCATTGAATACATTGAATGGTTAGTGGTCTTACCAATTGCCACTTTCGTTTCTTACAATGTTTTCTTTTCTATACTATTGTATAACTTCCGATCTATTATAAACTTAAGATCAAAACGTGTGTCTATTTATTTATTTAGCATGACTGGACATATGTAACTTTTAAACAACTTCGATAAGGAGTATTCTTACATTGTCTTATCACTGATATACAATAAAAACTCATTAATTTAAAAGTTTTGTAACAACAATGTTTTAAAGTTCCCCGGAATGTAACAATAGTTTTAAATAAAGAAAATTCTAATACTTTTAGAAGGTATAAATACTGCTCCTACGTCGTTTTTAGCTCAGTTCAGTTGTGTTATATTGGAGAAAATGACGCCTCATAATGTTTGGATGATTTACTATTATGGTAAGCAACAATATCTGGAACAAAAGGAAGTTATCCTAAAGTTTACTCCATTGGATAGCTGTTCAAATATTTGTTGTCCTCTGCATTGTACACCCAATGTCAACTTTAAGTACCAAAAGAGAAAATACTAGTGTCTGCGATGAAGGCTCAATGAAATCAGACCCGAAAGACTGTGCTAGCTATTTTCAATGTCTGGATGGACAAATTGTGAAACAGAAATGCCACAATGGAAGTTACTTTGATGCTGCATGGGAAGTATGCGTAATAGACGCTCATGGAGTCTGCAAGCCTCAAAATGGAAACTGTACAGAAGGTGCCCTGGAACAGAGCCCTAAAAACAGTTGTGGTTACTTGAAATGCTGGAACGGAATCCTTATCGAAGTGAACTGTACCAGTGGAAATTATTTCAACTCTACTTTGAAAACCTGTCTTATCGATAAGAATGGAGTCTGTTCTGCGATTCCTGGAAACTGTACTGAAGGGGAGCTTAGGGGTAATCCTGAAGATCCTTGTGGGTACTTGCGATGTACAAATGGAAGCCTAGCTGGACTGAACTGTCCCAGTGGAAGTTATTTCAATTCTACTTTGAAGATCTGCCTTATTGATGAAGATGGAGTCTGTTCTGCGATTCCTGGAAACTGTACTGAAGGGGAGCTTAAGGGTAATCCTGAAGATCCTTGTGGGTACTTGCGATGTACAAATGGAAGCCTAGCTGAACTGAACTGTCCCAATGGAAGTTATTTCAATTCTACTTTGAAGATATGCCTTATCGATGAGAATGGAGTCTGTTCTGCGATTCCTGGAAACTGTACTGAAGGGGAGCTTAAGGGTAATCCTGAAGATCCTTGTGGGTACTTGCGATGTACAAATGGAAGCCTAGCTGAACTGAACTGTCCCAATGGAAGTTATTTCAATTCTACTTTGAAGATCTGCCTTATCGATGAGAATGGAGTCTGTTCTGCGATTCCTGGAAACTGTACTGAAGGGGAGCTTAAGGGTAATCCTGAAGATCCTTGTGGGTACTTGCGTTGTACAAATGGAAGCCTTGCGGAAGTGAACTGCTCCGATGGAAGTTATTTCAATTCTACTCTGCTGACCTGTCTTATTGATGAGAGTGGAGTCTGTTCTTCAATTCGTGGTGGTTGTATTGAAGGTCAGATCGAGCAAGATCCTGATGAGTGTGGCGGTTATTTGCAGTGTATCAATGGAGAAATGATGAATCAACTGTGTTCATATGGTCACTACTTTCATACAACACTTAAGAGATGCGTTGTCGACAATGATGGCATTTGTACATCCTTAATTGATAATTGTAAGGAAGGTGATCGGCATGCAGATCCTAAAGATTGTACATCGTATTTGGAATGCATGAATGGAGATTTTGTTTCGCAGAAATGTGCAGAGGGTAGTTACTTTGAAAGCAGCATTGAGGCATGTATTGTCGATGAAAATTGTGTGTGTATTCCTCTGGTGGACTAACTGAAAATGAAATAAAAAATTAGATAGTTAAGACAGCAGACTGTATTGCTTTGATGACGTAATATTAATGTTTATGTTGATACTGTTTGCTTACATTTGTGCTAATTGAGTTACATCACAGGAGAGAAGAGATAACGCTTACAAATGAGCCCGATAGGCAGTATGAAATCGTTAATGAGGATTAAGCTAAAGTTTTTGGAGCAGCTGCGGTTATTTAGCTTTAAATTAATTTGATATTATAATTATAACATTTGTTCCTAATTGAATGGGCGTTAACAAACTGTTGCTATTCCTAACTTTGGGTAGCAACTGTGTCTTTCCTTAAAGGGAATTAAGTAGAAGAATATTAATTCGCTTAGCACTAAATCAGCTGTGCTCTAATAAGGATTAAAACAAAACGGACAAGAAGAATATGTACTCGGAAAATCATGAAAATCGTACGTGACATGCCCAATGTCCTTGAGTCTCGGATTAAAGTTTGCTCTTAATTAAAAGTATTCCCGCAGTGCAAGCTCAGGACACCCCCTACCTTTCAACATGCAGTAAAATACATCAAAGTGCTTTCGATTACATCGAAGGACTCGTAATTAAAGCCGGCCTACATTCATCCGCATTAAATTAAAATGTCTAAGCAAACTTGGGTTATGGGCGTGGCCATTACATCAAAGCCTACATCCTGTAATTAAGCGGAGTTCGATTTCAGTTTGACTTTATTGGAAAAGCCTTTGCTTCCTTTGCTGTTACAGATTAATTCAACTCATGCTTGTTGACATGGGAATTTATAAATATAAAATTCAGGATATAAATGTTCGTAGAGTGGTCTTTTCCATTGCCATCCTCAGGTGGGCTTGTTTCCCCTCCTCCAGGGGCTGAAGTAGTTATTGTTGTTTTATCATCTTCAGGCACAGGCGTAGTTCCAGTATTGTTTCCGGATTCCGAGGTTGACGTGTCGTCAGGCACCTTTGTTGTAGTCTCAATTTCATTTGTCTCTCCCAATCCGAATGGTGATTCCTTATTCACGGGCACATAGTATTCTCCAACAGCCAAAAGCTCATTCTGAAACGAACCCATACGAACCGAGCTGTATGTGCTGCCACAATCCTTATTGATGGCATACTCATACGAAGGACATCTCATGGTGGGAAAGTTATCCATCCTCAGTGATTCAACGTAGTAGGACACGGCACGTGTATGAGAACAACCTCCAGTTAAATCGATGCCACAACCAGGCTGGGATTTGCCGCCATTCGGATAGAAAGCTGCTCTCCCAATTGGCTTCGTGTATCCCAAGGTGCCGCCATTTGTCTGAATTGATTCAACGTAGAAGGCATCATTGCTAGACAATCGCTTTGCCGGCTTATCATAGCTCATCATGGGCATAGCTGGGTCAAGGCCCACCACTTTCTGCACCTTTCCAGTGGCCACCTGCTTTGCAGTGTGTCCGGCAACATGGGCGCCAAGACTGAAGCCCACAATCTCGAGTGAGTCCAGGGACATGCCATACTCCTTTACCAGAAAGTCGACAAGCTTAGCTATTTTTCCTCCCGTCGCAGATACAGCTGCTACCGATGAGGCATATTCCAGAGAACGACCTCTCGACCAATCCACAGCAATCATATTGTAATTTCCAGAGCGGAACCACGCTGCACGAACTCCACTGTTCACACCATCCTTATAATTCGAGTTCCATCCGTGTATGGTAATTCTAAAAAGAGTTTTTTCCACTCAGTAATGTTTTAACAAGTAATTTTAACAAAGTATACCTAGTGGGAAAATTGGGATTAAAATTAGAGGCATCAATAGACTCCTTGGTGGCTTTTATAACCTGTCCTTCGTTTGGATTCCGTAGCGTGTACAAATAGAAGTCAACGGCATTCAGGGATATACGTTGAATTATATCAAGATCATTGAGAGTTTCATATGCAGACAGTTGTTCCTCTGCTTCAGACATGCTAACCCACTTGAGACTGCCATCCACGGTGGGCACATACCATCCATCTTCACCATTAATGCGTCCTGCCTTGTCCCTAATGGACATTGAGCTGACTGAACCTGTGAATTTTTATATTAATTTTGATTTAATCTTTGGCCAAATATAAAGTGCAAAGTTCTTACCAGCCAGCCCGCAAACCGTTAAAAGAAACCACAATTTCATGCCTGCTATAGGAAAGTTATAATGATTCGACCTGAACAGCTGCCATTTAATATATAGTTTTCTTTTGACCAGTCATGAGCTATAAAACAAATCCAGGCGATTAGATTACCCCTTATACGATTAATATGACGCAAATTTGCATTCGAGTGAAAGCTTCATCGAAGCTTTCCCAAATTTATCAATAACTTGTATACGAGGGTGGGCGAAAAAGTTGTTTTTTAAATGAACAGCACTATGGAAAAGCTTGAACCTACCTTTTTACCAAATCCAGATGGGGAAATAGACTTTAAAAATTATATGGAATTTAAATGTTTAAAATTTTACTTTTTTTTACCTTTTTTTTTAGTAATACCTTTTACGAGGCTTAATAAGAAAATGAGAATTTCTTTTTCAAGTTTCCTTTAATTTAAAAGTAAAAAAATGATTAAAAAACATCAAAAAACCATTGCTTTCTTCATTCAAAAATACATATTTGTGAAATGATTAATATAAAATTTAGATTCTTAATTAGAAATGTATTGATGATCAAGTGATATATTCATAAGCTTTCGGAATCTGTAAGGCATTTATATAAACGGTTGCGAAGCCCACGAAAAATGATCAAAAATTTAGAATCTTAAGAAAAATGCGATTAAAAACAGCCAAAATTTAAAAATTAAAAAAACTTTATTATCTAACAATTTTTAATTTTTATAGTCGACTTTTTCTCACCTGGGACCTAAAAATATTAAACACAGATGAAGCAGCAGACAAAGGTTTTTTTACTGATAATAAACATATTGGGCATTCTATTGTTTTATCTAAGATCGTTCTAGCAACATTTCAGCCCGGCCTCTGAGGTACTTGTCTGCTCCATTGACAGTCTTAAATCAAAACCAAATCGAAATCTTAATGAAATATACTTTGGTAGATTAGATTAAACCTTCATATTCTTTAAATAGCCAATTCTTATTGCCTTTTGAGTAAAAGCTTAGACAAAACCTTTGCAAATTTGGCTATAAAATGAATAAAAAAAGCTCAAATTTTTTTTTTGCAATATGATTTTAATTATTAAAACACATATTCAGTTTAGTTGCCATAGCCATAGGGGTACTGGGAGTTGACGGGGACGTAGTAATCTCCAGCAACCATGTAGGCATTTGAAGTGGCGCCCATCTTGACGGTGCTGTAGGTGTTGCCACAGCTCTTGGCGACGGCCTGCTCGTAGTTGCCACAACGCATGGTGGGGAAGTTGTTCTGGGTGACGGACTCAGCGTAGTAGATCACGGCACGGCTGTGAGCACAGGAGCCGGTCAAATCGGTACCGCATCCAGGCTGGGACTTGCCACCGTTGGGGTAGAAGGCACCCTTGCCGATGGGCTTAAGGAAACCGAGCATACCGCCGTTGGTCTGGATGGACTCAACATAGTAGGCATCAGTGGAGCTGAGACGTTTGTTGGGGGAATCGTAGCTGTACAGGGGAAGGGCGGGGTCCAGACCGATGATGGTGCGCACCTGACCGTTCTTAACATTCTTGCCAGCGAAACCGGACACATGTGCGCCCAGACTGTGGCCAATGATCATGGTGTTGTCGAGAGACATACCGTAGTTGGAACGCAAGAAGTTGATGAGTTCAGCGACCTGCTCACCGACTCCGGGAACGGCGACGACGGAGGAGGCATAATCCGGAGAACGGGCACGTCCCCAATCAACGGTGATCATGTTAGCGTCACCATGTTTGAACCATGCGTTGCGAACGCCATAGTTGACATAGTCGTCGGCACTGGAGGTCCAGCCGTGGATGGTGAAGCGAGTGGGGTTGTTGGGGTTGAACTTGGATGCTGAGATGGAGTTCTTGTTAGCCTTGATTTCCTGGGGTGAGTTCAGGTTGGACTTGGTATACAGAAGGAAGGTAACGGGGTTCAACACGTTGCGCTCACGCTCGACAGAAGCTTCCAGATAGGACTCGGCGGCATCCTTGTCTACCCACTCAAAGGATCCATCGGCCTGGGGCACATACCAGCCATTTTCACCATTGATCTTATGTTCAACGGCATTGGCTGTGAATAAATTAGTCTTTAATTTGAATTGAGTTAAGGAGAATCCTCTAAAGAAATTTACCTGCCAAAACGCAGAATGCGAAAACCAAAAACAGCTTCATGCTAACAAAGTCAACCTTAACTGATGTTGAAACTTGCTCTGGGTGTTCCTTTATATGGGATCCGACAGGCTGTTTATCAAATCACGGGCACGTTCTGCATAGTACTTGAGATTTGGTCAAGAGATTGATAATCACGCCATTCCCTCTTTTGATAACAGTGATGACGGCCAATTGAAGTGAGACTAGTTACTTCTATCTATTGCTTTATTTTGGCCTGTTTGGATTGACTCGTGTCCGATTAGCATGTTTATGATATGGCACCACTTTAATATGGCACCCCATTTCCATAGGCAGTTCAAGTATTTTGGAAGATCTTAATTAGAGATAAATGTTTTATATACCATATAGAAATGTTGTGCAAAAAACAAAAAGAAACACAAAAGCAGATTCTTCAATATATGTATGAGTATATATATTTTTGTTTAACTCAATGAAACTAGCCTATTTCAGCTGCTATATGATTTAGATATCTTACTCTGGCACCTCAGCGAAAACATATTGAAAATTGATTGAATTTTAAATAAAAATAAAGCTTTGATAAGTGTTTGCAGAAAATTTCATTAAGGTAAACAAATCTATTGTTAGTTTTTGCTTTCGTATATTGTATATATACTTATATACTATGTTGCAGTAGGGTCGAACCCAGTCGAGCCAATTGCTAGATTTGACCATCTATGTTATCATGCCGTAGGGAGCCTCATTGTTGACAGGCACATAGAAATCCCCCTTTACCATGTAGGCATTGGTAACCGCACCCATACGTACTCCCATGTATTGGTTGGCACATTCCATGGCAACGGCAGCCTTATAGTCGGCACAACGAATGCTGCCAAAATTATCCTGCTCCACGGCTTCCACGTAGTAGGTAACAGAGCGAGTGTGGGCACAGAGACCATCCAAATCATCTCCACATCCGGGTTGCCGTTTTCCACCGTTGGGATAGAATGTGCCCCTTCCGATGGGTTTGACGAATCCCAATTTACCCCCATTGGTTTGTATGGACTCCACATAGAATGCATCTGTGCTGGCTAGTCGCTTTTCCGGCTTATCCCAACTGAAAAGAGGCATGGCTGGATCCAGACCAACAATGGCATGCACTTTGTCTGAATTCTCAGAAACTCGTTTGCCTGCAAAACCTGCCACGTGAGCGCCTAAACTATGCCCAATTACTTCAAGAGTATCCAGGGACATGGCGAAATCCCTATGCAAAAACGAAATCATATCTCCCACAGTATATCCTGCACTTCCCACGGCTTTTGCTGCACTCACATAGTTCTCAGTACGAGATGCTGCCCAGTCGACAATGATGATATTAAAATCTCCTCTGGAGAGCCAGGCATTTGTTATCCATTTGTTCATTTCATCCTTATAGGTCCCCTTCCACCCGTGTATGATAAACTTCGTGGGTCGCTCGGCGTAAAAGTGCGAGCTTCTCACGGAATTTTCATCGTGGGTAAGTTGATGTCCCTCCTTTGGATTGTTTTTGGTGTACAAATAAAAGGTTACATCGGAATCGATTTCCCTTAATCCCTCACTTTCAATTAGTCCCAGCCAAGTTCCATTGGGTAGAATCCAACCATTCTCTCCATTCAGCTGCTCCTCCCTTATCGGGTGCGCCCAAGCTGTTTTTTATCAATGTTTGCAATAAAAAATCTCATACCAGACCAATCAATTTACCTGCAAGTACGAGCAATGCAAGCGTAATCAACACTTCCATTCCTTATTTATAGAATGCGCTTTGAGTAATATACCGACCCCTTTTATATGTATCCCCTGCAGGGGTCTCTTGTTAATCTCTGACGTGTGCCTCTGCACTTGATTTCCCCAGCAGACCCCAAGTGGTCTATTCAAGTCTCAAATCTCGACGCTGATAACGACACAACAACAACAACCACTTGTTCCAGTATTATCGAAATTAATTTCATTGACTTCATACTTTATTCAAAAATAAACTCGATAGATAGATGATCTATTTCATATTGCCGAAAGGCGTCTCGCTGTTTACGGGTACATAGAAGTCACCGGATGCCATGTAGGAATTGATATCAGCTCCCATGCGTACGGAGCTGTATGTACTTCCACAGTCCTTGGCCACAGCATCCTCATAGTCATGGCACTTGATGGTTCCGAAGTTATCCTGGGTAACAGCCTCAACATAGTAGGTCACTGAGCGGGCGTGGGAGCAGGTGCCTTGAAGATCGGCTCCACATCCGGGCTGTTTCTTGCCTCCATTGGGGTAGAAGGCACCTCGGCCAATGGGCTTGAGGAATCCCTTCATTCCACCGTTAGTTTGGATGGACTCCACATAGTGGGCATCTCCGGAGGATAGACGTTTATCGGGTTGGTCATAGCTGAACAAGGGTAGAGCAGGATCTAGGCCAATAATAGTGTGAATCTTGCCTTCGCCGACGGTCTTGCCGGCATAGCCTGCAACCTGACCACCTAAGCTGTGACCAATGACATACAGACTGTCCAAGGACATGCCATGACTCTGGTGTAGATACTTGATCATCTCTCCCACTTTGCGGCCAGCTGGAGGAACAGCATTCACAGAGGCGACGTAGTTGGCAGTTTGTGCTCCTTCCCAACCCACAACAATGACGTTGAAGTTGCCCCTCGACAGCCAGGCTTTGGTAATCTTTGTATTCATGCCGTCAGTGTATTTACCTCCCCATCCGTGAATAACAAACCGAGTGCCATGATCCTTGTTAAAGTGTGAATCACGAATGGATGATGCACTGGTATCGATTTTCTTGCCAGCAGTGGGATTTGACTTGGTGTAAAGATAGAATGAAACATCGTCGGAAACCCTTTCCAGATTGCCGTTAGTCAACAATTGTTCAGCCTCCTCCCGGTCCATCCATTCACTGGTGCCATCCACACGTGGTATGTACCAGCCATTCTCTCCGTTAATGCGCTCCTCGATGGGAAGGGCACTTACTGGAATTTATAAGAGGTGTTTAGTGTTTACGAAATCGATTGAAAAGATATTAAAAGTTTTACCTGCGGCAAGTAGCGCTGCTAAGACAAGAAACACTTTCATTCTGGAATCGCAACTATGATTGATAAGTGTGTAGAGACTCACGCCTTTTTATAGCACCCGCCAATCATTTACAATCAATCCTCCATATTTTGCACCTCCAATTGCCAAGTACATGTACTTATAGACTGATTGATAAGACTTTTGTCTTATTAGACAATATCATCTAACAAGTGACCAAAGCGGAGTATATAAAGATTAACAAATCAAAAGATAGTCTTTCATCGAAATCTGCTGTTATTTCTTCGAGCTTGCGTCACTGGCTAGCAACTTTTCTGAATGAATTTTGAATATATGTGCAAGTACACAGAAGAAAATAAATCATTCGGAATTTTGCAGTTTCGTATTCTTGATTTTAATTTAAATTTTACCAGTATGCATTCAGAATAAAATTGTTAAGTAAAGACTATATGCGGATCAAATGGAAATGTCTTCGTATTATAGTAAGCAATTAAGCCTAAGAATCCCCGAAACTCAAAATAACTATTTGCTGAGAGTGAAATAAATTAAGTATTTTATCCCGACTATCCGAGTTTTTTTTTTTATCTGTATTCTTCCCTCCAACCTTGTAATTTATCAGTAGATAGAACGTTTTTGAAGACATTTGCATATATTAGTGAGTATTTTCTAACGTTTAGTGAATAATGCCGAATGGAGCCTTGCTGTTAACAGGCACATAGAAATCTCCATCAACCATGTAGGCATTGGTATCGGCACCAAGACGGACACTGCTGTAAGTGCTGCCACATTCCTTGGCAACGGCATTCTCGTAGTTACTGCACTTGATGGTTCCAAAGTTATTCTGGGTAACAGCTTCAACATAGTAGGTCACTGAGCGTCCATGGGAGCAGGATCCAGTGGCATCGACTCCACATCCAGGCTGCTTCTTACCACCGTTGGGGTAGAAAGCTCCTTTGCCAATGGGTTTAAGGAAACCCAGCTTGCCTCCGTTGGTCTGGATGGATTCTACGTAGAAGGCATCGTCGGAGGATAGACGCTTGTTGGGCTTGTCGTAGCTGAACAAGGGAAGAGCGGGATCCAAGGCAATGATTGTATGAATTCTACCTTCGCCGACGGTCTTGCCAGCATAACCAGAGACTTGAGCACCCAAGCTGTGTCCAATAACATAAAGGCTTTCCAGGGACATGCCATGGTTCTCATTGAGATACTTGATCATTTCTCCTACTTTGGCACCTGCTCCGGGAACAGCAACAACAGAAGAGGCATAATCTATGGAACGAGCACGAGACCAGTCGACAATGATGATGTTGTAGTCTCCCTTGGACAACCAAGCCTGAGTAATTCTGGTATTCATGGAATCAGTATAGCTTTGAGTCCAGCCGTGAATAACAAAGCGTGTGGGATGATTCCTGTTGAAGTGGGAATTGGACACCGAGGAACCCTTGGAGGTGATTGCCTGACCCTTTGTGGGGTTGGACTTGGTGTACAGGTAGAAGGATACGGCATTTGTGCTAATGCGTTCTTCCATCAGTTCTCCGTTCGACAACAATTGTTCAGCCTCCTCCAAGTCCATCCATTCACTGGTTCCATCGATGCGAGGAACATACCATCCATTCTCGCCATTAATGCGCTCCTCAATAGGGAGGGCACTAACTGAAAGACAAAACAAATATTTAGGAAGTTTTCTAGCAATTATATAAAGTCGAATTACCTGCGGCTACCAATGCTGCTAGAACGAGGAACACTTTCATTCTGGAAGTTTTACATTTTGGTTAGCAATTTCTCCTTTATATAGCCCCAAAATAATTTCATGTTGGGCTTATCGCATCCACCTCTTAATACACACTTCAGATATCGATTTTATTTGATCAGATAATTTGAATTTGGATTTCAATTTTGCACTTACTTTTCCAAAAGTGTGCTATTGCAATCTAAGCTTAACATCTAAAGTTAATGCTTTAACATTAATTTTTGTTGACAGCAGGGAATTGATATTAAACATACGAGTTCCAAATGAAATAGGGATAAGCTTTATCAGTAAACAGGTTGAAGATTACGTGCTTGTTCAACCAGCCCCCATGAAAGTAATAGTTTAACTTATTGGAATCTATTAGAATCTATAAGAAAACAACAACAACTATAAACTTTATGATAACATACGAGTATTATTTCTTAGTTGTGGGATGGTTTTTGCATCAGTCCGAGACACTTCTGTTCTGATTGGTAGAAAGTTCTATTGTGGTCTCCTGTTTTACTTCTGATTTCCATTTTCCAGGGAAATTCTAATTTTTCTTTAACATTAGTGATTTTAAAAAATTTGTTAGTCAAAATATTCAGTGGGCAACTTCTTAAAGTGATATTTTATAATTATGTATTTTGTTATCTGTACACATTGTAGAAGATTTCATCGAAAAAAAGAAGATGAAAAAATTAAAACTTATTGACGTTCATTAAATGTCTTTTTTATATAGAGTTTTTCAGTTTTTTTTGGCTTATTGCACCACAAAAGAAATTAATTTAACTAGAGTTACATTTGCCTACCTTTGCTTTGAAATAAAAAATATTAACAGTGATAATTTCTAATAGATTTTTGCATTTATTTCTCAATTGGTATTTAAAAAGTTGTTTAGTGAATCATGCCAAATGGAGCGTCGCTCCTTACAGGGACATAGAACTCTCCATCGACCATGAAGGCGTTGGTATCAGCGCCAAGACGAACGCTGCTGTAGGTGCTTCCACATTTCTTGGCCACAGCATCCTCATAATCATGGCACTTGATAGTACCAAAGTTATCCTCGGTGACAGCCTCAACATAGTAGGTCACTGAGCGGGCGTGGGAGCAGCCTCCGGTGGCATCAAGTCCACATCCAGGCTGTTTCTTGCCACCGTTGGGGTAGAAGGCTCCTTTGCCAATGGGCTTAAGGAAACCCAGCTTGCCTCCGTTGGTTTGGATAGACTCCACATAATGGGCATCACCGGAAGAAAGACGCTTGTTGGGCTTGTCGTAGCTGAACAAGGGAAGTGCGGGATCCAAGGCAATGATTGTGTGAATTCTGCCTTCGCCGACGGTCTTGCCAGCATAGCCAGAAACATGAGCACCCAAACTATGACCAATAACATACAGACTGTCCAGGGACATGCCGTGCTTCTCATTGAGATACTTGATCATATCTCCTACTTTGGCACCTGCTCCGGGAACAGCAATAACAGAAGAGGCATAATCTATGGAACGAGCACGAGACCAGTCGACAATGATGATGTTGTAGTCTCCCTTGGACAGCCAGGCCTTGGTGATTCTGGTGTTCATTGAATCGGAATGACTTTGAGTCCAGCCGTGAATAACAAAGCGAGTGGGATGATCCTTGTTGAAGTGCGAATCGCGAATAGATGATTCCTTGGCATCGATTTTCTTGCCATCGGTGGGATTGGACCTAGTGTACAGGTAGAAGGATACAGCATTGGTGCTAATGCGTTCTTCCATCAGTTCTCCATTTGAGAGCAACTGCTCGCCCTCTTCAAGATCCATCCACTCGCTGGTGCCATCAATGCGAGGGATGTACCATCCATTCTCACCGTTTATACGCTCCTCGATGGGGAGGGCAGAAACTGAAAATACATGAGAGTCCTATTTAACTTATATTTGTATAGAAGGATTATAGTAGTTCTTACCTGCGGCCAGCAATGCTGCTAGAACAATAAACACTTTCATTCTGGAATCCAAATTGTTAGTAAGAGACACCTGCTGGTATATGGCCTTATATAGCTCCAAAAACGACAACATGTCAAACTAATCGCACTTTGATTTCATTACACTCTTCAGATTATCTGATAATTCAAAACTTGTTGAATGGAAATCTGTAGTTTCCCCACTTGCAATTGATATTGTCGCTCACTTATGAAGCCAAATATTAATTGTTAAGTAAGAGTTAAGAAACATAAGAAACCTCTTCATGTTATATCTACCTAGTGACGAAGGCAACTCTTCAAAGTTACTGATATCAATTTTGTGATTAAAAAGTTCGATTGACACTAGTATGTACATATAAAAAAAGGCGTTTGAGCTTTTGCGTTTGCTTTCGTCACTAGCGTGGAATACCGTTCACAGTGATTTTGCTGACTCGGCAATAGAATGCAATTTTTATACATATGTAGGCAAAAATTTATGTTAGGCTAAGCCTTATCAATATTGAAAACAAGTGTAACTAAATATCTTAAGGCTCACACCATACAGGAAGCATTGAACACTTCACCTTTCTAATTAAAAGATAGATAATTTTATACACGTGCATTTATTAATCTATATTTAAGGAGTTCATTAGTTAATATTGCCGAAGGGAGCCTTGCTGTTGACTGGAACATAGAAATCTCCATTGACCATGTAGGCATTGGTATCGGCACCAAGACGAACTCCGCTATAGGTGCTTCCACATTTCTTGGCCACAGCATCCTCATAATCACTGCACTTGATGGTACCGAAGTTATCCCTGGTGACAGCCTCAACATAGTAGGTCACAGAACGTCCGTGGGAGCAGGATCCGGTGGCATCAAGTCCACAACCGGGTTGCTTCTCACCGCCATTGGGATAGAAAGCGCCTTTGCCAATGGGCTTAAGGAAACCCAATTTGCCTCCGTTGGTTTGAATGGATTCCACATAATGGGCATCATCGGAAGACAGACGCTTGTTTGGTTTGTTGTAGCTGAACAGGGGAAGGGCAGGGTCTAGACCGATAATAGTGTGAATTTTGCCTTTGCCAACGGATTTGCCAGCGTATCCTGCAACCTGGGCTCCTAAGCTGTGGCCGATAACATACAGGTCATCCAAGGACATGTCGTGACTTTTGACCAAATACTTGATCATGTCTCCTACTTTGTCACCAGCTCCGGAGACAGCAAGAACAGCGGTGGCATATTCAAAACGAGCACGGGCCCAGTCCACAATGATGACGTTGTAATCTCCCTTGGACAACCAGGCCTTGGTGATTTCAGTGTTCATCGAGTCCTTATAGCCTTGAGTCCAGCCGTGAATAACAATGCGAGTGCCGTGATTCTTGTTGAAGTTAGAGTCAGACACAGATGAGCCCTTGATCTTTATTTGCTGGGGTTTAGTGGGGTTCGACTTGGTGTACAGGTAGAAGGATACCTCATTAGTACTGAGGCGTCCTTCCATCCTTTCACCATTTTCCAGCAAGTCCTCGGCGTCGTCTAGATCCATCCATTCAAAAGAGCCGTCTTCTTGTGGTATATACCAGCCATTCTCGCCGTTAACCCGATCTTCTTCGGGAATAGCAGCCACTGAAAGGCAAGAAAGTCCTTGAAACCCTGTAGACAACTAGATGGATAATATAATTACCTGAGGCTATCAGTGTTACAAGTCCAAGAATGAAAGCTGCCTTCATATTGATATTACAAGTGATAGTGACATTTGCGAAGAGATTCCCTGTTATTTATAGTCCCAACCCAGGAACATTTGAAGTTAACCATCTTCATAGTTTAATAAGCACTTGAGAGTTGATTAAAATTGGCCAGATAAAGTTGATTGTATTGATTAAAAAATCTATTGTTTGCACTTCCTTTTGTCGATTCTGCTGATAATAAACCTTTATCAATGAAATCTAATTTATATGATAGATTGATTTATGAAATGCGTGAGAAATGTCTTGATATTTCAATGAAGTCTCATATATACCAATTTAATAAAGTTATTTCTAAGCGATTGCTAATATGGCAGCTTTATCACTAGGTAAATGCTTCTATAAGCCATGAAGATAACTATTAGTGGGTAAGCATTTCAAGGTCTTGGCATTCAGCCATTGGATAACGGCAATAAATTTTAACTAGTTAGATTATTGAGACTAGATTAGAAACTGTTGACCATTTTCATGAGTTAAGCTTTGCAAACAATAATTGTTTTCGATAAAAGTATTTATTGCGTCATAGTTGATTAGTTGATATTGCCGTATGGAGCCTTGCTGTTGACGGGAACATAGAAGTCTCCTTGGACCATGTAGGCATTGGTATCGGCTCCCATGCGAACGGAGCTGTAGGTGCTACCACAGTTATTGTTAACAGCATTCTGGTAATCACTGCACTTAATGGTACCGAAGTCGTCAGCGGAGACAGCCTCGGCGTAGTAGATGGTAGAGCGTCCGTGGGAGCAGGCACCAGTGACATCCAGAGTGCATCCAGGTTGAGTCTTGCCACCGTTGGGGTAGAAAGCACCTTTGCCAATTGGTTTCAGGAATCCCAAGGTACCACCGTTGGTCTGAATGGACTCAACATAGAAGGCATCGGTAGAGGAGAGACGCTTGTTTGGCTTGTTGTAGTTGAACAGAGGGAGGGCAGGGTCCAGACCGATGATGGTGTGCACCTGACCGTTGGTGTTCTTGCCAGTGTAACCAGCAACATGGGCACCCAGACTGTGACCAATAACGTAGAGAGTGTTGAGGTTCAAGCCGAAGTCGGAAGCGAGGAAGTTAATCATGGCGGCGACCTTCTTGCCAACCTTTGGCACAGCCACAACCGAGGAAGCGTATTCAACGGAACGAGCACGAGCCCAGTCTACGACAATGACATTGTAGTCACCATTGCTCAGCCAGGCGTCACGAATGTTCTTGTTCATGCTGGACTTGTAGGTCTGGGTCCATCCGTGGATGACAAACCTGTGAGTAGTCAGTTGGTCAGACGAGTCGGATATTTAAATACACTCATGTTTACCTTGTTGGGTTAGCAGCATTGAAGTTGGAAGCGCTGATGGACTTGGAGGTGGCTGTGATCTTGGTGCCCTTGGTGGGGTTCGAGCTGGTGTACAGATAGAACTTAACAGGGGTGGTGGTAAGAGCGCGATCCTCCATCATTTCCTGGTTATCCAGCCACTCCTCAGCCTCATCCATATCAAACCACTCAAAGGTACCATCCTGCTTGGGCACATACCAGCCGTTCTCTCCATTCTCACGCTCAGATTCCTCCAGAGCGTAGGCCGAAGCTATTCACAAATTATTTGGTTATTTCGTATATATTCTTTAAGAAATTATATTGCAGAATTTACCCGCAAGTGCGCAGAATGCTAATAGCCAAATAGTCTTCATATTGGGGACTCTTCAACTGAATGTAGGTTTCGGCCAGCAATGGTCTTTTATAGTCCAAATATTGAACTTATCGTAACGCCCACCATGGCCGATCTAATCAATATTTTCTAAAGGAAGCTTAAAGGTTGAAATTAGCATCTGATAGTCATACAGGGAAATTGGCAAGTGCTTTTAAACATTTATCTTTTAATTGGTACTTTGCTGTTAAGCTACGCAATAATATGCGCTGTCTTTGCTGGGTGTCAAAACAGTCTCGAGTGCTTCAACTTGATTAGAATAAACTCGTATGCAAACTGAAAGTACTTTGATACGAGTATTTCTTTTTTCGGCATTTCATTCAGTCATGAGTTTAATTGCTTATCAGTAGCAAAAGTAGTAGCAGCAGCAGCAGCAGTGGAATTACAGGCCATGTCATATCAATATCGATTACAAAACTTGTTTTCAATCAGCATTTAATACCATAATCTGTTGTAAATAATGCTATTGAGTGGACTTAATTGCCGATACTTTTAAACGTACATTAATTGATTACTTCAGTGCTTTGTTTTGATATGAATAGGTTCTTATTAGAATCTATCAAACTAAATCTTTGCTAATACTACCATTCTACTCATGTCTGTCAATTGTATTCAGTTTGTATTTAGTATTCAGTTTGGAGCAACTGCCAATGTGTCGGGTAAACAAATACTCGACTGACATAACAAAAGGCTGGTAACAATTATACCACAGTCAACTCACACTTATCCCTCCCTCTCGCCCACCTCCTCTTTCTGTACATATAATCACGCTAATGAGCTTTCCATGCGCTTTCGTTTGATTATCCTGCTCGTGTTAATTAAGCGCATACATTGAATGACTTGTCAGAATTGGAAATCCATTACAACAATATCAAAGGCCCATTTTGTTTGCAGTCCATACTACTTTTATTTGATAGAAATCTTTGAATTCGACATTAGTTTCTATACATTTGACGTCAGTTTATCATTCGAAAAGGTTTTTGTGATCTTATATAGACATTGAAAAAATTGGCCTGAGTGTTTTAAAACTGATAAATGTACTAAAAATCTCAAAAAAGGCCTCTAACAGCTGTGATTTTCAAATGAACCACAACCTCTCTAAGCAAATTTAAATAAATAAAATTGTTCTTAACCGCTGAGACAAAAGTGTTGCATTCTTTTAGGGATATCTGTTGCTCGCTGCACAATAATAGCTTTTTTATGCGCAGCTTTATTTATTCTGGTCAACCCTAGAGCTTTTGAATTAATTACCATTATTATTAAAATTACTTTTAAATTTTATTTGTTTGATATCATATTCCACCGAGAACTGTTGCATTGAGCCCAGATTTCATGATGTCAGCGGAAAAAGCTCCATATTAAATATTACAACGCTTGCTGCATTTAATTACAACATTTTCGCTTGAATTTCCACCTATTGTTGCGCACCATTATAAAATAACTCAATTAAAAGAGCGGGTCTGATGGTGAGACTTACAAATGGTTGGGCAGAGGCTTAATTATGTTAAATATTTTATAAAGTTGCCTTTGTGGACATTGGCGCAACAATGGAGACTGAGCAAAGGGACAAAATTCAATAAAATTCCAATTAATCGCATTTTTTAAAGTGTCACATTACACAAAAGGTGGCAGCTCGTTTAAACGCTTTTCGCATTTGATTAACAAAATTATTCGTTTAAGAGGGGCGACTGTTTACACTCGATTATACTCGATTTCATTTTATTTACTAGATAGAATGGGAGTATGATGTCAGCATAACATTTGATATAGGTAGTCCTAGCGAAAAGACATTCTCCTGACTGCCTATCCGCAAATAACCGACTGACCCCAACTGGAGATTGTGGTTGTAATAAAATTCAATTTTCTTTTCCATTTTTAAAATACGCAGTGGACTCTATAATCTTAATAGCACATAAATCAGCATTATCATCAAATAAATAGTAGGTCTTTTGTTCGACTGTGAGGAAAATACGTTAATATATTAGAATTTTGTTACTCTGCCAAGCAGATGATGAAGTTTCCAATTAAAATGTAGACCAATTGTATATCAATTGGTCTATAAAAATATCAGTCAGTAATAAAAATTAATAAATTTAACTGGACATTTCGAATACATTTTGATTTAAATTTTTTAATTTTTATTATTATTATCATTATTTCTATTATATTTTTTTTTGAAGGCCTAATCTTTCCTCAACTGTTTCTACGATGTTCCGACCATTTCATTTTGAAATATACTTTTTTTAAACTTTATAAATTCAATAGCACATTAGTCAGCATTATCATTAAATAAAAAGGCAGTCTTTTCTCGTACGTGAAGAAAATACGTTAATATGCCACAAATATTTTACCCTCTCAAACAGATGTTGAAATTTCCAATTAAGTAAAATGTAACGATTCGCCTTTCGAAATTCACATCAATGCATATAGAATTCTAACTAACCTCATAGCTCAAGACTGGCTAATTAAGCCACATGAAGGGCGTTTGCATGCTGAGTTCTTGACGTCAGTGGTTGTCTATTTAAATATCAGTCAGAAGGCAAACCCAACAACAACCAAACTCGAACCAACAAAATAAAACCGTCTGCCGCAAGTGACAATGTGTCATAATGGGACATGAGCTTGGGCAAACCTTACCTTAGCATTTAGACTCAGCTTTGACAGGCAAGTGCGCTTGACGCTGCTCATTAATTATAATTACAAGCACTGGAAAGAATATGAATGACTCAGATGATGGTGGGGATGAATGTGAGTATAGTTCATTTACAGGAAGAATATAAGTAAAACAAACATAAAGCGTCATTGCGGTTAGCAGCAGGCAACCTCAGGGTTAGCACAGACAAACAGGAGCTATTGAAGTCAAAGGATCCACAGGAGCTGCAAAAATGTTTGCTTATGTTTCGACTAGTTTCTCTTTGTGTCGGTTTCAAAAGCAATTTGCCAAGAGCTAATGCGATGTTCGGTTAGCCTTGAGTGTTTGATTGTGCTGGTCTTTTGGCCCTTGGTTAAGTTTACCCCAGATGCATTTTGCTTTGTTTGAGATTGTGCCAAGTCCGAGTTCCTTCTAGCCATATCGTTAGACAGACATTTTGGCGGACATGAAACGAATCTCTGTAATCCAAAAATCTTTAAATACAATGAAAGAAAATGAAAATATGAGCTGAAGCTTGCTTTGAAGATATTTAGCCGTATTTTGCTTTGGGCTTAATTTTTTTCCACTCACATTTTTCGTTGTTGTGATGCCTTTTTGTAAATTGAATTTATGTGCGTAGCACCTGATTTTAGCCCAGTTTCGGTTGCTTTGCCATTTTCGCGCTCGGCCTAAAAGCATGCTAAATGAATTTACATGCAACTAAGCCGATCAAATCTGATTTACTGCCGCTTCCTCGGTAACATTTTTTGTTGGCTGTTCGCACTTTCTATGTAAATGTATTATATACTATACTATGGCCAAATTCGTTTGCCACCATATCCAGTCTTAGTAGGTTTCTGTTCCACGTGCTGTGATTTTTTTCTTTCATTTTTGTACGTGATTTTCCTTGCTTTGCAATAATTTATTTTTTATTTTATTTTTTTTCCAGAATATTATGTTCATGCTTTATGTGAAAGTCAAGTGATTTCTACTTGGCTGACTGCGCGTAGCTCGTCTTGCTTTAATTTTGATTTCAATGGCACTTTTTGTCTGTGCTTCGAGCCCTCCAAAATTCTTCTTCGTTCTATTGGCATCAGTTTCAGACTTCGTTCGTTTTCCATGTTAATTATTGACTTTGGTATTCCACGCACATATTTCAACATGTTTCCTAATATAAAATTGATGAGTTTTCATTAATAGACTGACGGGTATGTTTAATGATATGTAACAACATTTCAAATGAGATTTTCCCATTTCCCCATTTCTGCCATGTAAGCAACACGTGAAGCTGCTATTTGGGGCTCAAATAGTTCTCTTAAAAGAAAAGTACAAAAACAAACTTAAAACAGAATTTTATTTATTTGTTTATACAAATATTTCAGTATACTTAAATTAAAAATGAGTCGATTTTATACGCAAGGAATTTATTTGGGTCTCAAATTATTGTAATCGATACGATTTGGAGTCGCATTCTTTTAATTTTCCTATGTCTGCAAAAATGCCAATAACAAATCCCCGGCACTGAAATGTCTGTTGAAATTTTATGAAGCTTTGCCTGGATTTTGGAATTTGGAAGGATAATTGATAAAAACAGGCAGGAACAACACAAGGAGTAGACGAAGCAGTGACAAATACTCAAGTCACGCACACACACCCACACATTTGGCCTGAACCTCGACGAGTGGCTCATTATTTCGCTGAGATAAGCAATTTACTTGCCTGATATCCTTTTCCTGCTATAGGCAGCATATACGAACAGCTGAGAAGCAAAGGACCTTCTGAAGGAGGATTGCAGGCGCATTGTCAGTCAGTTGGTGTCAGAGTTTATTCAACAAGACATTAAAACGAAGAGCAGTAAAAGTTGAAATGACTTCTTTACACAAACGCCATCCTGAGTACTTCAGATCTCATAATTTTGCTTACAATTCCAGCTTGATGCTAAGCATTAATTGTTGACGTTAGCTAATCCACTTATCATTTCCATTTATTTATTCCATTAACACAAAAGATAAATAAAATCTCAGAAGTACATTCGTACCTTAAAGCTATGCCACACACATACACACACTTGGCTCTCATTCCAATTGAATAAATTCTCTAAGTAACAAATCATTCTGAGGTTTTCTTTAGCCCATTAAAGCACGCATTTTCCTCACTTTCTCTCTTGGTTTTTCGGTTGCAAATAACGGTAAGAAAATATTGTTTTAACTGTCGGCTCCTTCCTGTTTTGCAAAGTGCGCAGTTAAGAGGAAATATACTTACATATGTTAAAACGCTGCTGTTAGTTTCCATCATTTTAGCATTTTGTCAAAGCTTTTTGGCGTTCTCCTTAGGTTTGCATAAAATGGAATTGAAGTGAGTTCAACACATTTGTCATTAGAGTGTTTACAGCACCCCAAGGCAACTGTTCTTTTTCCCTTTTGTTTTTTAGTAATCCTTTTTATTCTTTTGTGTGTGTTGGCAGACCAGGCGGGGTATTGTGATTTATTTCAGTGCATTTCTACCATGCCGTGAAGATTTTACACTTTATCAAAATAGTTTTCATATTTCATAAATGCTAAGTCTTATACTGACACCGTCCAAATGTATGCAACAGCTTTTTGCAATTTTGAGGAAATATCTTTTCCAACTTTGTTTTGTTTTCATATTTTTTAAGTATGTACATAAGTATGTATGTATGTATATATATAAAATTCTTGATATTTAAATGATGAAATATCAGCTTTTTTAACGAAACCTAAACTAACTAAAAGTATTTCTTCATCCCCTTTTAATTCCGTTCCTTTTTTAAATCCGTACCTAAAAGTATGCTTTGGATTTTAATCTTTCTCTCTCTTTTTTTCATCAACTGCAAATTTTTAAATTTTTGTTTAAGTAAAAAGTTGAATTTACAGATTAACATAAGCAGCCACATTGTGGCATTTCACCATCAGTTACAATTAGACATTTTTAACATATTTCTTCAATTTTTTTCCAGGCTTTCTTGCTAACGAAACAGGACGCGGAAATAAATTAAAACCGGAAATAAGTTGTACTTAAACAGAGTTAAAAGTTGCAGCATAATCATAATGAGGCTTCAGTTTTCAGCCGTATTTCAGAGAATTTTTGTATTAAGTTTCAGCTTACGGCTGTAGTTATTAAAAGTTGAACAGCAAAATGGATTTTTATAGCCTGACCTGGAACAGCCGTCGTATGGGTTTTGAGCGTTTATTGTTAAATGAGGAGCGAATGTTCTACATTGCTCCAGAACAGCCATTGCTTCGCAATGAGGATGATTACCAGAACTCCACTGGATTGTTAAAGTACTCTGAGAACACTACAGAACTATCGATAAGAGCTGTGGATGGCGGTTTCTCGTCGACAACTGAGCCCATCAATGTGACCGTCCTGATGAACTTTAGCTGCATTGATGCGGAACCTCAATCAGATGATTTATGGTCCAGTGCATACTTCAAGAGTATAGTCTACCTGCTTTACATTCCTATCTTTATCTTTGCCTTGCTGGGAAATGGCATCGTCTGCTACATAGTCCAATCTACGCCAAGGATGCGAACAGTAACCAATTACTTTATAGCCAATCTGGCTCTTGGAGACATACTCATGTCCTTGTTCTGCGTTCCCTCATCGTTCATCTCCCAGTTCATTCTCAACTACTGGCCCTTTGGCATTGTGCTGTGCCACTTTGTCAATTATTCACAGGCGGTCTCAGTACTTGTTAGCGCCTACACATTGGTTGCCATCAGCATTGATCGCTATATCGCCATCATGTGGCCACTGCGACCTCGCATCACAAAGCGGTAAGTAACTAGTTTTAATTGTTATTGTTGAATATTTAAAAAAATCAAAAATTAAATTTATTTCTAATATTTCTCAAATAATTCTTACAAATAATCGATAAATTAGAAATAACTATTAAACGGGATTCTTTTACTGCATTAATAAATGTTTATTATAATTACACTATTATTATTATTAATTATCGATTAGCAATTAACACTTGAGTTAATTGTAGTCACATAAAAGCTAATTGAATGTCGGAACGAGTATACATACAATCCTATAAGTCTATAATTATATAACATTAATATCAATTCTTTATAATATTGTTATTAAAAGTAAAAATAAGCCTGATCCTGCTTATATTAAGGAGTCTCTCTCTCTCTCTCTCTTTCTCTCTCTCGAAAATGCATGGCTGGCAATTAGCAATCGAGTTAATTGTAGTCGCATAAAAGCTAATTGAATGTCGGGACGACATTCTGAGATCCTGGGATGAGCCGTGTTTTGGCGCCGTTAAGTGGCCGCTAGCGTATTTGCATTGCTTGTTGCTTTAGGCCTTTTTAGCCGCCTCTCGGCCTCAATTGTGACGCCCCCAGGGACTTGAACACGCTAAGCTTTTACATGGCTAGCACGTACTACATTGAGGCCCCGTCGTGTTAATTGGTTTAAACAGTAACCCAAGTCAGGAGAACTCGATGTGGCATGGCATCTGCTGCAAATCCTGCACGGCTGGGCCACTGACCGTCATTCAATGTCAATTTGCTTTGTAAGAGGATACAAAGAACACTTCTGACCCATTCCCACTCCCACTTCAACTACTCTCCCTTTCTTTTCTCTCGCAGCTAGTTGACTTTGGCTGCTTGTTGGCGCGCTTCTTTACGCTCGGCGCTACTTAATGGCGGTTAAATGTGTGGGTAGTAAGAGCTGCTCGGCGGGGGGTGTGGGTTGGGGGACGGATAAGCCAATGGAAGGCAAAAATTTATGACACGCCCTGTCAATGAGTGCGTGCGTACTCAAAGGAGCGTGGCTTTCGTGGCATGTGCAAATATTTGCGAGACATAGAGTAAATAAGGTTTATAATTATCCAGCAAGGCTGTAATTCACTCACACACAGCTCATACGACATTAAAAGCTCACTTCACATGGCACAAGATCACGTTAGTGTGTTCAACCCTAACTCAGCAGACTGAGCGTATGCGCAATATGCGTGCGTCACGACTCATGACTATTAAATATTCTTTGATGGATTGTTGCTAAAAAGTAAACTGAATAATATAGTGGCTTGATTTGGATACAATTTGGCATCAAATTGTTAAAGTGTTCCCACTTTTGCTTGACTCTGTATCTGACATATTTTTAATACAAATGAACCTAACACTTTTTAAATTAAATTTAGCCTGTTTTAGGTTTAAATTGCAATGTTCTAATTTTAATTCTATTTAACAAATAAAAAATTACTTTTAAGCAAGATTTCCGCTATACCTTGAGCTTGAAGAGTGTCATCTGTAAATGATATCATATAAAGTTTGACATTCGTCGATATTCTGCCAGCAAAAATCATATTTTGGCAAGATAGTTAAGAGTCCAGAAAAATTTAATATGTTTTTGAAAGAAAGGTTCGAAATCTGAGGAGCAAGAGGCGTCATTAGATGTAGATGACATAATAATTGCTTTACTCTTTATAAACAAAAAGGAAAAGCTCTACACTAAAATTTATTTTAGTGTTCTTTGGGTCTTATTAAGTTTAGACTAAGCTACACAACTTTGTTGTTAGTTTTAGCTTTTATAAGTAATTTTTTTTTTCAACTTATCTTACTTATATACATTTAATTATACATTATTAGTATGTATTTAAATTATGCTGTAGGCTCAATAATATTTATTGATTACAATATTAATTATAATAGTTGCTCAACAACATAAATTTAAGATAAGATACATTTTAGAAAATAACCAATAACTATATTTTATTATCCTTTTTCGAATTTGATTAAATCTACACTTTGACATTCATTGTGCATGTTCGACATTTGACGTGATATGTGCTTTCTTTATATTTATCAGAACTCTTTCTTTTTTTTTACAGCTATGCTAAGTTTATTATAGCTGGAATTTGGTTTATTGCGATGGCGACTGCGTTTCCCATTCCTGTCGTCTCCCGCGTGGAACTGCCCCACTCAATATGGCACGAGAAGTGCGAGAAGTAAGTACGAACCATTAAAAGTGACACTACAACAATAAACTTGGTGACCCTCTTTCTCTGTCTTCCTCTGTCTATCCATCTCTCTCTCTCTCTGTGTGTAATAGTGCGTGCTTCAAGTATAGCATGAAAGAAATAACTTTGTCGAATTGTCTGCAGAGTGGCGGCACTTGAAAAGATATGTGGGTACATTTAAGTCATTTGCAGAGCAGTTGACGTCATTCTGACTTGGTAACAATATACCGCTTTAGCCTGTTGATGTCGATAGCCTGAAAGTCTATATGTAAAGTCAACATATCTTCTAAAGGACTAATTAAGGATATTCAAATGAAAATTTAGTAGATTTCTAAGAATGCGCTGAATCAGCAGCTCAAGTACAAACCATCGAACTTTGTGGTAACTGAACTGAAAATTCAATACGAAGCAATCAAAAAAGAAAGCAAAGTTGCAAATCCAGTCAAAAATCATATGGAAATGTGCACACATTGACAATGTCCATGCATGGGTTATTCTGCATTGAGTTACTGTTATCAACGTAGTTTTGTTGTACAAAGTGACACAATGTGTGGCACGTTTAGGTTGCATATGCTGGTGGTCTGCACTATGTACTGTAAAAGAACGTGCCTAATTACCACAACAACAGCTGGTCCAGTGGTCAAAGAAGCCATCAGAAACAGGCAATGCTAGCCTGACACTGAGTACAATGGGCACAAAATGAATGGAAGTGGTTAAAAAAATGCATAAATATATTTTAGAATATGCAAAATGGACGCTCTTCATATTTGCAGACTCAGCAGTCGAAGTTAAAACAGACAGTAAAAAAGAGATATATTAAATAGCTGCAGAACTATATTTTCTTCCATTGTTTTTCCATTGCCATGATGCCTGGAGGCTGAGAGAGGAAAGAAAAGCGCTTAGCATAAAAATTAAATTGCGCGGTATTCTGACTAGTGTGTGTGTGTGTGTGTGTGTGAGATTGGATTTGACAGCAGCACAAAATGGAAAGATTTTTGTAGACCATTTTCTCCCCTGCAAAATCCCACATACCAGCCATTGTACTAATGCAATCTTTTCTGTTCGCTTTTGTGTTCTTTCTATTTTATTGCATGCACGCAACATTCTCTTCTGCTTTTTGTCATTGGTCCATCACGATGTGTCCTTGTCGGGACTTGGATCTGACCATTAGATACATTTGCAAAGAGGTTTGGCCGGAAGGGGAGCACGATTACTACTACACTCTGGCCCTGTTCACGCTGCAGTTCGTTGTGCCACTTCTGGTGCTCATATTCACATACACACGCATTGCCATCGCCGTTTGGGGCAAGCGTCCACCTGGAGAGGCAGAGAATTCGCGAGACCAGCGAATGGCTCGCTCCAAACGCAAGGTAAGTCGATCTACTTCCACTTTCCACTATTAGATAGTCGACCACAAAAACTAATTTGTGGCCAAATGGATTTGGCCACGAGAGTGTGGCATCGTTCCCAGAAAGTCGTATTAAATAAATGGCAAATGTAAATTTCGGAATCCTTTTAACCCTCTCGAATCCATTTCCCACCATTTACATTCCCCGTCTTATTCTTAACGAGTTGGCATTTGAAGTTTTCTAGCCTATTTTTAGACTATGAAAATTCCTTGAGGGGGATTCTAGTTTAAACATTTCGAATGTCCAGCCACCCTGCACACAAAGTGTTGTGCATTTTCCGACTCAATGCCCTCGCAATCAATAGGAAAACACTAGCTCCAAGTACGAAAACGAGACTAAAGGAAAATTTGCATTTTTCACTTTTCCTATCACCATTTCATTTCAAATGCAAAACAAAATATGCGCAATCACATTTTCTGTTCCGTTGTTCTGTTTCCTGATGGAACGCGCCAGAAATGCCATGAAATGAAAATAATTGAGATTATTGAAGCAAATAATACAAATTGTTAACAAGAAGCCAGCAGAGAAGACTTTGTGCAGTTAAAGAAACGCTGAAATACTTTATATACAAATAAATAAATGACAACAACAAACTTATGCTAAAGTTCACACTTGAATGCCATTGTTAAGGCATTACTTAGTCAATGTTCGACATGGAGTCAATTGGTTTCCAATTGAATCCTAAAAGCGAGTTCAACTTGAAGCAGGCACAACTCTTGCATGGTAACAAGCATTGACTTGAGGTTAAGCTTGTCAGCATTACAATTCCCATATAATGCTCACATAATCACCAGACTCTTCAACCAGACTCTTCAGCTCCAACTCTAACTCCAGGTGGCACCCAACCCAAGCAGCTGGTGGTGCCATTTGTAATATATGTATTTTAAATAAATAAGTAAAGATTTATGCAGCGCATGCAACGCTTACTTTGTGTCGAGAGTACGTGAGTCGCCTATCAGTTGGAAGAGGAGGAGGTTGCAACTGCGTCTAAAGATGCCACCTTTTGTCGCGTTTTGTGGTTTCCAGGAAGTGTTTGGGTCACAGCAGGCGGAGCGTTGCGGGTGACGACCACGTAACCAGTTGTTAAACGAGCCTTCTCGCTTTATGGCCAATTGAATTGTGGTATTTCCATAGAGGACGCCTTGCTGCTGCTGCTGTCAGACAGAAAGAAATGCCAAGGAAAGCCTGTTAGAGTACAAATTTATATGCCTACGTTGACCTCTAGACGTCATCGACGCAACTGGACAACTGGACAGCTGAACAGCTGGGCAAATGTCTAGTGGAGGATATGAAGCATTGGTTTTAATTAACATTTGGAGAGGCTTAATTAAGCCATGTCATAAGATTGACATGCGCATCCATCAGTTGGTATTTTTATTTTTTGGGCTGACTGGTTGGCAATTATGTTCATCTGGCCATATTTCGGATTCATTCAGTCGTGGTGGCATCGTGTGCATCTGTTGATTGAACGGAAAAATAAAAGAAATACCAATAGCGACAGATTCCCTCAGCTTGCGCAGCAACAACAAGATAAATACATACATATAATAATGAACAGACCCAGTCCTCTGCAACCCCAAAAATGTTACTTAATTCGGGCCCAAGGCAGCATCTGCCATTCACTTTTTGCTGTCTTGTTGGTCAATCTCGGGCCATCATGCTATCCTTTGAAATGCACTACCAAATAGAGGAAAACCATCAGCGCATTTTCTCATGACTGTCCACTTGACAATTTCTTCCTAGTGGACAAGTGGCAGATACGTTACGATGACGATAGCGACAACTCTTCATATCAACTTATTTCATTTTAAAATAAAATTACGTTGCGTATACGTAATATGGATCAGTAGATAAACTAATTTAATTGATTTGTAATGATTTCGATTGCAATTCTTAGGCTTTTTCATTTCTTTAGCTGATATGTTGAATGCAATTTAAATTTGTGTTTGTTTAAATCAGAGTTTACTAATTTCTCCAATATATTTGCATTGCGTATACGTAATAAATATCAACAGACAAACCAATTTAATTAACTCAATTTGCTCTGCTTTCGTGTGCACTTCTTCATTTCTTTAGCTGAGTTGTTGAATGCATTCACAATTTATTGGAAATATTTGCGTTATGCTTCCTAAATTTGAAATGATTTTAAACTAGCTGCAAATCAGAGTTGACTAGTTGTTTAAATCGTCGGCGTCGATATTGAATGCATTCATAATTTAAGACAGACATTTGATAAAGCCTTTTTAAATTTGTGTTTGTTTTAAATCAGAGTTGACTAATTTCTCAAATATATTTACATTGCGTATACGTAAAATATATCAACATACAAACAAATTGAATTAAATTGAATCAATTTGCTATGCTTTCGAGTGCACTTCTTCATTTCTTTAGCTAAGTTGTTGAATGCATTCGCAATTTATTGGAAGTATTTGCGAAATGCTTCCTAAATTTGTATTCATTTTACACTAGCTGCAAATCAGAGTCGACTAATTGTTTAAATCGACTGCGGCAACGTTAGAGGCATGGGAAAAACACAGCAGCATGAAAAGCCAAAATGTAATGCAATAAAAATAATCAACTAAAAGGAATCATAAAACTGCTGACTTACGGCGATGACACGCCAGAGTTGACAATCAACTAAGTTGCTTCGATGCCACAAATACATCGATTGCTGAACTGAGCTACCCATTTGAGGTGAGCTGCAGAGAAGCTGTCGCTTTGTCAAATCGACGCCAATGCATAGGAAATTTGCCTCATTTGGTGGCAACTGCAATTGCTACTTGTTTGCATGTAAATCTTTAATTGCATAATTGACTGCAAGAGGCGACTCTGATGTGTGTGTGTGTGTGTGTGGTTAGTCAGTAAGCCCCTTATCCTAGGTATACGCGAAGCATGTTGAGTGTTCGCTGACCACGCCACAACAAAGACTGATGACTTACCCGGCAACAGACCAGACCAGACTAGACCCGACCAGACCAGACTCGGGTTTGGCCAAATGCTTTAACAGAGGCGGCAACTAGCTTCCCATTTGATGTATCAGCTTTGTTGCTGTTTCTATTTTCTTTGCCCATAGTGTCTTTCTTTCTTTCTGCTTGTTGTAGTTGTTGTAGTTGTAGTTGTAGTTGCAACTGCAACGCCGTCGTCATCGTCGTTGTCTTCTCTTGCTGCTGCTGCTGAATTATGTTAAAATGTTAATTTCGCATTACGTAATCTGTGTCATATCCAGCTGGAAGCTTGTAGTTGAGGGAAACGGGGCATCAGTGGCAATTGAGGCAGCTGGGTCGCAGTTCCCGTCCCAAGTCGCATCATCTTCATCATCGTTGCACACACACACACACACACAGACACAATGGCGAGTGCTTGGGAAAAAAAGTGAGAGGATTCCCAGGCTTGGTCAGGTCTACAGCTGTTTGGCTTTTGGGTTCCTCTGAGTACCCACATCCACACCCACACATGCACTCAGACTCAGACTCAGACTTTGCATGGGGCGCACATTTTGTGCGTTTTGTGGCAAATTAAAAGATACCTCAGTTGGCAACAACAGCAAAACAAAAACAACAGTTACCCAGCCTGCAATTAGTTGCAGCTTACAACCTTGTTTCTCCTCTCTTTACTCTCCTCAGCACACACACACACATGTTGCATGCCATTCGTTTATCTTCCTAATTGTATCTTTCTGTTATTTGCCGCATTTTTCTCTCGTCTTTCGTCTCTCGTCTCTCTCTCTTGGAATTCCTTTCATTTGCCAAGCATCGTTTGGACCTCCACTTGGCTTTTGACTGATTTATTGCTTGCCAATTTGTTAGCGTCAACTACAATTGTATCAAGTTTGCTTCGTTGTCAAAGTTAAAATTGTGAAATTAAGTGACTAGAATTTATATGCAAAACGTTGAGTTTTCATTTTTTATGGCGAAAATTACACTATTTTTCCATTGTAAGAATCAACTTCCCTTTGGCTACGTGACAATCTGAGTGATGACCAAAGTTGTTGCAACTCAGAAAGTTTGTGCAACATGTGCTCATTTTTCTAGGTGCACATAACTCATTCACTCAATCACTTAGCTCAATTTACTCCATGTGCAGCTGAGCTTAAATTTAAGTTTGCTGGGGACGAGTCGACCCTGTAGGAACCGCACAGTTAAGCTTAAAACTACGATTACTGGGCACAAATTTACCCTGTGGTGACCGCATATAATGAAAGGGTTAAGAGTTCAAATAGCTCTAAGAGAAATTCCTCCTATTTCACTGTAATCCTGGAGAGACAAAAGAGTCCATCGAACAATTAACTTCGTCTTACCTCATCTTCAACCAGACTATGGAACAATTCGACACTAATCGCTTAACGTTCATTTATCATTTATGCCGAATTAATTTATATAATTCCCGCTTTGTTGTAAATATTTATTTCATTGTGTGTTCATCAATTATAGAGCAGTTATTCGATAATGTGGCACATTTCATTTCGTTGGACACCTGTTCCAGCTCCGTCTAAATAGAACCCAGTGTTTATTTAATTGCCCTTGTCATTTGCTAAATAAAGAGAACTAAACAGTGTGTTTGGCTTATAAATTAGCTAATTAAGGCTCTTAAATTTAATTGTAATTCAAATAAGCTAAACAAAAGCTGGCAAAAGTATCTGACAGATACAAACGTACACAATCCTTGTATATATGTAACAGTTAGTCTGCTTTGGACAAAGTCATTGGCGACTTCTGTTGCAGTCTTCAAGTGGCAAGTGGCAAGTGGCAAGTGGCAAGTGGCAAGAGGCAAGAGGCAAGAGGCTTGAGGCATCAACATGACTTGCTCCATTGCCATGAAGGAGCAGTTCCTGGGAGATGACTGAGCTGACAGAGGCAACATCGGTGTCTGCATTTGCTATCTGACAGCTGTCGCTGCATTTGTTGTTACATCTGCTCTTTGTTGTTATTGTTGCTGCAATTGTTGTTGCTTTGTGTTACATAAAGAAACATCTTGTCTTTTTGTTTAGCCGCCCCGAACAAGTTTATTCTACAACGAAAAGTGAAAGGCTTTGCACTTGCCGTTGAGCTTTATTTATTTTTGATTGGTTTTTTTTTATATTTTTCTTTATTTTTTATTTTTTTTAAACCAAATTCGGGTCAGTGACGCACTAAAATCTACTCAGCTACAAAACAAATCTGTGCAATCGGCATGAACTCACAGATATAATTAAGCATCAGCACATATGCAATAGCCTGAGACTTGATGTCATCAGACAGTTACTAGTAGTACTACTGAACTTATATAGATACATGTATATTAGGGCTATAAAATCTTGAAAAAAAAGGTTGCAAATAACAGTATCTTATTGTAAGAGCCCTGTAAAGCTTGAATGGCTTAAAATGGTTTTTGTTAATTGTTTATTAGCAACAAAATAACAAAACTAATTACTATTTGCGAAAAGCATGTTTTTGTTGGTTCGCAAAAGTTCTAATTTGTAATAGGCGAGCTTAAGCTGACTGGCTTGTTAATACTTATAACAATATATCAACAAAAACATTTAAAAATTAATTTTTTATATAATTTTAAAAAGTTAAAAAGTTGTTTCGCTATGGTACATGAAATCCACATATAACAATTTGGCTACATCAAATGAATCAAACCCTTATCATCTCTTCTAATTAAAAGTCTTTTTTTGTTCTCAGAACAAAATTCTTTCCTTACAATTCCACAGATGTTTAACAAAATTGTTAATTTACTATTACTAAATTGTATAACAAATGGTAACTATATTTTATTTATTTTAACATAATAATTATTTTGGAAGCATAGAATGCTCATTTTTCGTTGTTTATATTAAGTGTTCAAAGTACCAAAAACAGTTAAATAATTTAGCAGAAAGTGGCAGAAATCTTTTAAAGCAGTGTTTAACAAAAGCATTTTAACATAACATTTTTTATCTGAGCTGTCTAGCTAATAGACTATTAAAGTTAATCAAGGATGCAATTATTTTTATTTACTTTTATTACATGCCCAAAGCTACTTATTTATGTACTTTTTGACAACTTAGTTTTGTATACCCACATTGTTACCCGCTTTATGTGTGTAGGGTATAGATAAAAAGTCTTTAGTTGCCGCGTAGTGAAGTTAAGGTTGTAATTAAAATGTTTATAACACCATGAAATGAACAAAAGGCTGTCGAATCGATGTACATTTTAAATTGAAAATCGGAAAAGTGGGCGCCACTCACATCGGTTTACATGTTTCTCCTGGCCATCAGAGAGTTTTCCATGGAAATTCGCGAGTGTGTATAAAAGTGTATGTGTTTGTGTGTGGTTGTGGGTGTGCAAATAAAAAAAGCTTAAGCAATGACAGTAGAAGCAATAAAATGAAAATCCGGGAATTGTTTTTAAAACATTTCGTGTACAATTGAGTTGATGGATGTCAATAGCCTTTAGCCAAGTTTATAATTTATTGATACTTTTAGGCAATAATATAGATAGTCTCTGACAACATTGTAATGTGTTAAAATGAAAACTGATAAGGAAGCTTTCAATTCCAGACACTGAAGCAATAAAGTGATGGAAGAGCCATGTTGCAGGGGCAGTCGCAGGTTGAAAGTTAACGCTTACTTGAATTCGCATTATTTGTCTGCAACCAGTTGAAACCCGTAATTAGTTTACACTTGCGGTAATTGCGGCATAAATCTTCAGCAGCAAAGTGTCGTAATATTAAAGGTACAAACACACACACACACACACACACACACACACAGACAGAGAGACAGAGATATACTCATGACATTTGTATTGTATCTGTGTTTTGCTGTTTGTTGTGTTTACCAACTCCCTGCACATACAACTTTATTACGTCGCTTGTCCCTTCCCGGATCCAAAAACAGACACAGACACAGACACAGTGAGGAGCGTGCAGCATTATCCCCGTCAATCCGTGGCAGCAAAATGATTTGTTGCTCTAATGGGTGTAAAGTCAGTTGGTGCTGTGTGGCACACGGCTTTGTGGCAACATCATGAACTGCATTAGAGGCCAGTAGAGTGCTCGAGTTGAAGTTGGTGATGGTGTTGTTGCTGGAGTTGCAACGCTGCCGTCACGTTATTTTCGAATACACAAAAAAAGACACAATAGTAAAAATAATTTCTTGTGTTGTAAATAAAAGCATAAATATTACTCTTCGTTTTGGCTCCCAATGGCGCTTTGGTTTGCACTTTCTTTGCCGTTAGCTTCCCTTTTTTCCCCACGTCCCATCCAACTTTTGTCTAGTTGCCCCCTAGACGGAAATAATGTTGTGCTATTATTGCCATTTTAATGCCGAACCTTTTTACAGACTGTTTTTCCTCAAGTGGCTTCACTTCTATTGCCAGTCAACCGCCAGTTGAACTCTTATTCGCAGATAGTTTCTGGGCTTGTGTGTTTGTCGTATAATGTTACTATTATTGCTGCCACGTTTTATGGAGCTATTACGGATACGTCTATGCGACCATTTAAAGGATATGCGTGCCTCGTGCTTGGCAAGGGTCACAGGATTCGAATTAAAAGATACTTTAAATAGAATAGCACAGATGTGACTCAACTGAAAATTAATTAACCTGTCGCTATCATTAATAAACAAAAAGAGTTTTTTACTCCTTCTTTCACTCATCGCCCACAAGGCTTGATTATTGCCATGTATCCATCAGATACATAATGCAATTGCCCTCAGACACTTTAATTAAAACGTGAGCAATTGAAGTAATGAGTTGCACGCTTAAATAAAGAGAGACACCATCACTCGATGCATGAATTTACTTTGCAACAAAATGTGGCATGTCCATATAACAGATGTGGCGATGGATGACCCCTGGGCAAATGGAAAGACATTCAATTAGTGCAGGACGCCTAACAGCATCGACAAACTGAACATTTAGCATAATCGTGTAAAAATAAACCATTCCTCAGTTCACGTGAGCTGTCAAATGACATAATGTGGCATAACGCAAATATCCAGGTATCCATAAGATACTCTTTTGTGTGGGCCTTTGCACTTGCAATGGCTTTGTTAGCCATCTTAACTATAGATTACTATCTATGCGTACCTTAATGATGCTGCATCCTCTTGAGTAGAAAATTCCAAATAGTTATCTTCAACAGGGAACTGTGACATATGTTAATATCAGATATAATATTAAGTATAATAATGAAATAATTTATTAGTTCTTGTCTCTAAGAGATACTTTCAATTATTATGTCAAAGTATCTTTTATCTTAAATATGATATAGAGAATGCACCATTTAAAGAAAACGGGTCTACAAATCAGGAAGACTTATAGAAAAAACATTTTGTTTTAGTTATGGGATAAAAAATAAACCATTCCCTAAAAAAAGTTGTTGATTTATAAGTTTTTTTAATGTGATTTTCCTCTAAAATTTCAGTTGTAAGAAAATTGATTTTGAAAAATATTGTTGCTTTTAAGACTCCTTTTGCTATCAGTGCATAATTTGATTTAAATTATACTTTACAATCTTTAAGCACTAAAAAAAATACCCATTACTGAGCATAGAAATATTAAAGGCATTAAAGTTAAAGTTTGCATTACAATCATTCACAATCAAAGTAATATAATTTTCATTATTCAGGTGAAGAAATTTATTTCTTATCAGATTGTCTTTATCGAGATCCTCAGTTTAGTGATCCGCTTTGAATAAAATAAAAACGGGTAATTTAATTCGAGTTTTTTGGGCAAAAAAACTTTGGTGTGGCCTGCAACCTCTTAGCCAACTCAATCGATGTGAAATGCGGCTTTAGGTTACTGGCCAGATGTAGGCACTTAGAGTTGGCTTGCTTTAAGCCTCGTGCTTCATTTGGGCATTTCCTGGCATGTTATGTGTGCGCCTGTCGAAAGGTTAAGAGGCAAGCGGCAAGTGGCAACTGGCAATGGGCAACTGGCAAGTTGCAAGTGGCAAGCGCCTTTCATTCGTCTTCCTTCGCCTTGGCCTGCCAATCTCGGTGGTTGTTGTCGTTGTTGTGGTCGTAGTTGCATTTGCAACTGTGGCAAGGCCTACAAGGTTAAGTGTATTGGTGGGACCACTTGCGGTTACTGTTTTAGTTTTATTGCCTGCTGTGGTGTTGCAGGGAGGAGAGTGAGGGTTACTGAGTTGTGGGATAGGGGCATCGAGGCATTATATGAGAGGGTTAACTACTACAAGTTTATTCAACATCGTTTGCCAAAACCAAAACTGAAACTCAAATTGAAACTGAAACTGAAACCAGTTTAGCCACTGACCTTTTCGTGCCGCACACAATTTTCATAATCCACTGCAAAAGCCACTAATCGAGCCAAGTGTCAGGTGCGTGTGACGCCAGAGACGATGGAGGTGGAGAGATGAAGGAGTCGAGGCAGAGGCGTTGCCAGGCCTATCAATAACTTAGAGAAAAATACAAAAAAAATAATAAAGGAACGTGCAAAATGTTTATAAATTGTTCACATATTCAACACGCAACATAATTTGCTGCATCCGTTTGCCATGGACTGTCAAATGTTGCCCCGAGCTGACGAGAGGCGACCTTGCCACAGAGTGTTGCCAAACGCAATGTTGCCACAGCTGAAAAGTGGCATAACTTATCGGGCATGGCATGACTTGACCGTTTTCCCTTTCCCTGCCTGTCTGTCTGTCTGCTGGCCAGCTTTTCCGGCTCTCAATAAAGTCATTTCGTTGGGCCATAATTATCACTCCATAACTTATAAGTACACAATCACGTATGTGGCATGTGCGACGGATGCCTCATTTGGATGTAAGTAAGTGTTTGTGCCAACAGCAGTTGCCACAACTCAAACACGTTCGCTCATTAATATTTACGCTGCCAATTGAAGCAGTTTCTGTTCGCTAAACGATGACAACAAAAACAACAACTGGTGCAACATTGTCAATGTTGCATGCAAAATAAAAATGACTCGATGCTTTTCACCACCCTCCATTTTTTCTCATAGGTCCTCTTGCAACACCTTAAGTGAATTTTATGATCTCTCTCGTTACTCAGCAAAACTATGCAAATAATATGTAAAGTGGTGTTATCCAACTGATCAATAAAAGCTACCCTGTAATCAGATTAAAGGATTCGACTTTTCTGAACATGGACAAAAGATATTTAAAATAGTATACATTTAACTCAATAGAAAGTTTGAAGCAATTAATTTATACAAAATCTAATACATCTATTGCCTTTGTTCCATTATGTTTTTATGACATGAACACAAAAACTACAGACTTTTGAATTCCTAATCCTGTTCCTGCTTATTAAATTTCTCTCCTATGTTAGTACTTTTCTTGAAATTATAAATGAAAGCATAAATAAATAAATATATAAAAAATTTGTATAAAAAAGATAAAGTAATAAACATATGAATAAACAGATAAATAAATATATAAAAATATAAATAAATAAATTAGCGCTTAAGCACAAAAACCGCTCTCTCTTTAATTACGAGTTCATAGTCCTAGTTTTTTTGACTTATACAATTAATGTTCTTTGCTAGTGACTTTTCTTGAAGTAAATAAATAAATAAATGAGTAAATAAACTTAAAAATAAACAAATAAATAAATAGACAATATAATAAATAAATAAATAGGTAAATAAATAAATAGATAAGTAACTAAACAAATAATGCATGAACGTATTAGAGTTTTTAGCATACCCTTCTTATCTATTAACAGCTACAGGGTGTGCAAATTTTCTATGCATGATGCATCCCAATGGACAGGCATGACCAAATGTTGGCCAAATCCATGCCTCGTATCCCTCGTGTCCCTCTTGCCCTATCTAGTGCATAAATCACGGGCGTCTCTCATTTGACTTTGTCTTCGTTGACAGGGGATCCTGTAGCGAACATTTAAATTAATTTTGGACCATTGCAACAGCGTTGTGGCAGAGGCAAGTAGAGGGAGGCAGAGGCAACATCAGCAACATCAGCAACATCAGCAGCAGCAGCAGCATCTCCTCTGCGTATTGGCAGATGGAAAGCGAAAGTTTCTTAGCTGTTTGGTGGGAATCTCAATCTGGCAACGAATTGGCCATTTATCTTTGGCTCAATTTACGCTCTCTTACCTAATCGACGATTGTTGCTGGATATTGGGTATTGGCCAGGCTGTAGTCTTGGTATTGGTATTGGTATTGGTTTTGGCAACGGGTTGCGGGCGGTTGTCTTTGGTTGGTTGACCTGTCTGACTCGTAAGTTGTGGCATCCTTGTAGCGCGTTTGCCACGCGTTCCGCAGCTGCCATAAATCGCATTGATTATCGCGCCTTTTTACAGACACATTTTGGCGCACTTTCAATCGCATTGCTCAGATCTTATATAACCATTGGATGACTCTTGGAAGACTCTTTCAGGTTCCAGGTCCAGGTCAATAGTTGGACATTCTTTTACTTTCGGCTTTCAGTTTTATTGTCGTTGGCCCTAATTGATTTTAACAAGTTTTATGCTTGGGGTTGTGTTTTGCTTTTGGTATTGCCATTCTCGTTTTGTTTTGGGCCTTCGTTTATTTTTGGTAATTTTATATTGCCAGCTTTAGTTTCAGGCTTGAAGCGAATCCCCCTTGGCCTTGGCATCTGGTCTGCTTGATGACTTTGCTTTCCATTTGGATGGCTTTTGGGCGTGTTTACGCTTAATCAATCTTCTGACCTCAAGTTTTGGACTCTTGTTTTGCCAGCAGCTTGTCCCGGATCATTTGCTGAAAGTGTTAAAACTGAAAGCAATTTACGCAAAATATAATTTCATGTTTCACGACTCGTTTAACTGATTGTAAAAGGAGCAATAGCTTATCAAAGCAAATCGGAAAGAACTCTATATCTATTATGTCAGCTTTGCTAAGCAACTATCAAGGACAAGGACCCTTGAAATAAAAGGCATTTTTCTCTATTTTTCAAGTTGGTCAAAAAGGCTCTTAATTTAATTTTGTTCCCTTGTAGTGGCCCTTTTGGCTTTTGGTTCCAAAATTCAATTACAAGGCTCTTAAGCGTAATTATCTCCACTGTTCCAAATTGAAATGCAAAGAACATTTCTTTGAGTGGCTCAAGAACTTCCGAAACCAAGTACCGAAACAAAAGTTAATGCTAATCTAAATTAAGTATTTTGCCGGACTTTACTTTAGGAATGCTTTGGAGTCCTTTCATGCCATTCAATTGAGGAGCTGTCAAGGAGACGACAGAATCATGAATGGGTCAGAAATACAGACAGAGATAAAGATGCAAAGATACAGATATAAATTGGCGATACTCCAAGAAAGGAAAAAAGTAAGAGGTTGGCACGCATCTTCCAAGCGCAATTTATGTAAATAATTGTGGTTTCTTCTAGCCACTCGATGCTTACCAACATACGATTACATAAGCCATGTCTGGAAAGATAGAGAGAGAGAGAGAGAGAGAGAGGGAGGGGGGTAGGAGGAGTGGGTGCAGCGTGGTCAGACAACGTTAAAGTAAACGTTAACTTTTTGTGTCTAATGACCATTTGCATTATCTTCTTCAGTTACCGCCGGTTCTCCAAATTGCACGAAATATTCACAAAAGCGGTGAATGGTCGAGGAGTGCGGGTAATGGGAAGGGGAAGGAGGGGAAGGAGCGTGTAATGTTGTCTTGACAAGTTGTTTCGTCAGTTATGCAAATGTGTCGATGTCGTTGTTGCTATTGTTAAATGTCTCTCTGCCTCTTCTTCTGTCTGTCCGATTGCGTCTTGGCACGTGCAAACACCTCAGAAATTACCAGATAATTTAAAAGAAATGAGCCCAGGAAATGTGAAAATAATACCAGAGTTACGAGCCGAAGTACCTTTTGATGTTTGCCTCTACCTCAGAAATGAGTTTCATCAAAAATATACACTTGGAGTATTCTTGGTAGAAAAGGAGCTTTAAATATGCAACACAAAATCAAATTTCATAAAAGTTTTGCAGTATTTGCTTTTCATTTGAATGCTGCTCGTCGACGTTCTGCAGTTTCACCTTTGATACAAAAAAAAAATGCCTCAGTGACCGCGATCCCATGGAGCTGACTTACTCGGAGCAGCTCCATCTTTGGTATTCCCACAGTAAATATAAATTATACGACTGCCAACAGCCCTATGCTCAGTATTTTAAGCACAAATTCAATTCCGCGATTTCACTTTGGGTTCGACTTTTATTATTCACTGCTCTTCTCTGATTTGCCCGGGGGCGTAACTCCAGGACAGAGGGGGGGCGGTAAGACCGAAGGGCGTTTGACTTGCTTCGATTGAGTGCCAAAGCAACAGCTGTGAAACATACATATTTGAAATTCCCAACGACTACCAAATCCACAGCGATACGAATTGCTCTGCAAAACAGCAGCAACAACAACAACAATAACAACAACAACAACAACTAAAAATGCAGTTTGAACTGCAATAAAATTTATACAAATGAAAATCCAAGCAACTGGAAACTAAGGAAGCCCCAAAGCCAGCAGCTGCCAGTTGCAGAAGCGGTTGCCGCTTTTTGAATACCAGACAAAGCAACTGAAATGCACGCAATTTCAATGAGATTCAAAGCAATGCAGAAACTGACCTTATAAAATACTATATAAATAATATTTTCAACATATCTTAGTCTGATGACTATTATTAATTCAATTACGATATTAATAAAAAGCTTGCTTTGTATTTAACTTTTTTGCTTAGAATTTATTTGTACTTATAATCTTATAATCAATCTAACTGGATATTATGTATATGATTATAAGACTTTGTGAAAACTATTTATTTACCATATTTCCTAGTGCTATAAGGATATCCCCAAGAATAAATTCATTAGCATTGTGTTATTAAAATAACACTTTAAAATTTCTTTATTTGTCCAGGTTTATTAAACGAACACGATGCAATTGTGCATCGACTTGGAAATATTCTAGCATAAATATTCAATAAAGCAACCAATACCTTTAAATTTAAAATACTTTTTGAGGGATTCTCTACAATCAATTAAACTGACCTAACATGTCTTAAATGCATTTATTATTTGTTTGGCATACACCAAAGTTTTTAGTTTTGTGAAAATTGGAAATACATTTTTCGCTGTAAATTTGCGTGACTTGCAAAAATTTACAAACAATAAAATCTTTGACATTTTAAGAACACCAACATTTTGCTCGATAACTTTTAAAAGCAATTTTCATCAAAATCTCTAAGGATTTGTAATACACACCTCAGTATTTCCAGCATCTGTTTTATTTTTGAAGAAAATGTATTTTCTCTAAAGGTGCTGCTTAACTATAGTTCAAGCCTCATCTGCCGGAATGTCCTTCAGAGTGAAAGTGTTCTCATAATGGGTTGCTCTTTTAATTTGGCCTCTCATTAGGTTATACATCTCTGGTCGTTTGGCATCATTTCTCAGACAAATGTCGCTCGAGTACTTTAATGCTTGATGACGGCTGCTGTCGTTGACTTTTACGAGTTCATTACATGAACTTTTACGATTTGAATAAAAAAGCGGCAACAATTGTTAGCCACGTTAAGTGTGGAGCCTCTTGCAGATTTGTTTTTGCTGCCCTCAACTCAATAGAAGGGCAAATGAGGGCGCTTCGTTTGCGTTTAACGATTCGCATTGCACTTCATTTGGATACAACAAAATTACGCATACGCCACGTATGCGACGCTTTTCTGGTTGCTAACATTAAATCAGTCTTTTACGGACTTGGCCGCGTTTATGTCGGCTGCAGTTGTTGTGACTCTTGTTGCTCTTGTTGCTCTTGTTGCTCTTGTTGCTGTTGTGTTGCCTTGACAGACATGTTGCAGTGGCTCGTAATACGTTTTAATTGAAGCACTGGCAACATTTGGTGATGGCCCACATTCTGCTCCCGCTGAATAGAAACTTGTTTCCACTGTCAACAAAACAACAACTTCAGCTCTGACTGTTACTGTTACTGTTGCTGTTGCTTTTACTGTTGCTGTTGGTTACTGTGTTATGGCTTAGACTTCCCATCACACTTACACTGTTTGAAAGCGCTTTCATTGCTTCAGATTCACACGATTTGCAGCACGAGCAAAAAAGTAACTGCCAAATCTTATCTTAACCCACGAGAGACTCAACACTTCCGCTACATAATAAATGCCTCAGTTTTTCATTGAAGTATTTACGTTCAACTTCAAAAGAAACGAAAAAGCAAAAACCATCTGATGTAAAGAGCAGCTCAGCTAGTATTCATGGTCGTGGCCACGAACTGCAACCAGAGGTCCAGACCTCTAAGCATTTCTTCCCCTATAATGAATGCTTGCAACGTGTTTCGTTTATTTGGACGAGTGCCAACAGTTGCAATTATGCCTCATCCTAAGCCCCCAGTTAGCAAAATGAAATAATGTTGCCATTAATATGCAAATGCACATTAAAAGTGCCTCTCTCCATTCTATGTGGTGCATGCAACATCAGAACAAACTTAATGGACATTCTACCCCCTACGAAAATAAGTAGAAACACGAGATGGCAACAAATGTGAAGCGTCCTTGCCACGTATGAGCTCCTTTCTAAGTAAAACGTTAGGTTTACTTAATTAAATTAACAAGACGACAACTGCAATTGCAACAGTAGCAGTTAAAAGTACATGTTGAATAAGGATGATTGCTACAATTAGTATATTTAATTATTTAACTTGAAATTTAAGTTAATGACGCAGGTAATTATTACTTACTTACAGGGACACTGTTTCTAGAGTGAGCTATAAATCATGTGTGAGGATACCATCCCTATGCAAGGATGATTGCCATAATTATTATAATTAATTATTTAACTTGACATTTGAGTATATGACACAATTAATGAGATCTGCAGGGAGGAGGAAACAAAGTTTTACCAACTCAAAAAGTTAATTGTTCAACATGTGAAACTTCTTAACTTAAATAATAGTTACATTTAAGATAAACTGAGATATGATTTTTGAGTGACGCTCCATTTTGACATTCCACCCTTTTGAATTTCTAAACCCTTACAGTGGTAATTATTTTATTTTGTTAAGTTTTATATTAATATCACAGCACTATAAGTTTTAATGATTGCGGCACATTTCCATAATTAATTATAACCATTACAATTACACAATACTTTAAAATATTAAATATACATTTTACAAAATTAGTATTTGATTAATACATAACATTATTATGCTATGTATTTTGAATATGGTTGTGAGATCTATATGTTGATTTTGTAGGTCCATAAAAATATGGGATAAATTCTGACACCTCTAAATACCACTGAAAAGAAGATATTTTGTAGGCTTTTCAATTTGTTGATTATTTATGTTCCCTTTAGACAAAAGGGACCAGTCGTGTCACGTTGTCACGTGACCATCTCTAGTTCTTCTTCTGTCACACTTGCTGAATTGGCAGTGACAAGTCTTGGTTAAACAGTTGAGTGAAACGGTGATTGGTACGCCTAAGTTTCAAATGCAGCGAAGAACTTTTATAAGCAGTTGCAAGTTTAGAGCTAAAAGTTTCAATTACCACTGCGAAAAAGTTTTGTTGAAATGGGCTTTAAATGAAACTTAAATCTGTGGTAGTGCCAAGTGTTCAGGTCAAAAGAGGTAAGCGTGTAAGCGGAAAATTTGTTGACGATCTTAGCATCAATTGCCAAATGGTCAATCGTTAAAAGAACCTGTGCGGCAAAAAGTCGTTGACACTAATTAGCATTTAAAAGTAAGCAACAAGTTGGCAGTGCAACAGCAACAGTAACTGCAACTGCAACTTGTAGCCGGTTGCAAGCATTGGCAATTGAAGCGAACATAACAAACATGCTGCCAAGTGCAATAAATAACAAGTCTATGAATATCCCATGTCGATCTGTCGATGAGGCGCATCGCCAATCGCCAATCGCAACAAGATGCAAGATGCAGTGGCAGACACTGTGTGGCAGCAACAACAACAGCAACAGGTACAAAAATGTCAAATGTAAAAGCGAAACAGTCAAAGAGCTAAAATGGCAATGTTCAAACCAATGAAAAGAGCAAGAAACCCAAATAACAAAATATACAACAAAAATTAAATTGTATTCAACAATTCAAAAATTTGCACGCTGTTGTCGCTGTGTGTTTGCCTAACAAGCAGGAAGTGTCGCCGCTTCGAGGCAGCCATAGTGTTGGTTGCTCTTTGCTGGAGATGCCACTGCCTCATCACGCACACAGATACACACACACACACACACACACACACACACTTTAAGCAACAATAACAAGCGACAAAAGATGCAGGAAGCAACAAACGTTGTCGTTGTCGTCGTCGTCGTCATCAGCGCCAACTTCCTACAAATTCCCCGCCGTCATGTTGGCGCCCAGGGATGATGCACAACACCCACCGACCGCGGGGTCGTGCTGATTGCGTGAGTCGTCTTTATCGTAATCTTTCAGTGTCAGCAGCGCAGTCACCCCCGACCTAGCCGACCTCGGTACGGGGAGTACGTTATGGCGAGGAGGCGGCTAGTCAAAAGGATGTCGAACTAAGCTGCTTCCTGGTATTTTTCATGCAATTTTCGCAGTGCGCTAATCCTTCTGCATTGACCAGTTATTGACCAACCATCCATTTGGGCTGCTGTCAAAGATAAATGTCTTAACTTCTGCTTTTCCAGCTCTATGCTAAAGCGCATTTCGGGAAAATACTCGTAAATGTCTACAGCAGATTAATTACTCAATAAATTTAATATTTTGGCTTAAGTCATACAAGCTTACTACTATATAAACATTATTAAATGTGTGTTAGATGAGTAGCCTAGTAATATAAATTAAGTAGAGAATAACATACCTTTTTAGGATATATAAGATAGTTAGGATCAGAAGTGTTAACGCATATACTTATTTGAGATAAGTACATTCTTTAAATCACAATTTGAATAACTTAATCTAAATAACTAAATCTACTACAATATAAATATGATATGCATTAAACAAATATTATTAAATGAGTGTTAAATATGTTAAGTAGCCTAGTAATAGAAATTGAATACGTAATAATAATTAATAGGTTTTAAGAGTTTTATTTAAATATATAGGATGAATGAGATAGTTAAGATCGAAGTAATAACGCATATATTTGAGATCTAGTTTTAACTAAATCACAATTTGAACTATTTAAGATGAAAGAATTCTCTCCATAATAAATTCTACTTACAACCATATCAAAGTAAAATAATACACTCTGCAATGTTAGGAAAATTACTAGTACTCACTATTAATCAGTTAGTGGAAACTAAACATAATATCTTAAGGCATTTCGCATTACATTGAATTCAACATTTCAACTTTTAATTACCTTCAATTGTTTGACTTTTCAACAGGTTGTCAAAAAAGTAATTCCTTAAATGGATGATAACTTTCGTTTCTGTCTGTCGGTCTGAGATTTATCAAACGTTTGCAGACTTCCCTCGCTACAGTTTCGTTTACTTTAGCAGCCCCTTTGGCGGTTTTCCAAGGAAAATTCGGCAAATGAGGAGCTGCCAGTGAACTTGAATGCAAATCGAAATGCAAATTCGATTGCTCCCCAATCTGTTTTCAATTCAGAAATCACTGAAAGACGACTGCGGTTCATCTGAAGGTGTTGCTGGTGACGGTTGAAGTTGCTCCCCGATTGCATCTCAGCATCAGTTTCATCTCTGTCTCTGTCTCCGTCTCTGTCTCTGTCTCTGCCTCTGTCTCTGACTTGACTCAATGTAATTTCGTTTCGCTTTTCCCACATTTGTGCGGCACTCGCAAAATTTATTATGCGATGCATCTGCGAGTATCAAAACAATAAAAGCACTTAATGCCGAAAAGACGAAGAGACAACAACTTGAAAAGTCGCTCAATGTTCGATGTTCGTTAGTTAAAGAGTTTTGCATGCGATTTGGTATTGAGGAACAGCTCCCCCCCTAAGCTCCTCTTATCTCCCAAAGTGGAAGTAGCATCAACGTGACTGGATCTGGAGTCAGAGTTTGGTTGCAGTTGCGCAAGCGCATTTCAAGGTGAAATCGCCGGCATTTCTCAGACTCCGGAAACACAGATACATTTGTAGTTGATTTGAAAAACGTTTTAGCAGACAACAATTATGGAAATTTGAAATATTCATTCAATTATCGAGTTTTGACAGCCCATTCAATTAGTTTATTCATTAACTGATTACTTAATTTATGATTTACAGCAAACTGGAATTATTAATATCTAAGGCAATAGTTTTAGTCCTTACTAAGAGTACTGTAAATCCTGTTTAGATTATTATAATAACTATTACTTGTTAAGAGGTAGCAGTTAACTTGAGAATTAATTTCAAATTACAATAAGTAAGTTTCCAAACAAAAGTGTATTTTCAAATAAAGGTTCTTAAAAACTATATAAATATTATTTCGCAATTTAGTAAGTGAAGTATGAACTAAAAGTATTTAAAATATACTTTGCTAAACATTCGATACATTTTTACTATTCATAACTCAATTTGTATATAAAATATTTAACATAATTTGTAACCCTATGGCAAACCATAAACAAGATTGTCATCTCATCGGCTATTAATATGTTAAAACAATTTAAAAAGTACTCTCATTTTAATATTGAACCTTTACTTCATACAGTCCATCAATACAATTGCATTGTGCAATGTGTAATTAAATTAAAAATCGTAACGAATTGCTTTGACTATAAAAATTGCCGACTAATTGCTGGTCACTTTGACAAATTCGCTTTACCAATTTTCAGTGTAAATCGTTGAACGATCGAAACCTTTAATTATGATTAAGGTACGACACTTATAAGTTCCCAACGCAATGAGCACAATACAGAATAATAAAAAGAAACACGCAGTTTAAAGCGAAGAAAAACACAGTTTTAATATCTTCAACAACAATCAACAATCACAATAAAATTGCATTTTATGGTCATTCGGACGAAAAGGCGACAATTTGCAAAATGTTTTCTTTTTTTGTTATTTGGACTTTTTTCTTTTTTATGACCAAATTACGCAATCAGCTAATTTTTGATGCGTAAGCGTGCCCGTAAAAGCTATATAAATAAAAGTTATAAAATGCTAACAAATAAGAATGCAAAATTTTAAGTGCTGCCTGACCGCAATATACCCTGCCCAAAGACTGCAAGGTAATTGCATTTCACGGGGAATTATCTGGACTAAAGATCTCATGAAAACGCGTCACGAATTTATAAAACGGCTCAAGTTGACTTGGCCAACTATGTACAGTAGAAATTGGTTGACAAAGAACGTAGAGAAAGTTTGTTAAGCAATTGAAAGGTATGAGAAATATTTGCAAGTTTCAAATATAGAATATTTTCAATTGCATTTTCATGAGCAAATATTTAAAGAGATCCTTTAGGCATTGATTACTGTACTTTTACGTTATGCACATGGTGTCACAGTGAGTTCCATTTAAACACAAACACACACATTTTGCATTGCACATATTCTCATTTATCATCAATGTATGTGGAGGTGTGTGTGTCTGCATGGGAGTATGTATGTATGTATGTGTAGATTGCCGCACAATGGCAACCTAAATTCGAATATAAGGAAAATCCACAAGACGCGCACAAATTATTCAAATTGCCATTGTTAACATGAAGCAGATTCAGGCCGAGATTTTCTTATGGGTTTTCTTATGATTTTCACTTTTCGCTAGCTCGCTACGAATTCGATCGTGAGCCTATTTTCCGCAGCAGTTTCATTTTCATTTTCATTTAGATTCGTTGTTGCCCCGAGGAAAGCCAAGCTGCAGCCGAACGCTTGGCCTGCCATGTCTCAAGTGTGGCATCTGGCAGCTGGGAGCTTGGAGCTTGGAGCTTGGAGCTTGCAGCTCAACGATGGTAGCTGATGTCGCTGCCAGCGAGAGCGAAAGTGCACGACATTGGGCTCAGTACTGAAGAGTGAGAGCCTTTGCTCTCAGTCTCAGTCTCGGTCTCAGTCTCAGTCTCGAACTCAGCTCTCGACCACATCCGAGACAACGGGAAATCGTTGTTGCTGCCTCAACTGTGAAGACTCTGCCACTGCCTCAGCAGACGCTTGTGCGGTAATAAGTTGATTGTGCGGTAATTTCGGTTTCACTTGCCCGTCCTACACACAAAACGCTGAGAGACTCGGTTAACCTCACAGACAGTACACAGGGGCACAGGGGCATAGATGGGGGAGGAGAAGAGCTGTTCATTATTGGCCAGCTCACTGGCCAGCCACAATAATACTACGGGCCTCTGGGCCACACATGCGCAATGCCCAAAGTCGCATCATCATCATCATCATCATGATCGCAAACCTCTCCCAATGTATCTGTATCTGTAGCTGTGTATGTGTGTGTAAGTGCCGCTAGCCGACTCTGTGGCATCTATGTAGCTGGATTTTTTGTATAAATTGATGATGCGGCTGCATTGGTTTGTCAGTGAAGCATTTGATTTGGTCTAATAAACATCGGTGATCCGAGTCCGAGTCCGAGTCAGAGTTAAAAGTCAACTCGAGGATAAACAAAAACGTGAGAATCTAAGCAATCTCCACAATCCACATCCACTCCAATCCTAACACAAATCTCTTCTGTATACTCCCACACCAATACACAGCACAGACCTAGGATTACTGTGACAGTGCAAGTGTGTGTGTGTGTGTAAACCCAACAACCAACAACAACAGTTCCAAGAACGCGTCTTTAAATCCGTCTTAAAGTAGCCATGAAAACCTTCATCTTAATGTCCTGCCTGGCCCTGGCCGCGGCACGTCCAGAAGCTGGGTACAACTATAATCGTCCCGGAGGCGGCGGTGGTTCCGGAGGCGGCTCCCACGGTGGTGGCATCTCTGGAGGATTCGGAGGTGGATCCAGTGGCGGATTCGGTGGTGGTTCCGGTGGCGGATTCGGTGGTGGATCCGGCGGAGGTTTCGGTGGCGGTTCTGGAGGCGGCTTCGGTGGCGGTTCAGGAGGCGGCTTTGGCGGTGGATCAGGTGGAGGCTTCGGCGGTGGCTCAGGAGGTGGTTTCGGTGGTGGATCTGGCGGTGGATTCGGAGGAGGTGTGTTAATCTTAAGCTAAACCTAGTTTTCCAGCTAATCTTGGATAATTTTTAGGTATCGGCGGTGGATTTGGAGGCGGCGGCGGCGGTGGCACCACTTTGGTGCAGAAGCACATCTATGTGCATGTGCCACCACCAGAGCAGGAGGAAATCCGTCAACGCCCCAATCTGCCAGTGGGACAATCCCAGAAGCACTACAAGATCATCTTCATTAAGGCGCCATCTCCTCCCTCGTACCAGGCTCCAGTCATTCCCCTGCAGCCCCAGAACGAAGAGAAGACCTTGGTCTATGTGTTGGTCAAGAAGCCCGAGGATCAGCAAGATATTGTCATTCCCACGCCCGCACCCACGCAGCCATCCAAGCCCGAGGTTTACTTCATCAAATACAAAACCCAAAAGGAGAGCGGTGGCATCTCAGGCGGTTCCGGTGGCTTCACCCAGACCAACACTGGCAGCGGCTACTCAACTGGCGGTGGTGATGGTGGCTTCTCTGGTGGTGATCTCTCAGGTGGAGGCATCTCCGCGCCATCCAGCAACTACGGCCCACCCGGCAAGTCCGGCCCCTACTAAGGCCCATCCTACTGGATACAACGACAATAACGAGATGATAAAGAAGATGAAGAAGAAGATGAACCAGAACACGAACCTCGAACTCACTGCAATCAGACACATACTCGGCTCAAGCTGCTGACTAGTCCTGTCGTTGACGCGCTAACAAGAAACATCTCCTAAAAATCCAAATTCAACACTACAACTGCAACTTGACCCTACTTTGGACGAAAAGACTAACCCGAAACGTGACGATTTTATTTTCTCTTCTAATATCCTTCAGGCCAATCTCTGCTAGGATTATCGATGGACAGTCCTGTCGTCCATCTCTTTTGTATATAAAATGTTTCAAACTATCTTTCTTACCATCAATCACACTTTTCCCACTTCTATCTCACTCTCTCACTCTCTCACTCACACTCACTCACTCTCACACTCTCTGTCTCACTTGCCCAACCCAAGAATCCCGAAAAATCATATAGCTAATAGATGACAAGTGCTGGGTTCCCCGGGAAGGGAACTTCACTTGGCATCCAAGCGAAAGCGGAAGAAGCATCGGATGAGATGAAAATTGAAAACTGAAGATGAAGTTGAAGATGAAGTTGATAGAGCGGGAGTTGAGATATGCTCCATTCATAATATATATAAATATAAATATACTTTAATTATATTATTAGCTCTAAGTACTTTATGCACAATAAAAAAAACAACGGTGACAAAATTACAAAAAAAAATACAACTTAAAAGTATTTATATCCTTGGCTCAGCTCAGCTGCAGACAATTTCCTTGAAAGAATTTTTTCCATTAACAATATGTGTTCGCCTGTGCCTTCCCAAATTGATTTTCCTTCTCATTCCTTGGATTTTTATTGTTGTTTGTTATTCTAATATTTTCTCCATCGTCCATGAATTGCCCCACATGTGGATTATTGACGTCAATAATGTCGATGGGGGCGTCACTGCAACCTAAACGATAAGACTGAGTTGACTTCTAAGGGTTCCTTTCTAAATAGAAAGCTTAAAAACGATAAATGTCCTTGAATGGTTTGCTGAAAAGCTTTTAAGCCACGGCATGAACTTTCTAAGTTGTTAAACAAAGTCTCTGTTAGGTTTGGGCCAGCCTAAAAACAATATAACCCAATTTAGCTTCTCATAATTCAGTTATGAATTAAAATTGTATTTCTAACACACCAAGCGTAGAACAGGGGAAAACATAGCATTAATTTAATACTTGCAGCTGAACGGAAAGTGAGCGAACTTTCAAAGTTCTGAAACCGACTAAAAAACTAATTAAAAAGTAATTTCATGGTGTTTCTCTCATAATTGAAACATTATTCCGCCTTGGCTCATTTATTATAGTTCACTTTTTTCCACTTTTTATTGGAACACTGGTTGTCACTTCTTTCTTTGGACATTTTTTTATTTGTATGTAATCTTTGCTTGGAAAGGTAAATTAACGGTTTCCGCCACTTTAATAACGTACTAAATAAGGAAGAGGAAGAAACCAAGGGCTGAGTAGGGGACACCCAAAGTCCATTTTAATTAAGTTGACTTGTGTGAATGGTTTTTCCCCAAAGTTCACAGAGACCGCAGACTTGCCGGGCACAGTGTCTCCCAAATGGTACGCCCTTTAAAAATAGTAAAAGCTTTACAGATGTTTAATTTAGGGAAACCCCCAGCGAGGGTTGCAAAGAGAGTAATGTTGGATTTACACTAGTTGACAAACAATTCAAGTTTAATATCCTAGTGTAAACTTGGTCAACTGTTGAATCAACTCCATGTAAATAATGCTTTGACATTGGTTGACAATATTTGACTTTGCTCCGAGTTAACACAGAGTTAACTAGATTCAACTAATTGTAATTCAACCATAACTGAAACAGTCTTCTAACTGTTGCAATAAGTCCTCAACCAACCGAGTAGTTTGTTTTACACATCAGTTTACTTTAATGTACTTTCAAAGGATATAATATTTATTTGTTAAAATATAGATATCTTAATATTAAATATATATTCTTTGGACAAGATTGTCTTACAGCTATCAATAAATACTAAGTCTATGATTTCTATACTCATGTTTTTAAGGAGGAATGATTAGCAGTACTTTCCGTTAAGAATTATAGAATTAAAATTAACAACATATGTAAGCTTAGAAATCATATTTTATATTCTTTTGAAAAGAATGTTAGCAGGTTTCGTAATGATTGTCATTAAAGCTTATTTCGTAAACATACTAAAGAATGAGTTATTGAAAGTATTTTACATAAATTGTAATTTAAAATTAATTATTATTATTCATTGATTTCCATCATAAATTGATTCTTTGCTATAGTCAGCAAGGGTATTGTATATTCGGCACCCAACAGCAAATGATTCTTATTTGTCTTTCTTGTTGTTTTATTGTTAATCTTTTATCACGTTTCGTTTCGAATGCTGTCTCACTTTTTAAACATTGCAATCTGTGTGTGCTTTTGTTTTTTTGTGTAATGTTTTTAATGCTTTAAATACACACAACATTGTCCGAAGCTTCGCATTGTCATTGTCGCTCGAATTTCAGTTTCCTCCTCTTTGCTCTACACTTTGTCACTTTCACTTTTGTTTTGGTGTTGCCATTGTTGTTGCTGTTGTTGTTGCTGTTGTTGTTGCTGTTGTTGTTGCTGCTGTTGCTGTTACCTTTGGCCAACAGGCGGAGCACAGTAACTGTTATTGTAGGTGGCCCGAAGCCATCAACTTGTACTGCTTTGCTGCCTTTGTTCCCAGACACATACAAATTTTGGTTCCGGATTCCGGATGTTTATGCAGGTGACGCCTTCAATGTTGACCCTGCACTGGCTTCTATTTTGTTTTTCTCCTGCAATATGCCTCATGAAAGGGTTATTGACCACTCACACACTCTGACTTAGATCCAAAGCACATTTTTAATTACAGTTGCTTTGGTCGTAAAATGAGAGAGAACAATAAAAATGATAGGACAGCACAAACTTGCAACATACGAGCACGAGTACGAGTAGGAGTACTCGTAATTTAAGTATTCCTTGCTTGGCCATAAAACTCACAGTGTGTTGCATGGCTCCTCAAAAAGAGTTTGGCTATTTTAAACTCGAATACATAAATCAGATATGGACTGCGAACCACCAGGAACCACCAGGAACCACCAGAAACCACCCACAATCCACCGGATACTCGTAGGTATTCTATACGAAAAGTTGCAACCACAACATTGTCGCAGATAGTAGCGTTTTCAGACTTGTTTCGTTCTGTTGTGGCATTTGGCAACAAAAATGCGGCACTTGTCGTTGCAATATCCTTTGCTTTTCGGTGTCGCCCTTGTGGAAAATGCTTTACATGCTTTTGGCACTAGATAATATTTACGTCCTTCGCTGTGAAGCAATTTCTATACACGAGTCCTCTCTCGTAGTAAGACAGAATGTGCTCGTAATTTATATGTTTTCCCATTAGACTCTGCTCTCTACACCTGTTCATTTAGCAGTTTGCAATCATGTAATCCTGTCAGACCACAATACCTGCCTTATTTCCATTTGGGAACTGCAGCTCTGAGTCTGTCTGTGGTGAGTGCTTGCAGGTTGCATGAGGACATCCAGGAGGACATATGACTTTACAAGTATTTTCTTATTAGGGACTTGTTTTGAGAATGTTCAAATGACAGGTAACAGACTTGAATAATGAAAAAACAATTAAGTAATCGAAAGGGAAGAGCTTAAAATTTAATTTATTTCTTGATTAAAGACAATCAGCAAAAATAAACAACAGAAAATATCGACTAAAATCTGGTTGTCGAACACTTAATACTCTTAGACTTTTAAATGATTGTAGATACTTAAATAGTAAAAGATTACATATCTTTTGTAAAGTTTGGAAACATAGAAATATGCTAAATATTAAAAATGTGTCTTTATAAAAACTTTTTATAATTTATTACACTCTCTCTGTAATGGTAAAAACTTTGCATTAAAGAATGGAAAGATTTTCCACAAGTAGATAACCGAAACGTGTGGAAAGTATCGTGTGATGGATGAAAAACTCTGTAACCTTTATTTATGCGTCATTTTGTTCAAGGGTTTTTCCCCTTGATATCGGAAAAAATAAGCAGGAAAATGGGGAACTAGGCCTTGTGTTGCTTCACTTAATTGACAGCTCTTGCGAGGCTTCTTTCGACACTTCTTCAACTTATTTTGCTTAAGGTTTATGACACTTTCGGCGCTATAATTAATTGCGCCTTTTCCTTAGCCCGTTTGAGGCCACGCCTTCCTCAATAGCCTTAATTATAATGTATGTTGGTCGTAAAAGTAAAAGTCGCGGCACGTACTGTTAAAGTAGACAGAGTATATGTATGTGGCATGATTGGGGAACTGCCACGAGAATCCATCAAAGTTGAGGTGCCACGCCCTCGTATGTTTTGCTACTTGGCTTTAATTTTATTTGCTTTTATCGCCCAATTCGGTTTACCGACATCCCACTGGTCAATGAACGGCGCTTTGTTCTTGGCCCATAAATTTTCTTGGCTATAATTGTTTGGGCCAACTGCAAGAAGGTCCTTTCTCGCTCATCCTACTCCACACTGCTCCCTATTTTTTCTTTGATTATTTTTTATGACTCTTGTATTTTTACGATTCTTTTGCACTCATTTAGTTATTGCTTAATTTTCATTTTCATTTCACCTGAAAAACAAAGAGCAGACTTTTCAACCACCAACGGGCCAAACTTTTGTAATAAATTTGCAAAACAATTAATTGCTGATTAGTTTAAGTCACCGACATTGTCTAACCGCATTATCTTTTATCTCGACGTGAAAAGCTGCTCTTCATTTTGTGTACTTCTCAGCTTAACAAGTTTTTTAATAATTTTGGAGCATTTTTCTGGGCCCCAGTTTCGTAATGACTTTGCAATTAACACTGCCTTCCATTACATCGACTCGAGATATGCGGGTTCCCCGAGTTCAACAAGAAAGTTCAGGTTAAGCAACCGAAAACTTCCAACTGCCAAATGGGCTACCCTCAAGCACGAGCTAATCGATTAGACAATGAGTTGATTAATAGTTGTAGATACAATTTTGTGAGTGTTGAGCTGTTGTACAACATTTCTTTAAGTTCCACAAACTACTTAATTTTCTGCTCCATTAAACAAGTAAAATTGTTAAATGAAATGCTCTTCTATAAAGAGAGTCTTACCAAGCGTTTATTGATGAACTAAATCTTTTAAGATATTATTATACATTTTTAATTTCCTCAATATAAAAATATAACTACATTCTTTTGTATTTATTTTCAACAAAATACACTAAGAGCAGCTTAACAAATTTTGCAGAAATAAAACTGCCTTCGGTTTATTCTTGAATCTATTTCAAAGTTGTCTAAGAGATTTAGAATTATAAATTAAAGAGATGTGACAGATCTTATATAAAAGTTTCATTTGAGCTCTGATTGTAAAGCGGCTTTATAATTATAATTTAGAGATACATTAAAAATGTAATACCTCAAAAATGCTATGTTAGCTTAAATTGATTTTAAGTTTTATGTTTATGTTGTTTATGTATTGTGTTTTATTTTTTAAAAGCGTTTAAGAATTATAATTGAAAGAGAAATTCCAAATGTAATACCTCAAAAATGTGTTTTAAGCTTAAATTGAATTCAAGTTTAATGTTTATTTAGCTTATTGTGTCTGGTCAGTTCCCAGCAGCAGACGGTAAACAAATAAAAGTAAATCTGAAAACGGCGCAAACAATGATTACAAGCTATACAATGGTATTACGGGACTTGCCCAAAATTGCAATCAAATGGTTTAATGCGCTTACCTCTCCTCCCGAGTCCCCACCACACTCTCGGGGGCAGCTGCGGAAGTTAGGGCCGCTTTTGGACTCACGTTTCGCTGATTGGACAGTTTGATGTCTAGACTCTTTTTTTTCTCTCTCAGCTGAGGAAAGCAGCCGGGAGGCTGAAAAAAATGTAGTTGAAATTTTGTCTTGCGTTGCTTGTTTTTTTGGCCAATTGAAAGATGAAAGTTTGGGCTTATTGTTTGTCGTGTTTCGTCATACTTTGCATTTGACATTTATCCGACAGTTGGTTGAGATTTTAAACTTCATGCCTCATGGATAACAGTCATGTTATGCGTCATGTTCAATTTATGTCAACAACAAAAACACCAACAGACCTTAAATTGCCAAAATGTAAATGTAAATGTATTTAGAGCGCCCACATTAAAATTGCTTTGCACTTAAATATCAATCAACTTTTGATGCCCTCATCACATTAATTAAACAAACTAAAAGGGCTGCCCGAAGGCATTGCTCAAGTCGAGTCTATTTACAACTGTGACGTCGCGACGTGCCAAGAAATTTAATTAGCGAATAATTTGACAGAAAAGTTCACACCTCTTTTGCCCCTGGGCTTTTTTTAAGGCACGTTCACAACAAAATGGACCGAAACTCGGGAAGCCGTCTATTCAAATCAAAACTGAAATCAGTCAGGCCGTTGGTTGCGTCCCTTCAAAACGATATTCAAAATCATTAGTCAGTTTGACAGTTGCCGCCTTTCCATCTACCCTTCAGTGCAAGGGAAGTGATGGGATTGTGGGATTGTGTGGGAGCAATAAAACCAAATCATTTTAATAAATTACAGCATACAGTACATGAACTCATTTTTTATGTAAGCGACAGCCGCGACATTAACTTTTATGGGTGGACATAACAACTTACAGTAAAAATAAATCTAACCATAACCGTTACCGTGAGCGTAACCGTAACCGTAACCGTAACCGGTTCGTGTGACCGAACAAAAAGTCAAAGTGTCAAATAGTTGATGCGATCTGCAATTCCAGCTGCTAGCCATTAAACTGACGCCAAAAACCAAATCTAAACCAAAAACAAATCTAAAGAGCCGAAAAGAAACTGCCGAAATATGACGACAGCGGTTGATGAGGTTATCATATAAGTAGTATGCATGAAGATGCCACAATTCGTTGCAAGAGATGAGCTCATAAGTGCAATTCGCCACACTCAAATTGAGGCTCTTACAAGTTACTCATGGAGTACATAAATTGTAGCTAATATCTAACATAGTTAAAACCATGGAATTTACTACATACGAGTAAATATGTGGAGAGTCCCACTAATAACACTTATTACCAACCACCACAACTTGCATACCCTGTCATTATCTAATGAGTTAAAGGGGTCTTAACATTTTATTTATATTTTTGTTTATTTAACGTGCACTAGAAACAGCTGCCAAAAAATGTTAATATGTTAGTTTATAACGTAGGATTTTATAATAGCAATTAAATTAAATGCTGTATGGCTTTTTAATAACATTCTTTTTCAGTACCGAGATTACAAAAGAATATTTTGTAAGGTACTGTACAATCTTTGAATTTATTGAATGGCTTATTCTAAATCTTATTTTATTACTTATGCTATTTACAATTTTAGTTTATTGAAGATTGCTTTAAGCTTAAACAAGTATAAATTAGGGAGTGTAAGCAACTTACAGTAGCTTTCAGAGAATTTTGACTATGTTTTAACAATCAATAAATCAATATTTTTAATACAGTTCCTGGTTGCAACAGTTGCATTTGTTTGTCGGACATGTCTAGGATATCTTTTAGTTAAGGCCAAGTTACTTGATTCGTAGAACGTCCCACATTGTTGCTAAGTAGCAAAAAAAAATAAAATACTTACAGTCTATTTATAGCTAGACTCCACTAGACTAAATGTGTGTACAACGGTGCGTATCATTAATGTAGTTGAATCGCACGCAATCCCAAATGCACTGGAACGCGGCATCTAATATTCACGTTAAGGGCTCATTACTGTGCAGCACAAAAACAATAGGAACTTAATAACATAAAATAAATATCCCAAATATGGCAATTAAATGGAATCGAATTCATAGATTCGACTCGATTCGATTCGATCTTTTACAATGCTGACGTTGACACAAAAAGGGCAATTTACGAATTGTTGTTGCCACAGGCCATTGATTTTATTTACATGCCAGTTGCAAGTTGGTAGTGGCCGTTGCCAGTTGGCAGTTGCCAATTCCCAATTGCCACATATGCCGCACAATACATTTACATGTCTGATATGTAAATATGACTGCCATATCTGCGCGATTATGCGATAAAAGTTCAGTATAAGCTAATGGTCTTTGCTTACTTATTCCCATCAAAATTCAATCGAACTTCACAGATGATTCGATTATTGGCAAGATGCTCCAATCGTTTTTGGATACATGTGGCTTTTTGCATGATGGCATCCATTAGCTGCCAAAGTGTCAGCATCCATGCATCTCGAGCAGATTGACAAATATATAACTTAACAGTTATGTCGTCCATTCACTCTTCAACAAAACATGCTAAGGTGAACACGTGATGAGCTCATCATAAAACTAAACCGAAACGATGCCTCGCATTCAGCCAGTTATGGTTTATTACATCATTTGCCATTTGGGCATAATATTTATACCATTTGAAGGTTAGAACAAACATTTGTTTAGTCTCCCTTGCGGGGTACAGGTAAAGTTTGTTGAACTAGTTGAAGGAATTAAGCTTTCACATCAAATGGAAGCATTCCTCGTACAATGCTTATTATGGCCTAAAGAGATTTATTGCGTTAGAAACAACAGCATCTATGAGTTAAAGTAGCAGTAGTCGACTGGTACATACGATAGAGTTTAGCTGATGAAAAAAATTTGTAACTCACTATATTCTAATTAGGAGAATTATCTTTATAATTCAGATTCATAGCACCTACACTTCCTTAAGTTACCATTAATACTTTCTGAAAAGAATTTTCTATGGACCTTCTTGTTCATTATCTCTAGCGTTATGATTTTTACTTTTTTGAAACGGGTCTTATAAAAATATTTGATTGTAATATAGTAAGAGGGAACATCTTGCAATTTATTTTTTATTTTTAGCGTCAAGAAAAAGTTTTAGCATTTAAGTTAAAAATACAACATAAGATTTTAAGCAACCTATTAATTTAAAATTTAATTTGAATTATATAAAATATTAGCTTAGAGCTGAAAAGGTAAAAAAGCTTTAGACTTTTAAGGTATTAAAATTGGAGTATTGTCTATATAGTTTCTAAAAGAACAATAAAAATTTTATTTTAAATTGTATATTTTTGTTCCTATTGTCATTGTATTTATATTAAGTTAAATAAGTATGCTGTGTGCTAACTAAGTATCTGATAAGTTATTACTATCACTTAAACGCGGATGACACTAAGGTTAACATCTACTCTCATGTAGGATCAGAAAAATATAAATGCGAACTCAAACTTTTGTAGTTATACATCCTATAAGATAAGGGAGTTGAATATACTACTAATCTCCTTTATAGAAAATCATTTCCATTGCCTTTGGTCTGTCGCAGCTACACAAACAAGAATGTCATTAAACACACATACACACTCATATATACATAAATTCACACATTCTCACACACACACATACATAAGTATAATTGAAGAGACACTTGTTCTTTAATATTTCTGTGCTTTTTGCGCTGTGGAATCAGCTGAGCTCTTTTTTCCTTGTTTATGTTGCCATAATTACTCAGAGTAAAGCGTATGTGGCACATTGAAGGCTGAATGCCACGCCTCTATCCTAAAGGCAACTCTTAAATGTCCTTAAAGATGCAGCTTTCCTTGAGGCGTCAACGCTTTTATAAATTAGTTGCGGGTTTCTCCTTTGCTTCCGTTTCGTATAAATAAAGTTATTCGGTGTCCCGGCCTTAATGGACACGTCACATTGCCACTTGTCAGTTGCCAGTTGCCAGTTGCCAATTGCCAGACCTGACTTTGCCCCAAAATGAGATTTTCTCGGTTCGGTAGGTTGATAAGATGCCACCACATGCGTCTGTGGCAGCTCGTAAATTCAAACAATGGTGAAATGTGTGGTGGCACATGGATGTGTCCTTAGGTGCATGAACTTTGAACCGCAGAAATGTCAAAGTATCTTTCGGAATTCCGAATGATAGGAGTGGGAGTAATCTGAGCTGCAATTGCTTGGCTAACCCTAAAATTAAGGTTTTATTACATTTGGTCTATTCTTGTTCTGCTTACAGATGATTAAGATGATGCTGACGGTTGTAATTGTATTCACCAGCTGTTGGCTTCCCTTCAACATTCTACAGGTGAGTGTTGACCTGAATGAACATTAAACCTTGAATCCTTAATTAATTGCAACATTTTGTTTTACCTCTTACAGCTGCTGTTAAAGGATGTGGAGTTTATCGATTGGAAGCCACTTCCCTATGTATGGTTCGCATTCCATTGGCTGGCAATGTCGCATAGTTGCTACAATCCCATCATCTACTGTTATATGAATGCGCGTTTCCGAGGTGGTTTCCTTCAGATCATGTACCGCGTTCCCGGCCTGCGTCGCTGCTGCTGTTTGCACCGTTATTTGCGCAGCCGGGGTGAGCGCAGCTATGAAGCAACCGGTGAGATGACCTTCAAATACAATCGCCGAAATGGCGATGGTCTAGTCAGGAAACCTAAAATACGCATTAGGTGCCTCCCTTCTCTCTAGTACAATATTTATTTAAAAATCTAATTGTCTTGAAGTTGCTAGTGACGCAAGGCTGTTCAAGCATGTCCTTGCGGTAGTGTGTTACTTAACCAGACCTGGATATAGTGATTAAAATTTATTTTCGTTTAATTATTTGACGTAGTTAAATATTCCAATTTCATAATTAAATATTTCTATTGAAATTAGTTTCTATTCCAGATCCACTACTTTATCAATTAAGTTTAATTTGCATTTATCCACTAACATTTTGTTAATGAAATACAGATTTAACTGAACTGTGACTGGTGCTAGTGTGGGTTACAGTACGAGTACATTTTTATTATCTTCCACTAACATTTTAGCTTTAATCTTTTCCTTCACTAAAATTTTATTTTTGGCATTTCTCACAACCTTTAAATAATCAGTTAAGAACTTACTGTCAAAATGGATTTAAAGGATGTGAAAAATCACTATTTATCACTATTTAATCATTGTTCCCAGCTCTGATCGTCACTTAACGTAAACTACCTGTAATGCCAATGCATGAAGCACTCAGCACATATTAGATATACAAACATACTTCAAAAAGCAAACATTAGAACCACTGCATGCGTAACCACACCAATTATGCTATGATAATTAAAGTTGATCCTAATTTAATCTGAAATTTGCACGCTGCTTGTTAATCCATTAAGTTAATCTCTGCTATCTGTCATCATTCTGTATTCCATATCTATATCCATACGAAAAGGAACCGAAGATGCATTCCACCTACATCGTGTGAACACCTGCACCACCTACATCAGCACAAGACGAAAGCTGCGCACGAATTCTATGCAAATGGTAAGTAAATATCCCATTCACACTCATGACAACTCATGCGTATTCCATTTCCATTCAATTACCATCCCTTTAGAGCCAATTTTCATGTGCAGAGACCACTGTCTTGCGGTAGCTCCCAGACCCACAGAGGAGTCACAATCGAGACTCCATCCGCGGACCACCCAAAGTGCGTTTCGCTTAAACGGAACCAACTCCCTCAGCTCGACACAGTTTTGAATGTTCCAAGATGAGATGAAACCAAAGATGTGCTGAATCTCCATTGACATAAATAGCTATTCGTCTACGTATTAAGTGTATGGTATTGTAAATGTTAACTCAATGTAAATGAATAAAGTGTGTATATTAAAATTATCCATAAATAAATGTGTATAGAAATGAAAATGTAATTTGTCAATTTTATCGATTGTTAACATTTAAATACAACATATCCCATTTCCTTTTCAAAGTATGAATAACGACCGACACGGCCTATTGGATAACCACAACTAAATTGATGATGAATGCTTTATTGTGTTGCTAGTACAGTTCAGCATATTGTAGGCTAGATATAGTATATTTTCAGTGATATAGCCCAAAATCGACCCTATGTAAAATTAAGTCTAGCCTGTTTAAGCCCACAAAGAATGTAATGAATTAGGAACCGTGAATTTCGGCACACGTTGACAAAACAGAGCCATTCGTTTTTATTAGATTTTTGTAGCTTATTTTTTAGCCTATTTATTTGTCATTCTAGCTATTCTAGATGTAATCCATTATAAATTTGTATTTTTAAGGAATTTAGATAAGTGATTTGATGCACTTTAATTTAACCAAATAATATATTTGAACAAGGCAAATAAAATTATTAATTTATCTATTATAAACGATTCTATTCTAAAGTACTCTTAACTAAAAAAAATGTTTTCTGAAATGTTTTTTCATTTCTCTCTCTTTACATTAGGGATGTCGAATATTTTTAAAATATCGTATCGATGATATTTACTGTTTTAAAAAAATATCAAAACGATATTTAATATATCGCTTTAAAATATCGATATATCAATATTTTTGATATTTTTTCATTTTTTCCCAAAAAATGTAGTACTGTGCCCCACAATAGCATTTCTGGTAATCCTTTAGAGTATTCGGCTCTGTGCAACTGGTCCATTAATGCAGGACTGTGCTTGAAAAAAGTCACAATTCTCTTCACTTTATCCAAAATGTGTCATTTACCACCAAGTTGAGTGTATTCGCAAAGCAAGGGGCATGTTTCCCATTTCCAAGAAAACATTTCGATGCGGCTTTCATATTATTTGCATTATCAGTGGTAAAAGTTGTCCCCTTAGACCGATCAATATGGAATTCGTCGCTCGCGTTCTCTAATAACGAACTTATATGCTCGCTGGTATGGGACTAAATAAAATGCAAGAAAATTTTTTTTTCAAATTGGGCTATAACAAATAAGTGACAAATAACCAACATGGACAGAGCAAATGACAAACACAAACACACAAAAGAAATAAAGCGCAAGCTAATTTTGGCACGCCAAAGTTTGGATACCCTTGCAGTGCCCTGTGTAAGTCGTCAGATTTTTTACAAAATTTGTTAAATGTTTATTTCGAACCGATCGTTCCTATGGCAGCTATATGATATAGTGATCCGATCCGGCCGGTTCCGACATATGTACTGCGTGCAGTAAAAAGACGGACCTGTACCAAGTTTCATCGAGATAACTTCAAAACTGAGAGACCAGTTTGCATAGAAACAGACAGACAGACAGACGGACAGACGAACATGGCTATATCGACTCAGCTTGTCGCCCTGATCAAGAATATATATACTTTATGGGGTTCTGTGAGGCCTCCTTCAATGCGTTACACATTTCGTGACAAAATTATAATACCCTCTGCAAGGGTATAAAAACACTATTGACGATCACGATTTAACAAAACACAGCTAAAATACATATGTATATGTAGATAATAAACTAACCTGGTACATTCTAGCCGCGCTTAAACAAATTGACTCCAGACATTCCGCATTGATGAAATGCTCTGTAATGGTTAGAAAGGAGCGCGTAAAGTTCGTGATTTGAATATATCAAAAATAAATATCGATTTTCGATATTTGGGCAAAAGAAATATCACGATATAAATATATCATTTAAAAAAATATATATCGATATATTGATACTTTGATATATTATCGACAATCCTACTTTACATTTATGTTGCATACTTGTCAGCGTCGCTTTTTACATGTTTCTCACTTATAACTCCCAACCGGTTTAAACGCAGCCGTTATATAGGAGCTGACATATGTGACCCATTTGGCTGTCTTTTAATGTTGGCAGCCGTTTGATTTTTTTGTTTTTTTTTTGGCTTATTTTTTTTGTGTGGTTCTTTTTTTGTGACCGATAAAATGAACGTCGTTCTAAAGCATTTCATGCGGCGATTTAGAGGTTGTGCGGGCAGAGTTAGAACGTTGCTCCGCCATTTGGAATAATTGGTCGCGCTGGATTGGTTGTATTGCGTGCCAAAGGAATAATTTTTTTTGGCTCGACCATTTCCAGCACCGCCTGAAAGTTTTCAAGGGAATACGTAAAAAGTTACCGTATGCCCATGAATCACCTTTCCTTTTTGAGATCCATTCTCTTACCCAAAGACTTATTATGTTCCGTTGTTGTCGGGTTTTCTTCAAAAGCAGCTCATCGGTGGCGCCAGCAACTAATTTTAATTGGGTACTCATTTTGTATTGTTCGATTAATTTTCCACCAACCAACGATTTAATGCGTTTTCATAAGCCTTCTTCTAAAAACTGTTCAGTGTAAATGAGGTAAAGAGCAAATGGTAGAGCTCTAGTCAAATTTTCTCTACAAAAACTCACAGCACACATTTATTATAAATGTGACCTTTAAGGGACTATACAAAAGGATCTCTTGGAGTAAGTTAAAATGATAGTTACAAGAGATTTGAAGACTTAATTTTAGAATAAATAAATAATTAGATAGATAAATTAAACTTACTTTGAATTAATTTAATTAAACTACATTACGTCTTCAGGTTCAAGAAGAAGAATTCGTTTTTGAGTCTAAGAAATGCGTCACCCATCTTGCCATCAGCATTCTCAACGCTAAATTGTTCTTCAAAATCTGAAACATCCGATCCTATCATTGCTGGTTTCCGGCTCTACCTCTGCTTCTGTCTCTGCAGGTACTTCAAGTTCAGCATGTTCTATGTAAGAAAGTGGTTATCATTATTCTTTTTTTTCCTGTTGCGTTCCATGTTCTTTTTGGTGCTCGTTATCTTGTTCTATTTTCGGCTCATTGTTTTTTTCGGATCCGCCCTCGAGTTTGGATTTTTTTAACGGCGGCTCGCAGACCATGGCATTATCATTATTCGTTGTTCCTGGCATTTCAGTTAGACTTTTTTGGATTTTAAGTAAAATTAAATCTTGATCAACTGCAGCTTTTGCCCGTTCAGAAAATTGACCTAAGATCTATCTATGAAGGCGCAAACGAATGAGCAGTGTCCCATAAATATTTTACCAAATTGGTATGAATGGACCTTCAAATGATATACAGCATTTGGTTCTAAAAGTCCTATTATTATTAAATTATAATTTTTTAATCTATTTAAAAATGTACGCATGAAACCTAGCTCAACAAGATAGATGCATGCAATCACGTCCCTCTAGTACGGTTGAAGCAGTCGTTGTATTTTCGTCCACGCAACGTTGTCCCTTTTACGGTGATGCGTCGTGTCGAAAAATATTGATGCCGAACGCTTAACAGAGAAAAAGAGACGGAGACAGTCTCTCACTCTTTTTCATGAGAGAGCGTGTGCAAAGAATACAAAAGTAGTAGAAAAAAAAGGGTATAACAATCTTTCAACACCCTTGCAGAAAAATATTTCACAGCAAGTCAGTAAAATGTATTGCAATGAGCACTAATTGTTAAAATTAGAATTAATGACCCAAATAAACAAATATTCTATAGTTTGATGAAAATAATTCGTTAAGAAAAAATACTTTTACTATAAAATATTTTAAATTTTGGGAAGAGTATACAAACGTCGCGCTATGAAAGTGTGTGGCGCGTGGCAAGTTCAAAGAGAACCGAAAGTGCAACAAAAAGAATGCGTGTTTTAATCGGTTGTTACGCTTTTGTCTTTTTTGTTTGCTCTTGTCTAATTTTGACATTTGTGGCACGCGTGTTAATTCAATTTTGTGAATAAATTTTATGTAAAATAATTTGTGAAAAAGTGAAAATTAATTATTTTAAATAAAAGCAAAAGTGTTTATAATTAAATTTATAATATGGTTGGAGATCGGCAATTGCGGCGCTTGAAAGCAGCAGAAAGGAAGCGTTTAATATTATTCTTATTCATCTATATTATTCCAGACTCTATTCCGGACTCCGCTACTGGCGATGTGGAAGAGGAGCTGCGCCTCGCCCTTATAGCCCAAAAAAAAAAATCCCTGAAGCGGAAGGCGGAGGCGCCGGAGACGCAACTATTAATTTAGATATATTTAGTTGTAAATTTAAAATAAATAAATTTAACTTTTAATATAGAAAAAAACGTTTGTAATGTGAAATATTTATAAAATGAAAGAAGCATCTATGCACGGTATTGGGTCAAACGAGCGTCGATAATGTCGCTCCCTGCATGGCATTGGGTCGACTCAGAGTCGATAACGTCGCTCTCTGCATGGCATTGGGTCAAACGAGCGTCGATAATGTCGCTCTATGCACGGCATTGCGTCTAACGAGCGCTGCTTATGTCCCTTCCCTGCACGGCATTGCGGCGACCTAGCGTGCATGGAAATTCGTTAACGTGTTGATGGGCATCGCCTTGCAAAATACGTCAGTCGAACACATTGTGAGGGAAACGAGCGTGCGTCGACGACAGTCTTAAAAACTTCGACGAAACGTTAATACTGCGTCGGTCAACCGTACTAAAGGGGTGGAACGTGAGTCACCATTAGGACTCCAATCTTTTCAAAAGCTGATTGAACGCTTAAATACTCTTTGCTTGCTATGGTGGGTAGGATATTTTCTGCAACGAAAGTCTTCATCTGTTATCAATTCAGCAGAGTAAGTGCTGTACGTCAATACAGAATCTACTTTGTGCGATGCCATGACTGGATGTATGTCCAGGTATGCCTGCAACAAATGCTCTTGCAGGAGTATCGCAAACAACAGCTCTTAGTTCCAACTTTATATTTATACCCTTGCAGAGGGTGTTATATTTTTAAACATTAAGTTTATGTTGTTTATTACTCTTCCAGAAAGTTGGTTGTTTCTTTTATTTATTTTGTATTTTTCTTTTGGTGGGCTTTTAAAGACGGGGACTTGCTTCTTCTTCTAGTACTAGTACTTCTTCTTCATGTCTCTTTAATTGACGGTTTATATCGATTCCCTCAAGTGCTTTGCTCATTTCTCAAGTTTTCTCAATTGCTTTATATGTACATTGCACCTGTCTCTGGCTGTGTGTGTGTGTATAGGTTTTTTTTTATTTCGTTTTATTTAAAAGTATAGTGAATAAAAGGAGAGGAGGAGGTATTTACAGAAGATAGAAGATAGGTATTGTGGTTAATAATAATTTGTGAACCAATAATTTGTGAACTCGAACTGGAACTGCGGGACTGACGTTGGTTACTGCTTCACAGATCCAGTTGATGGCAAAACATGCCTGTCTCCTAGGGAAGTTGTCTCCTTGCTTGCTCTAGAGTCCAGAGCTTCGTCATCACGGAGTTGGCAAAACTGCACACAGCTGACCACTTCGCCGAACACGATAGCATATGCTCAACTAGTGAGCTCACCTCAATGTCGTCACCTAGACTGTTTTCAGCGACTCTTCTCTCCGGCTCAAAACGTGGACACTCGGTCAGTACGTGCTCGGCGTCTTCAACCACCCCACACAGTGGGCAGAGGGGGCTCTCATCGTGGCCAAATCTATGCAGATACTGTCTGAAACAGCCATGACCGCTCAGTATCTGGGATAAGTGAAAGTTTACCTCCCCGTGCTTCCTGTTTATCCACGGCTCGAGCCTTGGGATTAGCCGCGCCGTCCATCGTCCAGTGGACGCTTGTTCCCAGTCATGTTGCCATCTGCCCATCTGCCAATGCTCGCTCTCCGGGCTTCCGATTTCAGCTCCAGCAGGGAACCTCCGGTCTAGGTCCTCAGATTTAGCGTCATAGCTCTCCTTGGCCTCAGCAGCCAGCACTTCCAGCGGGATCATACCTGCAATCACCATTGCTGCATCGGCTGAGACAGTGCGAAAAGCGCTGCAGACTCTAATCGCACATTGCCTATATGTAGTGCAGACTCCCCTCATATATGACGGTGTGCTCGCCGCGTTTGCCCAGACCGGGGCCGCGTAAAGAATTGTAGATCGCAGCACGCTGCTAAGCAACCGCCTAACGCTGGATCTGGGCCCTCCGTGGTTTGCCATCATACGCGATAACCTTTGGGTGGTGAGGGCAGCCTTCCTCTGTGTGTTCTGCAGATGTTCTTTGAAGCTTAGGCGCGAGTCTATATGTACAGATACTCCGTCGAGTCTCAGGGTAGCGTGTTCAACCTTTTTGCGGCTGCTAATAAGCACTGCCTCAGTTTTGTGGTCCGCCAGCTCTAGACCTATATCCGCCAACCAGTTGGCAGTTCCGGACTGTTCTGACCGATTCAGCTCCAATGTGCTCGACTTCTTGCAAGTGCTTGGCAACCACGATAAGTGTCGATATAGCCATGTCCGTCTGTCCGTCTGTTTCTATGCAAGCTAGTCTCTCAGTTTTGAAGCTATCATGATGAAACTTGGTACAGGTCCGTCTTTTTGCTGCACGCAGTCGAAACAAGAAATTTTCATACTAAATGTTGATTCCGAACCGATCGTTCCTATGGCAGCTATATGATATAGTGATCCGATCTGGCCGGTTCCGACATATGTACTGCGTGCAGTTAAAAGACGGACCTGTACCAAGTTTCATCAAGATATCTTCGAAACTGAGAGACTAGCTTGCATAGAAACAGACGGACAGACGGCCATGGCTATATCGACTCAGCTCATCGCCCTGATCAAGGATATATATACTTTATGGGGTCTGACACGCCTCCTTCATTGCGTTACAAACTTCGTGACAAAATTATAATACCCTCTGCAAGGGTTTAAAAATCTAACGGCTGCCAACCCTGAAAGCAGCCATCATACGAGTCACATATGTCAGCTCCTATATAACAGCTGCGTTTAAACCGGTTGGGAGTTATAAGCGAAAAACATGTAAAAAGTGACGCCAACAAGTATGCAACACAAGGGTAAGGAAAGAGAGAGAGAGAGAGCAATGCAAAGACTTTGCAGAAAACATTTTTATACCCTTGCAGAGGGTATTATAATATTGTCACGAAATGTGTAACGCATTAAAGGAAGCCTCACAGACCCCATAAAGTGTATATATTCTTGATCAGGGCGACGAGCTGAGTCGATATAGCCATGGCCGTCTGTCCGTCTGTCTGTCCGTCTGTTTCTATGCAAGCTAGTCTCTCAGTTTTGAAGCTATCATGATGAAACTTGGTACAGGTCCGTCTTTTTGCTGCACGCAGTACATATGTCGGAACCGGCCGGATCGGACTACTATATCATATAGCTGCCATAGGAACGATCGGTTCGAAAACAACATTTAGTAAGAAAAACTTTTTGTTTCTCAAAATATCTCAACCAAATATACACATTGTGTGTTTGATTATAAGTTTTAAACAGGCTGACCAAATTTGGTGTAAATCGGACTACTATATCATATAGCTGCCATAGGAATGATCGGTTCGAAATCAACATATAACAAGTTTTTTAAAAAATCTGACGGCTTACACAGGGCACTGCAAGGGTATCCAAACTTTGCCGCGCCAAAGTAAGCTTGCGCTATATTTTTAGTTAAGAGTACTCAACTTTTAATAGAATCATTTAAAATAGATAAATGATTTTATTATTTTTATTAAAGTACTTCAAAACACTAACCCAAATACTTTATTCTTTGCATTAATATATATGTATATAATTACATTGTTTATATAAAACGGCTTAAAGCCAAAGTTGCAGTAACCTGTATAAGCCGTCAGGTTTTTTACAATACTTATTTGTTAGATGTGAATTTCGAACCGATTGTTTCTATGGCAGCTATATGATATAAAAGTTTGAAACTATACCAAACACACAATCTGTTAGTTTGGTAGCGATATCCCTAGAAACAAAAGAGTTTTTCATAATAAGGCACATTTTTTCAATGTCCGTATAAGCTTTATTTGATTCATATCTTTGACATTTGACATTATTTTTAATGCATTTTTTTTCAGTTAATCATTAGGATAGTTCTTTGAGACCTTATATAGACATTAAAAAAATTGGCCTAAATGTTGATTTCAAACCGATCGATCCTATGGCAGCTGTATGGTAAATTTTTCTATGGTAAAAATAAATTTGTATGGCGCACAAGATTATGCAAAACTTTTTATCAAATATTCAACGTGCTTTTTAGTCATGACAAAAACTGTTGCATAATTTTACAAAATAAAAAGGTGCGGCTACACGGAAAAAAAAAGGGTCGGTAAACTCGGATTTTATTACAAAATGCTTGGTTTAAGTACGGTTTTTCAGTTCACTCTCAACATAAATTTTAATTATCACGGTTTTTCAAATAATGTTTATATTGAAACATAAATAACAAGTCTAATTGCCAATTGGAGTGCAGATCGGATATGATGCGCAATGCGCATCTTAGTCTAGTCTTAATTTAATAAATATTTAACCTGACAACATACTTTCAAAATTCAGGCTAAAATCAAGAATTCTAAATTTATATTTTACGATGCTTTTTTTGTGTAATATTTCATAAATTAAACTTCGCACTAGATGTTGACTACGAAAATTCTATTTATTGGTACTTTATAAAAAATACTAGCAGAAAACACTTGTAAATATAAGTACTTAATAAATTCTTAGACTTTTTAGAGTATACTACGCATGTAGAAAAATCACTAGAGTGTTCATATTGACTTGATTCGATTACCAAATGCGGCACCTGGGCTGACCCGGATTCATTGGAGTGCCCGAAGCACACTTGAAGATGCGGGCAAACTCCTCTGAATTGGATAACACGCCCTTGAGTCGTATCTGGCCTGGACAATGCGAGTCCTCCAATGCAAATCGCGAGGCAGCTGGTGTATATGTCTCACACCAGAGATTGCCAAATGCGATGAAGAACAGCTGCTCGTGCGTGTAATGCTCTAGGCCGGGCAATTTGAGGCGTTCACGGCCCATCTCTTTGACGTAGAGTCTATAGGCCAGGTAAGCCTCTCGCATCCCACCGTTGTCCGCAATGTTCTCACCCAATGTCAGCTCGCCATCAATCTGTAAGCCAAGCAAAGTGTACAAATGATTCCACTGCTCACTGCTAGTGCTTCCGCTGCCATACTAACGTATTCTCCAATATCCGATAGGTAGTAGTGACTGTACTGGTCGACAAAGCAATCGGTGCGATTGACGTACTCATTGATTGTCTGGTTTGACCACCATTCCACCATGTTGCCGTATCTGTCGAAACGTCGCCCACTGTCATCGAATCCGTGCGTCAGTTCGTGTCCCAATATAGTACCAATCGAGCCGTAATTCAGGGCTCTAATAAGGATGCGTTCGAACAATGTAATTGAGTTGGTATCTTAAGGGATTAAAGGGAGAAACTTGAAGTGCAGAGTGCTGGGTGCGGGGTGCGGGGTGCAGAGTTCAGAGTGCTCAGTAATGTGAACAGTGCCAATATCTGCCCATTGCTTGGGCCATCCATCCAACTTACTCAAGGCCAAGGTCATAGAACGGATACTGCAGAATAGCAATGGGAACCGCTTCAAAAAAGAACAACAATCAGATTGAGAGGAATGAAAACAAACATGAGCGAATGTTTATTCCACTTACTTATGGCATTCGATTGAAATGTATGAAATGCGTTTACATTTGATGGCGATGTTGCCCAGCCAATGGGCTCGGGTTGGTCCATGTCATTGATTTTGCCCAACATTTGCCAATGCACAAATCCCATTAGGTTCTCCAGATGAGTGCTCGCATTAACCTTAACGCCATCATAGAACGCATTGAGAGCCGTCGCATTGGTTAACCATGAGGGAAAACCAATAAAACTTTTCATTTCAGCGGACTTTTGCATTGTCTGACGCTTTGTTGCCGCATCCATCCATGGGGTTCCACGGACCAGGCGATCAAATGAACGTCGTATATCGCTCAGCATGCGTTCCACTCGCGGTAGCGTCTCTTTGGTGAATTTCTCATCAGCCAGGACATAACTGACAGCCATGCCAAATAATGTATTCACCCCGTGGGCACAATATAAAGAACGGGGTGTGCTGCCCTCAGTGCCAATGACCAGACGCATGTACTCGGCGTGCAACAACCTCATGTCACTCGTCGTATGCAACACAAGCTCCTCGAGGGAACTTAGCCATAGATAGGATTCAATGTGCATTGCAGGAGTCTCTTGCAGATATTCCACAATATTCTGCAGATAAAATATATCTGCCTGGCTAGTTATAATAGTAGTATTGGTTGCCTCCAGATTATCTGCATGCTTTGTTCCGGCCAAAATGAGATTCATGTATCGCGTCCAGATTGGCATTGTTTGTGGGGCAATCTTTTTGTCCGTTTGATTTTGTAGCTGCATCAGTGAAATATATACAATGTCATCCACAGGATTCTTGGAAGGCTTTGTTATGTTTTCAGCCTCTTCCTTAAACTAAAGGAAATCACATTAATATCATTTGAAATAATCTGAGATAGGTAAGGATATTGATATTTAAAACCATTTTTTATATTTTTCATTGTAGGTTGTAAATAGGTAGAAATAAAAGATACTTTTTCTATAAGTCATTCATTTAAATTAAAAACCATATTGTTTTTTACTAAATATTCTTCCTGAATATCGAAATCTATATCGACATTGAGAATAAATGTTAAAAGAATTAATAAATATTATAGTACGTATTAAAAACTAATGTTATTTTAAATGCTTATCTAATTTCTTATTTTTTAATATTTCCAATTCACAGTTTCAATTTAATTCAATTTCAAAAATACAATAAAAAGTTTAAATATAAATAACCAACTCTAAACTTAGCAGTTCCTTACCATGTGGATCTTTCGTGCGACTTTCACAGCTTGTTTCACCAGTTCCGTAATGCCCTCTGTGGCCTCTTCCTGGTTAACATCCGGATCCACATAGATCAGATATTTCTCGATGACCTTGCGGACATAGAGTATGTAGGCAGACATGCCAGAACTTGTTTGCTTTGAAGCCTCTTCCTCCTCATCCGTCTCGTGATTGTCAGATTCATCATTTTGGTCCTGGTTGTGCATGAAAATAGTTTTCCTGTGAATCTTTCGAAGCATCTTGTGTGAGTCATCATTATTGCTGAAGGAAATCATAAATGAGTAAAGGCTTGGCAACATTAAGTCCATGATATACAAAGGAAATGCGGAATCTGTTTCTGGTGTTCCGAGAGCAATGCGATTGAGGGTGCGGTTCAAGGGATCGGGGAACACATCGAAGCCAATAATGAGATCCAGACTAAGATGCCGCTTAATAGCCACAACAGTATCCAGCCAGTTGAAACTTCCATTCGTCAAATCATATTTTGAGCTACTGCTGAGGGACAGATTCAAGGCGGAGGGCAACAGGAGTAGCTTGAACCGTTTCATATAGTCAACAAGTGGTTCGAGATTTCGCTCATCAAGGAGTTCAGTGTCCATACATGCCATGTACATGGTCTTGGCCTTGCCCACAGCTTCTGGTTCTTTGCTGGTGATGTTCGACTTGAGGAATTCGCGAACTACACGCATTATATGCGCCTGTCGCTCTCGAAACCAATCATTGGAGGTCGCCGAATCGGGACGAGGATGCTCATCGGCCCAGCGACCACAGGTGAATTTATAAAAGTCCTTGCAGGGATCAGTCTGTTCGTCCATGGCATAGAGGAGGCTGGCCGCTGTGCGGATGCACTCCTTGCTACGGCATATACTATTAGATTTCTTAACTGAACCAAAGTTCGACTTTAAAATGACATTTGAAACTGAAACAGAGTTCAACTGCTACTCACAAGTTATGCTTATCACTATGATTGTTATCAGCAAAATGATTACCAATGCCGCCAATCCACCCAGCACGACCTTGTGATAGTAACTGCGACGGAACCTAAAATCAAAAAATATTTAATATATATGGAAAAAGTATTTATATAGACACTGCACAAACTTTGACTGCACGCCAATTAGATTGGGACTTATGGCCTGGTAGGGGAGATGTTTGCTCTGGGCACTGTCCGCATGTCCATTGCCACTACCAAATGCAGGTCCTGCTCCCAATTGGCCAGACAATAGACTCCGACTAGCTGAAGTAAGAATTCATTACGTGAAATAATATATAATAATTCAGAGCTGTCAAACATTATTATAGTTATATTCTTTCATACATTCTCTACTTTTAACAAAACAATTTATTAACTATAATTTAGATGTCCACCGACTCCCTTTCAATTTGGGCACGTATTTGTGCCTAATCTTGATCCATTTACTGTTTGTGGCGTCATTAGGCAGGTTTCCCCTGCCATGTGTGCCATGTGGCCATGTGTCATTTGTAGGTATCCTTTTGTTTGCGTAGTGCCGGACAATTGTATACGAGTCTACTAATCGCATATTTAATGCATTTACCTGTCACATTCAACTGGCTTTTTGCCGCAAATGCATAAGCCACATAGTCCTGCACTTGGTTCAATGCACTACGAATGTTTTGCGTGCTCAACGACATTAAACTAATTTTAAAACCTGCCTGATATGTCTACAAATCGCATACGTGCAAGCCTAGATAATACATATTTAATTATATTTACAGAGAGAATATCTGTGGATTTTATATGCACATCGCATGACATTAATCAACGAACAAAATTCTACTCAAAGCAGCTTGACTCTAACTCTACCCAAACAACAGCTATCATAAGTAGAGATTCTCTAAGGATTTAAGTCCCATCTAATTCCAATTCAAGCATTTTATCTTTCGTAAGAGCCCAAGAGAAAGTACTCAAAAAAACATTTTCGACAATTAGACAAAATTGTAAATTTAAATTCCAAAAATGTCCGTAATCTTATCAGCTTTCGGCTATAAGCCCTTCGACCTCGAGGTCAACATTTACGGCTTGGCTGAGGACGTTTCTCAACTAAACCATCTAATGAAGGAAGTTGTCAAGTTTAAGACAAATATCGTTGGTCCTTGGGAGATGATTATGGAAATATGGGCTGGCATAATATCATTTGTAATCGCGATTTTTATAATGACTTATTTATTAAAGTGGCGAAAGGGAAAAACAGTACAAGAAATTGTAGAGAAAGAGGAAAGACCTAAAGGGCCCAATAAGATAAAGAAAATAGAGTTAAAGCTGGATGAGAAAATTAAGAAATTGGATAGAGATCAATTAATAGAAAACCTGATAGCCAAAAAGGGAAAAAAGGGAAAAATCGTGCAAAAAGAGAAACGAAAAATAGAGTCGGAGCTTAAAAAGAAGAAGATATTGAAAACCGATCATACACTTGTTCATACCAGCGAAAATTTATTTAAGATTCATATAATAGAGCCTGAACTGGATAAGAAAGAGGCAAAATTGGAAACAGACCAAGTCTTCATTCAAAAGGAGAATCAAATAATTGAGTTTGACCCGTATGATGAAAATGAGGAATTGGAAACCGATCATTCCGATGAAAGTGATAAAACTTTGTCCCCAATTGTTTGTAATGTAATTGAACCAATGCCATAGGAATGACTTTAACTTAATAAATATTGGAGATAGTCTATATTTAATTGGTATCTTGAAAACAAATTTAATGTGGTTGTGAAATATATATAAATGTTTAGTAGCACAATATTTGTCATTAGATTGTAATAAGATAAATGAATAATTTGTGGAGTCCGTAATCAACATATTAGCGGTCAGTTTAAGTCGAGGGAGACAATTGCGGTTAGTGAATCACGATTCATTCATATTTCAAGAATATTACGTGTCCAGTAACTATGCCAGTAAACTATAGAAGATTATTACATATGATGGTAAATGTTTCGATTGAAATTAATTAGCTGCAGATTTTACTAAATCCAGAAGTAAACTCTCTTAAAGGTTCTATTTGATGACTTACCAGGTGTTTGAAGGCGTTGCAAGGGTAGCGGTTGTTGTTGCAGATTCTCATCAAAAAATCCATTGTTGGAACTGCCCGTTGTCCAGATGCGATTACGGGTATTTGCCTGTCCAGTATCCATATTGGAATTAAACTATAGCTAGTTGATCTTGTATAATTTATTCATTTTCCATGTGATTTTTCCCTAGAGCAGGTGATTTTTCTGCCACCTTAAAGCATTATAATAAAATTCAAAGTTCCACATTAATATGCGTGGGTTGTCAATAAATGTAGTTCACATTGTCACACACATGTTGCGCATACAAATGAAGAGATGCGGCAGGTTTAAGAGAATACGGCAGTCTCTCTATGTGAACAGGAATTTGTTAATGACTTCCTTTGGCTTTTGCTTTCTATTAAGTTGGTTGCATAATTTCACATAATGCGAATCAATGAAAACTTAAAATAGTCCGCAACTGCAATTGCAACAGCAACATTTGTATAATAAACAAAATGAAGACCAGCACTGGCACTTGCAACACAACGACTGAACTCTCAACTGCCGGCGTATTGAAGCCGTGTTGCTGCCAACAGAAGGTTTTTATAAGGCCGCTCGACAGAACGACAGCAACCAAATAACAACAATAACAACAACGGCGACAACAACGACAACAAGAAATCAGGCAACCACCATTAACTCCTTTTGCCATGCAAATGTTGCTGCGGCAATTACTAGACACCACTCGCCATATGACCAGACCGCCAATAACAACAACAACAACAACAACAATAATGTGATTGTCTGACTGTCCTATACATTATTATACCCTTGCCATAATAATGATACTAAGCACTTGTATATAAGCTTGGTCATAGTACATATTCCATATTAAAATTCCTACATGACTATTGATATTTATAAATATCAAACTATATTTTAAAAGTTCACTATAGAGAAAGAGTATTTCAGTGTTTATATGATTATTTTATATTTTTTCCGATACATTATGGCTGAGAGGGTGGGTGCAAATCAAAACACTACAAACCAAATGTCCGATTGGAAAAGCTATGGCGTAATTGGGAAAAGTCCATTAGAGGAAAAAGTCAGGGTTAGTCTGAGTGTGGGGAACCTCATATAATTGATAAATACCTTACATACATATGTATATATTCATTGTAGTGGCGTTATTAATGGTTTATTTTACTGCTCGCCTACTAACTACTGCAATTCTAGCCAAGAGACAATACAATAGTAATTAAATGGATATTTTATATGCCGACACATATATTTGTCAGAGACAATCGCATTGTTTGACCTAACTTTGACATAGTTACATACATATTGTAGTGCTAAAATCAATAAATATTATCGATTCAAAAGAAGGCACGTGGCCCACCTAACAGCGCACCAGGCACCACGACAAACAAATCGAAATGCAGCAAGTTTGGGGCAACAGCCATATCGCGCATACGCCCCATGCTCCGGGTTGAATATTGAATGGTTGTTGTCACATGTCCCATTGTGAATGTTTGCACACACTGAGTGTAATTAGTTTACTTAGCGAGCGCACAGAATTACTATTAATAAATAAAAAACATGTTAACATGCAGTTGTGTCCGGACATAGCTAAATAAGAATGAAATATGTTTGCAGGAGTTCAAAGAACTCTACTTATGGTTAGACGCAGTCACTTCAATTAGAATCTCTTTTTATTTTGTGCGTGATATTTAAACATAGTTTTTAAAATGGCATTTCATATTTTTACATATTTTTTTCTAAATTGTTTATGTTGCAGCTAAATATAAAGATAATCTAAGACTAATTACATGCATTTATTCTAGAATTTACATGGATATAAACAATAAACAAATTGGGAGTAATTTGACACGAATATTTTAGCATAAACGCAGCGTCAGTAAAATAAAAAAATTTCATAATTAAATCTAAATTATATATTTAATCGATGTCTGCTCTTTCAATGAGTGTTGCAATTTGCAATTAAGTATTAGCAGTAGTATATATTAGAAATAAGTATACATATATGTAAAGTTTAAAATATGTTTTAAGTGCATATATATAAAACAACTAGTCTACGAGTTATTAAACAAAATCCCCCTAGACAGTTTGGCCTGCCATTCTGTGGTGGGTAGAACTTGTTGCTGTAAGTAGAAAAAATTATAAATAATAATTAGTAAAGTCAAATCACATGTGTACAAATTCTCGATCTAGTCATTTTCAGATTGTTGACGAGCATCTCTATTAATTTTTGTATATGAGAAACTCAAAAACAGTTACCATTTCACACATGTAACTACAAAAGTTTTCTTTCTTTAAAGATTTAAATATTTCGAAAGACGTACAACTCTTTTTTTTATATTGATTATTTCATACGATTTCAATTATTCGCAATGGATCGGATTTTTGGAAACGTCAACAATAGATTGAAGAACGTCGGTCAAATGGAGGGTAAGCGAATGGCCCTCAATCTTGTTGGATTCTATGCCATTTCCTGGACTCTACGGAAGCTTCTCAAATAGGCAAGACTTTAATGCTATCATTGTAAATTTCGTGTTCGAAAATTCCAAATTTGTTATATTAAAATGGTTTACACGTTTACCTCAAATCACATGTGCAGAAATTGGCTGAGTTCCAGAGTCGACGCTGTGTGGGTCTCACGGGCTGTTGCCCACAGAGAATTTGCTTTTTATCACACACTTGCAGCACGAGGGTATCTTGAAAGGTTCGTTGGCCACCTCAGGTTGGCCACTGCTGGCATTGTTGACCGTGGCCAAATGACGTATCACATAATGCTGCTTACAGATGGGTACATAGTTGTTGGGAAAACTGTCCAGAAACTGGCAACTCTCGCCCTCGTGACTATGATGAGATAATATACATATAGTATTGATATTATCGATATATAGATAGTATAGTTTACTTACTCGCACTCCTCGATGAGTATTCCCTGTTTGAACTCGTCCGTGTTGACAATGTACTGCCAGGAGAGGTCCAATCTCTGTCCCAGTTTGGGGTACAAGTATCTCACATGGCTGCTGCACAAATATTGTTCGTCATCATTGATTCGAAGTCCCACATCCGTGGGCTGTGGCTCGTCACTAAAGAAGTTGGCAAATCGGCGTGCAAGGATGCCCTTTAGACCGGATAAGTCCGGATAATTGTTGACCTTGGTGCAGAAGGAACGGCTTTGATTGAATCCATCGACGCACTGATGATCGCCAGTATCAATGGAAGGGGCTGAGGGTTGTGAGGGCCGATACTTATCTATAGAGTCGGGAAACACGATAACTGATGTTAGGCAAGCGCCAAGGGAATTGGGAATGAGCATGACATATTGACTTTAGTTTGTTAATTGTATAGTTTATTTAGTGTATAGTATACTATGTTGTAGTTTCAAAGATGTTGCAAGTCTCATATGTGTCTACTTACTATCCGAAGGGGGACGACGGGGCGTTGGCCTTGGCAATTGTGGATTCAGGGGGGGCTGATGGTACTGTGGTTGCTGCTGGGCTGTGCTCTGCAAAGAGACGAGTGGATCGTTAAAGACAAGATTCAGCTTGCCATCCGGTGATCTCTGCACTTTGAACGATTGTTGTTGATGGTTCAAGCTTTGATATTGATGATAATGCTTGGGCTTGGAATTTGTCTCTGCCTGAGACTCTGATTGCGTTTGATACTGAGATTGAGATTGTGGCCAAGATTCGGATGACGCTGGCTGATCACCGAGCATTGTGGATATGGATGGCATGAAAGGTGCATCGTCCGTCGTCGTCGTCTGTGTGTGTGTAAATTTTGCGTTAGTTTCAATGCCGAATCAAATCCAAGTCACACACAAACACAGATACGGTTAGGATACGAGATATGTACATACAGAATGAGGATGTGGATATGGATATGGATATGTAAATGGGTATGGACTTCTAGTGTTTCATGTGGCGTTCACTTACATTAAAAAGCATCACACCTTCGCCATCGTGTACTTTGAATATGGAACGAACACGCTCATCGATATCCTCGGCTGGTAACTGAAGTGAAAATGGCAAATGAAAAGTGGGACAACGCTTAGTTTTCAATTGCAAATCGATTGGCAAAATAACAAAACAGAAAACCCACATCACAAAAAAGAACAAAAACAAAAAAAACACAAATACAAAACAACATAATCAAATCATAAGTATATCTATAAAACAATCAGATTTCAAATTTCACACCTCCACCTCTCCTGCCTGATGCTGATGCTGATGCGGCGTCTCCGTCTTTGGCTGCATATGTGCCACATCCTGCGGCTGCTTCTGTGTCATGTTGCGCATAATATTCAGGAGATTGTCAGACAGAAAGGGCGTCAGATCAATGGACTTGTTTGTTGCCACATTTGCAACAGCGGCTGCCTCTGCTTCTGCCTCACGTCGCTTTGACATTTCGCTATTGATACAAACTATCTGAAAGATACATGTGGAAGTTTTTTGTTTGCGATTGATCAACAATGCCGAAAGTACTCAATAGAAACAGATATAGAGTGAGTGAGAAAGGAAGTTGGAAAGGGGGTAGGATGACTCCCACCGGAATTGGCCAATTGCCGATAATCACGCTAATCACTTTGGCAACTACAACAATTGCCTTTTGGCAACAACAACAATAACTACTGCTACAAAAACAACACACATTTATACACGCCTGATCAATCAGCATGTGAATGTAAATGTTTTGAGACTACAAGTTATGATTATTGCAACATGAAGGGGAACTACAAATGATATTTCATACTTGTATTTATATGCATAGGCGTACATATTCTTCTTACAACCATAATGAGATTTATGCGAAATGTTTTTTTTTTATACGCTTAAAGCTGGCTTCAATATTGTTATTATTATTTGGCACCTGCCTTGAATATGCCATGAGCGATGACGAGACAACAGCATTAAACAAATCAACAAATCAACAACAATACAAAAACTCAAAACAGTTGTCAACATGCGTCTAAATATTGAGTTTCCAAAAGACGCAGATCTCTCACTTTGTGTTCGCTTTATGATTCGTGTCTGTTCAACTTTAGTTTTACATCTGAAATCGCAAACCTGCTAATAAATCTTCAGAGAACTGAACGTTTCTAACCCGAGCTTTATTAATTGACCAATTCCACACTCGTATAATATTTGATATAGATTTTATCAATCTCATGTCAGAATGTTTTCCCACACAGTTAAATGAGGCGCATTCATGACGATTGTTAATTAAGGAATTAACGCGAATTTATAATAAGTAAATTTTAAATTCATTCTTATATTTATTTTTCATATATATGTAGAGGGCAAGCTTTACAGATAAGCATTTCGGAAATTCTGGCAAAGCCTTTGAACGCTTATCTCAATGTTCAGAAAGTTATTTAAGTGCAATTAAAATGCACTTAAAAATCAATAGCTTTGTAACTACATATATCGTGTTATTGCAATTTGTCTGTGTTTTAATTCAGTCAAAGATCAAAACTTGGAGTAATAAACAACAATACAAGTCTGTAGATTTGCAATTCTAAGCGGTTTTTAAGTTGACTAAATAAAGCAGGAAATCTACCCTTTACTAAATTTTTAATTATTGCTGGTGGTTATTATATGTACATAAGATGAAAATAATGATATTAATAAATGCACATTAGATGGATGAAATCATTTTTTAAATGCACAGGGATGATTGCAAAACATAAAGTATTAAATACAAACCAATGTTATGATATTAACCTTAACCACAATTTATTTATGCAAATAGTTATTTATAGTGTATTAAATAGAGCAACAACATGTTCAGGCAGAGGCGTTTAATGAGTATAAATAAAAGTACAATTATTTAACTTACCGTTGTGAAGAGTGCGAAGAGCAGCAACATTATTTTGAGTAATCTCCACCAAAAAGGAGGCATTTTACTTTCCAGGAGTTTTACTTTTCCAAATAAGTAGTTAAATGTTAATATTTACAGGGTAATTGCTAGTCGATTAATTCAACTGATTTACCAGACCGGCGTGTGTTTGTTTCTTTGTTTGTGTATGTGTGTGCTTTTTATGTAGTATATTTAATAAACAAACTGGCACGACTAAAATTATTACCGGGCTTTATTTGTCTTTGTTGTTGTTGTTTTTGTGACTGCTTTTTTTTTATTATTATGTATTGTTATTTTATTGTAGTTGGTCTCGAAGCTGCTGTTTGTGTTGTTGTCTTTAGTGTTGTTGTTGTTTATAAATGTTTTCAGCCGCCTTTTTCGATGTGTTGTTGCTTATTCCGCTTTGTTTGTTTCCTTTTCACGTTGTCGTCGAAACCGATACCAGACCCAAAGAGGCACTTCAATTAGTCTGCTTTGCTTTTCACTTCTTCGATTTGAACTGAACCGTTGCAAGAAGAGCAAGGTTTTCTAGATATTCACAATATTAAGGAGCTGTTGGCCCTGGGATGATCTTTTCCCAAATGAAGCCCACTTGGAGTGATGCAAGCGCTTTTATGCAGCTAACCACTGTTGCCTCAAGTTTTATTTTATACAATTTCACAATCTAGCGTCTCCTCAAAAGTGCACGAGGGGATTTTCCGAACGATATTTAATTTTATTGTGGGAGACGCACGTCTTAAATCTTTGGCTATCATTTAATTTCTGATGCACATTGTCGTCAACGGCACGCGGGTGAGAGCGACTCTGAGTATGAGAGCGAGAGCGAGAAAGATGAAGAGAGAGCAAGAGCGCACGACAACTATACAACAACACGCGCTTATCGATGCGCGCGACAAAAAAGCAACTGAACGAAAAGTTTGAGTAGAAGTTCACTTAAGCTTCGACAACTTACAAGTGCAGCTTTAAGCACAGCTTGGCGAGGGAGAGCAAGACAGTTGCAGAGATTAAGCAACAGAGCGAGAGAAAGAGAGAGAGGGCGATCGTTTGTCTGGCAGGCCGGCAGAGAGCATAAATGCTTTGTTTTACAGCTGTTTGTACCCTGTACCCAACTAATGGACAAACGGTGTACAATGATATCTATTTTCTTTATGTAACTTCTTAAATATCAACGGAACCAAATCATAAAACGAGCTTTTAAAATTATTTACCACTTGAACCCTAACTCAAGCCGGATCACTTTTTTAAGAAAAAGATTCGGTTCGGTATATGAAAAACAAGATTTCTTAATTTGAATAGTTAAAAAATAATAATAAAAACCTTATCTTAAGTGAGAGAAGCATACAAAATAAAAATAAAACTTGATCAAATAAAATTATTTTGCACTAGAAAAGCAGTTCACAAACCAAAGTCTTGCTCTAACCATGCTAAAAATGTTAGAGCCTTATTTTAAGACATGTTTAATAACAATTCCTCTCATTTAAGATCATCCTATTATGTATTTGTGACGATAAGCAGTCTATGCTTAGGGTATATACAGGGTATTTTCTAGTCAATTACAATAAACTCAACCAATCGAACTTGTTTTCTTTGTTTCTGGTTTTACATGTGTCGTCATCAATTCGCATAATAAGTAGTGTATGAAGTAATACACCTGCTAAATTTAAACATAAATCAAATTCAAGTAAATTTGGATAATTTAAGCTATTTTTTCAACATTTCTTAACAATATTCACATGTCTTTTGTTGTTTTATTTGCTGCATTGCAGTCAGCTGTTCTGCTGAAAGGAAAAGTAAAGCTTTTGACAAAGCTTTCTATGCCGTTTCTTAAGTTGATTCACTCACACACTCACACGAATATACTTAATATTGGTCGCACGTCAAGCACGCGTCACTTTTGCAATTGGCCAACGATCTTTTGTGTGGAACACGTAAGCTGGTTGCATTACAAAGACGCTAAGTGGGTTCTAGCCAAGGGAAAGATAATGACTCATTGGGAATTTCCAGGTTCGCTGGTAAACCGCAAGTATTTATAAGTTAAATAAAATGAATATCGGCATCTGTAGCAATGACGTATCCAATTCCATTCATTTAATTACATACTTATAAAAAAGGCGTTTTTAGTCGTAAACTGTTCAATTTGCACCATCTTACCTGAAAGTGATTAAGTTTATTCATTGCTTACTTATTGTTACAAAATTAAAAATTAAGTACAAACATTGTGAAATGTGTTCTAAAATAGATTTAACTGTTTCTAGCTAAAAGTGTGAAGAACAGATATTTCCATGATTGTTATGTATAAAATGTGATCGAATGGTAATCAAATTTATTTATAAAACTGAATAAATCTATATAAACTTGACATTTACAATATTGTGTAAATTTATTACATCTAAAATTTAGTGTTACATTCGATTATCCAACCATCCCACGAGTATCCTTGTCTAAATAAATGTCTACAATTAACTGTCAAATTATTGTTCTCGTAAAATTGTGTATAAATAATTCCATCGTTATTTAATGTAATTTTGTAATTGTTTTAATCTGTCAATAAGCCAATAATATGAATAATTATATTTATTACAAATTTAAAAAAAAAATTTAATAAAAATTCGATTATCTACAAATACTTGAGCATACTTTTAGGTTACAGTATTTGACGTTGCATATTTTCGGGTGTCTTTAAATTTAGGCTTTTGAGTTAAGATTATGGAAAAGCATAAAAAAAGCCCATTGATATAATCTCAAGCAACATGGTCGGGGTTAATATATAAACTGATTTTAACTACCTATTATGCTGTTAATTATATGGCAAACACCGCAACTGACTACTCATCTTGCCAATGGCCCAAACAATTTGGTTAATAGTCATAAATTAGTTGGGAAATGGCTCTATTAGAGCGTATATCATGGGGCTATATGCTCATTAATCTGTCTCACAGCCACCATAGGGCAAATCGAGAATAATCATGCACACAATATTACGAATTAAACAAGCAAGCTAAATGCTATGGATCGAGTTAACGAAAAAATGGTGAAATAATCGTACTCGTAATATATGCAAGTTTATGCGATCCGACAACAAAATGATAAATAATGAAATTGCATTGCACATTCGATGCAAATAGAAAAACTAAAAAAAAATATTCCAAAACTAACAGCTACAATTAAAGCACCAACTGGAAAAATGTGGTCGCCGTCGTCGTCGTCGTGTGGCAACAACTGCAATTTTAACTATGACAGTGCCAAGACGAAGACACGCAACGTTGCCGCTGCTGCTGTGCTGCTGCTGCTGCTGCACAGGTGTCGTGCCCGGACGGACAACATTTACGGATTGCTCAGCAATATATTCAAGCTAATATAAAAGAAGACGTGGCATGGGAAAGGATGCTCTTGCTGCTGCACTTACTCAATTTGTCAGCCCGAACTGGTGATTGTATCATCGGCAATAACTATTCGATTCGCGGCGATCACACTCAATGTCAATTTCCTTAGCTGTTGCATTGGTAGCATGCCATTAAAATAGCTGTATAAGCCTTGCTCTGAAGTTGGCTTTCACTTTTCAACAGCTCGATTCCTTGGACAGCTCCACCTGGATCCAGCTGCACGATCCTACAAACACACTTACAGATAAAGGTGCCTCGCCGGTTGGAATTAAATTATTCACGTTGCGATGGCGGTCGCAGCTTCCGCTAATGCAAAAACGGGTCCATTTCCGATTTTCGAAATTTATTTTGACTTTTCTCGTTCAGCCGGGATCGCGAATTTGAAGTTGAAGTTCATTGCGCAACACACACGACACCAACAGGAAGTCAAGGAAATAGATGAGGATGCTGGTTACATTGCGTTACTTTTATTATTATTTTTTTTTGTTTTCTGACTATTTTCTAACGTTGCAACATTTTGCAAAAGCTGTCAAGGCAGCCGCGCAGACTGTTATCGCATTTCTCGTTACACTCTGAATACTTTTCACAGGTTTTTATGTTTATTTCATTTTTCAATTGCTCCACGTCAATTAACAAAACGAATGAGTGAAAAATTAATAGCACATGTGTGGCCTCTTGTGAGATACGAAAAGCAAATAATCACGAATGCAGGATGAATATACGAAGCTTACAAAAATCGTATAAATAACATTTTCTTATTAAATAAATATGAAAAGCTTCAAGCTGTTTCTTTAAATATATCCAATTTATTACTTAATAAATTTCCCTACCACCTGGGAAATATCAGCTGGACTCATTGATCGCTTCCTGTTGCAGTCGACCAGTTCATCGATGTCGTATACGTAATTTCTATCATTTTGTATGCCATTCTTGCATTTTGATTTGTTTGGCATGTAAAGCGATAATTCCATTATTATTATTGATAATAATTTTTTGTGCAATCAACCTGAACTAATGGTCTACGTCGACTCATTCGCTCGTTTAGCGACCGACAACAATGTGGCATGTACTTGCATGTAAATTTATATGTGTGTGTGTGTTATGGTCACAACAAATTGTTAAAGACAATCAAACTTCAACTCTTGGCAACAGTTGCATGACCTGTTGACAATCCAATAAGCAGCGTCAAACAAAACAATTGACCGGTTCAAAAATGTTGATGAAATCAAACGAAACGAACCTTCGTAATCCCTATACTCTTTATATGTCACTTACTTAAATGTGGCATACAATTCAATAAACCGAGTCTATGGCCTTTATTTTGACTTACCACCCATTTTACAGCTTCTTTGTGGCACAGCTGCCACATGTGTATGTGCAACGTTTATAACGAATCCATGAGAGGTGGTTATGGTTATATTTTTGTTTTGATTTTTATTTGCTTTGCCATTTATTTTTATTGCATTTTAGCAAATTTACAGTTTGTTAACTGCGAGTACCGAGTACATACATAAGTATTGTGTCTCTTTTAAGCTTTTCCATGTACATTTTGCATTTGTGCCGTTGTTGTTGTTGTTGTTGCGCCCATTTCACTTTCGGTTAGATAACAACCGTCCGCAACAACTGAAAAGGAGGGAAGTGGGAGAGCAGAGGGTGGGCTGCAGGAGGAGCAGCTTAAATGCAGTCTACAAATTGTGCACTGAACACTTGGCTGCTTTGGACAATGACAATAACCAGACATTATGCCAACTTTTCGACCAGTCATTGCCACCGGACGCCCTGTGGAACTCTTTAAAAGCGTAACTTTTGCAACAAGTAAACCGGCAACAAGCAACTGGCAACAAGCAACTAGCAACTAGCAAATGGCAACATGCAACCAGTAAATGGCAACTGGCAACAAGTAATGGGAGCAGTTCATGTCACTTGCACTTGAGGGGCACATCTTGGCAGGGCCGCGAGTTGGAGGCTATTATTAATTGTTGTCGTAGTTATTCATGCGTCCGTTGATGTTTGACTTTGTCAGCGCGTCTTAGAGTGATTCAGGCCTATATCTTTTAACCCTTGTAAACGCCTTTGGCATAGTGACAGTGAACTCTCTTCTAAATAAAACTCAAAAACATTTGTTAAAGCATTAGATAATAATGCCCTGAACTATGTTTTAACGCTCGAACTTTGCACTTAAAGGTCCAGTTGAGCCTAAGGGCGCATTACAATGAGACATGGGTCAAGGCTGTTAGCGCAATGTGTACACACATAATAAATCAGTTAACTTAATAGACTACTGGGAAATATCTCTAAACTCTATCTATGATAAAATATTCAAGTTAATTGGTCTAATTAAAATCATATTTTTTTAAAAAATGTTGCAAATATGGGTCTTTGAATTAGAATTTAAATTTGCTCCAATTAAAGTACAAAATCTAAGAGAAACAAACAAGTAGGAGCACTTTTGTATATATAGAAATATACTTATTTATTATAATTCTTGTATTCTGTGAATTTTGTGCTGTGACATGCATAAAGTTCGTTGTCCAAGTTTTTTTATAATATCTTGGGTTAAGAATTTATATCTCATCAGATTAAAGTGTAATGTCTAAGAAAACCAAGACTAAATATATTCATTTTATGCTGTGCAACAAAATGCAGTCCTAATGCATAAAGTTCGTTGCCTAAGTCTTTTGTTTTGGCCATGCCGCACAAAACTAACACAAACGCAATTGCCATATAGTTTCAATTAAACACGTTTAAAAACAAACTTAATGAATTGAATGCACATATATGTTTCAAATGCGACAACTTGACAAACGCATTGAACTCAACGACTCACGCACAAGACCCTGCCCCTGCCACTCGACCAACTGGCTGCCCCTCGCATATGGGCCAAGCTCAGACTAAGAAGAGCCAAATGTCGCTGATGCTGCCAAAAATGAATTGACTGGTAATGGAGCGAACGTTGTGAGCATGATGGCATCGTCTCTTCGGATTGCCCCTAAGAGCAACAAAAAACTCAAACAAATGCAAGGCGAGCAAGCGCTCTCAACAAAATTTCTTTAAAAGAGCCACACAGTCGCATTTTCGACTACAGTTCGAACTCAGTCGTCGCCGAGGAGCCACCTCCATCGCCAGAAATCCGATATACAAATATAAAGCCCCCCTACGACAAAGCAGAAAGAAAGTCGTCGCGAATGCGCGCGTTTTGTTGCCAGTGAAATCAGAGAGTGTGTGTGTGTGTGTGTGTAATAGTGTACAAATTGTGTCTGTGTTTCGTGTGTGTTTTTACGAAATACTTACGTACACATATTGCCCGATCCAGAGCCAGACCCAAAGAGCCAACGAACTGATTTTAAGAAGTGCTGTGGCTATTGCCCATTGCAAGTGCTTTAAGTGTGAGGAAAGTTGTTTTAAAAAATCAACAATCAACTGTGACGCGGTTGTTTCATTGATTAGCATCTGAGCTAATCATAATTCCAGCCCAAAAACAACATATACTTACATCAACACATCATGAAGGTAAGCTTAACTCTGATGCAGTGAAAGTGTTTGTGCCAATAACCAAATGACCAAATTAGCACACACGCACATATGTATCTTGCCAATATTTATGCAATGCGATTTGGGCCTCAAACAAGTTCAAGTGCAGCTTATTCTCTTACCAAGCTGAAACTCGTTTCACATCGACACGCTTCGGCAATTTTATTAGCTAAACAAACGAAAGAAAGAGTTGCATCTCCATCTATCGCTTATATAATCTATCGTTACCCAAAAATTCCCAATGCATGCTCTGTGCCGGTTGTGCACTTGAGGCTTCTGCGATTCATTCGCTGCATGTGAATACATGTGAATCAGACTCACTCAAGAGTTCAAGCGGATTATGTCATTATGAGTATCTAACCCAATCGAAAGAAACTTCGGCCCACTTGAATGAGTGTGAAGGTAAAATGTCATGCATAATTATTATGTCAGACCACATCTAGTCGTTGTTGTTTCTTTGTTATTGTTTATTGTGTGGCTTTCGAAAATTGTTATAGAAATTTGACGAAAAGCAAAGCAAAGCGAGTCAGTGAATAAACAAATGCAAAGGGCCACACGTAGAAACAATAAATTTGAGACATGGGCAAAAATTGGAAATACAAAAATAAAGAATAAAGTTTGATTTTGAGTCTACGAACTTGAAATACACTTAAAATTATATTAGTTGTTGCTTTCGTTTTGTGTTAAATCTGTCGAATTTAGAATGATGAAATGTTTCGGTGGAAACTGAGTATTTAAACCAAACAAAATGTACTTTTAGTCTTTTATATTTGTATATTTTACATGCACGAAGAGACATCATGATGAAATGCTCATTTATTTTAAAATCAGTAACTTATAGTTATAAAAACGGCTGACACACTGCACAAAAAAGTAATTAAGTGACCCACACGAAACTCAGCAATTAAGACATACCCTTCTCACCTGCCATAATTGGTGTAGGGTATGCAAAATGCTGAACCTACCACAATTGCTTAAACGATGTGAGCGACGTGAGCATAGTTTAAATAAATATGTATTTCGTATTGTTAACAATTGAGCAACATGCAAATTAAATGGTCGCCAACAGAAACCACAAAAAAAGATGTGTACAAATGGTGAGAAGAGTTGAGTGAGTTGCTACCAAAAAGCAAAAGCCGGCAATACTTTCACTCTCTTTCGGGTTAACACTCAACCGATATGATGACAATGCAACAACTCTCTCAATGGGAGGATGTGAAAATAAAACAGTTGAAAGAGAAACAATTGAGGTCTGACAATAAATTGGCCAACGGATGGATGATGGACCAATATGCGCTTCGATCTGATTCAATTAGGTTAACCAAACAACAGCAAAAGCAAATCAAAATACAATTAACAGGCAGTGGAAAAACCAAAAGTAATTTTCGTTTATTTGAGTTCAGTTATGAAATGTTTGCCATCGTCGATAGATTGGAATTTTAATAATTACTATACGCACGAGTATATTTGAGTATTCAGTTACGTATCAAACTACGTTATGTTATGGCCCATACAGTAAACAAATGAATTCAAATACTGCAATTAAATTAAAAATTAATAAACATTGCAACAACAGTAAGAGCAATAACAAACTCATAGCCAGATTAAGTTTATTGCATTTATGCCAACCAAGCCCTGGCCTAGGCATTCATTAATTGAAGGAGCTTACATTTTAATTTGTGCATTTGTATGCAGATTGCCAACCGATTTTAGCCGTGTGAGGGCTAAGGCAATTAGGCTTAAATACAACTACAACACCAATCTGAACCCTGCCAAATATCATATTTGGATTGTACAAATCACCAGCATTGAGTTGGGAAAGAAAAGGTTTCATATTCCATATTTAGAAGGCGGTTCCGCAAGGGCAATTTAAAAAGCATTTGTCAAATTGTACTTGTATTCAAAATTCGTATTCGTTTGTCGATAGATAGACAAATATTCGTAACTAATTGAATACCATATTTCTCAACAGTTTCTGCGACCCAAATTCGATATTGTTGTTAACAGTTAATTATCAAAATACCATTTTTCAACAATTTGGCAAAAGAGATTGCAAATCATTGCCAATCAACGCCACAGTCTCTTAAATGATTCAAAACTCAATTATTTCTCTTATGAGCATTTAGATATTGTTTTGTGTCCTAAATTAAAGCAACAAAGCTACCGTTTATAAATAGATTTAATTAGGATAACAATTTATGGAAAGTAGTTTCAATTGTTATCTACGATATTTCTTTAAGAACATATGGAAACATCTCGTAAATATATATTTAGTTTTAAGACATGCCAATTAAATTTTCTTTTACAATAATATCAAAGAAATAAATGGGGAATATTTCCTAAATACATACACAGTTTCTAAGCATGTAAGCTAGGATTACAATTGATCCCATTTTCTTCTACAATATTATATACTATGATGTGGAACTTCTCCTCTATATGAACTCATTGAACTAAATTCGACTGAAATTGCATAGAATCGCAATTCCAATTGCTCAATTGAAATAAACACAATTACTTTATCAAATAGTTAATAATAGTTTCAATCAAGGAAATGCTCGTCAGCCTGACAGCTCATAATTTCGTATGAGATTTTGATATTTGTAGGCAAATTAATCCACTCATATTGTCTAATCAATTTGCATTTGCGACAATGTTTGATGGCCCATGAAAAATATGTAAAACGCTCAGTGGCCACAGTTCCATGGGCCACAACCTGCCCCAACATGTGGCAACTGCAACGAAATTCACTCAGCTGTGACCAGAGCGACAAACTAATACGAGTAAGCGTATGAATACGGGTACTCAAACTAGTGATGTGACTATGAATGATATTTATGAATAGGAAAACATACAAGCAGCGTGTAAAATCAAGTGGTGTGCGTGTGTGTGGCAAATGAATGCATGATTGCAACAAGGTAGTAGCTGCCACATGCCACCGATGATGCAACACCACCTGACTTTTTGGCAAATTGAGTAAAGTGAAAAGCCAAATGCGAATGAATTTAAAAGTGGATATTATAAGAAATGTTACAAGACAAAAACACTTTTTCCCAGGATTCTTTCATATAAGTCAGTAACTGATATTTAAGGAAGTCATCAACATAATCACATTCTGACTGTTATTTAAAACATTAAAAAGTACTCATTAGAAACCTAAATCTTTATATTTATGTATTTATACAAATAATAAGTCATTCCTTATTCAAATTACAGGTTCTGTCCTTGTGCCTGTTGCTGCTTGGAGTGCTGCCAATGCTTTGCCACGCGTATCCTGCGGAAAGCAGCAAAGACAAATCCTTGTCACTGGATGATACAGATCTGGACAATGAGGAGGGAGAGAGCGTTAAGGATTCACAGATTGCCAAAAGATCCGGCAGCTTTGACTATGTGGCGCACCTTAAGTCTGGCCTGTTATCCAGCATTGGCCAGGCATCCGCCTCCATTGCTTCGGGCAGTTCCGGCGGAAGTAGCGGCGGTGGCGATAGTTACAAGTCCCACGATATCGTGGTGCATGTAAGTCTGCAATTGCCATTCAAAGTTTAAGTTAATTAAGCTAATCAATTTATTTTTTTCAGGGAAACTCTGTGGATTATGATCCCTGGTCGTTTAAGAAATCTGTGTTGAATACAATCTTCCAAGCGGTTAAAGCCATCACAGGTGGAGTGACCGCATTAAAGGGTCAACTGATCAAGGGCAGCGGTTACGTGCTGAGTGCTAGTGGAAATCTCGTAGCCGCATCCGGAGACAAAGTCACTGATGTGGGCAAATCCATTATTAATTCGGCTCATGTCAATTCGCACACCTATTCCACTGGTCACTCCAGCGGCGGTGGCTTTGTGCATCCTTTTGCCAAACTAAGCTCCCTATCGGGTGCCTCATCTGGCGGCAGCAGTGGCAACAAGCATGCCTCCTCGGCGCCAGGTCCCGTGCTCCACACAGAGAGTGAGTATGCTCGCGAGCTGCTGCGAAACATCAATTTCCTTGTCTTTTGAGACACACACACACACACAGACAGACTCGCAAACACACTGCGGCCCAACGGACCATGAAATATAAACTAAGGTCATTATGTAACCACAACTGGCTGTTGAACTAGTATATAGTATACGAGTATAATAATTAAACCACTTGATAACCGCACAAGTAACATAACATTGAAAGCTGACCAACGGAAGAGAGTCGACTCTGCTCTTCAATTGAAAATCAAATCGAATCCAGTTGAATTGAAGCGAGCCGTCCATTGAACCCCCAACTGGAAAAAGCATTTCCACTTTCATTTTTAACAGACAAGCCAACTTGTTTGACCAGGCATGCTTGCATGCTTTAGCCTATTTCGGTTTATTTGACTTTGCACCACCAACTCTCCCCTCTCCTCATTACAGCCATCACAACATACGAGATACCCACGGGACATGCCAATTATGGCCCACCATCGAAGCCACCATCTTTCAGCAGTGCCACGCATCAATATTTGCCACCAGCTGGCTCAAATTATGTAGGTGGTGGTGGGACGCCATTTAGTATTGGACATGCGGCATTCGAGGAGCATCAGAACAATTACTTGCCGTCTGCCTATGGACAAGATGGTGCGTAGACCTTAGACCGTAGACCTTGTAAATATTCACGAATACGAATACGAGTACGAGTACGAGTACTCTCTGTTAAGGAAGGGTATCGATATTTTGACATTTTCATTATATTTTATGAGGTAAAAAAAGAATTTTAAATTAAACATTTATTCAAATTAAATGTCATTTTTATACAAAAAATTATTATTAGTAGATAGTAAAAACTATATATTATTTTAATAGTTCATCCAAAATTGTATTTTTGAATTTCTACAATTCTCAATTTAAATTTTCAATTAAAATATTCAAATAACGATACCCATTTCTACTCTCTGTAAATAAATATGTGCATAAGTAATCATGTTATTAATACTCATAACATCCCAGTTGAACCATCATCATTTTAACAACAAATAAACAAAGTACGACAAGGCGTTGGCTCTGTTCGCATAAGTAGTAAACACACCATCGCACCACCACAAACACCATCACACCACCGCACCACATTCCCTCTTACCTTAGCTTACTTCCGTGCAAAAACCACAGCAGTCGAAGGGAAAGTGAAAGCATCAGCTGCTCATCATTTAGCTGAGAAACAAACTGTAAATACAAGTACATTTAAGCAATTTAACACCTCACCATACTGTAAAGCACTCTTTAACCCATCTATGGCCAACATGTCTACTTCCGTGACACACTTCTAGGTACACTTTCGATTTCTATAGCGTATTACACAATTCTCCCTGTTGGCATTACGCAACCGATTGAGGCCAGCTGACAAATGGCAATGTTTATTGTTTTATGTACATAAAAAATACGATAATAATAATCACATAATCTTGTATATATATACGTACTTTTCAATATGTGCTTAGCCTTAGCACTAATGACATGACAAAAGTCATTAATAGCGACAACATGTCGCATACTTAATATTTTGTGTATATAAAATAGTTATAAAGATGCTAAAATGGAACCCCAAAACGATCGAAGCATTTAAATCTAAACTTTATAAACACAATACTAATTTTAAGCAATATCAAACTAATTTGAAAAATTCTCAACTAAACCTTGGAACATTTTATGAGCAACAAAAATGGAAAATAATTTTGGAAAATGATATTAAAAATCTATCATTAAATGACATCTGTACAAAAAACAAGCAAACCTCAAACTCATCTCATACACACTCACACACACACAAATACATACATTTATACATATTAAAAAAAAAACAGTTTGGCAAAATTGTAAATAGAAACTTTTACGATGCAAACATAAATATTTAATTGGTAAATCTAATGAAATCTCACTCATTGCATACACAACCACAACAACCACAACAACCACAACCACCACCACAACAAACACATGTAAACACACACCAACAACAACTCTATTTGCAACTACAACAACAACTACAACTACAACAACACTTAACACCGGCACAGTGGCCACCGCCGGCACCGACGACTTCAATGTTTATGGACGCCACAAGAAACTGACGGATGAAGAGGCACGTAAAGCGGCATTGCAGCTGCAGGAGATTCTTAGTATGTTACCCAATGGCAAAACGGAATACACAGCCTCCAAGACAGTGGCTCTGGACACAAACACTGTCCCGACCGGTTCCAATGTGGAACAGGCCGATCTCTACAATAGTTATGGTGTTCCAATACCTAATAATCTGGGCCCATTGGAGTCCTTATCGCATACAGAGTCTATAACAGCAGCATATGCGCCAAAGGTGCCACAGAATCAAGGAGCAGCCGATACATATCATCAGATGGCCCATAGACCCCAGACACCGGAGGAGGCATACATACAGAAGCATCCCAATGAGGGCTACGATTATCAGCCACCAGCTGCATCTGTTCCTGCACCCGCTAGCGATTACAGAGTGGAAAACTATCATGCAAATAAGAATAATGCTCTCAAGGATTTGTCTCCGATTATTGCCGCCTTGGAGGTGGCCAAGAGGAAGGGTCCCAGCAGCAATGGACCCGTCACATATTCCATTGAGAAGCAGGTGCACAAGGCGGCTCCATTCCAATATCTGCCTCCAGTGGTGCAGAAATCCAAATATGTTTACAGTGCACCACCACCAGGTGGTCCACCACCACCGCCACGGCCCAGTTACACCGGAGCTTACAAGGTGCGCCGTCATGTGCCGGTCAAGCGTCCTGGTAGTACTCGCATGTCTCGGGCCCAGGACTTTGATATTCAGGATCCTTTGATGTTCAATCGCCTGATGGAAGTGTAGGGGATGTGTCCATGCGATGCTGGGCGGGTGCTATACTATGTAGTCTATTTATAATCCTCTAAGTCATATGCAGCATTTATCTATAGTTTGTCCTAACCTAACTTATTTATGTCTGATTCCTATTCATTATTCATTATATTTATTAAACTCGCCACTTGTGAGGCAATAAATGAGTTTATGAACCAACGCACGGCATGCATCTTTAGCACCCTGCTCTTCACTCTGTTTTGCACTGCTTTTATGTACCTTTTTATTACCTATTGAACAACCACTGCACCATACTCCTTCTTCCCCAACCCACCTGGAAACTGGCTATGACGCTTAATCATCTCAATCAACCACATCTGACCTGACACTCTCTTTACAGTCTACCGGCAGTAGTCGCCAAGAGGACCCAGCTCTTCGAGCCCTTTCACCTGCCCCGGGCAGTAACTGTGGACCACGCCCATTTTACAGTTAACAGCACTTTCACTTCTCTAGATTTAGTCAACGCTCCTCCCCACATATTTCATCTCCAGCTCCAGATGATTCTCAACTCCCAACTACAAAGAAATACCTGAAATTCCTATATTGGCTGAAACTGCATTAATATCTACTATCTTACAATTAAGTATTTAAATTAAATAAAAAATCGTTTAACAAAAATAAATGTGTACTTTTTTTTAAGAGGCTGCCTAGAAGTATGTTTTACCATTTTGAAGTGAATATGACACAATGTCGTTATGTAAATATTTTAAGCTGCCAAAAGTATGCCTCGTTTTAAATAGTTCGGAAATATTATTAGTTTTTTTTTTTTTTTAATAATAAAATTTTTAAAAATGGTAATGTGCTGTTTGTTACCTTACTGGGCAACTCAAACTAATCAGAAATTGAACTAAATAAGAAGGTAATTATTTTTATAACAAAACATAAGAACAGAATATAAATAATGATTTAGCCTAGTGCAGGGGAGGTTTATGGGGCGATACCAGGGAAGATGTAGGATATCAAAGATATAGTAGTCCGATTTTAGATACAATTAAAAACCAAATAAACAATCTGTAAGATTATGGTTGATATGGAATTTAAAGCACATACACTGTTTTCCATACGGAAGATCATTCCTATGACAACCATATAATATAGTAGTTTGATTTTAACCAAATTCGTACAGTACATAAGACATTACCTCCCTTACAGTCAGTGAGATTGGTTAAGACATCTCAAAACACAAAAAAGTACCTACTAAAGATTGATATTACACGGCAGCATAGTCATCCAATCAATTTAAAAAAAGTATATGAATTAAGTTTCACGAAGATAAGATAATCAAATAATATTAAGCTAAAAGCTATTATAAACTACATACGTAAATTCTTTAATTTAAAAACACTACAAGTTAGGACAAAAATTGGTTGATTTTTTATTCGTTATAAAACTTCGACCACAAATTCTTACAAATGGAATACAAATACGCATACATACAGATTATAGATTACAGATTCTAGAATCTACTCGTAGAAGCAAGGAATCACTGGCGAATGCAGAATAGTTGGATAGAAGAGATGGAAGGGGAAACTATTCAAATATATATATCGATTATCGTTGTATGCACCTGACTCAAAAAAATAGCAACCAATAGGCCGCCTAACTACCCAGTACCAGTTCCTCAGTCCACACAGTCTAGTAATAACCGAAGGTAATGTCGTGCAGCGGTTGTGCATTGCCTTGGGGCAAGGCATAATCACGCGCCAGCTGATCCAGAAGGCTGCCACTGCCACCGACGCGTCCCTGAGCACGTGGCTGATAGCTGGATTGTGGTTGTTGCTGGGGAATGTTTTGCTGCGCAGGCTGGGCCAAGGGAGCCTGTGTGGGTCCAAAGTGCACCGGCTCCAGCAGAGGGCGACCACCAGAAGCAGGGGCCAGGAAACCCTGAGCACGTGCACTGCTGGGCGCCGGGGAAGCTGGAGGCAGAGCATAGACGGGACGTGAGATGCGCACATTAGAGGGTCCATCGCCAAAGCTTTGAGATTGGGAATAATCTGGCTCGGGACGGGCGGGACGCTGTTGTGGCGAGTAGAGAACATCTGTGGAACGCTGGGCACCAGGAACTTGAAGACGTGGCGGTGCTGGACCAAAAGAAGATTGTGCCTGCTGTGCATACTGTTGACGACGTGGTGGCTCCACTTCCTCATCCTCATACTGTACATATTGTGGCTGCGGTTGCGGTTGTGGGCGTGGCGGGAGAGGTGCGGGCTGAGGACGATGCTGTTGCTGTTGCTGTTGCTGTTGCTGAGGTCGCTGAACACGCTGCACGAAAAACAAAATAAATGTTAGCAAAGAGGGAAATTTTAAGTTTAGTCATCTTACGTAAGGACGCTGAGGACGTTGTTGAGGCTCATCCTCATAGTCGGGCTCCTCCTTGGTGGACTCATCGACCAGCGTGGGAGGTGCTACAGTGATGCCCTCTCCCGATGGCTGGAAGCCATACTTATTGGCGCCATACTCCACAACACGTACCTTGCCATCGGCATCAACATAACCATACTTGCCCTTCACCTCGCCAGTTGCCAGCTTGGTTTCGATCTTGAAAGAACCGTCGGCACCCTCATACCCATATGTATACGAGCCATCTTCATTGTGCCTATATTTAAATGAGATTGTTAGCCATGATCATGAATAATTCCCACAGTCCACTCACTTGTTGATCTGCTTGAGAATGGGAACTGGCGTGGGTCGCGTCTGCTCCTGGGCATTGGACTGCAGTCTATGTGGTGCTGAGCGTGGTGCACTCTGCTGATAATCTTGATAATCTTGTCCACTAACCAGGCCTCCAACTAGACAGCCGATTAACAGTAAACGCTCCAACTGCAAAGAAATCGAAATTAAAATTAAAATGTAATACACTTAGAGAAAATTAAGGCAATAAATTTTCTCACAGTATTGTTTCTCAAGACAACTACTTTTTGTTACTAATCAATTTGCTTATTTTTATTTTTTTAAAACAATAACAATTGAACAATATAGTATATTTGTTTTTTATCAAATGAATTCCATTGAGGAAATGTAAGTTGAATCAATAATGTATTAAAGTAGCAACAAGGGGTTTAACTAACAAACAATAAATGTTTATAAACTGAGCACATATTGTACACGAAAATGTATGAACAAGTTCATAAAACATCCCAAACATGTTCATAGATTTACACCACTCTGTTTTTTAACTATACTGATTAGGTTCCTTAAGTATTCGCATTCATTCGAGAAAGAGCCAAAGGGTCTCTTTTGTTTTTGTGTACCTTTTTTGTTGATTCTTTAACATTTCGACCTCACTTTTTTCTGAGTGTAAGAATGAGAATGAGATTGGGATTCTGATAGAGGTAAAATGGCAACCGGTTTGCTAATTGCCAGCTGAAAGCTGAAAGCAGGCAGTACACCTTGACAGTGCATAAAGAATATGCCACAAGATGACAGCGACGTCAACAAGAGTCTTAACTTTGTCTACCTTTCACTTTTATTTTGTTGTAATGGTAGTTGTTGTTGTTGTTGTTGTTGGTGTTGGTGTTGGTGTGGTTTGTTGCTGGCCAATGACATCGGACAATTGGCCAGTTGTCATTGTGGCTGGGCGAATGTCCAATGCCAATGCAGGAACCGATGGTGGTTGCTAGATACGGCTACGTGTAATAAAATATCCCAGCCATCAGACATCAGGTATGTTGCAACGTTGCATAAACCCAAAATAATACACGCGATATGGCGAGAGGTGCAACAAAGTGATTCCATGCCCCAACTGGGCAATGCTTAATTGAATATCCACGGGAGAAATGCATGAAATGCATGATTAACTCATTTCTATTCAGACTCCCACATAACGTTGTGGTTGAATAATTTGAGTGTAGTCAAATGGCAACACACACACACACACACACACATTCGAATTATGTGAACTGAGGAAACATGCAAAGCGAATTCCGCAAAAGAAGTAGAAGCAAGAAAGTAAATTTCCCACACATGAGAATGAAAGAGATACATACATATGTATGTTGCAAGTATCTGAAAGATGTAACTCAAGTTGCTTACTATGCAAATGCTAAAGAAATTACATAGCTGTAGTGGGTTAAGCTCAAGATTTGGCAGTCAGTCGACAGTTTAACAAGCGCGTCGAGCCCTCGACTATAAAGCTGTGCTACAAGTATACCCTGTAAGCAGAAGATGCTAAAGAAGTGTGCTATAAACTCGCGATAGCTTGTGTAACAACAAAATACCTCAAAGTTTGAAATGTTTTAAATAAAAGAAACCCTAATTCATTTTGTTTTAATAAGTTTCGTAGATTTTTCTTGTGTTTGTAATCAAAAGACATTAATATATATTTCAACATCTGTTCGTTTAGTTTAAATGTCCTCTTTGCAGAGACTTTTTTACTAAATTTAGGGTCACCACAATGAACTGTAAAGTATTTGTATGATCAACTAAAAACATAAAAGGCCAATTTATTGAAGAGTTATAGAATACATTTTTTTTATGTTTGGGTGTTTTTCATTTAACGAATTTGACAATTTTTAGAAATTAGATAAAAGTATTTTCGACGTGGTTAGGAGGATGAAGACATATTTATCCGAAAACATTTGTTCTTTGGTTCATTTTGCTCTGAATAAATGAAATTTTAATTATTGTTTAATTTCTAAACTTTGTTCACTAGTAAAGAGTATCTAACTGTCGATTAGGACACGTTTATTGCTTGTTTTGCCTTAGAATGGTGGTTTAAGATATGTTTATCCTAAAACAATTGTCCTTAGTTGGTTGCTTTGCAAGATTCAAAATATTTAATAAAATATTTTAGTTTTATTTCTAAACTTTGTTCATAAGTACAGAGTATCTTATTTTAGACTTTTCTGCTTTAATGGCTTGGGATGCCTTTGGGTGATATCATTCATATTGACTGAATCGAATTATGACAGAGAGTAAATGAAATGAAAAGAATACAAGACAAGATTATCCTAAAACAATTGTATGTAAATTATTAATTTTAGTTTCATATCAAAACGTTTCTCTTCAATACAGGGTATCTCACCAGCGACTAGGACATGTTCACTGCTTTTCTTGGTTTGCGGATGCCTGTGGCTGACATGATTCGTATTGACTGAAAGTCCTGCACTGTAAGCTCAAATCGGAGCTACGGTCATGTAGATTCGCTTAAATGCCAATTGACTCAATGGGAGTTTGCTTGTTGACAACCATTCAACAAAAAACAACAGCTAACAACATTCTATAGAGTTTTGCTACACTGTTTGCCATGCAATGTGGCCAAGAGGGATTCGTTATCGTTGCCGGCTTTGGCTGTGAAAATCCTTTCACCTCAGTTCCATTTGCCATAAGCGATATGCCAGATGTCAGACGTCAGATGCCAGATGCAATAGCCTTGGCTTACACTCACACTTACAAGCGGACCATGTTGTCGGACTGGACATGGACCTGGCTAACATGCACTGCCACTGTTGATGCCAATTTTTTTTTCTTGTGCTGACCGAAAATGTTGGCCAAGAGTCGCAGCGTGTGAACTGAGCCAATATGTATTTGGCTTTTAGTCTGCAGCAGCGTTGCCTTTTGATATTTTCGCGCTTGGCTGAGAGGGAACTGAGACTGAGAAGAGAGGGGGAAGCAACATAATGGGATCGCAGTTTGAAGTGCGCTTGTTAGAGCAACTTTTTCCAACTGAAGTTCCTGCAACTTTTTTCTATAGAATGCAATACAATTACCAGCACAATGCGAGACCAGAGACTAACACACACACACACACATGTGTGTGACAGCTCATAAATAATGTTAGAAAATCCAGTTACCAAATTGGGTGCACAATTGCCAATTGCTTGGCTTGACTGCCTGCTCCAGCAAATTAACGGTTCACTCGATTTGCATAGCAAATTATGCGATATTTTCACACAGAGTACAGAGCACACTGCCTATGAAGGTATGACGTAACCAGTTAGTCAGGCAGAGAGAGACAGTTAGTCAATAATCAGCCAGTGATCATTACAATAGCAAACAACAGGTACCTCAGATTAGCTTGCCACGCAATTGAAGCTCAACTCTGACCTTTTCCCATGCCACAGTACACAAAGAAGCACACTCGTTTATAGTATAGATAAATAGTATAGATAAATAGTATAGATAAATACTTGGATAGATACACATATCCTACGACTGGAACCTACCACTTTCATATCGTATCGTTGGTTGGCAACTCTTTGTTTGCTTTGCAGCTATTTCAAATCGATTAACAACTTTAATTACAATCACGTCAAAAGACCTTCGCTGGCAACACCCAGCCCAAAAGTCAGCTAACAATGGCACCAAAAATCACTTTCAATTGATCTAATGAACCGGGACTGAAATTGAAATTGATACTGAAACTGAAACTGAAGTTGTTTTGAGTAGTTTTTTTCTTTTTTCTTATTTTTTAAACCGATTTTTGCGATTTAGCTGTGCGCCAACAATTTACTTGAAACCGACAGCAACTGAGCCGCCCAAGTTGTTGTATTTCGCTTTATATACCACCGCGCTTATTGCTCGAGGAAAACCTTTTTCATACCAACGTCCAATAGCAACACACCAACACCAACAGGCGGCTGCGCAGTCGCAGTCGCAGTCACGACAAAACTTCACCAACGAGTCGGTGGCGCATGCGCCAAAGGACAGGTACTAACAAACAACAACAACAAACGGTACTCTACACACACACACACGCACACACACACACTCACACTCTTTAGACTAGACAAAGCCAAAGAGCACAGAGCTCTCAACATAAGCAAGTTTGGCTCTTGTGCGGTTAGCAACGGTTCTCTCTGTGCTTTTGTGAGCTTTTTATTATTGAACCACCACAAGCACAACAGGAATGGCCAAGAAGTGGTTGTGGCTATGAACGTCAAATAAATTGCTAACAATACAGGTTCAATCTTACAGACTAGGAAGCTAAAAAAACAGTAGCAAACCAATCAAATTCAGAAAAATAGAATGAAATTTTTAATCCACATGTTTCACAAATCTCTTTCGGACCTGAAACCAATGTTATCAAATATTAAAAATAAAAAGTGAGGATTTGTTAAAATTTAAATTTAAGTGAATTAAATTAAACTATTTTTTAATGTCAACTATAAGGCATAAAATATATTTTTAGCATGTTCAGTAATGTTAAATATTATAGGATTAATTAATAATTCGTACAAACTCGAAATAAATTAGTAGCAGACGAATTCTGACTCCGAAAAAAAAAAAAAACTCTCACATTTTAAAAACAATTATATTTATAACAGTTGCTTGGTAAGCACAAATTGACATCTAAGGAATTTTAGTAAATCCTTCCATTTTTCTATACCTTTTACATTCACTTTCTTTGCTCTTTGGCTTTTCATTATAAAATGTGTGACTGTAAATTAACATTAATCGAATCAGCTAAAAAACATTTGAGTGGAAAAAATCCTTTTACTTTTCTTACATTCAACTTTAAGAATTTACAAAAAAGTATGACAAACCAGAAAGTTAAATAAAAAGACTGTAAACAAAAATAATATAAATATATAAAAGAATGAATAAATAAATAAATGAACATATAAGTAGATTCCCTTTTCTTTTTGTCAACTAATTTCCAGTTATTTTCTTTCACTTTAAGTCTTTCCCAAATACTAATTTAAGCTTTGGCTTATCAATAGAAATCAACTATAACCAGTTCACTTTGCTAACGCTTTATAAATTGCCTCAACTCACGCCCAATATAATGAAATAACTTCTCCAAACACTCACACGCCATTAAATAGCCGAAAAATGGTCAAACGATACAATTAATCAAGAATGCGAAGTCCATAAATGTGAAAAATTACCTAAAAATTGACAGGCGGCATTGATATTGATTGAAGAAATGAGAGAATGTGCCGACAAAGTAAACCAGATTGAAGTTAAATGAAGTGTAGCAAAAATGGAAGTAAAATAAAATAACATTAATCGTTCCTTTGTAATGCCAAGAAATTGAGTAACTATATATTATTTAAAGCTGTGACAAAAATATTAATTACTTACAACTAAAGTTAAATTTAATAATGACAGCTTAATAGGCAGATGTTCATAAATACAGGTGTTCATAAATACATACTATAAACATTTAAAATTTATTCAGTGTTCATTATTTTATATTTAAATTTATTTATTATTCAAAGTAATTATTATCTAAACACCACTTTAAATAAGTTGAATTGAATTCATTTGTGTTTTTTCCTTAAAAACTGGACTTATTTACCGACAAGTAAACCTGATCTAAACTGTGTTATTTTAATGTACACATTTATATATTCATTATTCACAAAATTTAAATATGTAATGACATTTAATTTCAACATTTATTTAATATTTAAAATACTTTAAAGATTTATAAAATTTTTAAATTGCAATTTTATCAAACAATAGTTTGACTCATTTCGCTAGTAACTCTGATCATATTTATACAGATGTGTTAATTTTATCAGGTCAAGCTAAAGATAAATTTGTTGCATTGTTAGCAAAGATAAAAATAGGTTGGAGATTGAATCATCAAGATTCTGCAAATGCTTGTGCGTCTGCAATCCCTGGCAACTATGCGTATACATAATGTGAGCACTTCCGTTGGTTTGTCTTTATCGCATTGTATTGCATGTTAATGAACAACTAGTGCCCGTCGGGGGTATGTAATTTGCACTGTATACAAAATTGAAAGCTGCCCACACACCTTACTCTGCAGGTAAATGTGTGATATACAACTTTACACAATTGAAATGGCCTTGCCGTTGCATTGGAGCAACATTCGTAATGGCATAGCAAGTCGTACGCAGACCACCGTTATTGTTGTATCTACTATGTAGATACATACATACATGCTACACTCGTATGTACATTAATATAAATATGCAATCGGATAGTTAAACTTGTTGGTAGGATTACAACGCCCAGCTCCAACCAGATACGCATGATATGGACCAGGCCAGACTAGGAAATCAACCACATTCAGGCCTGACCCATGACGCAGTTGGCTGGGGTCAGGTTCGAGTTTATTCTTACCCAGTGCGTATTGAATCCAATACTAGTTTTTCAACTGGTTTTCTCATACAACGAACATTAGGAGGGGGAACAATGGCTTGTTTCAACTGCGTGTGCACCTGAACTTGGACTCTTGAGTACGCACAACGATCAAGGTCATAATTAACCACAAAATTCCTCAACATGTTTTGCAAAAATTTCTAGCTGTATTTGAACGGTATATTACAGACTTCAGATGGAAAAATAAAGCAAAATTAGTCAGATACTAATTTTTTTGTATTCTGGGTATTCATTTAATAGTCTAACATAAGCTTGTTACTGTTTGCTAACTATTATACTTATTAAACCAGATGAAATTTGATAATCCAATTATAAGCTTTCCGAATGAAATATTACTTTAAATATTATTTTACGCTCTCTTAAATTATTTACATTAAAAATGCTTAAAATTCCGATTTTTAAATAGTTTTTGTATTCTTTATTTTATTTGCATAAAAATAAATCCTTGGTTGACAGCTGCAACTTCTTATGTCTGTTTGCTTTGTACTTATGGCTCAAATGATATTTCTGACAACACCCAACGACAGCAGCTGCTGTGTAAATAAATAAAAATAAAATTATGTAAAAAAAAAATTAAAAATATCAGAAAATATGTTAGAGGAAATTCTTGAGTCATGGCAACGCCCAGACAAGTTTCACTTTCATGGCATCTGACAAAACATTTGCTCTGCAAAATTATATAAACGCTTGCAAAAATAATTCCACAAAGTAAGTGTCTGTGTGTGTGTGTGAGAATGTGTGTATACATTGGTGTTGTATTCATTTAATAGGTGCAGTCAACTGAAGTTTGATTCTTCGTGCTGCTGCCAAGAAAAAAATTCAAGTATAGCCCGCCAAAGTCGCACTGTGGACAAAGCTAATCAAATCGGTTAGATTAAAATCAATTGAATTAAATACATTAAATCCAAGATAAGTGCAATTAATTAATGATTGCAATTACAATTAATTTTTTGTTATATTTCATATAGTTCTTGACTGTTTTTTGCCACTGTGCTCATCGAGCCCCTAACAACTGCTGACACCAGACCAAACGCCCCTACACATTGTGTATACACCTTCTACACACAACTTGGCCAACATGGAGCAGCTGCTTGGTCTTGTCCAGTGCCCAACTGACTAACTGCCTTACTGCCTAACTGGTTGGTGGTTTTGTTTAGTGCTTGTGGTGGTGCGGCGGTGTATTTGAAAGTGGTTTTGGCCATTGCATAAGTGCACCAAATTCCAACAACAACAAAGACCAAGCCACAAGAAATAACACCAGCAACACCAACAACAGGCCAGACCTGATTCCTAATAGTATCTAAATCAGTTACAATTTCTGTTTATTCAACTTCATTCTTTTTTAATTTTTTTTTATTTGTAGCACATAGTGTTGACGTAATGCACCCGATTATTGCCGTATATTCCAATATAATTGGCCCAATTGAAGCGGAACCCAAAGCCAAAGCCAAACTTGGCCGATTGTGTATAGACAAAGACAAGGAATGTTTGATCTCATCGTTAGTTATTCGGCAGTTTATTGAGTATTCTTTCAACATTATTTGTAAATTACACACATACATATACTATATAGAAGTATATTGATAGAGATATATAGATAGATTAATATCTGATATCGGGAGTGACTGATTTATTTGGCAGTAACAAATATTGTGACATTGTCCACGGACATCAGTCGCTAGTCGCTATCTCTCTGGGCAACACAATATGGACAAAATGGTCCGACTCCAGCTCTACTTTCTGCCCGTATAATCGATGCTATAGGAGCCCGTATAGATGTTAAGATTACGCAACGCCGGATGATGTTGCTCCGGTTGTCCGGTATACTGTTGTTGCTGCTGAGGTGCATAGTAGGGCTGTGGCGCCGGCTGCTGATAATAACGAGGCTGCGGAGCCGGAGGATTATAGTACTGAGGCGTGGGATTGTAATAGGGCCTAGCAGGAGCTGGAGCTGGAGCGGACGCAGGAGCAGGAGCAGGTGCATACTGCGGCTGTTGTTGCTGTTGTTGATATCCGCGTCCAAAATCACTCAAGCTAAACTTACTGGCCGCAATGGGACGGCTGTACTTCTGGTCCTTGTAGTAGACTGCGGGATCTTCGCGATATTGACCATCATCCAGTTCGTTGGGTCCCAGTGGATAGGGATTGCTGTTCGTTAGAGTTGGAGGTGGCACATTAATGTGACTTCCTGCGGGCTCAAAGCCACGTTTACTGGCACCATATTCAATCTCCCGTACTTTGCCCTGATCGTCCACATATCCATACTTGCCATAGACCTCGCCATTAGCGTACTTTGTTTCAATCTTAAAACTCTTGTCTGCTGCCTCATAGCCATAGGTATAAGATCCGTCATCATTGTGCTTATCAATCTGCTTTAATATAGGCACAGGCGTTGTATAATCCTGATGTTGCGCATACGCAATGTGTGCCAGAGACAGCACAAAGCAACAGCAAATGGACTATTGAAAGAGAGATCAGAAAGTTGTTTGACTGTTGAGTGAGACTTATTTTAAACAAGCTTCAATTGTTTAATATGTTTATAGTATAATTAAGCAATTGAGTTAATTAATAATTATTAATAATATTGACAAATATTGAAATCTATTTTCAAACACTTTTACGCGTCATTACTAATTAATTGTTTCTTAATATTGTAATTGCTATTTAATTGGTTAAATTATTAACCAGTTGATTCAATTTAGTTTACTCAACGGCATTCCATAGACACACGCTCAAGGACGTTGGTAAAAGACCTGCAATTAAACCCCTTTTAATCGTACACATAAATCTCTAGACACTTGGGGCACAAATTGTTGACTTGTAGACGGAATTAAGGGGCGTCGATTTCAAAACCAGTTTTTCGTTCGATTGCATTCTAATGTTGACTAAGCAATTAGTTGATTCTATATCAATTTTCAGATGTTTTTTATTGCACTTATTTTGTTTGTTTTGCTCACCAATTTCAGCATTTTGTCAAGTCTGTGTATAATGACGATTGTCGAATCGCTTTCACCAATCTCAGATAGTTGCTTTTAAATGAAATACGAATAATTAAATGGAAAACGCAGCGAGCGTTCAATTTAAATGCGACTCTTTTGATTTCTGCACTTCCACACGAGACTCTGCGCAACGAAACGACAACTCAAAAGAAAATCAGGGCGTGCAACGCTTTTATACCACGAACAACAATTCGAAAATAAGTAAATTTCAAGTAAAACTGTAAGCCGAAGGCGGCCGAGAGTGAATTACCTGGCAGATATCGGGCAGGTGCAGAGGGAAGAGAGGGACTGGAGGCGACCACTTGGCTCTGACAGCGATCAGCTGCGATATACGAAGCTTGAACCCGAACAGAATCGAGTGAGCTGGAATGCCGCATAGAAATCGAAAGCGTTATTAACGCTGCCAACTATCAAGTATTCTCTGCCCCTGTGTCTGTACCTGTACCTGTTCCTGGCCTACACCTTAGGCTAAAAAGAATTCTATAAGCAATCGTGTTATTAAAGTCTAACATTCCTTACTGACAATTTGCGCTGTTAACTCGCACTTACGCATATGAAATTAGCTCATTCCATTTAGAGCAAAGAATGCATCAGAGGGAAGGCAGGAAAATGTATACGGAAGTTTTCTAGAACTAAAGAATTTCAATAATGTGTAGCCCAAACTGGATTTTATGACATTTATTCAGGGATAGTTCGACTCCAACACCCTTTGATCAGCTATTGACCATTTCTCTGCTATCCGCTATAAAATAAACACAAAAAACAGTCAAAAAAAACTTTTAGTCCACTGACCTAGTCAATAATTGGTATAAGCAAACCAAAACTGGTTGGGCAAAGAAAAGAAAATAACGCAAATATATTTTCATACCCTGTGCCAATTTAAATTATTAATATATGAAGGGTATCTTGATTGTATAGTATTAGAACCTTTTGTTACATCGACGAACTCAGAGAATAAACAATCAAACAATACTAATAATATTATTGAGGAATTAATTTTTGGTTGTATTTGTTTTTTAAATTGCGTACAGGGTGTTTTTGATTTGAGCATACAATTTATACTTGTCTCTACGAAAATATTATTATTTACAAATAAAATATAGCTAATTTATGTGGCGTATACGTAATATGTATGACAGGTTTTGGAAGCGATAATGAATTCAAACGATTCTATTAATATAGTTAGTTAGCTTTTTGTTAGGCAAACTCCTCGAAAAAAAACTTTGCTGGAACATATCGGAATATTTTAGAGAATCGATCCAGAAGCACTGTATCGAAAGTCTGTGTTAGCACCGGACGGAGGACATCGAACAGGACTCGCCAATTCTCGTTAAAAAGTTCGTTGGCACTGCGTTCAAGTTCCTGATTGCCACCAAACAGATTCGTTAGATTTATCCGAATCTTGTCAATGCGAATAATATCTGTCTTTATGGCAGTGACATTCATAAAGGTTAAGCCATCCACCACATATGGTTTCACTTTGAACCCCAAATAGAACTCGAGATTATCTGTGAAAATGTAATTAAATTTAATAGGAATCGAAGTTGGCAACCATTAGCATAAACTCACCCATTTCAGACTTCAAAATGCCAGCACTGTTGAGATTAAGAAGCAGCACGTGTCCCTTCAGTTTGTAGTCACACTTGATGGTAGTTTTTGAAAGTTGCACATGAAATCCAAGTGAATAGTGACCGGACTTCAAGAGAGTACTAAAAGACATATATTTTAAAATTTAATTTCTCAACTATGAGTGCAACTGCACTTAGTCGGCTTACGTGCTGTTGAGTATCTTGGCCTGACTAAGACCATGTGTTGTCATGTTGCGCAGTGCCACTTGTACGTCCAGATTTGGTGGCACACGTTGAGCAATCCGTAGTTTTCCCACCCGAAAAGGATCCAACGAACCCACGCCGCGTAAACCAGGCACACCTGAAATAAATGTGGTTTTTAGTGATACAAAATTACAATTAAAAAAATTCGATCTTACCATTCTGCCAGTTTTGAAAAATAGTCTCTATCAAGGCAGATAAGCAGGCGTTATTCTGCGAATCCTTTAAAGGACATGGCTTCAGAAAATCAGCTGGAGTAATGCAAAAATTGAGTTAAAATAAACATTGAACAGATTACACCTACGTGGACTCTGGAGATACTTCTGGGAGTGCACCATGGAAAACCCCACAAATAAACTGAGAATAAGAAACTGCTGATCAACTTTCATTGCAACTACTTCAGTTGGCTGCTCACCGTGGACTGTTCATCAACAGTTTCAACCGATCGAATAATGGCTATGACATTGATCAATACAGCCTCAACTCATGTTGTAACGAGTGTGAGGGTTAATCAACCCGTCAACCGTAGACCTTGAATTCACTGGCAAATCAAATATGTCGTTGCATTTTTGCATCTTTGAGTAAAATTACATAACATTGTGTTTCAACTAATACAAACTTTGACACGATCGGTGTAAGGGATAGCGCTCAACTAACTTTATTTTGCTATGTTAAGCTTAATTTGAATAAATGTTAGTTAACATAGCAAGATGCCAGATTTGCTCATTTGAATTTACAATAAATAACAAATACTTAATTACAAAAGTCTGGCTAAAACAATGGAATAAATCTTCAGTTTTTTGACAATGTTTTAAAATATTCTCAGCTCTTTTATCGCAATTCAAGTAAAATGTTTTTAAGTAATTCTTAAGTAATGAAAAATAGAAAATTTTATTATTCTAGAAGATTATTATCTAGTAAAACCAGTTCATTCAAAACTGTAAATGTCAGTACTCAAAATCTAGAGTTCAAGGTCGTAAAAAGAATATAATATGTTGTGGTGCAATGGAAATATCAATAACATTAGTGTGGAAATAAGCTGCTGACGACAATTCAAATGCTGATAAACTAGTTTATCATTTGCTTAATTAAATCAAAGTTGCCAATATTAATAATTTGCTAATTTCTGTATTTCATTTTGAATATAATACAATCACTAATAGCTAGTATTATCAGATCACTTTCGGATCTCAAGCCAAGTTAACGTGTCTGAATTTCTTATCACTTCGATTTAACAAAAATGAAATTTAATATCAGGATTTCACTTGGACTTCTTCTGCTTTCCTTGGCATTGAAGGTTACCGAGGCTGGCAATTTCTTAACAGATGAACGTAAGATTAGTGATGGCATTAAATTAACCCACTCAAAGTTTTTCCATTTCTATGTCAGCTGAAAAGTATGGACTGGATACCTGCTTCTTGGACGATGTAGAGTTGAGCAAATGTCTTGTCAAAGTTCTGCAAACTATTTTCGTTAAGTGGAAAGATGGACCTCCAGGTACAAACATAGGCCCCGTTGATCCCTTCTCCATAAAGGAGCTAAAAGTGTCGAGCAAAACTACAAAAAATTCAAGTGACCCAATTTTTATCAGTGCTGATTTACAAAATATTATTGTTAGAGGCACTAGTAACACAACTTTCTTGGAGGCTAAGTAAAGATCATTATAATTTGTTCAGACATTTTAATGTTCATAGAGATGTTCTTTCAGTTACGATCCAGAGAAAAATGAAGCGAAAGTTATATTACAAATACCAAAGCTTGACTTTGACTTCGCTTATAAGATTAAAGGAAATTTGCTGCATCTAAATGTCGATGAACAAGGCAAGGGTCATATGGAAATTGGTAAGAAAATCAAAGAAATAAACAAGAATTAGGTCAGTAACCAATTGCTTACCCACAGGGAATATTTTGATGGTCCTGGAAGCAATTGTTAATCCACTTATCACGCCCGAAGCTAAATTTTTCACTGTGAAGCAAATTAAAGTTAGCTTCCGAGAAGTTTTTAATTTCAAAATCAAACTTGATAATCTGTTTGAAGGCAACGAACAGTTAAATAAATCTACCCATGAGCTCTTGAACAATAACTTTTCTGAGTTTTACAAAACTTGGCGACCGGCCATCGAAAATATGGTTGAGACGATAGTGACAGATCGCTCCAGAAAGATATTCAGCTACGTTCCAGGAACCTATGTATTTTCTGAGCCTGGATGGTAAATAAGTAAAAATGTCTAATGTCGTCTAAAAATATGTACATACATAAATATTCTGTCTATATTTCACAGGTCTGAACTCCTAAAATTATCAATGAAACAATCGTCTCATTAACTTAGTTGAATGTTGATGAAAATTATCGTAACCAACATTGGATAAATAACACCCTATCTTATGATGACAATCTTAAAACAATGCCATGCATTTAATAAAGAAATTTACAACAATATATTTGGAATTTTATCTTCTGCGAGTAATTTCAAAAATTAACAAAATTTTTGATTTCTTTTTTTATTACGTACCTAAAAAGTGCAAAGGGGCTATTAAAGTTGTGAGTAATTTTCCAGCTCAATATATATGGGACTTCAAAAACTAAATACTCTTATTGTCATATAGTATATATGTATATGACATATACAAAAATTATGTAATAAATATTTTACTTAAATATATCATTATTTATTTATTAATTTTATTTATTTATTATATTAATTTTAAGAATTATTACAGGTTAATTTAGTCCTATTGTATATATTTGATAAGTGTACAGAAGGTGCGATTTTTTAGAACCTGTACTTTAAAAATTTTACAAAAGGGTCTATTAACTTTGGCAAACCAAAATTGGCAGACTCGGACTGTAAACTTGCAAGTTGTTCAACAAACAATTTCTCAGAGCGTTCACCCATAAGTGCAGCGTCACTTAGTGTCTGGCTGTGGCTTTGTGGACCTTTCTAAATCCAGTTAAATTAAAACTGTTAAAGCCAGTATTAAAAAGTTTAGAGTTCAAGGTCGTTCATAAAATATTATGTGATGCGATATGCAATAGAGTTATCAAAAATATTAATTAGAGAACAAGCTGCTGATGACAACTTAAAAGCTGAAAAACAAGTTCATTATATGACAATGTTGCGAGTCTTAAAACTAGCTACTTTCTACAATTCATATCGAATATAATACAATTGATAAAGATTGTTATTATCAGAAAACTTTCAGCTTTTCAGCTTATTTTCACTTAGATTTCACGAAAATGTAAATTAAAATCTGGAATTCACTTGGACTTTTACTGCTCTTCCATTGACTGTCACTCAGGCTGACAAAGTCCTAAAAGAGGAACGTACATAAGAATTTGGAAAGCATTAAATGAATCCTTTTAAAGTCTTTCTATTTCTACGTCAGTTTAAAGATACGGACTTCAACTTGATCGATTTTTTTGCTAAGGCCCTGCAAATTATTTTTGTTAATTGGAAGGATGGTCCTCCTCACTAGCTATCACTATGGACGTCAGACCACGCTAGTGACGAAAAGAATTAAGTATTCTGCACTGCAAAGTGAGATATTTTCGGTTACTTTTACCCTTTTGCGCAATGTGGCGAAAGCAAAGGTTTTTTGTTTATCCTAATTTTTAAATACCCTAATTGTTGTATATCCTGAATTTTTTATTAAAATTTTCGTTTTAGACATATTAGAGGCAGGAAAAAAGAGGGAAGCACTTTAATTCACTTCACGAAACTTTACGCATTGCGTGAAATCCATTCATGAATTCATTTGATGAATTCATGATGTTTACACGCGCACTTTCGCTATCATTTTATGAAATTATTTTAAGCAATGGACTCCGTATAAACAGAGAACATATCGCATATAAAAAACACTCTGTATTGTGACGACAATTCTTATTATGAAAAACTTGTTTACTGTTTACTTAACTAAATCAAAGCCGTATAATAAATAAGATAACAATAATATAATATATATGGCGCTACATTTAATTTTGAATATAATACAATCACTGCAGGCTCCATTGTCAGATCATTTTGGGCTTTCGAGCAAAATCAACGTTTGTAGATTGCTTTTAACTTGAGATTCACAAAAATGCAAATTCAAATTTTGTATACATTCGGAGTTTTGCTGCTGGTTTTAACTGTTACCGAAGCAGCCAATTACTTGACTGAGCAACGTAAGCGTATTGTAAGCAGAAATAAAATCCAATTACAGTTCTTTCATTTCTATTTTAGCTGATGTCCTTGTACCCTGCTCCTTGGATGATCCCGGTTTTAGCACTTGCCTTGCCAAAAACCTACAAGTTCTCGTTACTACCTGGAAGGATGGATTACCTGGTACAAACATAGTAGGACCCTGGGATCCTCTCGCCATAAAACGCGTCAAACTGTCACAAACTGGCAACAGCGCTGTTTCTATCAATGCGGACTTGCGAAACATTCTTGTCAGAGGTGCGAGTCAAGGGACAGTTAAGGAGGCCAGGTAAAGATAAGAAATTTATTATTTGAAGTCCTAATTATCATGGAGACATCGTTTCAGATACAATTCAAAGGAATATAAGCTCAAAGCTCTTTTATACATCCCGAAACTGAGCTATGATTTTGATTATAAGATGAGAGGTAATTTGCTCGTTCTCAATCTCAATAGTCAAGGCAAGGGTCATTTTGAATGTGGTAAGTGAATCACAACACATCAAGGTCAGATTGAGTCGTTAACTCATTTATTAATCGTAGATAAACTAACGGCAGTTCTTGAATTGGAAGTCAAACCACGTATCACACCCGAAGCTAATTTTGCTGATGTACAACATGTCAAAGTTTATTTCCCAGAAATCGGAAATTTTAAAATCAAATTGAATAATTTGTTTGGCGGTGATAAGCAACTTGAGGACACAGCCCATATGATCATCAATGAAAATTGGCGTCAGTTCTATGATATTATGCGACCTGGCATTGAACAGGCGATTCAAGCGATAGCGTTAGATCGTTTCAAAAAGATATTAAGTTATCTTCCGGCGAACTATCTGATTAAGAACTTCCACTAGGTCAGAATGTTGTAAAAATAACATCTTTATCTCAAGGTTCTCGGAAAATATACCTCTTTATATAAGCTATTCATTGTTTTTATAAGGTTTCCAACAACTATCTGAATGATATTATGACATGCAATTAAGTAATTGGAACTTATATCATATACAAATACAGGCCTAAAGTACGTCGTATTAAAACTTTGAACAATTATAACTAAAAAGCCTCACATTAATGTATGGTGAATTAAAAAATAAGACTGTCAAAAGAAATATAAAAAAAATTTAATTATAGTTGGAGCGGTTTAAAAACCAGTTTGTTCAATCATTAAAACAAGGTGTAAAGCAGATCTGATGAAGATTAAAGCTCAATATTTTCATTCAACAATCCTCCACCGACATTTAATACTTGAGTGTGTTGAATGTGTTGTCTGTCAATTACTCAGTTAGTCATCAGACGTCGTATTTAATACAGAAAGGTTAAGTACAGTAAAACTTTTTTAAATGAGATCACAAATTAGTATACTACTTATTATAACTAAGTATACATATTATATGAGTAGGAGGTAGGAATGTGACTATATAACACAGGTAACAGAGTAATTTCAGTAGTAGTTATAAGGACGTAAAGAATAATTATAAATAATATCTACATACTCGTACTAAGAATATCATGTCGATCGTCGCAACAGAGCTGTTGCCCTAGACTTCTGGGTGTTTTTTCGACATATAAGCACTTGACTTTAACAACTTTGTTTTCATTGAGCTGTCAAAGCTCAGAAGTGAGATCGCATTGCAGTAATTTACAAAGTTTCTATCAGATACATTCGTTCGAGATTCAGATACTAAGTAGCAGTCAGCATGATCAGCACACGGCAAAACAGCTATCCGATTTGGCTTTTCTATGGCTTGTTGGCAATCTTTTGGTGGAACGGGGTCGATTTCAAAGTGGCTGCTGTTGAGTATTACACAGAGAAGCGTAAGTTAAATTGGAATAAGGCTCAGTCAAAATTGAGTTGACATTCTGCCGTTCACAGCATCGTTTTTGCCCTCATGTCGGATCTATGAGCCCGGATTTACAAAATGCTCCACAAACAGTGTTCAAAAGCTTATTGATCAGTTGAATATCGGAATACCGGAGATTTTGGAGAAATTCGGAACATTTGATCCGTTGCATGCAGAAGACATTATATTCAAGCAGGATAACAATGAAGTAGCAACTATAAGATCCAACTTATCCCAAGTTGTTGTTAAGGGTTTTTCCAAAATGAAGATCAAGGAAAGCCGGTGAGTACCTACAAAATTATAGGAGATCAGTGTCTTTTACGCAGGGAATGCTATCGGAGCCGTTAACCGAAATTAAATGTTTTATATGTAAAAGCACCCATAAAGCTCCAGTGAAACAAGCTCGACAGTAAGAGACCCTGTACTTATGTGAAAAAGCAGATAGTAAAAAAAGCGAATAGTGGTAACAAACAAATATTAGTGCAAGGCCAATAGTGGTGAATATCAAACACACCTCAAGCTCTTTATGTTGTAGCGCTAGCGCCTCTTCTTCTTCCTTTTTCCCGACGCTGTGTAAAATTGTTTGTCGATTACTTCCGAGCTTCTTGTCCAATCAAAACAAATCAAAACACATTCGGACTTTAGTGTATATCATATTTACCAAAACTCAAGGTAGTTTGACTTTTAAACTTTCATTTCCGATTCACTTTGGTGAAATGGGGCGTGGGGAAATTATAAAAATTATAAAGTTGATCTGGTTGGTGTCTCTAGCTCTTATAGTCTCTGAGATCTCTCTCTCTCTCTCAAAAAAGGGACAGACAGACAGACGGACATGGCTATATCATATCGGCTGTTTTTGGACAAACAAAATAGACACTTTTCTACTTTTTTAAATTGCAGGGTCTAAAACAATTTGTAAGGGCTTTAAACCGAATCATTTGTTTCAGTAAATTTTTCCGATAGTTATGAATTCTCTTCTGTATATATATACATATATGTAGTTTGGTATTATATTAATTTTATTAAAGGGTGCGTGATGTTTATTGCATCAAATAAATATGTACATTTGTGTTCCTTAATATTTTAAAGTTTTTAAATACTGCAATGTAGTATCGATACGAGCTTGAACTGATTCTGAAACCAAACAATTAAAACCAAATTTGTACTAAGATGCTTGTTTCGTAACGTACCGGTTTTTTCGGCCTTTATCCCAGCATATGAGTGTGTTTCAGTGTCAGCAAAAAGGACTTTAGCTGGCAGACCAAGATATTTTTACCCAAGATGAGAATGGATGCTAAATATAAAATGGCGGGTCGCATTTTATTGATACCTTTAAGTGGATCGGGCAACATCTTTATAGAGATCGGTAAGTACGTAGTTGCTCATCTCTAGTCATTATTTCAAAATGTTTTCTTTTAGATGATCTTGATATTGTGATGCAGACTAAAACGAAGCTCTACGAGAAAGGTGGATTAACCTTTTACAATATCACATCGGTGCAGGTGAAGCTCAATATGTCGCGTGTTAACACCCATCTGGAAAATCTGTTTAATGGACGTAGCCCGGAGGTGGAACGTAGTACCAATCAGTTCTTCAATGACAATTGGCGTGATTTCTATGAAGCATTAAAGCCCCTGATCGTCGACACGGTACAGAACATACTCAAGGATATTATGTCCTCGGTATTTTATTTGATACCAGCCAACTTCTTTGTCGAGGATATTCCCACACCAGAGAAATTATATGGAAAAGTGACTCAGTAATCGATAACAAGAATAAATATGCGATATAAGTATATGATTTAATAAATTTTTTTTCGCTTTGCAATTGAAAGAATGTGTTGTTATTGAATAGAGAAGCTGGGTTAAATTACCCATTCTATATTATTTATTTCGAATAGAAAGATTTCACAAACAAACACGACAGAATAGCTATACTGAACATAAACTGTCCCAGTTATCTGTTTCTCTCTTCCTTTAAGGCAACAAAAAAAAATATATTCTGTACCATAACAAATAAATATATACTTGAAAGACTATTCTTATCATTGCAATGCAAGTATATACAATTAATGTCTTCAATGCAGAACACAGCTTTCAAAATATTAAATAATACAGAGTAGAAAATTAAAAGAGAAATGTAGCGTATAAGCAGAAATTAATACCAAACCCGTGAGACAAATACAAACGTTTCATGTGAAAATGAATTAAAGTTTATATCGGAATAGTTCCGGTTTTCAGTATATATGTAGTTTGGCATTTTATTATATTTATGTTAGCTTTAAAACGATAAAAGAAATGCATACGTGCGTACATATCTGTTCATAAATTTTTATTATGGCACCTTATTGTACCGAAAACTCTTCAGTTTTAATCCCTGATTATGAGTGTTTTTTACAGGGTCAGCAAGAAGGACTTTAGTTGGCAGACCAAGATATTTTTACCCAAGATGAGATTGGATGCTAAATATAAAATGGCGGGTCGCATTTTATTGATACCGCTAAATGGATCAGGCAACATCTTCTTAGAGATCGGTAAGTGTGAAGTAGCTCATCTGTCTGTCTGACCTCATTTTACCTTACAGAGGATCTTAATATTTTGCTGCTGACCAAAACGATGCTCTACGAAAAGGGTGGCTTCACTTTCGACAATGTCACAGCTGTGCAGGTGAAGCTCAATATGTCGCGTGTTCGGACCCATCTGGACAATCTGTTTAATGGACGCAGCCCGGAGGTGGAACGTAGCACCAATCAGTTCTTCAATGACAATTGGCGTGATTTCTATGAAGCATTGAAACCCCTGATCGTCGACACAGTCCAAAACATACTCAAGGATATTATGTCCACGGTATTTAATCTGATACCAGCCAACTTCTTTGTCGAGGATATTCCGAATCCACAGCAATTTTATGGAAAAGTGACTCAGTAATCGATAATAAGAATAAATATACTACATATATGTTTTCGCTTCACAATTTAAATAATGTGTTGTTGTTGAATAAAGAAGCTCTGTTAAATTGCCCATTCTTCAAAATTTCATAAAACACGTCAGAATAGCTAAATTAATTCAATTACACTAAGTTACATGAAATTGTTATAAGCATTTGTTTTCCTTTAAAGCAACAACTACAAATGTTTACTGAACTAAAACTCATTCATATGTCAGATGGACCATTCTTATAATATTTCATTGCATTAACTATCTAAAATTAACGTATTGCTTCTGTCAAACATAATTATAATAAATAATGCTGCCATAACTTACGATAAACCTGTTGCTTTAGTCTTTTACGGAAAAACTCTAAGCTCATAGGGGAGAGCACATTACAGTTACATGACAGTTAGTTTATAAGCCATCAAGTGTATTCGATCGAGCTTCAGATACTTAGAAGCAGTCATCATGAGCAGCACACGGCAAAACATCTTTCCCATCTTCTATGGGTTATTGGCAATCTTTTGGTGGAACGTAGTCCCCTTCAATGTGGCTGCTGTTGAGTATTATACAGAGAAGCGTAAGTTAAATTGGACTTGAACACATTTGAAAATCTGTTGACAATGTTGACAAATGCCCAGCATCCTTTGTGCATACATGTCGCATTTCCGAGCCTGGCTTTACAAAATGCTCCACAAACAGTATTCAAAAGGTAATTGATCAGCTGAACATCGGAATCCCAGAGATTTTAGAGAAATATGGCACTTTAGATCCTATGCACGCCAAAGACATTATATTCAAGCAGGATAACAACGAAGTAGCCACCATAAGTTCAAACCTCTCACAAATTGTCCTTCACGGTTTTCTCAACACGAAAAATAAGGAATCCCGGTAAGTCCCAATAGGTAAAGAATATTAATAATCTATACCCTGTCAAATTAGTCACAGTGTCAGCAAAAAGGATTTTAGTTGCAAACCAAGGTATTTGTACCCAAGTTCCGAATGGATGCCAAATATAAAATGCTTGGTCGTATTCTAGTGACACCTTTAAATGGAGCAGGCAAAATGTTTATAGAGATCGGTGAGTATAAGATTGCTCGTGTCTCCAGAATTTTTTTGAAAAGGGTTCTTGCAGATGATCTTGAGCTTTTGCAGCTGATTAAAGGAAAGTTCAATGAGAAGGGTGGATTCACTTTCTTTAATGACACAGAGGAATGAATATGTCGCGTGTTCGCTCCCATCTGGACAATCTATTTAATGGACGCAGCCCGGAAGTGGAACGTAGTACCAATGAGTTCTTTAATGACAATTGGCGTGATTTCTATGAAGCGTTTAAGCCCCTGATTATCGACACAGGACAAAACATACTCAAGACTGTAATGTCCTCGATATTCGATATGATACCAGACAACTTCTTTATCGAGGATATTCCCACACCAGAGCAATTTTACGGGAAAGTGACTCAATAATCGATACTAAGCATAAATATACTATATGAGTATAGGTTTTAATATATTTTTTTCGCTTTGAAATTTAAAAAAAATTTTTATTCATAAGTAATTGCAGCCTTTCTTCAGCATCTATTTTAAAAAAGAAAATTTATCAACAAAAAAGTCAAAATAGCTAAATGAACTTTATAACACTTAGTTACATGGACCATTCATGTTATACTTATCTCATTGCATTAAATATTTAAAATTAACATATGTGACACAGTTCTCAGAGCAAATATAATTATAATAAATAAAAATGCCATAACTTACGATAAACCTGTTGCTTTAGTTTTTTAGGGGATAAATAAATGGAAAAGCTCTTATCATTAGCAATTTTATTTAATTGGCGCTCAAAGCTCATAGGTGAGAGCACATTACAGATACTAGCAAATTAGTTTATAAGCCATCAAGTGTATTCGATCGAGCTTCAGATACTTAGAAGCAGTCATCATGAGCAGCACACGGAAAAACATCTTTCCCATCTTCTATGGGTTATTGGCAATCTTTTGGTGGAACGTAGTCCCCTTCAATGTGGCTGCTGTTGAGTATTATACAGAGAAGCGTAAGTTAATTTGGGCTTAAACACATTTGAAACTCTGTTGACAATCTTGACACTGCCCAGCATCCTTTGTGCATACATGTCGCATTTCCGAGCCTGGCTTTACAAAATGCTCCACAAACAGTATTCAAAAGGTAATTGATCAGCTGAACATCGGAATCCCAGAGATTTTAGAGAAATATGGCACTTTAGATCCTATGCACGCCAAAGACATTATATTCAAGCAGGATAACAACGAAGTAGCCACCATAAGTGCAAACCTCTCACAAATTGTCCTTCACGGTTTTCTCAACACGAAAATCAAGGAAGCCCGGTAAGTCCCAATAGGTGAAGATTATTAATAATCTATACCTTGTCAAATTATTCACAGTGTCAACAAAAAGGATTTTAGTTGGCAAAGCAAGGTATTTTTACCCAAGTTCCGAATGGATGCCAAATATAAAATGCTTGGTCGTATTCTAGTGATACCTTTAAATGGAGCAGGCAAAATGTTTTTAGAAATCGGTGAGTATAGGATTGCTCGTGTGTCCACAATTTTTTGAAAAGTGTCCTTGCAGATGATCTTGAGGTTCTCCAGCTGACCAAAACAAAGCTCTATAAGAAGGGTGGATTCACTTTCTACAATGTCACAGATGTGCAGGTGAAGCTCAATATGTCGCGTGTACGCACCCATCTGGACAATCTCTTTAATGGACGCAGCCCGGAGGTGGAACGTAGCACAAATGAGTTCTTTAATGAGAATTGGGCTGATTTCTATGAAGCATTAAAGCCCCTGATTATCGACGCAGTTCAAAAGATACTCAAGACTGTTATGACCTCGATATTCGATATGATACCAGCCAACTTCTTTATCGAGGATATTCCCACACCAGAGCAATTATACGGAAAAGTGGCTCAGTAATCCATTTTACATGTATAGTATAGGATCAATATATATCTTCTCATATGAATATTTGGTTATGAATGTTTCGCTTTAGATTTAAAAAAATTGTGTTATTATTGAAAAGAAAAAGCTTGGTTATAGGGCCCTTATACCATTTATGTGGAGCAGGAAGATCTAAAAATAAAAAGGATATGTAAAACATATTCGGTGTTATTTATAATTAGTCACAACTACTCTTTTAATTTAACAAATTAACATAAAATAGATGCATAATATTGAACTCTATATCAAATATAAATCGAAAAATCGAGTATAAGTCTTCCTAAAAATTGTACCTTTACTCCATTTTTTCAAGGGTCAAGGGTCAAGGGTCCAGGTCTAGCATTGTTGTGTAAAACTTAAAGTACAATTTGTTGGTGCAAAGTCTAGTTAAATCAGGTAAATTTAACGCTACTGAGTTATGTGAATGCCCTAATTATTAATTGGGGTTCAAATATCAAGTTAATAAAAATTAAAGTTACTTTGTAAAAAAAACTTAATAATAGACTCCCAAAGTAAACATCTGTGAAAAGATTCGAAGTGTAGGGTCAGTACGAGTAGATCTTGTTGTAAATGTTGACTTGCAATGACATTAAACTAATACTTACAAATTTTATTATTATATGGTCTAATCTACAAAGCGTGTCAGTGAAACGAATAACGTCAATTCAAGTGTGCATATAAAAGTAAAACGAGTTTAATTAAAAATCATTTAGTACCGAGTAAATGGAAAAAAACTCAGAGTTTACAGAACCATTACTATTAAGATTGTGTAGCAGTTTAATTTTCTTAACAGCATCAGGCGCGTATAACATCCACCTTATTGGCCGAATAGTAAGCTCCATATTGTTCCTCTGCAAATAGAAAGAAATCAATAAACAAGTTTTCATTTAAATTAGATATAAAACTGTTCTTAGGTCTCTCACCTTTCCTTCCCACACTATAGGCACGTTTTCTAAATGTGAACATTACTAAGCTGATAATGATCATCAACAGCACAGAGATCCCGATTAAGGCTATATATAAATTCTTTATATTCATTATGCCTGTGTGACCCGCCTTCTCGATATCTTCAGAGACCTGGCACTCATAACCGTCATCTGTAGGCAGTCCATCATAGCAGGCGCATACATTTGGATATATACAATAACCATGGATGCACTCCTTTTCGCAGACGGGAAGGCAAAGGAGTTTAGTAGTATTCCAAGCATCTTCGGTCAATCTGTAGTTCAGCTTACAGATGCATTCCTCAGCGATACAGGTTCCATTCCAACACCTTTCAGCACAGTCGTAGGTTAATTTGTCTTTAACATTTGTATTATCCGGGTACTCCGTCATCTCCAACCCTATGGTACTTGAGCCCTCTGAATCAGTAACTTGAGCCACACATGCATTATCTATGTTTATATATCCTTCATAGCAGTTGCACTCATTGGGAGAAACACAGAAGCCGTTAAGACAACCCATTTCACATAATGGACTGCAATTGCTCTCATTGTCTTTAATGTACCCAACATTGCATGCACACTCCTCTGGAGCACTGCAGAATCCGTTCTTACAACCACCTTTACAGACTGGAGCACAAGTATTCTCACTCACTTTGCTGTACCCATCGTTACAGGTACATTCTCCAGGCTTGGTACATTCTCCATTCTGACAGCCATCTTTACAGACTGGACCACAAGTACCCTCACTCACTTTGCTGTACCCATCGCTACAGGTACATTCTCCAGGGTTGGTACATTCGCCATTCGGGCAGCCATCTTTACAAACTGGAGCAGAAGAATTTTCACTCACTTTGCTATACCCATCGTTACAGGTACATTCTCCAGGGTTGGTACATTCTCCATTCAGGCAGCCATCTTTACAAACTGGAGCACAAACGTTCTCACTCACTTTACTGTACCCATCGTTACAGGTACATTCTCCAGGGTTGGTACATTCTCCATTCTGGCAGCCATCTATACAGACTGGAGCACAAACATTCTCACTCACTTTACTGTACCCATCGTTACAGGTACATTCTCCAGGGTTGGTACATTCTCCACTCTGGCAGCCATCTTTACAGATTGGATCACAAGTATTCTCGCTCACTTTGCTATACCCATCGTTACAAGTACATTCTCCAGGGTTGGTACATTCTCCATTCAGGCAGCCATCTTTACAAACTGGAGCACAAGAATTCTCACTCACTTTGCTGTACCCATCGTTACAGGTACATTCTCCAGGGTTGGTACATTCTCCATTCAGGCAGCCATCTTTACAGATTGGAGCACAAGAATTCTCACTCACTTTGCTGTACCCATCGTTACAAGTACATTCTCCAGGGTTGGTACATTCTCCATTCTGGCAGCCATCTTTACAGATTGGAGCACAAGTACTCTCACTCACTTTGCTGTACCCATCGTTACAGGTACATTCTCCAGGGTTGGTACATTCTCCATTCAGGCAGCCATCTTTACAGATTGGAGCACAAGTACTCTCACTCACTTTGCTGTACCCATCGTTACAAGTACATTCTCCAGGGTTGGTACATTCTCCATTCAGGCAGCCATCTTTACAGATTGCAGCACAAGTACTCTCACTCACTTTGCTGTACCCATCGTTACAGGTACATTCTCCAGGGTTGGTACATTCTCCATTCAGACAGCCATCTTTACAGACTGGCGCACAAGTACTCTCATTCACTTTGCTGTACCCATCGTTACAAGTACATTCTCCAGGGTTGGTACATTCTCCATTCTGGCAGCCATCTTTACAGATTGGACCACAAGTATTCTCACTCACTTTGCTGTACCCATCGCTACAGGTACATTCTCCAGGGTTGGTACATTCTCCATTCAGGCAGCCATCTTTACAGACTGGCGCACAAGTACTCTCATTCACTTTGCTGTACCCATCGTTACAGGTACATTCTCCAGGGTTGGTACATTCTCCATTCAGGCAGCCATCTTTACAGACTGGCGCACAAGTACTCTCATTCACTTTGCTGTACCCATCGTTACAGGTACATTCTCCAGGCTTGGTACATTCTCCATTCTGGCAACCATCTTTACAGATTGGAGCACAAGAACTCTCATTCACTTTGCTGTACCCATCGTTACAGGTACACTCTCCAGGTGAACTACATATTCCATGATCACATCCTCTCTCACAAATTGGATCACAGCTATTCTCATTCGCTTTACTGTATCCTACATTACAGGCGCATTTTCCGGGAGAGACACATAATCCATTTCGGCACCCATCCTTGCAGTGGGGTGAACAAATCGAAGCCTGATTTTTCATATATCCATCGATGCATTCACATTTTCCTGGGGCTGTGCAAATGCCGTTGGAACAGTCGTCATTGCAAATGGGAGCACATTTATTGTCGGAACCTTTCTGATAATTCTCGTTGCATTCACAAGTTTCCGGGGCACTACAGAAGCCGTTATCGCAGGGAATGCTACATACTGGAAGGCATAGATTTAGAGTCAAATCTAGTTTGTATCCAATTTTGCAATTGGGATAACAGATTTGAGTAGTGGAATTTAAAGTGAAGCCCTCGTTGCATTTGCAGACTCCGGGTGTCTGACAAGATCCATTGGGGCATCCGCTGTTGCAAACGGGAAGGCAATGACCAGTTGGATTATCAAGTTTATACCTGGAGGCGCACATACATATTCCGGGAGATGCACATCGACCGTTTGTACATCCTCCCTTGCATTGAGGAACACAGCTGTTAAGCAAAATAAATCATTAGGGATTTTATTATAATCTATATAGTAAATAAACCTACCGATTGGATGGTAGGCTATTTAGATTTTCGTAACCTTTATAACAACTGCACGTGTTCGGTTTCGCACACTTCCCGCTACCACAATTTTGACTGCAGATGGGAATACATCTTAAGCCAGGTCCTAAAAGTTTCTTATATCCCTTGCAGCACTCTTTTATGCTTATAGACTGAAATTATTAATTAAATTATATTAACTTTAGTATATGTGTAATTATTTGAAAACTCACTTTCTTTAAGTTCTTTCGGTATTGCTTTCTTGTACAAATCTGTGCCAGCAAAAAACTGGGTAATAGTAGAAAAATGAATATATTACGGACAAGCATTATGCATTAATCTGTCCTTACTCCAATCCGCAAAATAATCAGACTGAATAAATTTAAAAGCGAAAAGAGTTCACATAGTGCGCGGCATTCGTTCAGTACGTCTTATTTTTACAGAAAACTACACTGAGAGAAGTAAATAAGGACACATTGAACTTAAATTAGAAACAATGTAGTGAATATATTTTTAGTTATACAAATTTCATCTCAGTGTATTTGTATCTGTAGCCTTTGAGGGCTTATCACAAGTTTTGCCATGCGGACATTGCCTGAATTTTGCTTCTCATATCTTCAATGTATTAACTTTTTTAATTGCCCTCGCCGAAGAGTCTTTTACACTTTCCCAAATAAATTATATTTACTCGCATAAAAAAAACACTCAATAAAGCTTAATAAAACTATTAAAACTCAAAAAAAAAAATGTCACTTGAAACAATTTAATGATGCTTAAAATAAAAGTAAATAAAATTAAGCTAAGCAAGTCTAAAAAATTAATGTAATACAAGCGTTTATTATAGAGTATTCATTTAAGTTTTATCGAAACTTTAAAAGTAAGTTTTTTTTTCTTGGAAGAATTTCATAATATTGGAATCTCAAGACAGCGTTACTCATGGATCAAAAGCATACGGATGCTCCCATATATTTAAAGCATTTTATCTGTTCTAAGTTTTAATAACTTACTACATGAGTATGAACTATTTTTTTTTTTAAATAAAGTCATTTTAATAATAAAGTCATTCATTCCAGTCATTCTGGAATATGATAGCACTGATTTAATGAAATCCCAATCAGAGCGTCATATAAGTGTTTCAACTAATGCAGAGGAAGGCAGAATAATATATATTTCTTACGATTATGAAACAAGTTCAAAGTATTAGCTTCTGTTTACAAGTATACTTAACCATTCAGAATATGCGGGCTGCTATTTGAATTCATTGATTCATGTGTGTGTTTACGAGCGTACTGGGAACAACCCAGCATTTATAATGCCACTTGACTTTATCTGTCTTTAATTTAACTGGAGTATAAAGAAATAGAAGCATCATTCATTGTAAGGGCTTGAAAATACCCTCTAATCTTAGATAAAAGTGATAAAAAGTCAAACTGAAATTAATGTTAGTCGTGGATTAAAAGACGTTCTTAACATTACGATAGAGAAAGTATTATAGTGACTAACAGATATTTTGTTATATTTGTAGATATATGCAAATGAATAAAATATTATTTTATTAGAAGTTTCCTTAAGTCGCACTGTTTTAGTCGAACTCACACCCTTGACTACAAATGCTTAGATACCAGTCTACAACTAGACGTATTTTCCAGGAATATATTAAGATAATAATTTAACGCTGACTAAAATAGATGCAACTGAAGCGGGCGCTCAGAAACGACTCATAATGCAACAGGTATTAAATATTTATGTACTATATATAAATAAATACATCTGTAAGCTGTTAGTTATAGAATGAAAAGCTTTCAAAACAAGTAGATATAGTAGATAGCGATATTTCTACAAACGCGAAGCTCAGTTCACTTATTAAACTCGACTCAGTTGGACGCTTGTCCTATCAGCTATATATATATATACATATAAAGGCCATATAAAACTCAGTATCACGCTGATATATCTCTCATTAGTTAACCATAAACTCGATTAGGAGGTGACAGTGACATTGACGGACAGTTGCAACTTTTATAGGATGCTGCGTATACTCATAATTGGGTTACTCGTGTTCTGGCTCTTTGCCGGTCTCGACCATGTTGAGGGCCTTGAATATTATACAGAAAAGCGTAAGTGCAACAGTGTCGGAAAAGCGAAAAACTCTGTTAATTTAATTAATGAGAACAGGTTAATTAAGCAGCGTGTTATAAGTGTATGCACAGTGTGTGATTTTTTCACAAACGCTTGACAGTTTCAGCATAAACACATTATAATTTTATTAATGAACAAATTATACATAATTAATCAAATTAATTATACATTATTATGTATTTAGGTTCATCAAGTGCTTATTGATAAATTAACAAAACATTTGTATTCGCAGCCTCATATATCGAATCATGTCGCATTAATCAGCCCGACTTCACCACATGCTCAACTCGTTCCATACAGGGTTTCCTCAATGAGGTCATCAAAGGTGAGCAGCTAATTACAAATACCTAGCCCAAAGGCCGCATATCTCACAGATTTGTTCATTCTATAGGTATTCCTGAGATTGAAAAGTCTTTCGGACCAATAGACCCCATGAAACAAGATCAGCTCATCTTTAAACAGGAATCCAGTGATGTGGACATCATCTCAGCCAATCTAACCAATTTGGTAATTCGAGGCTTTGGCAAAATGGTGGTCAAGGAAAGCAGGTGAGAATTTCACAAAATGGCATTTACAGTTAGTAAAGTCTAATTATCTAGTTATAAACATTTTCTATAATTAAATTCAACTGAGGTTGTTTTCATTTCCAATGTGGAATATATTATATACAAACTCGACTGTTCCCGGCTCGCATTCCAATTCAATAGCTTTTTAGATAGATAGATTGACAGGTTAGTAAACAAAAGGAAAAATGTAAGCATTACATTATTTAAATTCAATTATGCCCTGAGTTTTTTATCGGTATAGTAAACTCCTAGGCTATTAATAAAATATATAAGAGCACAAGTGTACATAGAATAAATATCTCTCACGAAAGTAAAAAGTAGCATGAATTGAATTACGAGGGCTGCTTGACAAGTCCCCGACTTTAGCCTTTCCTGCACAATAAGCTCAAATTTATAAACTAAATTTATAAACTATTGTCAAATTTCGAGAAAAAAAATTAGGCAGCACTTGTATTTATAAAAATGGATCCTATTAAATTTAGGAAAATCTACTAGAAAAATCTGTTTTTAATAAATCTTTTAAAATATATTATTTTTATCAGGGATTCAAACCGTAACCGTTAACCGATATTAATCGATCGAAATTTGTAAAAGTAACTGAAGCCGTAACCGAAGGAAAACTTTTATATTATTCCGAAGCCGATAAGCCGAAACTCTTCAAACCGTAATATCCGATTAAAAACCAAATCATGAATACCGGTTTGTTTCGGTTTTTTCCAGCGACTATAATACAATGCAATTTTCAATTTGGAAGAGATTTCAAATATTTACATTACTGTAGACGTTTTTTTTAACCGAAACCATACCGGATTTTTTAAACCGAAACTTAGCAAAAACGGCTAACCATTACGAAACCGATTTAACAAGAATAAGATAATTAATCCCAAATAGATTTTAACTTGAATCTTTAATTTTCAGAGTAAACAAAACTGACTTTAGCTGGGTGGATAAGATTTACTTGCCACGATTTCGTCTGGATGGAAATTACAAAATGCATGGAAAGATTTTACTTGTTCCTTTGGATGGCGGTGGCAAAATATTTATCGAGATTGGTAATCAGCAATTCTATAAAAATATAGTGATTATTGAGTTGAATTTAAATTTATTACCATTTAACAGATGATCTTGATATGGAAATGGAGGCCAAAACGCGACTGTACGAAAAGGGTGGATATACGTTCTACAATGTGACTGAGGTGCATGTTAAGCTCCAAGTGGGGAGATTGAGAACCAAGTTGGAAAATCTTTTTAATGGTCGCAACAAGGACGTAGAAGACAAAACAAATCAATTCTTTAATGACAATTGGCAAGACTTCTTTGAGACATTGCGTCCACTAGTTATAGAGACTTTGGAACGCACATTGTTAGATCTGCTACAGAAGATGTTTCACCTGATGCCCGCCAATTTCTTTGTGGAGGATATACCCAACTCGTTGCTGTTGTATGGTCGAAAAACACGGCTGATATCGTAGAAATATATATTTACTTATTGAAAAAGAGATTAGCTTACAGCTGATTGTTATACTCGTAGTTAAATAATAAATGCAAAAGCTAAACATAATCTAACATAGCATGGCACTGAGCACTCTGATCCCAGAGCTTCCATCTGCCGCTCAATAGAACCAATCATATTTGAGATAATCGCCCTCATGCTTTAGCGATGCAATGGACGTGTGGCGGACGTGTCCAGTACGGGCAAAGATGCGACGATTGCCAACTGGTTGCAGTGTCCGGAAATTGTCCACGAGTGCACCATCCTGTGTATCCGACAGCTGGCGGAAGCGTGAAATCTGAAAAAGTGTGAGAAAATTATAGCATTAATCATACGCACTGTGTATGCAAGAGGCAAAAGACTTACCTGTTTGGGTGAAATGGGTATGGGATCGGGAAAGAGTATCCAGGTGACAGCCTCTGAGCAAGGGGGTGTGGTAAGTGAACCTGCAATTGCATAAGAGACGTGACATGACAGTTAAACGTGTTCGATGTCAACTAATCAACAGTCATTCAATTTGTCGAGCAACAAAGCTGCGCTATGAAAGTGAATTAGAGAAACCCCTTACCCTTGTATGTGTAGAACTTGTCCACGTCCACATTTGCTATCAGAGAGGACAGCGAGAAGGTGACATTAAGCGCAGCCTCCTGATTGGCATCGGCTATCAAATGCAAATGACGATTAATGGTCACCAGCCCTTGTCCCTCATCCTCGTCCAACTGTGGAAAGTCAACGTATAAATGTATAACTATGCCTCGTAGCTGATTTGTGTTCCACTTACGTTGAAAAAGAATCCCAACACTGCTGCCCCATCGGGATGGTTAAGTGCCTCGCCGATTGTTGCATATTTCTTATTGCGATGCACAATGTGCATCTCCATGGTGTAGCGTATGTCGTTGATGACATGCTCGGACCCGCGGTTGTTCTTGTCACCCCAGTGGAAATGCAGGCCCTCCACTTCAAACTCTCCGGGCAGCTTGGCACCACGAATGTACGGGAGAAATTCCTCTTGCTCCCCAGTCATATTGCCCTTGGGTATGCCAATGGAAACTGCAAAATGCACATTGTCCATGGATAATCAATCAATGCAATTACAAGGACTCTCCACTTACCCGTGTGTCCGTTGTTCACCATTTTCAGCGGATACGGCAGGAGATTGTGATAGCCAATCATGTCAACAGCCGGCATATGAACGGGAATTGTCTGAAATGGTTTAATTTGTTCGGATTAGCCAAGTTAGTTGGCTGCTGCCAATTAATGGATGTCACTTACATGGCTGGAGGTGATGGCTATGGGTGACTGCGTCTTGCCGGCGCAATGCCCATGATGACGCGCCCAACGCCTCTGATTGGGCTCCGAGTAACCAAAGACATGACTACTGACCACTGCAAATGAACAGAACAAAGTCGAATTGGAATCACAAATAAGAAACGTCAGAAAATGAAATTAGACTGATTGTGAGACTGAGACTGGGAATCGCCGGAGTTGCCGTCACCTTTTTGCTTAGATCACGTGCCTTTACCCCTTGTACTATATGAATGTCTGTCTCAAGTCCATAGAGAAAGAGAGTCAACAACAAGCTTATCACTGACAAATATGAGCACTTGTGAATTATGGCAAATAAATGGGACAGCAAACAATGTTAACTGTTTGCTGCTTAGTAAATAGATAAATCAATAAATAAATTCATAAAGAAGGAAAGGAAAAAAAATATACGAGACACACAAGGGCACGTTAAATGCTCGTACAATAGATACCAACACACAATTGATATTGATATAGATAATGAGCCTTGAAGGTAAATATTTTTCTATATTTTTCACCCGTTGTGCGAATAAAAGTTCGCACAAGTTCACTGGAATCCTATACAAGTTGAAACAAATTAAACAAACTTTTGCATATGAGCATGAGCATTTGTTAATTAGATTATTCAATTGAGAAAGCGTGGAAAATTCGTGAATAATATGATCATATGACACTTTCGATCTAGAAATTTACTAATTATCACATAAGAATTTCATAAGAATTGAATACATTTCGAAAACATAACTTAACTTAAAATAAATTTAGTCAATAATTTAATATATAATTCAATAATTTTGAAGAAATTAGCATAGCCACAAACAGATATGAGTATTATATAAGGTCGTCTTCTAGCACTTAATCAAAATCAATGTCAAGCAATAAATGTATTAATTGGCATTTAGAAATCTCAACAGTTTCAAGTGGCATTAATACCCTTAAACAAGTGCAATTAATAGCTTTAAGTGCGTATTTAGAAGTGCTTCGAATTGATATCATACATACATATTCATATGTCTTTTTATATATGTATAGTTATCGGGTGCAAATGATTCATTGTCCCTTGACATTCGGAAACTCTCTTGTTTATTGAAGGTCGCACGCGTTCCTAAGAATTTGTATTAGTGATAAGAGCTCCATAAAAAATATATAAATACTTTTTTACAAGTCAGACAAAATTAACAGAAGGACGGACAAACAGGTGACACAGTCAGCCCAAGTTAGCTTGAAATTGATATTGATTATTGTTTGCAATTATTTTGTTAAAATGATAATCACTTTTGCTTTCTTTTGATTTATTTAATGACTGCACTTTTTCGGGGCAATCTCAAAGATATCACATGACACATTGTGCTACTCTATGTTAACTGCTTAAAATGTTTAACCCTATCATTAATTAAATGTTAAATTTACCTTGAGACCAGCAGATCAGAAGAAAAGCTGCTTGATATATTATCAACTGCATGTCAGGCGATTGATGAATATTTTTAGGAAATTCCTTTTCGAATATCTCCCACACTAAGCTCCTTTTGAGTATTTAGCGAATGCAACACCTTGCGGTTGGATAGCTGATTCTAAACTGCGCGGACGTTTGCCATTTGAAACACCTTCACAACTTCCTCAGCGTCAACGAACTAATTGAAAATTCGAAAGCTTAAATCCCCGCGTACAGCGCGTGCTCCACACTGTGACACGAACCATAAAAAAATACTCATACACATGTATTTGAACATACCAAATGATATACTCGGAGTCGATCGGTCGAACGGTCGCACGAACAACAACAACAGACGATGAAACGATCGATCGTTGAGTCTAGGGTATTGAAGTATTGAGCTGTTCGAGCTTCGTTGTAAGTCACCCACTCAATGAATTTGAAATTGAAGTAGCATTACGAGAGCTACCAAAGTACTGGCCCTAATGCGACTGCACCACACTGCGTATGCTTAATGTTAACATTCATTTAAATACGAGTAGAGTCGCGCAGACAAAACACCAGCCCATAAAATGATTCGTCATAATTCGCGCCTAGTTAATACTCATAGCAAACAAAACAAATGGGAGAGGGGGGGAGGTGAACTGCTTTCAATCATCAGATAATATTTTGTTTTGCATGCATACCAAATATTTCAGATACTAAAGATACGTGTATTTGTTTGATTTGCGCTTTTCGTCCCCCTTGATGCCTCTACTAAATACTAAGTCACCAACAAATATTGACAATATTATGCAGAAAGCTACTAATTGATCGCGTGGCTGTCGTTCCAGCGGAAATCGAGGGGCGAATAAATAACCAAACGAATTCATTGACTGATATTCACACGTTTACTGCGTTTATTGTATTATTAAGCGTTTATACCATGCTCATTTTCAACATTTATTATCATCGTGATACAGAGAATTTAATTCTATTTGATATTCTATTACTTTTATTTAAAAATCTTCTTTCACTTCCAAAAATAGTACCTTTATCCACCGATGGAAAAAGATATTAAGAATGCATATTTGTTGAACATTTTAATGATAACAAATGCAAATTTTTTAATAATGAATAAATGTGTCAGCACGGAGTTTTCTTTTAGGAGAGTCGGAATTTATTATCTTCTAAAGTTTTCAGACGCATGCAACCACAAAAATCATAACATTCATTGTATAAACACTGTGTATGTGCTCAGACTGCTGTTTAGACTTCCTTTCAATATATGCTTTACATGTGTATACGAAAATCGTGATTTACATGGAGAATGCCAAGTAAGCGAACTAATTATAAATATCAGTTGACAAGTGTAAAACGGTGACATTCGATGGCTGATACACTTATGAGATAAAACCCAGCTGGACATTGTCTGTTTTACAATTCATATCAAATTAAACTCATAACTGACCACAATTTTTCTCTTTATTATAAATATTTGATTAAAGCCAATTAATTATAAAAAATGTATCAATAAGTTAAAGATCATTATTTTTTTAGCAAAGTACAAATTATACTCAATTATTCCCAAACTCGCAATAATTTGAGTTTGTGGTTCCAAAATTGAATCCGTATTGATATTAGATCGTGTGTAAATTTCGTTGTTTTTCCACTTCCCATTTAAATGTATAGGCACGATTCATTAATGACTCCCTAAAAGGTGCTAATCAGATACATATGTATGTACTTGTGTGTGCTTCATATGGTGATCACATGATCAAGTTAAAGGATTTGCATTTATCTATATAATCATTTTGCAACACACTACACAGTACGAGTATCTCGAATATACCCATAACAATTCAATCTTAAATTTGTATAGCGTTAAATAAACTGGGAATTATTTGAACAGTTTCGTATTAAAACGCAGAGAGATCGATATTCCGATATTGTTATTGATCTAAATTAATTAGTCATTTCTTTGGAAATTACAAAGTCAAGTCAAAGAAACAAACAGTCTGGTGATCTCCCAGGGTGAGTAGACCAGATCAATGAAAACGTGTGAACTATTAGCACATTTTAAAGCATTGTTTTTGTGCCCCAATATGTGTTAACTGAGTATTAATTAGTTGGGTCATTTCATAATTTCATATAACCCATATATAAGTGTGATTCCCGGGTTATTTCTAGAATATAAATGGGGATGCAATCGTACTACATTGTGCATTCTTAACTAGCCACGTCCGAAAGGAATTAAAACACAATTATTCGTTCATAAAGAAAGCCATAAAATTGAATGACCGCCTGATTTACCAATAATTTAGCAATTCGTCTTTTCCCTGGCATATATTTAAAAAGCTATAAAAGAAAAAAACGGCGATGAAATCAGCGCATGTCTTACATATCCATGCAAAATAGCTAAAAACATGAGAATTCACATAGCAGATAAGATATAAGCCAATATATAAATAAGTCAATGGCACCTGATCAGCATTTAAATCAGCCGAAAGGTGCACTACACTTTTATCAATTAATAACACCTAGATTCTGCGATCAGAGTAAGAGTACATGTGTTCCATACAAGTTCTTAGATACAAATATATCCATAAAGCTGGCGTCATTCAAGGGTACGTGCTAGGCATGTCCAAACTTGGGAAGAGTGATAGCCTGGGTTTATATTTAGCCCCAAATGGCCAACTCGCATAGCATCGTACATTATTATATGTCTGCTTGAGCTTAAAAATAACAACATTCCATTAATATAGCTTATCAGATATAATTGATTGGCAGACAAGCGCAAAACAACTGATACCTTATCAGTATGCTAAAAAAAATCACCGATTCTATTCAATCCATAACATACTTTTTGTGCCTCTCGAGAATTCTCCTAAAAGAATGTTAAATAATTTTGTCACATTTAAAAGTAGAAAATCTTTATTAGTTTTTATTACAAAATCAACAAAAATAAATAATAGATCAGAAACGATTAGATTAATATGACAAGGAACTTAATGTAAAATGCAGGCAATGCAAATTTTAATTAAATATAAATAATAAATTTAATGCTCAATAGCAAATAGATTAATATTATGGACTTTGGCAAAATATTGGCGTACTTTGGTGATTAACAGGATAAATTAAGGTAAGCTCACACGTGTGATGTAACCGACAGTCTATAAATAATGTGACTTGGTATAGTTATACATAGATTTTATGTATCAAATTAGATTTGGCCTATTTACAAAATGGCCCTTTAAATATTACTAGGATCGAACAAGTTCTATGTCAAAATATTTAACAAGTATCTGTCACGTGTGCCTCAATTCAAATAAACAATTCAAATAAAAAAATTATAATAAAAAACTAATATTCGATGTCTTTGCACTTATGGTAAATGTTGTTGTCATGTATGTATGTGATATATGTGTAGGTAGGCGATAAAGTCCAATGTTTCTAAGGCTAGACTCTGTTTTTTTCAGGTGGGTACGAAATCCGTTTGATGACTAGTCCTGTTTTTGTTCCTTGGCGGACAAAAAGAGTTTTTGGCACGTAAATGTCATCGAATCTAAGCAGAGAAGGTAAATTACGTAAACAAGTTAGTTATGCGGTCATACGTGAAAATGGTAATAAAGGTTTTTAACGTCAAAATCGTGGCGATTGCCAAGGTCAAAAACAACGCTTTTTGTGTACGCACCAATGGCGTGCTGCACCCATTTCGGTTTGTTCTGCCACACAACGCCCAAGTAGTAGAATGGTATACCAATTAGTGTGATTAGCAAGCCCATGGCGACCTCAAATGGAGCCACATAAACCGGAACAACGACCAGAAATGCGCAGACAACGACAAACACGGCGGGTATCCACAAAGCAACCTATCAAAGCAAACGATTATTATAGAATCATATTTTTCGAAAGCTAGGCAAACTCACTTTAATTGGACGATCCATGTTGGGGCGCTTGTAGCGAAAGTACAAAACTGCCGACACTGAGAGCATTATAAAGAACGACTCCACAATGCTGCTATAAGTGATTAGCACATACACATCGCTGACATACAGCATCACAATCGAGAGCAGGCACTGCAAAGTATCAAGTAAAAAGTCAATTGAGCTACTTCTTTTGTCTGCCAATTGGGCACAGATCTCACCAGGAATGCCAACGATGGCAGCGGCGTGTAGCTCTTAACGCTGATGTGTGACAGCACTGCTGGCATATGTCCATTGCGGGCACCTACAAAGCACATTCGCGACGAGGTCATAATATGCACGGATAGACCACCAAATGCAGAAATGGCAACCATTATGGGTATGATTAGGGAAAAGCTGCCAAGTATTTTGTTGCCAAACGTCTGCAAAGAAAAAAAAATCAATTGCAAGCTTAAATATCAACTCTCAAGTCTACATACCACCGCAATAGCATTGGAGGCAATCATCTCGGGACCTGACAGCACGGCAAGATAGGCCATATTGGCCAGCACATAAATGCCCGTGACCAGAGGTAGTGAAATGTAAATGGCACGTGGAAGATTACGATATGGATCGCGCAATTCTTCAGTCATAAAGTTCAAATAGTTCCAGCCGGCGTATGAGAAGATACCGGAATAAAATGCCACCGAAAGCTTGCCAGGATCTGTTTCCGTATTTTCAAATGGCTGATTGAAGTTTTCGACGTGCCCCATCAGCATCCAAACCAATCCGACTACAATAATCAGCACCAATGCCGCAATTTTTGTAAACATGATAATATTTTGCATTTTTGTCGTCACTTTCATGTAATATGAGTTCAAATAAGTCAGAAAACATATCGTAGCAGCCGCCATCAGCTGTAATGCAATCTTTGGTATCTCACAACCGTCAGCAAAGAAAGGTTGCAACACATATGAGGCAAATGTCAGTCCCATAATGGCATTTGTTGTTGGGCTGAAAGGAAAAATATCAAGAGTTTAATATATCATTCCCATGAAATGTGAGCCACAATTTCAGTCAGTTATTTATTGACGTACATTTGTATTAGCAATTGTTTTCGTTTCTCAGATTACAAATAAAAATATTATTGTGATAGTCATAAATACAATAACATCATTAGTGCAGTATGAGAGAATGTGTGTTTGCTTATCAAGAGCCTTTGATGCACAAACATAAATTGAGTGATAGCAATCCCTGATAAGACAAACGTTTATTTGCTTGTGAAAGTGAATTGAGACAGACAGCTTAACGAATGACCTTAACCCGCCGCCAAGCGGCAATTTAAATCGGACAAATCTGTAAACTTTAATTGGTGACCCAATTGAAAGTCAGTCCAAGTTCGTATTGTGTTCTGTCAGCGTCAGCAATTGCACAAATATTTCGTTTAACCCAACGTAAATGGGGTTAAGATTTTGCAATCCAAACAGAATGATCGCTACTTACACAAAGATCATCATTGCATCCCACAGATAGAGGAATGCTGGCAGAGAGCCGTATGCTTCAAAGATGTACGCATAATCACCTCCAGACTTGGGTATGGCTGTGCCCAATTCCGCATAACACAGTGCCCCAATCATTGAGAGCAGACCGCACAGCACCCAGATAACAAGTGACGTGCCGACGGACTCCACCTCACGAATGACACCCTTGGGCGACACAAATATCCCAGAGCCAAAGATGATGCCCAATATGATGGCCACTCCCTCGAGTAATCCCAGCTGCTTCTTCATGACGACACGACTGTTGTCCGATTCAGCGGATCCTTCGCGTAATGCATCCTTATCCTTGGGCACCACAGGAGTCGCTGCAATCATTGGTGGATTCTCTGTGTTCGGTGTGAGCAACACCATTTCACTCGATGGTGACTGCAACTCGTTGTTGGTTGGCATTGTGAAGACCGTTAACGCTCGCCACGCACGCTACGTTTAAAGTACAAAACCCGACTGAAAGACTAAAATGGGCTGGCTTTTGATTCTGGTGCCCGTGGTGTGTCCAGCTAGCTAATTGATTAAGCGATAGAGGAGTGTCGACGTATTCTTGTTGCTTTTGATTAAAATTATGTGGCAGTGTCTGTGTGTGTGAGAGTGGGTATGGCAATATATTGTGACGTTGACGTTGGGTGGCTTATCTTTAGTTTATGTCTCTATCCCTTCTTTCGGTAATGGGTAATCCGCCGGTTAGCGATTTTTTGTTCACGCATTCATTGTTTTGCTAACCCACTTCGTACATATAGTGCTGACTCTTTCTAACCACTGCTGCGTCGCTCACACCGTGTTGCCGTCTTGCTCACGTTTCTCGCACATGTAATTTGACTTTTGGCAAAGGCCGTTGTTTAACTATATAAATTTGTACTTTGCGGTATTTTAATTAGCTGTGTAGGCAGCACTTAATGTATAAATATAAACTTTTTTTATTATATTTAACTATCAACACATTTTAGTCAAATTAATTGAAAAAATTAAAGCCACCCAACACGCTAAAGTTTTATTGTTCGATTCCTACGATTCAACTATTGCCAGACTTCAATAAGAATCAAGTTCTAAAAGTAAACAATATGACACCTGGTGGCGCTATCAAACAAGAGATGGCGCCACATAAAGTTCAAGTAAAAGTTAAAAGTAACAGAAAAACAATATATGTAAAAACGAATAAAATCTGGTATAAATGTGGCCTTACTCCCATAAAAACCTGTTTGAGTGAACTTCAGTCTAAAAAGGCAAAAGAGCCCACATTAGATACAAGTTAAGTTTTAAAATACAGTTGTATTTATTTAAAATATTTTCTTACTTATATTAAAAGTTCAGTAACCTCTATTTCTTATCTTTAGCTTGCAGTTTAGAGTGTATCATATCTTTGAATTGTGTCAATATCTTATTTTCCCGCTTTTGCCTTTCCTCCTTGCTGAACATGGCAAGAGCTCGCTTTTCATCCGCCGAGTAAAGTTGATTTTCCTTTCGTATACGCACAGCTTCCATGCGACGATGGCGACTACCACTCATTACGTAGCCCACAGATTCAAAATTGGCAATTTCATCGGATGTAAGACCGATTTCTCCACGTCGGGGAATGCGCTTTCCCTCTGCAATATAAGCAGCCATGGCAGCACCTTCACCGGGCAGAAGAGCACGACCAAAGTCCTTTTGATTTAAGCTGCCGCCAGTACGAAGTGATGGACCCACGTCCTCATCATTATTGCCACCACTTGACTTGGATTTAGACTTGGATGCACCAGAGGAGCTCTTTTTGTGTTTGGAGGTCTCTGATTTGCGCTTCTTCTTTTTCTTTTTCTGCTTTTTATCCGACTTTGAGTGCGTGCTTTTCTTGACTTTCTTCTTTGACGACTTCTTAACGCCATCCGCAGTCTTCTCAAGCCAAACATCATCTTCATTCTCACTTTCAGAACTGTCTTCACTTGAAGAACTATCGTCACTGCTAGAGCTCGAGGAATCGGATGATGTTTCTGATGAGCTACTGGATTCCTTTTTATGCTTTTTCTTTTTAGACTTCTTAGATTTCTTTTTGGACTTTCCATCTGATTTCTTGCTGCTTTTCTTTTTCTTCTTCTTTTTTGGACCAACAAAGGAACCTTTAACAAGCTCCACATCATTGTCGTGCGCCCGTGTCGGACTCGTTCCCCACACCTCCGGGACACCCTCTTCGCCAATGTGAACACGTTGTGCTCGTCGGGCATTTAAAGCTTTTAAATCGCCCTTAGATTGTCCCCCGCCTCGGTTGTGATAATGGGGTCGACTTGTCCGTTCAGCCGGATCATTGATAAAACTACCTTCGGGTGCGCGTCCTCTGAATGGATTCTTTTGCCTATCGTTATTTTCATTGTAACGATCATTGGGCCACCGTTCAACAGATTTTGGTCTCTGTTTCACAGGACTCCGACTCCGACTGCGGGAACTGGAGCTACTAGTGTCACTGCTGCTGCCTGATCCGCTGCTACTAGAGTCTGAGCTTGAGGAACGGGATCGTTGTTTTCGCTGCGGTTCTCTGCGGCGCTCACGTTCTGGCCGCGTTGATTCACTGTGACCATTTTCGCGATGTGCATGCGGGGGCTTCCTTTGTCGTTGTTCCCTGCTCCTAGACTCTGAACGTCGGTGTGACACCGGCTTGTTGGTTTCCCGCCTGTCCAAGCGATCCCGGGACTTCCCGCTGTCGTGTTTTTCACGATATCGATCTCTGCGTGGGCTGCGTGAACGGCTACGGCTACGCGAGCGCATTTTTGCAAAGTTATTTATTGTTTTTTCGCGCACAAATTATTTTTTCTTTGCAAAACGTTTTGGCTCTGTTGATATTGTCAGAATATATCGATAGGAGCCTAAAACTATAATACGATATTCCGAGAGCTATCGAATTAATCGATATTAACGTAAGCGATACTTTTTAAATAATAAAAATACCATTAATTGAAAACCACTAATATATTATTATTATTAAAGCTAATAATATAGGTATCCTATAATTATTTAATAATAGCTATGAGGCGCATATCAAGCTCTAGTAACAAACAATTAGCTATTATTAAATAATTATAGGATACCTAGAATATCGCTTGGCGCGATTTCCCTTACCTGTTTACCTTTTGCTACATTTCGATGTTGTTTGTGATAAAATGTAAAAAAAACGGTTTTTTTAATGGATCAAAGTGTGCACCCTGATTTTTTCAAAGTATTAAAATCGGAAAAATATTGCCAATAAATATCGATAGCGATAAGCATGTCGTCATCTATCGATATATGTAGATTTTCAACAATCGTAGTCATTACTGAACTTCTTTTTGCTGCAGAGTGTGACGTGTACGCGTAGCGAAAAATCAAAGATTTTTTCTAAAATTTCACAATTTTATTTGTTTTTCAATCGTTTTTGAAGTAGTGACAATAAAAATGGGTTCTTTTCGTCGCGACAAAGATGAAGAGGAGGACGGTAAGTAACTGTCTACCAGGGAAATTTCACTAACAGCGGTGCCGCAACGGCAACAAACCGATTGCCAACAAACATCAATTTTAATCGAGCCAAAGAAGAAGGTGCTCCGCTGGCAGAATCCAGAGTTTAATAAACACACCCATCGAGCAGCTGAACAAAACTAACACACATTCACACACTCGAAAGTAACCAGAATAAATAAATACATAAATAAATTGTTTCTATTTGTTACCTTCTGCCCGGTTGAAACATGAAATACTTTATTTCATCGTCGCACTCAAAACAACGCCCAGGTCCGACAAATGCCTACCAGAATCTGGAGAAAACGTCTGTGCTGCAGGAGACACGTACATTCAATGAGACGCCAGTGAATGCCCGAAAATGTATTCACATTCTCACCAAGATTTTATACCTGATCAATCAGGGAGAAGTTCTGGTGCCTCGTGAGGCAACCGATTGTTTCTTTGCCATGACAAAACTGTTCCAGTCCAAGGATGTGGTGCTTCGTCGCATGGTATATTTGGGCATTAAGGAGCTGAGCTCCATTGCCGAGGATGTCATCATTGTCACCAGCTCCCTAACAAAGGACATGACTGGCAAAGAGGATCTTTATCGTGCTGCTGCCATCCGTGCCCTCTGCAGCATCACAGATCATACCATGCTCCAGGCCGTTGAGCGTTACATGAAACAATGTATTGTGGACAAAAATGCTGCAGTTTCTTGCGCGGCATTGGTCAGTTCCCTGCGTCTAGCCAGCACTGCTGGCGATGTTGTCAAACGTTGGGCCAATGAGGCTCAAGAAGCATTGAACAGCGATAATATAATGGTTCAATATCATGCTCTCGGCTTGCTATATCACATTCGTAAATCGGATCGTCTGGCCGTCTCTAAGCTGGTCAACAAATTGACCCGAGGATCGCTTAAAAGTCCTTACGCCGCTTGTATGCTGGTGAGTCTCGTCATCATTTCCACTTTCAGTTAAAACTTGTCAATAATTAATGGTTTCCTTACAACATAGATACGCATTGCTTGCAAATTGATCGAGGAGGAGGATGTGCTCGCCGAGGAGCTTTCCGATTCACCACTGTACTCTTTTATTGAGTCATGTCTGCGCCATAAGAGCGAAATGGTCGTTTATGAGGCCGCCCACGCTATTGTGAATCTAAAGAACACAAATCCACGCATGTTATCGCCAGCATTTTCTATATTGCAACTATTTTGTGGCTCGCCAAAGGCAACTTTACGTTTTGCTGCTGTGCGCACGCTCAACAAGGTGGCCATGACGCATCCAGCGGCTGTGACCACATGCAATTTGGATTTGGAGGGTCTTATCACCGATTCGAATCGTTCAGTGGCCACTTTGGCTATTACAACATTGTTAAAAACTGGCGCCGAATCATCTGTGGAGCGTCTGATGAAACAGATTTCGACATTTGTGGCCGAGATCTCTGATGAATTCAAGGTGGTCGTTGTCCAGGCCATTTGCGCACTATGCGCCAAATATCCACGCAAGCACACAGTGCTGATGAACTTCCTCAGTGGAATGCTGCGCGAGGAGGGCGGACTTGAGTACAAGACATCGATTGTGGACACGATTATTACAATCATTGAAGAGAATGTCGATGCTAAGGAGTCGGGACTCTCGCATCTTTGTGAGTTCATCGAAGATTGTGAGCATGTCTCGTTGGCCGTCCGCATTCTTCATCTCCTGGGCAAGGAGGGTCCATTTGCAGCCACGCCCTCCAAGTACATTCGATTCATTTACAATCGTGTCATCCTAGAAAGCCCCATTGTCCGTGCCGCGGCAGTCACTGCCCTCGCCCAGTTTGGTGCTTCTTGTCCAGCTTTACTTGGAAATATTCTGGTACTGCTTGGTCGCTGCCAAATGGATCCTGATGATGAGGTACGCGACCGTGCCACATACTACCTAAGCATTCTGAACTCGGCTAAACCGGAGCTCTACAAGAACTACATCATTGAGCGGGAGAACTGCTCACTGGCTCTGCTAGAGAAGGCGCTGACAGATCATTTGAATGGCGAGCTGCTAACTCACTTTGACATCTCCATTGTACCCAAGGCAGCTATTGTTAAGCCCGAAATAACAAACGATGTAATGATGGTTACAAGCGCACCTCGTGTGCCAAAGATCACACGGGAGGAGGAGAGCGCCGCACGATTGGCTCAACTGCCAGGCATCCAGGTTCTGGGACCGATTCATCGCAGCACGGCACCTATTCAGCTTACTGAAAGTGAAACAGAGTATACGGTGCAGTGCATAAAGCATATATTCGCACAACATGTAGTTTTCCAGTTTGATTGCCTTAACACGCTCTCTGATCAGTTCCTGGAGAATGTTCGCGTGGACCTGACTCTGCCTGAGGGCTATACGGCGCGTGCCGTGATTCCGTGCCCCAAATTGCCCTACAATGAATTACAGACGACATTTGTGATTGTTGAGTTCCCGCCGGATGCAAGCAGTTCCATAGGTATTACCCAAATCTATCTCTTGTTTAAGACAGTTTAAAATTTATGATTTATTTGCTACTTTTTAGCCACATTCGGTGCAACGTTGCGTTTCGTGGTCAAGGATTGCGATCCCAATACTGGTGAGCCAGACTCGGAAGAGGGCTATGATGATGAGTACATGCTGGAGGATCTTGAGGTCACCGTGGCGGATCAAATACAAAAAACGAAAAAGAATAACTTCCAAGTGGCCTGGGATGCGGCCGACAGTGAGGGTAAGTCTGGAATGCATCTTTAAATGGGTTTTTATTTAAACAAACATAATTTTGTACAGAGTGGCTGCAAGCGGAGGATACTTTTGTTTTATCGGCTGTTAACAACCTGCAGGATGCGGTCAATACCATAATAAAAATACTTGGCCTAGGCGCAGCGAACCTTTCTGAAAAAGTACCCGAGGGCACACACCTGCACACAGTACTCTGCTCAGGTAAGATAAGCATAGAGTGTTAACATTTGCAGATGTCCTTTAAAACACTTAATCTTTTCACAGGCACCTTCCGAGGCGGAGTCGAGGTGCTGGTGAGGGCCAAGTTGGCGCTTTCCGAGGGCGTTACGCTTAATCTGACAGTGCGTAGCACAGATCAGGATGTGGCCGAGCTTATAACGGCAGCCATCGGATAAAATAGCGAGCCATGCAGAAACCTCATTTGGTTTTTGCGTGCAATAAATATGATATGAAAATCCAAGTATATAAAAGAAAAAAGTTAAATGTAATCAAAAATATATAATTTTGTAGCTTTAAGTGGCGCCCTTGCTATATTGCCATGGTCTGTTCTTAAGTTCGATCGGATTATCTGGCTAAATCATCATAAATGTATGAGAGAGAAAGTTATTAACTTTAACATTTATTTTGAGCATTTGTTATGCGAGGATTTATGTAGTTTTAACCGCAAATCAGCCGAAACTCATAAAGCGAGATATATTTGTGTTTGTTTATTACCTATTTAGCCTGTGCGTGTTTAGTTTAAGCATTGAAAACAACAATTGAAATACATTTATGCAATACTAATCTGTGTTCTGGAGAAATTATCTACGAAATGGGGAAATTACTAAACTGATAAAAGAAGTAAAAAATTCAACGCAAATTTTGAAATGTATTTTGTATGTATTTTTATTTAATTATAAATAACTTAATTTGCAATTTATACACTTTTTGTTTTGTTTGTTTTTCTTTTTTCTTCACGCTTTAACTTTTAATGCTTAAATTAATTGTTGTTGCTGCATTCATAATAATTTCTTGTGCTTTTTGTTATTGTTTTTTTTGTTTTGTTCGCAATCGATTTCACTCTCATATCGTGTGTGTTCATTTAATATTTTGTAAATACATTTCGCACCAATTAAATAGATCTATTCATGATCTTAAGATTCTCAATACTCTTTCGTTTAGTATTCATATTAAGTATTTTTTAGTTAAAAAGAGTTCATGTAAAATTGACGACGCAAGAGTTTAAAAAACACCCCACGAAAGACGTATTTTTTCCATTTAGTTTTCTCATTATTCTTTTCATTTCATTTCATTTTGTTGCACGCAAATTGGGGAAACAATTTCACACAGTTAATTTCATTTCGTTACAAATTTATGCTCATTGTCAGATCGATAATTAGATTTAAATTTATCTTAATTTGTATGTGTACGTGTATGTGTTATATGTATATATGTATATGCATGCACTCTCACACTTAAATCTCTAGTTATTCGAAAACAAATGTAAAATTAGCATTTTTTGTGTTCATATTTCGTTTCGTTTTTTGTCCTTTCATTCTCTAATGCTTTGCTTTTTAACGCTATTTTGAATTCCACAATTTTTTCATAATTTCACTTCTATAATACACACGCACACTATTAAAGTAGATTGATAATTGTTTTCGTTATCATCTCCACCATACATATTTGACAGTGTTATTCGCCTTTTCATTGTGTGGTTCTTTCGTTTTTTTGTGTTTTTTTTTCTTTTTTCATTTCCGTTACGGATTGCTTAACTTGCTCTCTAGCTGACAACGACACGCCATACATATGGTTATGTTTCTTCTTCTTCATCATCATCATTATTTATATATATATATAGACTATACTAAGCTATACTACTCGTATATTACAATTAGCATACATATTTCTTGTTTATCGGTTTTTGCTTTTTTCTTTCGTTTTGCTTAAGGTTTGATTTGTTTTTTGTTTTTGTGGTTTAAGGATGCGCGTATTTGAGCCAGGCCGAAACGAAAATTCACAACACGGTTTCGGCCATTTTAGTGAGTTTTGTTTTTGCTTCCAGATTGAAGACATTGATTGATTGATTCGTTGGGGACCTTTGACTATTGAGCGCAGCATATTTGTTTGCAATTACAAAATGATGGAACCCTAATCTCCTTAAATACTACAATTAAAATAGTTAATGATTGGATTATTTATACAGAGTGAATGAGTGCTAGCTGGTGGTTGTTCAGTTGTTCATTTGGATAATGGTTAAAATCTTCAGCATTTAAATTTAACCATGGGTATATGCTTGGAAGACACACACTTGTCACAGCACCACTCGGCAAACACCTCCTTGTTGAGCATTTGAAAGGCCGCCTCCGTTAGACCGACACACGTTCTACAATAAAATAATGGAATTTAATTTAATAAAGGGTATTAGATCAGTAGTCATGTTTTAAAAGATGATAGTCTCTATCATAAGTACAAATCTGCTGACTTAACCAGCGATCCAAGCTTAACATCACTCTTGAGCTGTTAGAACCAGTTGCGAATTCTAAAGCACAAAAATGACTTTATAGCTGAAAGTCTGGCATCGCCTTCCTTGTATTGTAATTATAGAGTTGTTTATTTTATTTGATTTGCTAGTAATCCCCATGCCTTACCTGTGAAAGAAGAAGTTACAACCGGATTCACAGAAGACTGCCTCATCGTTGTCATTGACCTCCTTATGGCACATGCCACACGGATATATGGGCGGTGCATTCGGATTCTGCGGGTTGAAGACCATTGGCTGTCCAGGTGGATACATTTTACCACCGCTCATCGTCATGGGTTTGCCCATTGGACCACCGCCCATGTTGCCCATGGGACCGCCCATTGGACCGCTCATATTTCCCATTGGACCAGGGCCCATGGGACCACCACCGCCACCAAACATATTTGGCCCGCCCATCGGACTGTGCCCGTGACCGTGATGATGCGGATGGTTATGTGCGTGGTGAGGTGGCATTCCATGGTGGGTCGGCGGTCCATTCATACCGCCTGGCCCAGGACCCGGTCCTGGTACGCCTCCCATGTGACCATGGCCCATGTGTGGACCGGGATTACCATGTGGACCCATCATATGTGGATTACCAACACCACCGCCACCACCACCCATATGCGGTGGCATGCCGCCAGGACCTGGACCATGCATGCCTGGACCAGGACCCATCATGTGATGCGGTGGACCACCTGGATGCGGATGATGCGGGTGCGGATGGTTCATGAGCTGCGGGTGCGGAGGTCCTCCTAGATGGGGTGGTTGCTGTGGAGGAAGCATTTGATTCATGCCCATGCCCATTGGACCACCAGGCACATGTCCAGGTCCAGGTGGTCCGCCCATATGGACGCCCATTGGACCATGTTGCTGCTGTTGTTGTTGTTGTTGTTGCTGCTGTTGTTGCTGCTGCTGCTGTTGTTGTTGTTGTTGCTGCTGCTGTTGTTGCTGCTGCATAGGAACATTTGGGTTCATTTGCTGGCCCATCATGGGTCCATTGTTGTTGTTATTGCTGTTACCAGGACCACCGCTCAGCGCCGGAGATTGCAACGGACTTGGACCCGCATTGGGCATGCCCGGACTTGGACCAGCGCTATTGAGCGCATGATGCGGTGACATGGCGGGCGGCGCTGGTGAGGACGTAGGCACTGACGTGGTCGCTGTTACCGTTGACGACGTCGTCGTCGCTGCAGATGATGCTGCTGATGATGACGCCACTGGCATTGGACCGTTGGATTGCATTGAATTGGGCACACCTCCCAAACGTCCACCCGCCGCCGCTGGCGACAGATGTGGATGTGGATGGGGATTTTGATTGTTGTTGCTATTGTTGGGATTAGATCCATTGTTGTTGTTATTGTTGCCACTGTTGGACGCATTGCCGCCCATCATGTTGCTGCTGTTGCTGTTGGCAGGCGACATGCCACCTGGGCCAACTAATCCGCCTGGCCCAGGACCTGGACCTGGCACAGGACCACCGGACATGTGGCTGTGATTTGTTGGTCCATTGCCCAGAGGACTGTGCAAAGGCGGAGGTCCCATTTGCCCATTGTTCATGTGCGTCTGTTGCGGGTTTTGTGATTGCTGTTGTGATCCTTGTTGTTGCTGTTGTTGCCCTGGTCCTGGCCCCGGTCCTAATGGACTGCCAATTTGATTGCCCATGGGGGAGCCCATTGGCAGTGAGTTCATTGGCGAGTTCTGGCCAGGCACTGGTCCTCCAGCGCCACCCATTGGCGATCCTTGCATTGCACGCGGATTGGGGCCATTGGGACCGCCCATAGGCGACAATCCACCCATGCCCATATGATGCGGTGATATGCTTGGTCCTCCCATATTGCCCATTGGGCTCATGCCACCCATGCCAGCCATCGCACCCATTGGACTACCCATGGGCACTCCACCGGCTCGGCCATGATTCATATGAGGTGGCAGTCCAACGCCGGGTCCCATTGCATGTGGATGCGGATGCACACCAGGTCCCAAAGGGCTCATGCCACGCATTGGTGGTGGACCGCCCATATGATGTGGTCCGTGTGGTCCATGCCCCATGGGACCGCCTCCCGCACCTGGATGATGTGGATGCATATGCGGATGCATGCCCATGCCCATGCGCTCCTCCCAGTGCGAATGCGGTCCAAAGTGACCACCAGGTCCGCCGCCACCGCCGCCCATTTGATTCATGGCTGCCATTGCAGCTGCCGCCGAACTGGACATGGCCGACACTTGGGGACTGTCGTCGAACGGATTGGAAGCAATTATCGTATCACCGAAACCACCCATCGGCGGTGGCGGCAACAGATCCTGCGGTGTGGGCGGCGTGGATTGCTGCTGTTGTTGCATGGAATTGGCAGCGGCGGCCGCTGCAGCTGCCGCCGCCGCTGCCGCAGCAGCCGCTGAATTGGCCGCATTTGATGTTTTCCGTCGCTTCTTTGGATTACTCGGCGCCGAGATGATATCCGTCGGAGGCGGCGGTTTAAAATCAGGCGGACAAAGACCGCCTGATGGACCCGGCAAACGATATGGCGCCATACCGATGTTATGGGTCATATTCGAAGTGTTTTTTTCCGAATGGTGGCAGCTTTTCTTTAACTACGGGGCGAACAAAAATTTCTATCTAAGGGCGTCGTCGATCCTTAGCTGGGATCACGACGCGTGTATTAAAATTAGTTACTGGAACTGGAGAAGTGTACCAACAACACAATGTACTCGCAGTGAGAGTTCCTTTAATTCGGGTTCAGTTAATCCTGCCAAAGGGTTGCCAGCCTGTGCGAGAAGCCATTTAATGAGTATATATTGGAAGTGTGCTCGTAATTATGTCGCCCAAGTACTTACCAGTGGATACCTGGTGCACAAAAGTGTCCACTTTTAAATATGTTGCCACAAATGCGACCGATTTTGACCACTTAAGCAATTTCAGAGCTGGCAACTCTACGCGCGCATGTCGTCAGCGTTGGCAGCGTCGGAATAGCGTAGCGCCAAGTAGCGGTAGTTGAAGAAGCACCTGCAGCATAAATAATACCAATAATATGCGCTCAGATCGAATGCAAATGTCCACGTTGATTATAATTAAGAGTTTTGATATGATTTGATTGATTTCGATGATGTTTAGCGATGATTGGCGCGTTGTTTTTTTTATTTCACTTTTCTCTCACTTGGCGGCTCTTCTTCTTGCCACCGATTTTATGTTCTTTTTGCACCACCACCGCAAAGCAGCGGCAGCAATTTTGCTGCTTTTTTGTAATTTCGTTTTACACCACAGCTTGTATATTCATTTTTGGAGTGCAGCTAATTTTAAATGATTTACACTTTATGATTTCTATCCATGCAAACTTGCACTTTGCGCACGTAAATCGTGTTTCGTAGTTTTCGTTTTTGTTGATGGCTATATTTTTATGGCAATTTGGTTGCCGTGTAACCATTTGAACACCAAAAGTGCACAAATTGGCCTTTTTGGGCGCCACAGTTTGTCATTTGATCGTCAATGCTTTACAACTGATTTAAAACTACAATATTTTGCTAATTTTCGTATAAGAAGCGTCGTGGATTCTAAAATATAAATAATTTTCCTCGCTTGTCAGCCAAGGTGACCGTATTTCGACAACAAGCAATTACCAAAATTCCATTCTTTATTTTGAAGCTAGGGTAACCCTGAATATCAGTATATCGATAGGGAATTAGGCTCAATACGATATATTGTGCTTTTCGATATTTATATCAAGCCAATTTGTTTATAAATCAAATTGCTATACGAAATCTCAATTAAGGGTATTCCAAATATATTAATTATTTAGCATTATTCAAAATAAAACAACATTTATATATATTCGACGGAGATATCGATACTATCGTTAATTCCCTTCCCTATTGCCGACAGAGTGACGCTTATATTTTGGCGCTGGCTGGTTTAAATTTTTTTCATAGCGGCTAACAACTGGTTAACAAAAATATGTGGAGCAACTTTGAGGCGTCAGCGGTGGAGGATGAGACCATATCCAATGCCTTCTCATCGCGCAGCATATTCAAAATTAGCAGCGAAGATGAGGTTAGTTTAAATTGAATACAAAAAAGGTTAGTAACCTGTGTTTTCGTGTTTTAGGTTACAAAGCATCCATCAATTCAGGCCTCTATGCAAAGTGGTAAAATGGTCATATCCATTGATAAGAGTCTTTTGCTGCTAGAGGATGAACTGGTGGCCAAGTGCAGTTTCTTAAGCTTTAGCGCGCAAATCGACGCGATTGCCATATCCAACAGCGGTAACCTTATCGTTTGCGGCCTTTCCGACGGTGAAGTCCATGGAGTCTATATCAAGGGTTTACTGCTGTTCAGTGTGAGCATAAGGATTGAAGATGTTAGCCTTAGTGACGGCACATTTACCAGCATTCAACAATTGGGGCAACACTTTTACTTCACCTGCAGGAACGGCAGCGTCTACTGGTAAGTCATGTTATATTAACTCATTGAAATAGGCGTGGCAGTTATCTTAAGGTATAAACATATATTCTTGATCATCAATGGAACCATGTCCATCTGTACATTTGTTTCTATGCATACTAGTCCCTCAGTTTTGGAGCTTTCTCTATGATGATACTTGGAACAGGTTCGTCGTTTAGCTGCAGGCAGTATTTATATGGGGACAGACAAGGTCAGGTCAGTTGTATGTAAAACTTCGTGTCTTAACCAATTGCACAGATTATGTATTTGGTATTGTTTTATATAGACTGAGCAAATTTGGTTTAAACTGATGTATTATATAGCCGCCTAAGAAACGATCTTAGAAAATCAATTGTTAGTTTGATAAACTTCTTAATTTTTCTTTTAATATTTCAACCAATTGCATAGATTGTTTATTTGGTATTGTTAGACCAAATTTGGGTAAAATTGGACTATATCATACAGCTGCAATAGGAACGGTCCGTCAAAAATTAACCTTTAATTTGAAAATATTTATTTTCTTTATATATCTCAACTATTCGTACAGATTGTGTATTTAATACTCTCGTACATATCCTGAACAAATTTGGTTAAAAATGGACTATTACATCATACAGCTGCAATAGGAACGATCGGTCGAAAATGAACCTTTAGTATTAAATCTGTTTATTTTCTTTACTATGTCTCACAGATATCGCACAAATAGTGTATTTACTACGGTCTTGAGCAAATTTAGATGAACTCTTACTACTATATCGTATAGCCATAGAATACAGTAGTCAGATTTTAATCACCCTTTCTATCCGATCTTAAAATACGATTTCGCTCTGACTCCTTGCATGATTACAGCCTTAGTGAAGTCAATGAAGCCACTCTAGAGTCGGTGTCGAATATAACTTTGAATGATAATGAGAATATGGTAGCTCTGCTGGACAATGTCACAATTCAGCGTACATCGACTGGGAAATCACTTGCCAATGTGGACAGTGCTATGCTGCTCAAGCAACTAACTGCTCACAGTTACGCAGAGAACAATCAGGAGGACCAGCGAACAGATTATGATTTGATGATAACAGGTGCACAAGGAGCGTTAAATTTTAAAACTACATCCAAGGATATGACACGTATCAGTATTCCCAATCAATTTGGCAGCATAAAGGAAATCTACAATTTGGATTATTATATGTAGGTTGCAACATACGATATAGTATCTATTTGCTTCAACATACTCTGCTCTTTTAGTATTGCGCTTACACAGTCTGGTCATCTGTTGGAGATTTGTCCATTTACACGCTCGGTGAACGTGTGTCAATCTACACAGAGCTGTACATTACTTATCGAAGATATGCAGGTTATGGAGTGCAGCGCTGAGAATATAGAGCTCATAATACTTACCAAGCCAACCACAGATGGAGATCGCTTTATTAGAATTGTCGAGTATCCCTGTAAGAGGATTAGAAATGTATGATCGAGGATACACTTAAATTGTATTTTCCATTATCATTGCAGCGCTCAGATGCAAAAACGAGGTGGAGGTTCCACAACATGCATGGCTCGTGCGTCAGCCAAAGAGTGCGGTGAACCTGTACTATCTGGCGACCAAGGAGTCTGAAAAGACTGAAATTCCTTCAGAGGTGGAAATGATGATGGTGTCTGAGACCGATCCCTCTGATCGTTTCAAAAAACTCATTGCTAAAGGTCGTCTGGAAGAGGCAGAGGTATAAATTTAGTATCTTGTAATATATTTCTCAAGCTTCTAATTTTGATCATATTTTTCACACCTTAGGACTTTGGCAAACAATTTGAATTGTGTTTGCAACCGATCTTCGAAGCCAGAGCCAAGCGAATTCTCATAGAGCTGTGCAATGCTAATGCAAATACTGCGAATGGAAACGAGTTGGATGAGAAGTTTGAAGTATTACTTAAGCTTCTTGAACAGATCGAAAGCAAAGCATTTATTAAGAACAATCGCATGATGAATTTGAGTTCTCGTCGTATCCTAGAGCGCTATTTGAAAGAAGTAAAAAAGCGATTAAGCTTTGAGGTAAGCACTTGCGTAAAACAGAAACTTTTCGATGCTAATAACAATAATATTTTCAGGAAGATGAGGAGCATCTGTTGGAAATAGACGAGCAATTGCATCGCCTAAAAACAATGGCCATTATTGATCCCTACGAGTGTAATTCAGAGTGGCAAAAGTTTGTTTACAACACAAATCTGGTGAAAGTGATTAAGGGAATGTTTAACAGCGATATGCCCACCGCATGCCTCATCTGGCGGCGACACTCGAGCAACATTCTGCCACATCTCAATGAGGATGAATTGCGTACTCTGCTTGGTTTTATACCCAGCGACACAGAACCACTGAATGTGGTGCAGTGGTTGCGCCAATTCGTTCCCGTTGTCAGCAATACACATCCCACAATTATGCCCTTTATCACAGACTGGAGCATTGAGAGAACACGGAAATTGCAGTACAGCGAACATTGGCCAGAAATCGGTCTGGAATTCTCAACAAAAATATTAGAAATCTTTGAGGAAATTCAATTTATCTACTCGTTAGTATTTATATCGTATAAACCTAATATAGTATAATAATTAATATAATTCTGTACGTTTCTAAAGTGATGTACGACGCCAACAGGAGCGCAACACTGGCAAACTACGTGATCTGGACAATGCTCTGCAGGACTTATCAGTATTAAAGAAAACATACAAACTTAATTTTACGCTAGACAGCTATATGCAGGATTCCATAGATGCCACAGCTTTGCGTATATTGCAACGTGTGCCTTTGGACAGCCTGCAGAGTCTGGTCAGAGATTTTTTATATCCCATTTATCAGGAAAAGGGACGACAGCCTTTGGATGTGATCAAACAGTATATCACCCAGCTGGTGGCCAATCGTCAATCGCTTAGTCATTGGTTGGAGCGAGCAATAGCTTGTATTAAGTTATTACACAACGAGGATAGTCGCTTAGAATGTGCACTCTCAATACTGCAGAATGCACCAGTTCCATGGCCGGAAGCCTTGGCTCCGCTTATCAAACTACGCAACTCAACACATCCACTCAGTGTGAAGATAAATGCCGAGTATGAGATCCAGGTGATTAAGATAATGAAGGTCAAGTATGGCTGGCCAGCGGATTGTGCTGCTGACATAAATCTGGAGCTCTTTATGAGGCGCATTGTTAAATTAAATTTACCAGATATGCTTAAGGATATACGCATACTGACTAAAGCAGCACCAGAGATCTCCACCAGTGCCAACTTCAACTGCTGCTATCAAATGGCACGGCGTGGACAGATCGACATGGCCTACGACTTCTTCAAGTCTCTTAGCGGCAAAAATAATCCAAAACAGGCCAGTGATGTCGTTGATATTTTGGCAAGTCTTCTTGAGATGAGTTCCCCCATCGGTGAGGCAAAGGTGCAGGAGCATCTTAATGTACTTGAGCTTTTTAAACTAATGCTACCCAGTGTGGAGCCAGTGTACAATCGCCGCTATTTGCTTATCAAACATCGTTTCCAGCTGCGTCAAAAATTCAATCTGAAGCTTAACTGCAGCTCTGATCTTATACCACTTCAAAAACGACTTTCTCTACTTGATGAGGGCATCGAATTTATCATCTCACGAGCCCAGGCCACATTGAATGTGTGTGCCTTAATAGTCAATGAAATGGGTGAGCTATGCACGGCACTGGGTATTGAAAAAGTCCATGGACTCTTAAGAATTAGTCAGTGTGTGGGATGTCTGCCTCTCAGCTGTGCGTTGGCCCATCATGTAATTGAATTCATCTCCTGTGTGCCGGGCAATAGCAAGGATTTTATAAATTTTGGCATTGAGCTGCTCTTGCAACAAATAGGCGATGCCAAGAGTCAGGGTCATGGTCAGGGTAAGTGAGCCCCATTTTATTTATTAATTAATATAACAATAAATATGAATATATAAAATGATTATAAATTGTTGCGCTTGTTGCAGTAAGTTTATTTATGTTAACGAATTTGATTTGGGTAGATTATTAATTATGATTTAAGGTATATTTTTAACTCCAAGTGGCGTTGAGTTATTTTTATTCTGACTATTGCTCAAGTTGCATTTTCATTATTCTGAAATGAAGAGCTTAAATTTAATACATACCTTATCAAATATCAACTTATAATTGTATCTCATCCAACAGACACACATTCCTCGCTGCAGCTGATAAACGAAAGTGACCCATTGTGTTTTCCGCTGGCCTACGAGCTGATGACCGAAGCCCTTCTCCACGAGCGCAGTAATCAGCTTGATCTAATTGAGCTTATTAAATATGTAAGAGTGGCAGTCATACACTATCCGCTGGATGCCATTGAAGTGCACTATGTGAACAAGGAGCAGGCCATAAATGAACAAATCTGCCGTGCATTGGATGGCGTACCCATAGCGTTTGGCGAGACAACGCTTAACTTTTCCACTGCCGTTAATAACTCTATAGATATGAAAGTTAACATGGAACCATCATCCAAGAAGCGCTACTCAGTCTCCATGTTCGATGAAGTCGAAGTGCAGCCGCAACAGAAGCCACTACAAAAAGTAATTGTACATTTTCTTCATTCCCAAGGCATATGCTAATCAATTTGTATAAATTGTATAATATTAGAAACGCATTAGCGGAAGTCTGCCCATTGTCAAGTTCTTGGCACGTACGCTGCTTCTGATGATCATTGAAACGGACCCGAAGAACTCATTGTTGCAGCAAATGCAAAAGATGCTTCAGGATAATATCAAGCATGACATTGATGGCGCTCGTGCCGATTTCTTTTTATCGCTGGAACAGCTAACCAAGGCTAAGGAACATGATGTTTGGTATATAATGTCACAGTATCTTCTTGCATATCAGAAGCATAATCGAAGTAAAAAGATCATCAATGAGGGCTTTATTACGATTCAATTGCGACGCATTCTTCGCAATGCTATGAACAACAAAGAGGCAAATCTTATTGGTAAAATGATTTATTTAAATCTCGCAACTGCTAAGATACATAGCTACATATTCAATTACAGAACTCTTTACAATGCTGGTGGCAGATACAGAGGCGCGTGCCTTGCTGGATAAGCTCTCAACTGAGGTGAAAACTGATCAACAGAAGATTAATTTTCTCACTCTCTCGGCAATGTACAACGAACATATTGATAAAATGGACAATGTTCAAAGTTTACGAATTACGTATGTAGAATCTCATCAAACTCTTGGAATGAAATAATATAAATATTCTCAATTTTTAGACGCAACAAGTTGTTCTACTATTTGGAGTTTTGCCAACAGGATCCCAGCATAAGGGGCAAATTTAATCCAGAAATGGACAATATTGAGCATTTGCTAAATGAGTTCCACAACAAGCGACTCAATGTACATTTACTAGAGCGCATGAGTGCCAGCTTTAAATTGGACTATCAAAGAATGCTAATTACACAAATCCTTAGCATTCTCAGGGCCCAAGAGTTGCGCTACGAGATCAAGCATGACACCTTCGGGGATGAGGAGCTAGTCGTGTTGAGCAGTGTCCAGGAAATGCGTGATATGTGCCAGCCCTACATCAATGAGATAAAGAACGTAAAGCTCTTTACTTCCAAGCTGAACGAGCTTATAGAGGAGGTACAAAATCTTAATTGCTCAAATTTTGTACAAATATTTATTATTTCTTGCTTTTCTTTCATAGATAAATATCTACTTTTATGAGCTGTATCTGTGTGTCATTGAGATACTTATGTTCTTCGATGCAGCACCAAAACAGATGGAAATCTGGATAAATATTTTGCATTTTCTCCGCCACAAAATGACCACACGGCGATGTAATCGCGCTGGTCAGCAGGAGACAGACATATGGATGCAGTCGCAAAAGGATAACGGAGTGCTGCCCAAGATCGCGCGTTATCGCCTGCCGTTTAAGCCACTTGTGGAGCATCCACTGCGAGATATTCTCTGTAGGTTGCACTGGAGTAGATGCAAAACATTTGTTAATTGTTTAATTTATTTGTTCTTACAGCTAGAGAACTAAATGTGGATAACTGCCAAAGTTGGTTCCCATTGATACTCATGTACAATGCTCTCAAGGATTCCAAGAATACGCCACAAAGTTGTGATTATTATATAAAGGCCGCTGTTACAAACTCTATTGCCGAATATAAATCTAAAAACGACTCGGAGGCGTGGAGTTTGCATCCTACCAATAATGCATTCCTTAAATCGGTTAGACATTTAATTTGTTACATAGATTTAAAATTAACTATCTTTCTATTAATTACAGATTCTACGCTTGGTTAAACATGTTCAGAGTCCCAGCAATGTAATCTTTATACTTTATTATGTTGCTAGTTACGCACGTGATGGTGCCGATCAGGTGGAAGCCTTCTACGAGGGCTGGAAGTATGTTAAAAAGAATCAAGCTTTGTTGATTAACGATCCCAAGTGCCAGGATGAGTTGGCCAAGATTAAACGAATGTATCCCATACACAAAACGCAGCATTTGCTTCATGTTTACGGTCTGAGCGATGATAAAATGATGCGGCTGGTCGAGCATCCCACAGAGCTTATACATTCTCTATACCATCACGAGCAGATACTTAAATCCAGCAAAGTGGATATTAATGCCTTGGTTAAAGAGATTTGCGCTCTGCACGATCTAAGCCTTGATGCAATACAGTTTAAACTGCTGCAAAAGTGGTTGTCGGTCACCATGGAACCCGCTGATGGTACCATAATGGAGGAGACATTTCTCGAGGATCAGAATTGGCCAGAGAATGGCAATGGTAACAGCAACGGGGGCGATGACACTGGCAATGCCAGTGAGAATGTCGTTCGTGCATTTTATATACTCAGCAGCTGGCCAAAATCTGAAGCAGTTCAGTTTCTTGTGGGTTTAATATTCAAGGGAGGGTAAGTTTTGGCTATATCTATATAAAATATGTTGTATGTTAAATTTGCTGTGCTTTGCTAGATCCATGAACACCTCAACCCAGTTGCAGATGTACGAGTGTTATTCCAAGCTCAACGATGGTAGCAATTCATTTAGCAACACCTTGAGCCAACGTCAGTTTATCACCATCAAGTGTGTCCATGAATTGAAGGCGCTCGGCTACAACTCAAACATTGAGAAGTTTGCGGATGAAAATTGCGATAAGATCAGCATAATCAAAATGATCTGGCAGCGTAACGCACAAAATCCCCTCTCGCTGGAGGTAATGGCCGACATTTGCCTCGGATTCGACATACATTTACCCAAAGTCTGGAACGGCATAATCAAGCGCATGGTTATGTTTAATATGGTGCGAGAACTGAACGCCTTGGTTGATGTGCTGAGCTGCAGGCCGGAGCTATTGCATTTGGATGGCCTGGCATTGGCCTGGGATTGTGTGCTGGCTCATCCCTTTAAGAATGCGACGCCAACACGATCGAGTGCACAGGAAGAGCGACTACAGAAGACGCTACTACGTTTGCAAGGTTGTCCAGTGGTGCATGCACTTAATCTTTTGCAATTCGCCGAGCTCTGCATGCTCGTCCGTCGACCACACATGGCCGCCACGGTACTTATATTCTGCCAAAGCGCTGAACAGCGTGAAAAGATAGTGAAGGTAATTTGTAAATAATACTTTAATGTTTATATCCTTGCTTAACTAATCTTTGATTTTCATAAACAGCTAATCAATTCTCGACACGTGGATAATCTGCGACAACAGATTCTAGAGCTGGAGGACGCCGGCCTGTTGCCAATGGTACTGAACTTTGCGCTTAAAGAATTGAACCTCTAATAGAACTTATTATTTATTTTAAAATTATTATCATTCCTAAAATTTGTTAACTGAATGAAATATACACATGAATTAGATCCACAGGTTGGTAAACACGTATTCCATAAGACTCTCGTAGATCATAAATGTGAGGGCCACATCTATGCACACCCGTGCCATCCTGATAACCGAGCCCTTAAAAAATGCTCCAGGCCCACCTTCACGCAATATCTCGGCAGTACAGTCCATTGTTTTCTTGTTTCTATGGGACTTGAAGCTCTTCAGACGTTTCTTAATCATATCCAGAGGTGTGTTCCCCAGAACAGTGGCTGCACCTGATATAACACCAAAAATGCCAACTAATGGCATGGGAACAATCACAGTTGAATCGGAGCCTGCGTACAGATCCTTCTGTTCGACCATCAGAAAGAATCGAATGGCTTGATTAAGGCCCTGATTCACAACTGCTACTGACAATCCTCGGTAAATGCCACGAATGCCTAAAACATAAACATTTTAAAAAGTGGAAATAATTACACAGTTGTAAGCTGTCCAGACACCTTCCCGCTTTAGTATATGCCGTACACCATGGAGCAATCCATTATAACGAGGACGCGCCCTATGCATATCGTTAATAATCTTCAATTTGATGGTTTCCAATGGAGTAACAGCCACCACGGCTTCCGTTACGCCAGCCAACAATCCAGATATAAAAGTATTTAGCATCGTTGTGCTTCCATCCTCCTCTTGAAGTTTATGTGTAAAAAATTCATAGGCACCAAACCTATAACGGGATTATTTACCAACTGTTAGGTAGAATAGGTTAATTGTTTACCTTGTTGCAACTTTAGCTATGCTTCCTATGAGTAAAATGCTCACTCCACGATAAAGCCCAAGGAATCCGTGTCGTTTAATTGTTTTTCTCATACAATCTATGGTGCCATCGTATTTTCTTTCATGTCGATCCAGATGCAACTGTGTCTTAATGAAATCGGTCGGGTATGTAAAAAGCACATCTAAGCCACCAGCGATCCCCCCAGCAACAGCGCCCTTCAGGACTTTTCCGTCCTTTTTGTCTTTGGGCGTCATTTTAGACAATTTTTAATTAAAATATACCAATCATTTGTTTTATGATATGTCTGGTGTAGTAAACAATTAAAAAAATAAAATAAATTTTCTACATAATAGCCAAGTTATTTTTGATTTCCTAAATAATTATTAATTAAGCTAAACTGACAACAAAAGATATGGAAAATGAGCATTCGATTCAAAATAGTTCTATAAATGGGACCGAATAAGTTGACCGTTAACAACTACTATATCATATAGCAGCCATAGGACGGATCGATAAAAATCAATTTTTATATTGGAAAACTTTTTTGTTTCTTAAGATATCTGAAATTTACTTTTATTTTATGCATATTCAGTGTATTATGCATCCTAACAAATTTTGTAAAAAATCTGATGGCTTAAGGGGTCCGCAAAAGTATTCAAACTTTGGCGCGCCAAAGTTTGCTTGCACTATATTTAAATCTAATTTTTCTAACGTTTAAAAATTGAAATTTTCGGTTGTTTTGTTTATTTTTATTTTCAAATCAATTATCGTTTTTGGTAGATAAAATAATTTGATAACAACCTATAATAACTGTAGATAAACAGTTAATTCTTTGCTGACGTCACTTATTCATGGGAGTGCACATTGAAGTCAAAGTTATTAAAAGCCAATAGGCTTATAACATGTTGTTTATTTATAATAAATGTATATAAATAATAATAGACAGAATTTGTTTACTTATAAATACATGTGTAAATGTAAGTTTGATAAACGAATTGCATATTTGAACATATTGTTGATGCTAAATTCATAAATTTGTGTTCAGCTTCAAACCACTGTGTGTTGTCCCCAATCAGCTGTTCGTGTGTATTTATGTATGCATTCACATGTGTATATGTGTGCACACAGCAAAGTTGCTTTTGGTTTTAAGTAAAGAAAACCGTCATAAGCGGAACAAATCACGCAAATTGTAAAATAAATAATAACTAAAAATGTTGCGTTCATTAATAGGAGCACAGAAATGTTTGTGCCTTGCCAACAGGTCATTTAACAAGGTGCAAACTAAAATCCATCTGAATAATGCGAAAGCCGTGACTTCCATGTTGTCTGTGTGAGTGCAAAAAGTTAATTAATTGGAATAACAGTAATGATATATTGGTCAATTTTATAGGCGCCATTATTCCCCGCCCACGCACATTAAACAATCGGCGGTGCCAAACGATTCGGGCACAATGGCTGAGGGTGAGTAATCCTTTAAGAATTCCTCAGATATATTAATCCTTACCTCCTTACAGTAAAGGAGGAGATGATGAAGCGTTTGGGCCTGGAGCCGGGTTATCAGCCATTGCCAAAGTCTCGCGAACATTTGCTTAAATTTCAACCAAAGCTGCAGGATTTGCCATCACGTGCCATGCAGGATTCGTTCACTTCGGCGATTATACCGCTTAGCACGAATCGTTCGTTGCAGGACAAGTATGTTACGTATTTGGGCAATGTGCGGATGGGCAGACTCTTGGAGGACATGGACATGTTTGCTGGTTGGCAATCCCTTCCCTCTTAATATATCAAAAATCCAATCAATTTATTGATCTTTTCAGCCTGGTGTTGCCACAAACATTTGGTTGTGCCTCAGTTGCCAAAGGACGTGCATTTGCCGTACACCTTTGTAACCATACTTGTGGATCGCATTGATTTCACCAATACGCTGGCATCTGGAACGGAGGATATACGACTTTCCGGTCATGTTTCTTGGGTGGGCACCAGCTCCATGGAGGTGGTCGTTTGGCTGGAACAGATGCAAAATGGAAGCTACCAGAAGTTGACCCGTGCACTGTTCCTTATGGCAGCTCGCAATGCGATCAACACTTCATCGGCGCCAGTGAATCCCATCAAACCTGCCAATGACGAGGAGAAGCTGATTCTCGCTGGCGGCATGGATCGTAAGCGGATGCGTCAAGTTCTTTGTGCACAATCAATCTTCAAAGTGGAACCCAATGATCCCGAACAGACGATTATGTATGAGCTCTACAAGCGGACTACTCCCAACGACACCATGGAGCTAAACAAGCGTATATTACCGCCAAACTGCCGCTGGATGTCAGACTCATACCATGTGAGCACCATTCCATCCTTCCCAGAGCATCGAAATCATCACAATCGTGTCTTTGGCGGCTTTCTCATGCGATCGGCCCTCGAGATCAGTTGGGCAACTGCCGTTCTTTATTGCAAGACTCGTCCCAAGCTGGAACACATTGCCGATATTAGCTTCGAGAAGCCTGTGAGCGTGGATTCATTCATTAAGATGACTGCCTATGTGGTGTACACTAAACTGAATTATGTGCAAATCATGACAGTGGCTGAAGTGCTAGACACGCACACGGGCAACCAGGTGACCACAAATACCTTCTATTACACATTCTCGGCACCAGACACCGTCACCGAAGTGTTGCCACGTTCCTATCACGAGACCATGTGGTACATTCAGGGACGTCGCAAGTTCGAATACAGCATGGGCCTTAAGGTTCAATAAATCCCATTGAGGATTTCCTAAACATAATGATAATTATATGCCTGAGGCTACGATAAGTAAGTTCACAAATGTTTGTAAAGTTGACCCTCATGTCCCTAGTCCAATTTAAAGTAAATACTCCAGAACATAATTTAATCAAATGAACTTAAATTAAACTTAATCAAGCAGGGATCGCAAAATGAATCCGAAAGAATTATCTGAGAATTACGAGAAAATCACAGAAATCCTTTTTTATCTATTTTCAATAGAATAATTATTAGTTTCCAATTTTTTTTTTTAATGATTTGAAAACTTAATTTTATAATGAAAATCAGATCATTTGTATTTTATTAATTATTTGAAATAATAATTTATTTTCGTTACGGTCCCTGATATCAAGTAAAAAACAATGTGCTAAATAGATATGTTTCCATAATACTGAGAAAAGATTGGTCAACATAGGCAAACCCCACTGTATATGTACATTAACCTTGTTCGCTGTTCTTCTTGTAATAAAAAAACTAACAAATAAATACACTACACATTTGTTGTACTTCTCTTGACATTAAACTGGCAAACGGAAGACTTTTGAGAGATTAGAGAATCTTTGGCACTCGCAATTATCTGATCTAAATGGCTCTTTGTACCGTTGATCTACGAAGAGAAGAGTTTGTCTAGTGCTCAATGCAAATATTTTCAATTATTTTGAATTTTTCTAAACATTAGTTGAGTATTTTCTTTTGGGCACAACAGATATGCAACGGATGGCACGCCTTGTAATCCCACGGGGATGTTATCAATTCTTCCCTAGGTAAGACAATGATATTTGAGTGGATACATCTATTCATTATTTATTCTCAGGGCCCAAATGCGTTGGGTGTTCCCCTTCTCTGGAGCGAGGTATTATGAGACCGGAGAATATTTTAAAATGCAGTCGGATCATTATTCTGGAACCATGACCGATGGTAAGATGTATTCCTACACAAAATCCTATTGTAGGTTTCACCTTGTAAAACATTGGCAGTTGTGGACCAGATACGGGACAGAACTGGTGTGGAAAGAGGCTATCAAGTCGTTCCCCAGTCGCGGGAGCATTTGTTGAAGTATCATCCAAAGAAGGAACAATTGCCTCCACGTAGCATGCAGAATTCATATACAAGGGCTACATTGCCCCTCAGCTTGGATGATGTGGCCAGGGAACGCTATATAAATCATTTGGGTCGGATGCGTATGGGACGCCTATTAGAGGAACTGGATATGTTTGCAGGTAATAACGGGAGTCCCAAGTAAACAGTTGCTAATGAAATTGTTTTGTAGTTTGGCTTTGCCATCGTCACATCCAAATCCCTGATCTGCCCAAGGATGTGTGGTTACCATACACCTTTGTTACCTTGGCGGTTGATAGGGTGGACTTCTCCCATAATGCGGACATTAAGATCGATAAGGATATTGAGCTAAGCGGCTTTATATCCTGGACAGGAAACACATCCATGGAGGCAACAATTTATGCGCGTCAATTGTTAAATGACAAATACCTCAACGTAACGAAAGCCGTATTTCTGATGGTTGCCCGGAATGCCATCAATACAGCTTCGGCTCCGGTGAATTCCCTTCATCCAGCCGACGAAGTGGAGCAGAAATACTGGGAGGAAGCCAATGAAAGACAAAAGAAACGCAGATCCACAGAATCTAAGGGCGTCTTGGTGTGGCCTCCACAAGAACACGAGCAGGCTATCATGTACAGTCTGCTTCAGCGGACAACTCCGCGGGATAGTTACGATTTGAACAAACGCATGTTACCACCTAAATGCCATTGGATGGAGGATAGCCAGCGATCGACAATGATGAATCCGTTTCCAGAGAATCGCAATGCTCAAAACACAATATTTGGTGGTTTTCTAATGCGTCAAGCCATAGAGATTAGCTTCATTACGGCGAGCATCTATGTGAGTGGTCGACCGATCCTCAAGTGCATATCGGACATCAGTTTCATGCACCCCGTGAAAGTAACCGCATTCCTGCAGATGACCGCCTATGTGGTATACACGGCCCAGAACTACATTCAAGTCATGACAGTGGCCAAGAATTGGGATGCAGAGAGTGGCGAGCACACGACGACCAACGTATTCTATCTCACCTATCAGGCGAGTAAAATAGTGGACGAGGTGCTCCCAAGATCATATCGTGAGATGCTTTGGTATATCCATGGAAGACGTAAATTCTTGGCCGCTCTTAATCTGCAGCCCGATTACCCCCTGCCCGAGGCGAAGCCGGAAAAAACGTTGACTACAAATTAAAGAAGACTCATAGATTCCTCATACCTCGACACAGAGTTCCGTTTTGTATTGTTTATTTTACAAATTTCTTGTAATCAGCGGGGCTTGTACAAAGTATTTAAAAATCCTTAAACTGAAGTTTGCGTTAATCTCGCTTAGAAGCGCAGACGATGGGGGTATTGGGAAGAGTGCAATGCGAACATATTCTGCAAGTACTTCTTGAAGAATTTACCCTCGGGATGTGCCTTGATCACCTTCAACAAGGCACTGTCGACCTCCTTCTGGTCCTTCTTGCGCTGCTCGTTGGGAACGAAACGCTCCTTCTTGGCAGCAAAGATGTCGGCTTCACCAGACTTCTTCTCCTTCTTGGCCTTCAGGCGACGGAAGTAGGCATCATTTAGGTGCTCGGGGACCTTGAATGCGCCCAAGTCCACACGCGACGAAGTGCCAATGACGAAGCGCTGTGAAACGCGACGCAATGGGCACGAGTTGAGGGCGAATGGACCGGTGACCAGGAGCAGACCGGAGCTCAGAGTCTTCAGCAAGACGACGCGCTTGCCCTGATGGCGACCAGCCAACAGAATGAGAACGGTGCCGGGCTTCAAGTTACGGCGGATGTTGCGCTTGTGCTCACTGAAGTTGGCCTTGCCAGGACGCTTCTTCACGAATGTCTTGGTTGGGTAGTTGGCCTTGGGCTTGCGCAGGTAAACGGTACGCTCACCACCGTTCTTGGGGCCACCGACCTTCTTCACCTTCTTGATGGGCACTTTCTCCTTTTGCACGACGGGATGCTTCTTGTCCTTCAAACGGTACAGCGCACGGCGCTTGTACATCTGTAAATCAAAACAAGGAACACAAATCAGCCAGATGCCCATACACGTTGTTTTGCTGCTCGCTGCAAGGCAAAGGCGGCGTCGTCACATTGACGACACACTGCCAAACTTTGCGTACGGAATTTTGAATGTATTTTATTGAGTTTTTACCTGGGCTTTGGAGTAACGCAAGATTCCACCCTTCAGGTACGAGTTGACCGGGTGCTTCTTGCCCTTTTTGGCCGATTTGGCGACCTTTTTAGCTTTTTCGACGGGTGCCATTGTGGGAAACACGTGTACACAGCACAAAAATTATTTAGAAAAGGAAGGTTATGTGTCACGGAGTTGCCAGCACCAGGAAAAAACATTTCTTGCCAGTTATCGATATATTTTAATGCAACTCTGGCATTAAGTGTTTTCCCACACTATTGTTTCCAGCACTGGCGAAAACAACACATCGATAATTAATCGATTAACCAAGTTCAACAAACGATAAACAATTGTTTAAACCAGTTGCGCCTTTTATCAATATATTAATTTAATTTAGAAAAAATTAAGTAAAAACGCTTGTCGTTTACCATTTAATAATACTTTTTTTCCATTTATTGGTTTTAATGTGTATACAATGAAATAAATCACGATTTGTTGTTCTTATATTCTTTTACATCTCTATCCGTTTTTACACATTCTTCAGTTATCTTAATTGTTCATTTGCTTGCCACGAGCCGAGATAAATGTAAATACAATTTAAATGAATATAAAACGAATGAATGAGAGATAATTTACAAAATGAGTAAATATTCAATAGTTTCAATTTGAAATTAAAACTTTAACCTTTTCACGCGCATATCCTATCAAATCTGGATGTCAATTAAAATGTAAAATTTTTTCTCCAATGAGTTGAGCATACAAATTAAGCTCAAATTTAAAATACATATTTTGGAAATTTAAAATCCAACTAAAAACTAAATTATGACTAAAACTTAGTACATGGGTAAATTTGTTTTTTTGTACTAGCAAATCAAATAATTGTACATAAATGATGAGAGTTTGTTTTTTTCGTATGTTCTTTGTTTTTAGTTAGTGATTTAAAATGATTCGTCTGTTTAATAACTCTCATTTGCAAATATTTTACTAACTCCGCGCTAAATACATGTAAAATTTGCTAGTTTTTAAAATACGTACAATTAATTCAATCAAAATATCCGACTGCTCAGCAGAGTTGACGGCAGATTTGTTCTTAATTGTAGAATGGTATCTTAGGTTTAAACTCCTTTTGTTAGTTTGTTTTCTTGTCTTGCTTATTTGTCACTTGCCATTATTTAAAGTTAGACTAAGATTAAGAATGTTTTGCAGCCTGGCAATGAACACACAATTTTTTCTCTCTCGCTTAAATGTTAATATAATTATCGCATTGTTTGTTAGCTTAAAAAAAACATGAGTATTGCCATGGTTGTTGAAATTGGGGAAAAAACTATTGCACATTCATTAAAGGTAGTGTAATGTAATGATTATAGTTTGAAAATTGTACAGCAAATCTGTTTTATTTACATTTGTGTGACAGGTGTGCAGAGTGCGCCAAATATGTCACAATATGTGGACAACTTGGTAAGATTCTTTTGAGAGTGTACTCACATTTGGTCAGATGACGAGTGATGAGTGGCGGGAGGTGGCCATCCCCAGGGGAGGGGGGCTTCTTCAAGAAGCTAGATGCTGCACACACGCACTCAACACACTCACACTCACACACACACAAGCACAAACAAAGGTAAATAAAACATTTGGATTTGTTGCAAATATCCATCAGAAATTGAATGCCACTGTGCACAGTGACACGCGCATTTATTCAAATTTACAGAATTTGGTCATCGAAAATTATTTGAATTGGTTTTTCATTTGCTTTAAAAGTGTTTGTTATATAGAATTTAAGAAAGTTTTCAAAATTTATCATTCTGCGGGTAGTTTATGTTATTTTACTTTTCTTCTCATCATTTAATGCTCTTTTTAAGAGCTCTTTGTTGGTTCTTCGTATCCCTTTTGCCGTGTATATATTCTGTACTAATGCATCATAATATTTAATCAGAACGCCGCACTTCAAGTTAAAAACATATTTATAAGATTGTTACTAATTGGAGCTGCGGTTGCTGTTGTTGTTTTTTAGCTTTTGCTGGTTTTTCTTTTTAGTTTGTCAGTATAAGCTATGGTTTTAATAATAGTATCTATAGAATATTTAGTACAACATATGAATGTTTTTTGTTTTATATTTTTCTTTTGATTTTTACAAGTATTTCGCTTTAATAAATTAAATAGGTATTAAATTATATAACAAAAAAGAAAGTGAAATGTTCATTATAGTTATATGCATACTTTAAACTTTAAAGCTATGTATGAATATAAAAAATTGATCACTGTTGTTGCATTGATCTCAATACATTTCGTTCTTCTTGCACCACCCGAGGGGTGATTTCTCAAAAGATCTTGTTGCTGTTTGATGTTGTTAAACAAATAATAACAAATTTACTTAACTTGCAAAATATGGATGAATGTTTCACAAAATTTATCTTATTTATTGGCAATAAATTGAAATGCCGCACTTCGAATCCGTTTCACGGGTTTCGATTTAAACTTTTCTTTTTTGTTATATAGAGCAAAAAATGTCGACTACACACACACAACTACATATTGGATTTTTGTTTGCTTTCTTTTATTATTAATTATTACTGTTCGATCTTAGTCATAGTACTTGAATTCTGAGCGCGGCCAAAATGATTCTTTTGTGTTTTTTTTTACCGGGATTTTTTTTTGTTATCTTTCTATCTTGAACATTTTAATCTATTATTTAATTGTCCCGTCTATATTTAATGAATTTTTGTACTTTTTTTGGTTTTTTTGTTGTTGTTTTTTTCTTTTCTTTTTAGTTTTCTGGCTTAAGTGATCGTGGGTCCATCGTTTTTTTCTATAAGTTTTTAAGGTGTTTTACAAAACGAACATGGAGAACATAAAAATTATTTAAACTAATTTGATTGGGATATAGAAGATTTAGTTTAAGATATTTTTTTGCTTTTTGATTTGTTTAAGTGGTTTTTTTGAATTTTTTTCCAAGCGCAACCGACAAAAAATTGTTGTTCCGTTCCGTACGCCTGTGTTGGGTCGTCATCAATTCTCTAATCGTGTTTCTTTCACCGATCTCAAAAATGGTCCGGAACGACATCAATCTTTTGTATGATGGTCCGCAGCATTCTGTTTTCTATATATATACTTTTTTTGTATTTTTTTTTTTCATTTGTGTTTTTTTTTAACGTATTTTTCTTGTCTTGCCGCAAAATAGGTCGAAAAATTAATTTCCCTGTCGCCTAACGCAACGAATCGCTGGCTGACTTCGCATTTTTCATAGTTTCTTAAATGGTAGAACCAGCGTAAATAATATATATACATATATATATATATGCATATGCTAAACGAATTATGATGCACTTTAGCAAAATATACACACGCACACCCATTACACACACTCTTTCTCTCAACTTGTAATCTCTCTTATCAAATTGTGGGCAGTTACTCATTTAGTGTTGTCGTTGTTGATATTCCTGTTGCCAATCGATGGACTCCCATGGAGCCGGAGGATATGTTTTGAATGCTGCAACTGTTGCTGCTACCACAGATTTGTTGTTGTATGTAGTGTGCGAATGGATGGATTTCCTGCTGTCCGCTGTCTGCTGTCCGCTGCTGTTCAATCAATCTTGCCCCACCAATTGTTGTCCTTTCGGGGGCTGCTTTGCTTGGATGCTGCTTACTTGCTGCTGGGTACTACTAACATTGTTCGAAAATTGGAATAATGGGTGAAGTTGGCCAATCCTCTTCCTCCTCCGAGCTAATACTCTCGGTTCTGCAAATAAATATAAGGTAACAAACAAATTAATCAACATAATCTTTAATCAAATGCCATTTTCAAATCAAGTTGAAGGCCGTCATCGTTCATGTTGACTATCAAGTTGATCAGCTGATTTTTAAAATGTATATACTATATATTATACAACAACCTTTGCACAACTGCAATACGAAAGTCATTGAAGGTGCATTGAACCCAAAACTTTATGACTAATTTTATTTTGCACCAAAAAAAAAGCAACAACTTATCAGATAAGTCAACAACAAAAGTCCATCAAATTAACCATAAAATTTGGTTGCATTGAAAACTTAATACCCTTTGCCAAAAGTCTAGCAAACATACATACATGTACATATAAGTGAGTTGTTTTCTTTTTTTTTATCATTTTCAGTTTAGCGAACTTTGCTCTCAGTTGAGGCGAACTGAAGGTCAAGTTGAAATGAAATAATCAAGCATTTGAGATTGTTTACTTAATTAAAAAAAAAAGAAAACAAGGAATTGTTTGTTCTTTTTATATAAACGGAAAACTGTCTATAGGAAGTACACGTACACATACACAGAAAGTTTTGGTAAAGAGTATTTAAGAGAAAGTGTCAAGGTCTTGCCATGATATTGAAGCAATGTCAATGAAATGAAAGGAAAACGTCCCACGCAAACACAATTGACGCATTTCAACGAGAGCATTTCATAATATTACCTATGACTAAATATTTTTGTGACAACCCTCGCCTTTGTATATGTATGTATGAACGTATTTATGTGGCACACGCCTCCCACCTTGTTGCTCCTCTCTGATAAGATTGTTGTTGAAAACATACACACACTTGTCGACAAAACAAAGCAATATAAATACATCAACATCTATAACATATATGTATGCATTTGCAGTTGTATGTGTATCTCCACAGTCCAACTGTGTATGTGTCGATTTGGTTGTTGTTGGTATTATTGTTGTCAGACCACTTTTGGCAAATGCTTCGAGTTTAGGCAGACAGAAACCAACCAGTCTCATGATTTTCTATGCCTCTTGTTGTTGATCGTTAACTGTGTTGTTGTTGTTTTGATAATGAAATCGCGTATATTCTAGAAACTTGTTTACGCCAAAACTCGACACTCGACACACATACACACACGCCTACATACAAATTAGTCCAAAGAATCGACATAACAGTGCTAAAAATAATGACCGGACCCTGCGCCTCTTTTTCAATAACAACACTCAGATGTTATAGAAACCAGTAGGAAAGGGCTACAGTCAAAAGAACCCAACATTTATTGAGTAATTTTCTACTCTATCTTTGGGATAAATCGGACACTTCGAGACTACGTTATGTATAATTTCCATGACTCAGAAACCGATCACACCTAGTTTGGTAGGCCTAGAAATCAAGCTTCCTAACCTAAATTTTTTCTTACAATATTAAAGTCTATATCCTTTATATCACTTGGTTGCTTTATCACTTACCTTGAACGCAGGCCATCGTCTAGGGCATTCGATATACCCTCCTCAATGGTGGGTAAATCGGATGAAAAGCGATTGGTCGGGCGCAGGACGCGCAGCGTGCGACTGGAGAGTTTCCAGACAAGCCGCTGCTTGTAGGGCGCCTTATTCTGTCCGTTGTAATGGGACAGAATGCCCGAGACAATGCTAAAACCGCAGGTGAAAACGCGATCGGGAATCTGCAAATAATCAATCAATTAGTTATTGAAATTTAAAGAAAAGTTGATTGTAATAATAAGCTTACCCTCATGTACTGCTGCAGGAAGAGTATGTACTCAAAGACATGCTTAAGCTCGGGACTGCCGCGTGTGTACGATTCCTTGATGTGGAAATCAAGATGCAGACAGATGAGCACTAAGGCCAGAGTCGCGGGTGTAATGACCGTCGTCTTGACATCGCACAGCAATATCTCTAAGCGATTCTCCAGCTCCTCCAGCTTGATCAGCTGCTGATAGAACTTGAAGAAATCACCGCCAATCTCCTTCGCCAAATTGCGGAAGAGTGCGTAATAGATGCGCAGGTAGCTCACTGATGTGATGGGAGCATGTCCCATCTGTACGCCCAGTTTGTTGGCAATAACGCCGGCCATTCTTTCCAGATCGCCAGCGGTACAACCACACTGTAAATAAACAACGAATGACAATTAATAAATGCTAGAGTGTGTGTGTAAATACACGCGAGGTATAAGTTACCTGAGATATTGTAACCAGATCGTCGGCAGGTATGGGCTTCAAGTCCAGCTGCTTGATGGCCAAATGGAAGGAGGCAACGCTCATGCAGGCCATATGCTTTGGCTTGACGGCCATGCGATCCAGGAAACGATCCACCAGACTCATCGCTGAGAAGAGGACATCGGATGGCAGCTCGTACCACATCTTCAAGCAGCGCAGCACATATGCCGATCCATCGCGTCCACCTGCTGTCACCTCACGCTGTAAATTGCAAGCATATTGTTAGAAAATACCTTAGGATTTTCAAACTTTCAAAAAAAAAAAACTAAGAATACAATTTAAAGAAACCAAAATAAGAATAAGAAAACAGGAAAAAGTATAAAGGAAATTCAATTAAGAACGCTTCGGAAATCTCTAGTTGATGGTTAATATGTAGTTAGGAGTAATTCCTATTCTTTCTTTCTAATTTAAGCTACTAAATTAGTTTATCAATTTCTAGTTGAAATTTTTAATGCTTATAGTAAATCGAAATTTTAGGAAGCTTTGTAACTCACCCTTGACTCCTTGGGCAGTAACAATACAGTATGATATTTGTCCTGCAGGGCATCGTACTCCTTAAGCGTCTCATAGAGTTCATCCGAGGAAATCGCATTCAATTGTTCCTCCAATTTTTTAATTGCTGCTGGCACACTTTCCGCTTCAGTTTCCAGTGTTTGCTGTGATTGTTGTTGTTCGTACTTTTGATATTCCAAGCCAGCAGCACCCGGTGTCCCATACCGACCCTCGTCCGCAATCCTCATCCAATCAGTTGGCATCTCCGTATTGTGATCGCCGATGCCATTGCTTGATTTGCCACCAAGTAACGCTGCTGCCGCCGATGCCGCTGCCTGAGCCGATGTTGATGGTTGTTCATCATCGACCAGGATGGCATTAATGCTAATTGCATCCATATTGTTGTTATTAATGATGTTGCTGGCGGCGTTGCTAACGTTGATTTTGTTGATGTTGTTGTTAATATTGTTGGGCAAATCAAGTCCTGGCATTCCCGACAACGACATTAACATCGATGACCTCTGCTGCATCAACTGCTGCTGCTGCTGCTGCCGCACCGCCTGCGCCTGCACCTCCTCCTCCAGCTGCTGTTGCAATTGGCAATACAATAGAACCTCCTGTTGCTCCTGTTCGTATTGTTGTTGCTGGTATTGGTATTGCTCGTATTGCTGTTGCTGCTGCTCGAGTTGTTGCTGCTGGCACTGCTGATGCTGCTGCTGATATTGTTGCTGTTGTTGTCTGTGGTATTGCTCTTCTTGGGTTAGAGTATTATCCAAACCACTATCAACGACGGCGTATTCGGCGGCAGCAGAGTAGCGTACAGGGACAGACATTGTGAGGGCTGGCCTAGTACCTGTATATGGCAAGGGTTTGGTTTTTTTTTTGGTTTCAAGATTTACAAAAAACAAAACGCAATGAAAAATATCGTTGCGTCTTAGGCCACAAATATTCTTGTCCCTTATTTAAATTGTTTGATATATGATTTTATTTTCAGCAAAGCCCAAAACGAAATTTCAAGCCAACTTTATTTTTTTTTAAATGGTTTTTGCCAAGATATCAGCGAGTGCACAAAGTGGAACTTAAGTGCTCTCTCAATCTGTAGCTCGAAATCAAGACCGAAATGCAGCGCTTCAGGGATTATTTAAACAATTAAATTGTTTTTTTTAAATAGTATTATTACTAATCCACTGTTGGCGCAAATGCAACCGAAAATAAACCAATCTGTTTGCTACTTGTGGTGCACACACTGGTCTAAGGAGCCCAGAGCCGAAGATTTAGAATAGAGTAGAGTTAAAAGGAAATTTATTGCTCTGTCGATGGCTCGAAAAACCTTAATGCAATTCTTTCAACAATTTGCAAACAGTTAAACAAACAAAACGCCCTCAACAATGAATAAAATATACATAAATATATTAAATGACAATTGTTTGCAGTGTACAGCGACACGACGATTTCAACGTTATATACGATATATCTATATCAATATCTTTTATATATTTCGTGTCGATCAGTCAGTCAAAACGTACGCTGATAAAATATAATAATGATTATATAATGTATGCTGTATATCTCAAACGTCAAAGTGGTTTATTATGTGTTTGCTCAATGCTTGTTACGATAATAAACGCAAGACGATGAAACTTTTTACAGTGTATTTGTATTTGCTCGTTCTGGAGCTAGAGTTGTATAGATTTCCCGTAGATAGTGGAAAAACCTTTGTTGCTAAAATATAAAACTTACGCGCTGCAAAATTGCGCAATCAAATTAAAAAATTGTTAATAAATTATTTGTGTTAAAAAATATATATGTTGTCTTTTACAGTGTATATAGGTTATGTTATAATTTAAATTACGTTAATGAATGTCGAAATGTGTAACTTTAAATTTTTTTTTAGTTATTGCTCTTTTGATGTGGTAAAAATATAACTGAACTCAATACGTTGAACGAACTTTATTAAATTGGAACTGAGAGTAATCCACCTGCATAGTGTGGCAAATGCATGTAATAATACCCGTTGACATTGGTACACATTTTATTTATTTCTTGACCTCAAATTCAGAAATTGTTCAAATTTTTATTCAAATCACAAACATGTCACAAGGTTGTAGAGGGGGGAGGGGGAAGGCGATCATCGCCTCAAGGCAAACAACGTAAATAGCCTGTTTATGTATGTATTTCACACACAAATTATAAAAAAAAAGAAACAATTGACAGAAAATTGTTTACCCAATTGACTTCCCTTAAGTGATTGATTATGCTCGTAGTTTGCCTAAAAACTGCGATTAAGATTTGTACAGAGACTGAAAAGAACAACAGTAAAACAAAAGCTCACTGCGGGCACTTGAGTAAACAAAGTGGACGCCATCTTGTTCCAATTCAGCATTCGCCATCCAGCTAATAATACGCACACGTACACACACAAAAACAAACATAAACAAGAGAAGCGACTACGCTGGGATTGAGAGATAACAACAGCAACAAGCATCAGCTTCAGGGATGGGCGAAGCTTTCTCTGAAGCGATGGTAAATAGCAATAGAGAGTAGTCAAAACAAAACATTAAATAACCTAAACAGAGCTAGCTGATAAATGACATAAAACTAACAACAACAACAAAAAGAAGTGCCAAAGAAAACAGTTTCGAAATCTGAAGATGATTTCCAGTTGCAACAATTGAAAAATGGGAAATTGTCTCGACTATTCATAGAGAGATTTCCAGTTGCAGCAATTGAAAAATGGGAAATGGTCTCGACTATTTATAGCGAGAAGATTGTTTCAATTGTAAACATGCGTCCCTGGCGCCAAGATTTTAAGCAACTTCAAGTGTTAACAATGTGTTTAATAACTGTTGCCATTAGCCTGCTTCATGGCTAGATTTAATAAAAAACCTGTTCACAAGGCTAAACATTATCAAAACAAACTGTAACTTGAAAATTCCAAAAATGGTATTTTACAACTTTGAGTTGAGATTTTTTCAACCCGTTTTAAATGTGAATCAGTTATACTCTTTTAGAATGAGTTGACTTTCGCCAAAAACCGCACCTTAATCATTTCTCAATGCATAAATAATACAAAAGTACAACATATACATAATATGAATCAGCCAACCAATGAAACTGACGCATATGCAGAATATGAAAAATACCAAGTTTTATTGTATTTAAAAAAAAAAAAAACAAGACGAATCATACTTACTTTTAACTTCCGTTCACAAAACAAAACAAAGAAACAAAAACACTTGGTTTTAAGCTATTTCAATTCAAGGTCGTACACCCACCAAACTAGTTTTCAACTCTTTGAGCATGACGTTGCATTTCATCAGTTTGAAATCTCACAAAAGCGCCAAACTAACGGACCCAAAAGCACAGGTCAAAGTTTAACTTTACGCTTTGACGAACATAAAACTTTACAAAGCGTATCAAAATTAGGAGGATGAGAACTGAACTGAAACTTGAACTGTCTTATGACAGCTCATGACACACACACAAACTAATTGTATGTGTGTGTATTAGTTGGTCTGTTTACGGTATATGTCGTGTAAATGCACAATGCTATGGCCTTCTGAACAAAAAACACAGAGAAATCGTTCTATTGATCTCGTTCAAGGCTTATACATATGTACATACTTACATAAATAGATAAATCAAATATGTAAATACAAGAATGTATGTATGTTTGCATGGGTACATATTTTCCAATTCGAATCAACAATTTCTAAAACGAATCATTTTTTTAGTTGCTGCTGCTTTTTTTTTGGTTTCTCGAATATTTTCATAAGCAACAAAAATATTATTACGCGCTCTGACGCAAAGCACGTACACAGTGATATGGTAAATTGTATGTGTTTGTGTGCCTGAGTGTGTAGTTGTTTTTATTTATACACGAGCTATACCTAGGCTGCTTTTTGTTGTTATTGCCGTATTTACTGTCCGAACCACTTGGCCAACATTTGCGAGCGCTTGTAAAAAAAATTTCACTTTTTGCCTATTTTCGTAACTTTGTAACAGCGAAACGAGTTAAAAGAAGACGGACAAGATGGGCGAATATGGGAGGCGTGGCCACCTGTTCAAGTGTGAAATACATATATACATATGTATGTGTATATTACTTATTGGCTTCCATATGCACACGCATACATGAGTACTTGTGTATAAGTAAAGCTTTAAAAGCATTGCATCTTAACTGTTAACCAAAAGTATTTGAGAGTATTAAAGGGAGGGAGAGTGTAAGTAAAGAGTAATTGAGCACAGACATAAATTAAAAAAAACGAAAGTGAATTATGTCTGCGTCCGTTTGTCTATTCATCATATGTTGCTTTAACAAAGTGCACAACAGAATGGAAACAAATCAAAACAAAAACAACTTAAAAGCTTTGCAAAAAATTTTCGTCATTTTTATTTGCGTCGCTTTGCGTATAATTAACAAACGCTCAGACATAAGTGCAAGGGGGATGCCAATAGTCTCTTAATGTTAACTGCATGAGCGAGACAACAATTGTTATTCAGTGTTGTTTTTATTTTATGCTTTGCACCGTCTCGTCTATTCAACGGTTTATATTCATTTATCAGCGCTTAATTGATGAATGGCCTGCGTACTGAAATCTGATGAAGGTCAACAAATGACAGCCCCCCTTGAAGCTCGAAGCTACTGTTCATTAAAAGCAGATCTCACCGAAAGAGCTTTCGAGAGAGTTAACTTGACTGCAGCAACAATTGCATCAGCCAAGTAAAGTAACAACAGTGAAATCCTCTACGTTGCTTGCGTCACGTAGCAAGAAGCAAAACAAACAAGAGACGCCACAAACAGGTACAACACTGGAACTGGAACCAAAGCAGAGACTTTGTATTGCTTAGAAACCCCAAGTCGATTCATATTCCACCATTCCCATATTGGATACGCAACCCTTGAGCTTAAAATAACAAGAAAAAAATGCTTGGCTTTGATGAAATTATCACTTGAAATTGTGCAACGAACTGTGTTAAGGGCGGCAAGTTCCAACAACCCCCACTTCTAACATTGCCACTACCAACAGCAACAGTATATGTATGCGTATTTACATATGTATACACATCACCCAGGAAGCCACACAGCCGTCGTCAAAAGTGTTTGCAACCCTACTCGCACACACACTCACACATTCTGTATGTTTTTCGGTACATAAGTGCGAAACGCAGAAAGAACGGAAACAGGAAAAGTTGCTGGAACAGCGCAGTCGCAGCAGCTGCTGCGCACAACATAATTTATTACATTTTCAAGTGAACAAAACAAATGAATTTTTTGTTTACCGCCCATGGATAAATGTAGATTTAACATAAACAATAAAAAGAAGAAAATGTTTAACAAATCTAAACCATGAAGCGTCCGTTATTTTGTCAGGGCATTGTACTCATGTTTTTGACACTATCTCTCTCATTCTACTTCTCTTGCCTAAAAGCAATTGAAATTGAATTCAAAATCATGCAATGAACATTGTACTTTTAGTAGTTTTTCTTTTTCTACTCATCCGTCCAGTTCCGTCCCCAATTCGCTATCAACAAAGTGCCGTCTAAGGCCCGTCTCGATTATCTGTCAATGACTGAATGTATTTCTATTATCGCTCGAATTATTCAGCGAATTGTAGAGCACGAAATAAATAAAGCAAACTTCAAGTGTTTAAAATTAGTTTACATTATCGCGAAGGCAAAATGAGAAATGCATTTCAAGAATTTGTCATGACGGTTCGTGAGTGTTTCCATTTTGCAGAGATTTTTACGCTGTACGTAGAGTGCAGATAAGCGACGGAGTAATTGACGTAATCAATGCGAAAAAGATGTTCAGTTTTCCAAATGGTTAGGTATAGGTGCATTACAGGCAAACGCCCACCGGATACCACACATAGATAACAGATATTACGACACTTTATCAATGGCTAACAATGGACTTATAAGGGAATACGAATGAGCTTCACTTATCAATGTTGTTTTATGTAGCATTCCATGACGTTAACTGCGATAAGCAAATCGATCTTATCGCAGTTCATTGTCAATTCCATTCCAAGTTTCAGTTCCACTTCCAGTACACTTTCCACTTCCAATCCCAAAGCCATAGAACTACACTACTAACAATAGGATCGAGAGGCGGCAGCTGCAGCAGCGTTGCCAGGTCTTTTCGATATCAGCTGCAGCAGCTGCTACCCATTGGAATGTGTCAGCACCTCTCAATTGAATTAGAGACGCACCTTCAAAAAAGAAACAACAAAAATAGCAACAACAACAACAAAGCAAAAAGGGGTGGACTGTCCAAAGTCGTTTTGGGTTGGCACGAGCTGACTTGACAGCCATTGTTGCCAGGGGCAACTCGGATTACCGCCACAGGGGGGTTGCAAAGTCTCTTCTTGACTGGGGTCCGGGCATGACAATAGATTAACTTTCAATTTAAAATGCTTATTGAGCTCATTTACCGTACAGGGTACACCCGATAGACAAAAGCTGTTCTCATCGCTTTTGGGTTATGCGTCACTGTTGACAATTTAGCTATTTTATAGCCAGTTTGGCGATTTTTTTGGAAAGTTTTTCGATTTTTGTTAAACCCTTAATTATATATTTCTTCTTTGTTTTTCATTCTATTACATTCAAGTTATATTTTAAAATCTGGTGTTACGGTCAAATGTTGGCATGGTTATGCGTCACATTTGGGCTTTTGTGTTCCCATCAACTGACAAACAGCTGTCGTCCCGTAAGCTGTTTTTGGTATCTCTCAACTTTAGTTTTTTTTTTAAGGGACTCGAATTTCACTTGAGTCTGTCGCGACAGTTGTCGAAAATTTGCAGACAGTAATGAGATATTTTTAGACTGCTAACTGAAGATACAGGTAGACATCATAGTGGACAAGACTGCATCACTACAAGTGAAATTTCGGTAGAGAGTCACTACATCAAAATGTGAAACGGATTTACGGGTAATTTGTGGGGAGGAAGACCACAGTCAAGATCAAGATGGCTGCTCTCTCTCTCTCTCTCTCTTGGTCTCTGTATCTGTCTTACAATAGTTGAATTATGGTCACACAAACACATATACATATAAAGACAAATGACCCGAGGAAGCAACAATGAAAACACACAGAAATGCGCGCCAACGCCTTGTAGTCAACCACGACAAACAACAACAGTAAAGACGCTAAAGATGATGTCCAAAGCAAAAGTTGTAAACTTCAAACAAACAAAAACAACGGTATGCAAAGCAACAACACCCACACACACACATATATCAATTAGTATGTGTGGGAGCCCTTTTAGAGGTTATGGAAAATTAGATAAATAGGCACATAAGAAATATTTATTTATTACAAAAAAAATACAAATGTTGCATTATTATTATGTGCTTGCTGCTTTTGTAGCTTTTACTGACAACACCAACAAATTGAAATCAACAAATATGACCCAGAAAGCAAAATACGCTGAAGGTGAAATCAAGCAGAGAGGCAGAAGTCAACTTGAGATACCTATATAAGAAGAGTAAAAAGACTTGCGAAGATACAAGATATTTTCACTACATTATTTAGAGTTTTGAAACAGTTAAAAAAAACTAAACTAGCTAAAGTTTTTGGGGTATGTAAATATACCTACATAAAGTATAAATACATTTTCAATTGGCTGACGCAATGTGAAGCTCTCACTCATACTATAAAATGTTTACCTTTGTATTGGTGTAAGAATACAAAGCGAAAATCCAAATGGGAACACGAACAAAAACTCACACATTCAAAACCTCTTTGTTTGCGCACTGCGATTGTATATGTTGCGAGAGAGTGCGAGAGAAATGGAACGCTTTGGATATGAAACACTGTCATAAAATGTTGGAGCGTTGAAAACAATAAAAAGACTATGGAAAAAACAATTGAAGTCTAACTAAGCAGAATGTCGGGGCAAATAAATAAATAGACATAATAGCACCCAGACCACTCTAAATGCAAAAGTATATAGCACAACATCTAATGATGAGCATAATTGTTTGGGTAACTGTACTATTGGGAAGCCAGCATAGTTTCTCTCCCCATCAACCTCCCCCCCCTTCACCACAACCAACCATGAATAACAGCTCCACTCCTACCCACACACATAAACAGACGGGCGTACTAATACATGCATAACTAAATGTTCAAACAGCTGGGAAACGGATTGAGAAATGAAACAAGCACGTAAATTGTTTCTACATTTTTTTCTGCCTTGAAACAAACGCTTACACAATTGTACAATGTATAAATCTTTCCTATATATCAATTCAATTTAGTAGTGGACAAATATCATGACCTTTTCTGTACGCAATACAATTTTTTTCCTTAAATTTATATATGTATATGCTTACGTTTTAACAGCCATTTTGTTGTTTTTATGTTGCGCAGGAATGTTGAGATGAATTTTTTTTAGTTGAGAATCTTGGTGAAATATTATTATTGCACTTGAAAATAAGTGTAGTTGTTGTGTTCGATTGATTCTTTAATTATTTAACTAATTTGTACTGCAAATTGATATCACAGTGAATTTGTTGTTGTCAAAAGTCTTTTGTTTAAGCCAACATTTTCTCTTCTTTTTTGCAAACAGTTTGTGGATCGATTTTTCCCACACACCAGTTTAAAAGTGGTAGGTTTTTCCCATCAGCTGCACATCTTTTCTGATGTTGTTATTGTTAACTTTGCTACGCTATTTATTTATACAAACATTGGCTTTGCATGTAGCTCCTATACAATTAATTTAAATTCAAATTATAAAAATTTTTATGCAAACACACACAGTTACAAATACACACGCACACACTCTGTTACAGTCCAAACGGTACTTTGCTTTGTTGCTTCCAAATGTAAACTGACGTTTAAAACGAAATGGAAGGAACAGACGGTTCGCAAGCAATGAGAAAATGTTGCCAGCAACATGTTTTGAGAGAGCAAATGTTGCGTAGCGCATTGGTACATTTTTTCAAATTGGTACATTTCTAATTCGTTGGTACGTTGAATAAGTGGTAAATTTGTTGTTGTGTGTTTCTATTTGATTACATTTTTTTTAATTTTATCTATAAACTACATAAACGTTGAAAATAAAATTTAGTACACAATATTTTCATTAAGTATTAACCGAATTTGACAACTCTTTTTTTATCGATATGTATTAGAGCATAGCTGAGTAGGTGGAGAACAAAAATAGCGCGCGCTATTTAAATAAATGGTTGTTAAGAATTTTTTTGGAGAATTTTATTAAATCCTATTTCACAATTTATTTAAAAGGCTATAAATAACAACACAGCGCATATACATACATAAAAAATAAGGTGTGAAGGAAAGTTCAGGTCAGATAAAACTTGATCATGTTTGGAATACCCTGATAACGTTTCGAACAGAGGCTTTTCACTATATTTTCGTGTATTATTTCCAATTTTATTCAGTTTTTGAAAATTGAAAATTGCATAAAAAAATATTTGATTTCTATAACCTTGTTACCAAGCGATTTATTGAATGAACTAACGGGGGCGGGGTGAGCGGTGTTCACTATTTCACATAGACGACTGGCATATGCGCTTGTATGTGTGCTTCCAGAAGCAGCAACAAGCTGCGAATGCAGTTAAAATACATAGCCATTATAATTATAATACATAATGTGTGCTAATGCACTAGACTTTTTAGTTGGTATTTTAATAACATTTTTACTTCCGTCGTAACTAACATAGTTTTAAAGAAAAGTAAAAAAGTAAATAACCTTATGATTTCGTCACAGCACACACACGCACACATTCATATTCTTATTGGAAGAAACGCGTGGCGCACGGCAATGGAAAAAGTAGAAACTTTCTCAGTTAATTTACCATCAATAAAGTCGTTTTTTCGTATTGAATAACAGTTAACAATAATGATAATATTAAATTCAAACACTTTTCATATAACTTACCCGGATGCCTCTGTGATTTTATCAGTATTTGGCTTCTTTTTTCTTAACTGCGACACGACCAAAATATATGAAAGTAAAATAATATATATGTAAAAGTGACAAGAATGGCCAGACCCAATTAAAATGCTAGTTCTTAAAGTAGACAACTACGCTAGTGGCGGCGCTAGCAAACAAGGGATGGCGCTCCACCATTTTGAAGTCCGGCAACCACGTGGCTTGTTCCTTGTCATTTTAGCGTCATCTATTGTTTTTTAGCTGAGCTAAATAAAATAGCGCCATCTATTGTCTTTTATCGGAACTAATGATCAAGTTTTTTTGAGGGATGCTTTGAGTGAGTTCCGTTTTTGAGACATGTTTCAAAAGAAGCGGCTTAAGTTTGTCTAAATTCAAATTAACTTGTTTTGTTGATTAAAAATCGTTTTCCCGGTTAAAAAATTAATTTTAGTTTTAGAAAAACAAGTCACAAGAATTGCCAGAATCGATTGACAGTTATCGATTAAAGCTATGAATTATCGAATTTTTGCTTATTGAATTGTAAATATTTATAAATTTGGCATAATTATAAATTATTTACTGATTTTATGTCCCTTTAGTTTGTTAATAAAATTTGTTAATTAATAAATGTGAATATGTATATATATTGTATATAAGCCATAAATGTCACAAACTAAAATTAAGAAAAAAATATTTGAAAATTGTCATAAACTAAGGGTATTAAGACATGCACTCTCGGTTGTATTGGGTAAATAGACAAGACTAGGAATAAACTTAGCATACTATTAACTTAGATATATATTAATGGGATTACTGAGCACTGTAGTGCGGTCCTGGAGTGGGCACGCTCTTGAGGGGAGAATCAAAGTCAACTGGCGGCTGATCAACAATTGGTGTCTCTGAAGCCGCGACTGTTCCAATGCGCTCCTGGAGAGTCTCATAGAGCTTGTGAATGTGCTCGTTGTGGGCTGTTGTCGGCTGCATGGCCTTCATCAGAGTAGCGAGGCGTCCAACGGGCAATTTGTTGTGCACATACCACAAGAGTTTTAGCATATGCCTCGATGTCACATTCTCGCGTGTCAGGCCGGCAAATATGAATTCATCGAAGAGTGTGGTGCAGAAATCTTCTGTGGCAAATTCCTCGCTCATTGGTATGAGTAGAGCAATCAACGAGTGCAGGAATGGATCCTCATAGGCCCGATCATCTTTGCAGGCTGACAAAATCGCCAAAACCCGTAGAACTCCCACACGATCCTTGGTGCGAGCCGAGTGCAGCGTGTAGTACATGGCCAGAATGCTGGCCACAGAACTCTCCTGTATGTAGGCCTCGACCGCGTCAGGCGCAGGACCCGAATGCTCGATAGTGGTTAAAGCCGATTCTCGTTCATCTGGTGGCAGCTTTCCATGCAAGCTACGGCATTGATCATCCACCATAAGGGACATAAGAGCTGGCAGAAACTTAGTGACCACCTGGCTATCCAACTTGGGCTCTTTAAAGTCCTGCGAATCGATCATCACCCAGGCGCTTAAACCCAGAGCCAGCATGCGGAGCAGCAGGATTAATATTTGATTATCTCGCGGCATGCCTTCGTTATTAATCAGATGCTGCAGGATCTTGATGGCCGAGGTGGCCAGAAAATTGATCGCATAGGGATCGCAGAGTGTCATGGAGAGATCGCCCAACACCTGCTCTTGTCCACGCTTGATGTTGTCTAGAAAACCCTGCAGCTCCCGTGAACGTTTAATGTCCACATTCTTTTCGCGAATGCAGGCGTCCAGACACCAAGTAAACTTGTGGCACGGATCAATCGAGATGATCTCCTGCACCTCCAGATCATGTAAGGCCATTAGCAGCTCGGCTCGCAGTGTGCAGTAGTGGACATTGCGGGTGCGCAGAAAGAGTGTGCGTAGAAATTGCAATACCATGTCGTACAGCTTGACACTAGTGCCAATCATGTTGGCCAACTTTTGGACCACCTCGCCCTGCCGTCGCACCTTTGGCGTGGGCTGGAAAAACAAATTATTCAGATTGGTATGATCGAAAAGAATGTGCTCCTTTTCGCGAATATACTGCGAGAGAAGCGGCGACACCTCATCACCAAAAAGCGACTGATTATCACGCCAAATCTGGCGTTTCACCTCAGTATCCGTATCCGCGTATAGTTCCCGGTCACGCACTAGAATACGTAGATACTTGTCATCAATGTGCTGGGTGTTCCGTAGTATGGCCATCACCACGGGACGCAAGTACTTGACTCGCACCACGGGAAAGCTCTTAACCAGCAATTCCTTAAGCTTCTTCTCACGCTCTCGAGGATCTTTCTGGCCAAGCTCATTAATGTGAGCAATAAGCTTGTCACGCAACTCCTCCATCAGCGAAGTATGAAAGTCCAGGCGACGCACGCCATGCAAATCCAAAAGCGGTAGCATTGGACGCAACGATGGCAATAGTACACCATTTTCCAGTTGGAAACTCTCAATGGCTTTCAATGGATCCGTACATGAGGTGAGGGCTTCACGTAAAAAAGCTTGTCCCGGTATGTTGACGTCCTCCAGACCCGTGCCATTGTTTTTCGCTGGCGTGCTCATGTTTTTAAAAGTTATTACTTTGATTTGCTAAACTACGAAAGAAAGCAATGTTATGTATGCTTTATGTATAAGCCGCTTTATATTTTTAATTTTTAATTGCGGTTTTTGTTGTCGTTTATGTTTTTCGTAGGGTTGTTGAAGCAATATGAAGACATCGATATATCGATAGTTATATTTTGGTGCTGATATATTTGTAGTATATTAGTGGGACTCCATGAAAACTTTTTAAAGATATCGAAAACTTAAGAATTCTTTCACTTTATTTAATAAAAACTATTGGCACCATCTGTTAAACGTTAGTTATTAGCTAAAGTATCTTAATTTGTTTTTAATTTTCTGAGCTAAGCTTGCGAAAATGCGAATAATGGCGGGTGAGTATCGAGTATCGCTTCGCTAGTATCGATGCATCAAATTAAACAGCAATGCTCGATAGTATCGATACTGCTCGATACTTTTGCCAGTACTACTCTAGTGGAAAACTGGCTATGTGCGGAAAATTATTTAGTGCATTTTCAGAGCCAAGAATAAAGACGCTGCAATTATAAAGTTAAACAAGTGCAATCGCAAGCAGATAAAGTTTTAGTCAAACCTTTACAAAACACGGTGCATGTGTGTTTGTGTATATTGTGTTGAAGAGTTACTGTTGCTGCCGGACTAGCTAAGTGAAGAATAAGTTAGAGGTGGCGGTGGAGGAGGAGGTGGTGAAGCAGCACTCCTAGCTGCAAAGAAAAGCCTTGCTGTTGCCATAATTACAGTAGCTTTGTGGGAGTTCAAGTTTAACAGCGTGCGCGTGTGTGTGTGTGTGTTCACAAGCATTTTCAATGTGTGTGCGTAACACCCCCAAAGGCGCTCTCTTTTGCACACACTGATGTAAATTTGTACAACTACTGTAAAGGCAGCTTGGAGCAATTACATTAGCAGGCAGCAGGCAGTTGGAGGGAGAGAGAAGTGAAGAGAAGAGAGCGGCAACGGTCGCTGACTTGCCCGTTTTGTTTTGTGCGCACATTCGCGTGCTTCTCTTTGTTTGCTGCAGTTTTGCTGGCGCTGCTTTCGTGCAACGCTTTCGGCAGCGCTTTGTGGCCATCAGCTGGATACGGATTTTGTGACGGCGGCGATACCAACAACGCCGAAGTGGATGCCCATGCACGCGGTGGCCTGGGCATTGCCCAGGACTTTGGCATGGCCGGACCGACCTCTGGCCCCCCCTCACACATGTACGGGGCCGTAGCGCCGCAGGACAGTAAGTGAACCCAAAGATTGTGAATCCTTAACTCGGCGAATATTTTAATCATATTGGTTTCTTTGCAGTTATTGTCCGAGATATGGTACAAATGCCGCCGCCTCCTCCCTCGAATGCGCCCACATCGGCCGATGCCTGCCTGAGTATTGTGCACTCGTTAATGTGCCATCGGCAGGGTGGGGAGAGCGAGGGATTCGCCAAGCGCGCCATCGAGTCGCTGGTAAAGAAGCTCAAGGAGAAGCGCGACGAATTGGATTCACTGATAACGGCAATTACCACAAATGGCGCCCATCCAAGCAAATGCGTCACCATACAACGCACGCTTGACGGTCGCTTGCAGGTGAGAGATCCGTCAGTTTTTCATTTTACATACATTTTATACCCTTGCAGAGAGTACTATAACTGTGCTATCAAATGAGTAACGCATAACCCATATAGTATATAATTCTCTATAAGGTTAAGAGAATGATCAATAATAGTCGGGTCTATCCGTCTGTTTCAAATTAAACTACTACATTTACCTAATGTATGGAAAACTTTTTACTTATTTGAAGAATTTTAACCAATATCCCTGTTTTTACATTTAGTGTCCATTTGGTATATTATAATATATATCCTAAATAAATTTATTTAAATCGAACTACATACATTTAATTGCAATAGGAATGATTTTTTATCATATAAGTAGCTACCATAGAAACGTGCAATTGAAAATTGAATACAGTGCTCTCTAAGGGTATCAAGTCTTCGGCACGCCGATGATAACCTTTCTATTTTGTTTGTTTATTTATTTTGTGGTATTTCCGGTTGCGATACGCAGCGTTTGTATGTTATGTGTACGATGTTCCTATTCTTCCTATTAATTCTTGATTTCGTTTTTTGACTGCAGGTCGCCGGTCGCAAGGGTTTCCCACATGTGATCTATGCCCGCATTTGGCGGTGGCCAGATCTGCACAAGAACGAGCTGAAGCATGTCAAGTACTGCGCCTTTGCATTCGATCTCAAGTGTGATTCAGTGTGCGTGAATCCCTACCATTATGAGCGTGTCGTTTCGCCGGGAATCGATCTATCCGGTCTCAGTTTGCAGTCGGGCCCCAGTCGCTTGGTCAAAGATGAATACTCAGCCGGCTCCTTGGTTGGCGGCATGGACATCGATGGCAACGATATTGGCACCATACAACATCATCCCACGCAGATGGTTGGCCCGGGTGGGTATGGTTATCCACCTCAGGGTCCCGGGCCCGGTGACTACGGTATGACAACCAGTATTTTTATGACTACCCACAATCTCGATCATATTTATTTGCCAAGAATTTGCATTAGTCAAATACAATGATTTAAATTTATTTGCATTAAATTATTCGACAATTTGGTATTTTCCAGAATTACAGAATTACAATATTTGATTTAAATAGTTGCATTTACTATTACTAAAAGCTAGCTACAATTTTATCTTTACTATTTCAATTAAAATGTAACTGATCTTTGTGGTAGTGAATATATTATATCTTAAAAATCCCAACTTATCTATAGTAAGAATGGAAATTCCAACTATAAATCCCCACAGAATATCCATACTGATCATTTGATCTGCTTTAAAAAAAAGTAGTTATACAATTTTAATTAGTTTCGTTAATATCAAGTGACAGTTTGAATATTGCTGGAAAAACCAAAAGTAAAACATATTATTATTTTAGTTGAGGTTTGCTTGATTAAACATTTTAATTACTATTCCTAGATCTGTGTACACACACATAAGTTTCTGTTGCTTGATTTTAGTTTTTCGTTTGATTCGCTTACTTTTTGATTTTGTAGTCACTGATGCTAATCAAATGAGTGCAATGTTTGCTGCCGGTCGCGCAATACCAAAAATCGAGCCAACGGAGAGCGCTGGGCCGCGCAGTTCGTGGATGGTGCAACCACCGCCACCACGGCTGAGTCAGGCCGCACAGCAGCAGGCACAGGCACAGGTACCGCAACAGCAACAGCAACAGCAGGCACAACAACAATCCCAATCCCAGCCAGCGCCGCACACTCTTTGTAAGCGTTTTATGTTGATTCTTTGTTTATTAGCTTGCGTTTTGCATTAAGATCTTCAATTCCATTTTAATTTTACAACTCTCATTTGACTTGCAGCCGTACCTCATGGCATGCCAGGCATGGGAGCCATGAATCCTGGCCCCGGACCCGGTCCAGTTATGGCGCCACCACCCCCGCCCACACAAGCACAGAGCGCACAAGGTAATGGCGTGCATCATGCCCAGGCCAGCTCACCCACAGATCCATCCTCGATGGCTATGCAACAGCAACAACCGCCTCCGGGTGGTGGCGGACCCAATGGACCTAGCGGTGTTAGTAATTCCAGCGGAACTGCAGGCACTAGTGGCCAGTACTATGGAGCACCACCCACTGGCGCACAAATGCAAAATGTTGGCAACGATGTGGGAAAGTTTAACAACAGTGCATCCAGTGGCACTGGACCAACAGCTGTACACTCCCAGCAGCAGCAGAATGGCTATGTATCACAACCGGGTGGTCAAAATGCCGGCGCTGGCAGCTATGGATCAACACAGCCTCCTTCTTCACAGCAGCAGCAACAATCGACAGCTAACAATCAGGCCAATGCTGGTGGAGGAGCTGGCACCCAGTCAAGTGGCGGTGGAGGCTCTGCCGGCACCTGGACTGGACCTAATACACTCACCTACACACAGTCCATGCAGCCGCCGGATCCTCGCTCATTGCCTGGCGCTTATTGTAAGTAAAAGTCTTAGGGTTAAACAAGTATATTTTATTTATTTAACGTCAACTCATTTAAGTTTAAACCAGCACAGTGTGAATAACATAATCTTAATGTTTAATTGCAGGGAACTCGTCGCTTTCTGGTGACCTGTCATCACCACAACAGGCGCCTCAACAGCAGCAGCAACAACAACAGCCGCGTCTTCTTTCTCGCCAACCTGCACCAGAGTATTGGTGTTCCATTGCCTATTTTGAGCTGGACACACAAGTGGGCGAGACCTTTAAAGTGCCCTCAGCTAAGCCTAATGTCATTATCGATGGCTATGTTGATCCCTCGGGTGGAAATCGTTTCTGTCTGGGCGCTCTCAGTAATGTACATCGCACGGAGCAATCGGAACGTGCCAGGTAAGCGACATCAGCATCTACAGTGATTGTGGTATTAACTTTTCTATAATCAACAGACTGCATATTGGAAAGGGCGTACAGTTGGATTTACGTGGTGAGGGCGATGTGTGGTTACGTTGCCTCAGCGATAACTCTGTGTTTGTACAAAGCTACTATCTGGATCGCGAGGCGGGTCGAACGCCGGGTGATGCAGTCCACAAGATCTATCCGGCAGCGTGCATAAAGGTAACATCCATACAATGTTAAAGGTAGATCCTGTACTCAGAAAGTACAATGGTTCTAATAAGTTTGTCAAATGGGAAATCTTCAAACCCTTAAACGCAATTATACACTCAGCACAAAATTGTTGTCTCTCTGCTCTTCTTCTACAGGTGTTTGATTTGCGTCAATGCCATCAGCAGATGCACTCGCTGGCCACCAACGCACAAGCTGCTGCTGCGGCGCAAGCAGCTGCCGTGGCAGGTGTGTCCAATCAGCAAATGGGTGGAGCTGGCAGAAGTGAGTACAATCATTGAATGTATTTGAATTTATAGATTTATTCACTAATCTATTGTAGGCATTACGGCTGCAGCTGGAATTGGGGTTGATGATCTGCGTCGTCTTTGCATACTGCGACTGAGCTTTGTTAAGGGCTGGGGACCGGATTATCCAAGGCAATCAATTAAGGAGACGCCCTGCTGGATCGAGGTGCATTTGCATCGGGCGCTGCAGCTGCTTGACGAGGTCCTGCATGCCATGCCTATTGATGGAGCCGCTGCATAAACATCTGTCGACCATTTGCATACACACAAACCATATTTATTATTCATAAAAAAACAACAGCAACAACAACAATATGAAAGAAGCACACCACGTCTAAATGTTAGTTTAAGATTACATTTGAGCAGCTATATTTAAGTTAAGCAAGTGCAAACAAAATGATATAAAATATTTAGTTTTGATTTGCAATTTTACAATTATGATTATTTTTGCCTTTAATTATTTAATAATAATTTTTATAAAAAATTGAAACAGCTGTAAAATAATTAAGCATCTAGTTTTTATGTACAATATCCATAGACACACACGCATACATATACACGTACACATACACATACATATATTTGATAACTGACTAGCGGGCACATGTCATTTGATGCCCCTTCTGCCACACAAGACCACCACAGCCCAAACAAACATACACAGAGGATTACCTACACAACGACTACAGCGACAGCAAACATTGAATGCAATATGTAAGGCAAGTAAAGAATGTAGTTGTAATATGAATGTAATAAACTGAGCATTAACTAAATGTATATAAATTGCTATCACTTTCATACTCAGCCCTTAAGCTCATTTTCATAAATGATTTTCAAAGTAATTGCCTCAAAATATTGCGGACATGAAGCTAGAATATTGAGAATGCATAACTTTTTGAATATTTAAATTTGCGCGCACTAAATTATCCCAAAAGTTGGATTCCACTATCGATAGGTCAAAGTTTGAAAGTCGCGGGCACGACAATGAAGCTGCCAGTTAGTTTTTGGCCCAATATGCTTCACAGTGCTGCCAGCTGTTTGAAGGGAATAAAGCTGTTTTTCACGGGAAAAATTACAGAAAAAGCTAAAATGTATGTAAAATGCACACATTTTTGAGTGGAATAAAGACAAGAATGATCGTAAAATTTTGACACTCAAAAGTGGTGTCACTCACCGATTTGATTAAAACTTTGCAAGAATCTTCTGTGGATTTTTCTAAGCTTTTCCTGAAAAGTGGAGGTGTTGCAGACAGCTATGAACGGAACATGGCCCCCAGTGGAGCTAGAAAATCGAGACATATTTTAAAAGAAGCGGATTAATTTTATCTAATTTTAAATTTTTGTATTTTGTGAAACAAAATCATTTTCTTGGTTAAAAGATAGTTTTATTTATCGAGTGTGCTTTAGTTTTGTTAGCGCCGCCACTGGTCACATTGGGAACTACAAAGCGCGGCCAATTTTGAAAAAAGGCAGATTTGATGGGAAAAAAGCTGAATTGGCAACACTGATGCTTTATACAAAAACAGCTGATTGTTGATACAAAAGACGCGAATTGATTGTTTTCTGGATATGTTTATAAAATGTCCGCACGTTGTCGTACCTGTGGCAAGATAATTTATTGTCTAAACGCAAATAATCTATTTCAACAAAACGACAACATCATGCTGCATCAAATAGAAGCATTAACAGGTCTTTTTGTAAGTGGTATACACATGGAAACTATTCGGCGCAAAATTAATAAAATTCTTTAAATCTTTTTTTTTTTTAGCTATTAGAGCAAACGGAATTTCCAGCTCATATTTGCGGACCTTGTGAAGTTGCCTTGCGTGAAGCCATTGTCTTTCGTGAACGAATTATAAGAACACAGCAGCTGCTTCTGAATAGCGAAAGCGTCGCTGAAGCGCTTCAAGAAATAGACTTGGATGAAGTGGACAAACTCAATGTGGAAGATGATGACAAGCAGGCGGACCAATCCATATGTTATGAGGAAATCACAGTGTATGACTATCAGGAGGATGAGAATGCATCTGAGAGCTTGGAGCAACTGAATGAAGTAAATCAAGAATTAGAAATTGAGGAACAATCAATACAGCATGACCACGATACTGAGACTGAACCAATTCCTGAGCCACCTTCAAATCAGGTTAATTCCTTGCCCGACACTGAACCCAAGCCAGAAAAATCTGTTTCCAAACTTTATGCCACTGTTAATTTTGCGATGAATGCTGGAAACACGCCTCGTATTAACTGGAGCAAGCTGTCAGAGGATGAGATAGTAGAGCTAAAGCGAGAACGCAGAAAACGGGACTGTATCTGTGAGCTGTGTGGCAGACATTTTACCTGCCCCAGCAATTTCAAGGTGCACCTCTTACGACACACGGGAGTAAAGAACTTTGCTTGCAAGCAATGTCCCTTAAAGTTCTATACACCGCATCTGTTGCGTCGACACATGCTGGCTCATCTCTGCGAGAAACCCTATCCATGTCAGTACTGTGGCCAAACATTTGCAGATCACAGCGGTCGAATTCAGCACGAGCGCAAGTAAGTAACTTTAATAATGTATTATATTATATCCAGGAACTCAAATCGTAACCGTTAACCAAATTGACGATTTCCAGCTCGCATTATACATAATATTTAAAAATTATTTATAAAAAATATTTACTTTTGCAGTCGCCACACAAATTATAAGCCATACAAATGCACCAAGTGTGACAAAGCCTTTGCAGTAAGCAATAAGCTTAAGACACACATGCTTAGCCATTCGGGAGTGCGTAGTTTTCAGTGAGTTTATTTGGATTCATTTTATTCTATGTAAAACATTACATATTTGTTACTTATTTTGCAGCTGTGAAGTTTGCAAAGTATCCTTTATGCGACGACCACACTTAGCTGCCCACTACCGCTCCAAAGGACATGAACAAAATGCACAAAACTTTGTTGGTGAGACAATCAATGTCGAAATTGACATAGAAAATGAACTGTCATAGAATCTCTAGTTTCAATAGTTTAAGTATATTGTGTAAATTTTGACCAGTAAGCATAAATAATAATGCAATTTGTTTAAGAAACAGGAAAATATGTGTAATATAAATTTCGATATATATATAATTAACCGATTGTACACTAGGACTAGAGCATTCTTTACAAGCTCTTATAAGTTTCACACCTAAGGTTAACCTGTGCATCTAGCCAGGAAAGCCATTCAGGTGTTACTGGGCGCTCTAAGGTCACTTCATGGAATACTTCTACGCGACGCACTTCAATAAATTTAAAACTCTCAAATAGACGTAGAGATACAAGATTCCCCATGTCAATCTTGACCTCAAATTTGGCCAGAGGTAAATGTGATTGTGCGTATTTGAACATGAGGAGCATAGCTTCGCGACCGTAACCTTTGCCACGCGCCTCCGTCGATGCTATCATAATCTCCGCCTCTGCCACACATTGATGATTGTCCTCATCGTAGTGCAGGAAGAGATTTGTGTCGCCGACCATTGCAGCTATCTCATCATTGGTTCTAGCGTAAGTTTCAGCACATAGGACAATAAATGTCAGCTTGTCATTATCCTGTCGCCAGCTTTGTTGCATTTCGTATTCCTCACTTAAACTCAATTCATCCGATGCAGTCAGATTACGTAGTATGGCACAGCTCATCCACTCGTGATACTTGGGCACGTGCCGAGCCTCGTAGGGCACCAGTACCACGCGTTGCCCAAGTAGCTTCGTTTTTTCATTAAGTCGCATGGAGTTCTGCAATTCTAAAATTATATATTTGAGTAAATAACAATATTTATTTGTTTACTTATTGCGATGACAAAGACGGATATTTTTCGATAGGAATCTACTTTTAAAAATAAACCATAGGTGGCTACTGTGTAGTTTCGCTAACAGACAAGAGATAGTTCTCTGGAAAAGATCCAGAAAATAAATTTGTGGGCTTATTAATTATACCCTTTATTAATTCTAATTTATAATTATATTGTTGTACTTCAAATTTAACTTGTTGTTTAAATGAACTGCGCGCCCAGTGTAGTGGCCTGTTAGTGGTGGCCCTCGATTCGATTTAAAATGAGAATTCATCAATTTTCTGCATGTCCTCTATCCAGAAACACCCATTTTATTTTCTCCAAAGTTGGCAGCACTGGAAATCAGCTGTTTATTGACTTATTATCCGAGCGTGGCCATCATTGCAGAATTTAATTTTGTTATTTTTTAATTATATAGTTTGTACGTTGCTAATTGAATTGAAATCGGCGAAAATTATTGAAACAGGCGTAGCCACTTTTGCCTTGGTGTTTTGTTTTCCACAGAATCCATTGCGAAAGCAGTTTCGCTTGAGAAGCCGGCTAAATATTGCAATAGCAACAACAACAACGACAGCAACAGCAACATTAAACGTGTTATGCTGATTGCATGCTCTAATTATTGTGTAAAGTGCATTAAATACACGATTAGGAACTTAAGGCTAGCGAACAAGAAGCGTTCCATTTCTTAAATTGTTGGGTTTTCTAGCTTAACCAATGTGGCATTTCCAATGAAAAATCAATTCGAAATCGTTGGATGTTCTCAGTATTGGTTATTGGCGAGAAGAACCCAAACACAGCTATAAGAAAATCAAAAACAATTAAAAATAGCATACATAAGTTTAAGTACACATACACATAAAATGGCTGAGGCTGCTAATCTGATAGCTGAGGCTTCGTTACGCTCAGAGGATGCGGAATCTTCGACAGTTCGGGAACGCAAGCGTCCTCGTCTAGATATGGAAGAGCAGGAACTTAAAGTGGCTGGCTTTTCCTTAAGTGCCATTGAGGAAATGCGTCACACACGCGATGTCGAGCTGCTGTCCGAGCCCATTGATCAACAGCTACGTCAGTTCCAGGTGCTTGATGAAGTGGCCACCGCCAGTGAGGAGGATGAGTCAGGTGAGCGATATATCACATTATAAATGTTTTATTCTTGTTGACTGCACACTCTAGCCATATAGCAACAGCTTCTAAAAGTCTTATCTTAAGATCTTGCCAGAGCTTATCATTGTGTAAATAAAACGACACGAAATCTGATAAAAATTTGTAGTAGTCCAGTAGATACATTCATCGGATGTGTGTATCTAACAAAGGCGCATTTGCTTTAGTAATACCAACCTGCTCGCATTTTGTCGATGCAGCTGCATTTCCATGATACATTTTCGTGATACCTGATCTCTAATAGGGCATAAATATGCGTATGATACCAATTGTGCGCCTAGATTTGAATGAGAGGCTATCGTTCAAATCAGGTATAAGCAGTACACATTTGGAGCATTATCTTAAGAAAAATATAGATAAAATTGCTTCTTGAACTTATCTATACATAACTCTGTTCATTTTCCCACTTGGTAGATGACAACAGCGATAAGCAGAATGGCGAAAATTATGCTGATGATGAGGAAGGCGATGGAGAGGCTGGAGACTATGATTCTTCAGATTTTGACGATGAGGAAATTGAGAATCTGTTAGACGAAAAGCTACCCGATGATCTGCGCGAATCAAAGCGACCGAAATACGAGCAGCGTTTTAAGACTGTACTGGAAGGTGAGCATAAATAGTATTCAGCATAGTTTGGATTACTTTATATCCATTTACTATCCATACACAGAGAAGCGGCACAATCACTTTGAGGTGCTGCCAGAGGGTTGGGTGCAAGTGACTCACAACAGTGGTATGCCCCTATTTTTGCATCGAAAGACACGAGTCTGTTGTGCTGCTCGACCCTATTTTCTGGGTACGGGAAGTGCACGAAAACACGCTGTGCCACTGGGAGCCATTCCTTGTATGAACTACAGACGCGCCCTAGACGAAGAAAATGAGGCAGCACAACAACTCACGACTAATAAGACTTTGCCAGAGAATAATGATGAAATTCCAGTTGGAGTTTGTCCTGTTATCCATGCAACAGCACAGCCTATGGATATCGAAAGTACAGAGAACAAAGACGCTCCTAGCACTGAACCCAAAACGAGCGATGGAACTGACGCCAATGAAGCATTGCAAGCTCTGATTCCGGCTGCCAAAATTGTTACGGTCAACGAAAATACGCAAAAGGAATCGGTAACGCCGGATCAGCTAAATTCATATTGTCAGAAGCTATTCAAGTTTAAGGTGATTCGTGTGCTTCGCTTCCGTAGTTGGAACGCACGTCGTAAGTTCACAAAGAACCGTAAGCACATTAAAAACATACAACGTCCCACACTGCCCGACGGCACCAAGCTCATCAAGTTTCCCATTTTGGCGGCTGGTGGTGCGGAGGGTACGACAAATCAGCGGGGACGTAAAGAGTGGATAATGAATCCGAATGGAAAGAGTTATGTATGCATACTGCATGAGTATGTGCAGCATGCACTAAAGACACAACCAACGTATGAGTTTAAGGAATTGCAAAATGCAGCCACGCCCTATTCAGCAACAGTTTCGGTAAACAACCTTAAGTATGGCACGGGTTACGGAACTAGCAAGAAGCAGGCTAAATCGGAGGCGGCAAGAGAAACACTTGAAATACTCATACCGGATGTGAAGGACAAGATAACAGGCAAGGATCAGAAGACTGGAAGTGCCAAGAAAACCCAAAGTGATTTGTCTGTAAGTGATCTTTTCAGTTTCATTAGCATTCTGCTTACCAATGTTGTTAGGTTTTCGATGACATACGCATTGAGGATCCTCGCGTCACAGAGTTCTGCAATAAGACAACGGAACCCTCGCCAAATGCCATATTGTTGACATGCTTACAACGTAACTACGGCAGCGATGTTCAGATCACCCAAGAGATTAATCGTACGGCCAACAACAAGAACGAGTTCACCATGACCGTTGGCAAGCATTCGGCCAAGGTGGTTTGCAAGAACAAACGCGAGGGCAAGCAATTGGCATCTCAGGCCATTCTACAGGTAATTGAAGTCGTACCTCATTATGAGACTTTGTTGTGCATAACTTTGTAATATTAAGCTTGTCAACCGCGAAGTGTGCGTAACATTTAGATGCACGCATCTCAGACCCTTTAAAAAACATATTAATACCATTAACCAATAAATATAAGCCTCGGTTTTAGTGAGCGCACTTTCTTTACTTACATTGGTTCCCAAAAAGTTTGGAATCTTAGGGTATTGTTATTATGGTAGTGTTCATTGGTTAATGACAATAATCTTGATCAGCATATTCATCCTGCTGTATGAATATATATAATTGTCAAGAGCACCGAACCTTTTATATAGGTTCCTGGATATCCTAAGATCAACTTTGTTTTAGATTTCTGACAAGCCTTGAAAAACGAAAACAATGACACTTAAAGATGCAGATATCAAAATCGGCATGTATTAGTCTTACTTATATTAAACTTTTTTTTCAGAATATTTTTCGCCATCTTTTTATATTATTTTAATGAACTTATACACTTTTTTTCAGATACTGCACCCGCATATTCAAACCTGGGGCTCTCTGTTGCGTCTTTATGGCAATAATTCGATCAAAACATTTAAGGAGAAGAAGCTTGAGGAGCAGGAAATCACCGTACTTCAAAGCAAGGCGGCAGTTAATCAACCAAATTATGCCATCCTCGACAAACTCAAGTCCGAGATGCTTAAGCTCAGTGCCAAACAGGAGAGCGTACAAACTATGGGTACCTTTGTTCCGCCCAGCGATGTCGACTTGCCCACATCATCTGGCTCTAATTTGAACAATGTCGAATTATAGTAGAGACAGGACAGTTCATCATCAGCATTACCATCTTCTCTGCCACTGAGTTAATGGCTCTCAAACTGGAATACTTGACACTTGAACACAGTTAACCCTTGTGATCCATCATAATATGACAAAAAATTGTGTTAAATTGCACGGCGACATGGCTCTCTAGACAGGCCTCTGTGCGTGCAATACATTCTTAAAGTATGTCGAGGCCTTTCCGGGGAATTAACGTAAGCGTCAATAGCCAAGTTAACAGAATACAATTTTAAGCACAAAAGTTGACTATGAATGAAATTAGTTTTATTTATTTGAAATTTCGGATATTTTCTGAATTTTAGTTTGTTTTTTACCCTATAATCCGCAGAATTCGTAACTGCTCCGTATAAACGTAGTAAAACTGTCGCTTACGCTATTTTTACTGAAAGGGTTCGATATGCACAAAATTACCATAATTCTAGAATATAATTGCAAAAGTTTTCAATAATAAATTAAGTACGCTATTCTCTTACTGAATGTACATTTTAAAAGTCACATTAATATCTTAATAAATGAAATCTTCAAAGATGATCTTGAAAATATTATTGCCTCCCCCAAAGTTAATAGTTCCTAAAGTTTAAAAAAATATTAACGGTTGTAAATTTCAATAAATGTGATATATTTACAGGGCATTATGAATATGATGAGTTTACCGTGACGGTGAGTTACCGTAAATTCATACACATTTCAAATATAACAATTTGCGTGTGCCTGTGTGTGTGTGTATGTACACATGTATGTGCGTGCAATTATTTAAAAGACAATGCAGCCATAAATTATGCTACATTTTCATTTCATTCTAACGCTTCGTTTTTTATCGCATTCCTCGGACATACGAACGCATGCACACACATACAAACACACATACATATGTATCTATGCAGACAGCAACACTGTCAGACTTTTTGGCGAGAGCAAGAGCGAGAGCAGGCACGCGCAAATGAATTCGCCGCGCTGGGCAGCACTGGCTTGTGGTGCGCAGCGAGAGCGCGCAGCATCAGCAGCAGCAAATATGAAAAAGAAATGGTAGCGAAATGTGCTCCTTTTACCGTTCGTTGCTTGTTTCTTCAGTATTTGTTCGTTGCGTGTCGAGTGCTAAAGGAGGCAGCTGGTCATCTGCGCTGTGCCGCCAATTCCGAATTAATTAAATCACTTTAATTGAAAACATCACCGAATTGCATCAGGTGCCAAGTAACAATTCGTCTAGCCCGCCGTACGTTCATTAAACAACAACACGTCGCGGTGTGTGTGAGTGGGTCAAGTGTTGCTACAACGTTGCAAAATTGATGACCAAAGCGGCATTAATATCTCCAGATACGCGTTTTGTTGTGTGAACTCCAAAAATTGGGTCTCGCTTGAAAAAGCAAAAAAAAAAATAAAATCAACGGGTATACATTTCGTCGTCGTTGTGACTGCGGGCGCCGTTGTCCCCTCCCGACTACAATTGTGTTGTCCGTGGACCACTACTACAACACACACAGATACACGTACATACATACATATATACACGGCAATTGTGTTTACTGTCGAGTGGCCGCTGCTCGGCCTGCGTCATTCAAAATTACATATTTACATATGCATATATGTGTATGAATAGATCTATGTATGCAGACATGTGAATGTATGTAAATTACGTGCATGTAAAATGCGATTGGAATTTTGTCAACGCAATGCCCGCATCTAAATTAGCAACATTAAGAACAACAACAGGAACAGGCGCAGTCATTGGCACAACAACAACAATAAGGTAAGCGAATCTCATCAGGCGCCGAGTGTCAGTCAAATGTTGGAAAATTCAATAATCCGCCAGGGGGAGCCACCCGCTATTCATAGCATCCCCTCCTCCAAATACCCCATCACATCAAATGTATTTCGCTTTGCATTCGTCGCCGTCGCTGTCGTTGTCGTTGTCGTCAGCACATCGTCTGTTGCGTCGGCCAAAACTAGGTTGACGTTTGGTTGGTTTTGCTTTGTTGCCAATTCGCGCAATTTCAATTTCGGTTTCTATTTCACTTCCAGTTAATTTCTGCAAATGAAAGAAAAACAATATACAAATGTTGACACATTTACTGACTCTCCCAAGCTATTTACTTATTTGTTTATTTTACTTATTGTTAAGAAACTTCAAATAACTCAATCTATTATGGTCAACGACAATTAGATCCTTTGATCGTTGATAAGCAAATTTGCCTCGGGGACTAAATAAATAAGCACTTCAACGGAACCTTAACAATTAAAACAACAGACAACAGTTATTTCTTTAAGTATATTTATAAAGCAGGATGAAGAAAATTATTCAAACGTTCAACTCCGGCTTATAGCCACCCCCTTTTCTAGATTTTATTATAAATAATAATATTAAGTGCACAAAGCAAACAAAAATTGGATAAAAACGAGAAAGGAAAACATTTTGTGTTTTGGAAAAGTATAGTATTATATTTCCCAGTTTATTTTCCTCAAATTTTGCATTGCTTAAAAATAGAATAAATTGAAATTAAGCAGAGGTAGAGTAAGAATATCCGTCCTAGTCTTACCTAAACATATTAAGGTAATTCTTTAAGCTTTATTAGTGTTTGCTTTTGGTTTTCAGTTTATTGCAAACAATTATTTCTTGTTTATTTAAAATGAAGTGAGTTTAGAGGCTTGTGTATCGCACTATGTCGTGTCAACTCCGAAGAAATCCATTTTATTTTTTAGTAACCTTAGTACCACTCTTGACTCTCCGATTTGATTTTTATTTGAACTGTACAGTGAGCAATCAGATAAAAAATCTATCGAACTTTAAGTCCAAATGAATACAACATTAGCGTATTTTGTGTTTCTGAAATTTCAACCCCATAGCAATTAATTTTTAATAATGGTTCGATTATTAATATTGACCAAAAAGTTAAAAAGACGTCATAAAAAAGAATTTACATCTTTAGATTTTTTTTTGTAAATCAAAATAGCTTGTTTTGAACGTTAATTGAAATCCACTAAGAGCTTAACAATCAAATATTAGAATAACGTTTCTATAATAGTTTACCAGATACAATTTATACTACATTTGCAATCAATACATCTAGATTAAAACCGCATAATAAAGGATACAGTAATAAAGCTTTGAATATTTCTAAATTTGAACCGTTGAGTCTGCTTTAGTTGATGTTTCTCCTTCGGTTTGCAAGTGGGAAGGCATCCCTTCATCCATGTTTTCTGGTATTGATTTAATAGGTTGATCAACGGAAACATTGGACTTTGGAGTGGATCTACGATTGGCCATAAGCATGTTTTCTAGAACACCAAAGGGAGCTTCTATTATAATGTAAATTACATAAGACATTAGCAAAGTGAAGCCGAAACCTCCCCAAAAGATTAGCATCTGTTGGAAGAATATTAAGTTACAGTGAGTGTCAGAAAATATTTTTCACATCTCCACTTACCACATCATAGTCTGAGAAATATGTATTTGTTCGCATACGTCTTCCATTTATTTGCTGTATGAAAATGTGAAAAATGTATGCCGAATAGGAAAGTTTCGATAGTGGTTGCCACAACGGTGATGAGAGGAAGCTGTTGGCCAACCCACCATAACCCTGCATACAGGCAAACACCACCCAGCATAGGCTCAAGGGCCAAGCGATGCGTGTAAATGTGTAGTAAAATGCTTGACTTAGCATTGATAGGGTCGAATTTCTCCAGTCGACATACGGATAGAGGGCAAATATTGAGGTGAAGATCAACGTCAAACACATAATCCAGCCTATCCATTTGTAAATGTAGTTCAATTTGAAAGACTTGTTGCGATTAACATGCAGAAAATAGCCAAAGAGTAACCCGATCAACCAGGGTGTTGCATGGGTGTGTGTGGCATAGTAAAGTTTCCTCTGGGCTTCATCAGGAGTAGCTCCATTTCTGCTCAAAAGTATATATATGAATTCCTTGAATTTGTATATAAATTTTTGTGTATTTACTCTAAAAAAACAGGATACTTTTTGGTCATCATTGTACTAAAGAGACAAGCAGAGAGCAGAAGCATAAACACCAAGATTTCCGAAGCGGCTTTCTTACCCCATTTGTATAAAGCTATGAGAAATATTGGGGAAAGAAAATAAAGGAGTGAGGCGCAAATATCGATGAACATACATCATTAAGATGTTTAGTTTTCCGTTGGTTGTGAGGAGTAAAGATAAGCTGGTATTTGACTTTATCTCTGTGCTCTTGTAAACTTCTCCATGGATCGTAGCGCAATTATTACCGACAACAAGCCACTTAGAAAGAAAAAGGTATCCACTGAGAATACTCCATGTAAGACAAAGCTCGTGTAGGGTTTCTCGAACCACTAAAAAAGGAGTTCAGGTGCACTCATATGTGTATATATACATATTTATATATGTATCTAAAGAAAATCAAAGTAATTTACCCATTTCAAGCGAAATTGATTTATATTTGGCGCTAGGTATTGATGTCCAAAAATAACCCAGATTAGGGACATGCAACGCATGCCATACAGACAGTCGATAACATAGGGATTGGACTTTGGTTCAACAAGGTGGAAAAGCGCTCGAGAATTGTTTCGGGCTGAGAAGATCCTAACCATGCCAGGTAGCACTTCTGTTCGGAATTTGGAAGATATATATAGTACTCTTTGTTAGCTATAAACTTACGCCGATTCTTGCACCATAAATAATCGTAGGATGTTGCCAAGAAAACAAGAGCAATTAAAATCGAGAGTAGAACACTGTTGGACCATAAAATTAGTATTAAAAGAAGTAGGATGAGGAAATCATTTTTACATGCATTGTAAATACGAATAGACCATCTTGGGGCTCGCGGTTAGACGTCCTGCAGGTATCTTCACTTACAAGTGGATGGGCTATATGGATATTGAGAAGTTTTTGAGTAGCTGTCCTAAAAATGTGTCCATGTGCGTTGCGGAGCAGGAAGATGGAAAGCACACTGCTGTCCTTATGTTGATACCATAATTTGACAAAGGCAAAGCCGCGAAACAACACTTTCCCCTCAAGTTGTGTCTATCGCCAATAACCTGATTGATGGCGATACACTCATCGTAGTTTCCCATGTCGATGATGTTTCCATAAAGAAATCCCTTTGGCCAAGTGCCTCACGAATCGATCACTGTAAACTTTGAAATTTATTTGTAGATCTTTAAAGTATAAATCACACTCACTTTTTAGCGCCCAGAGTTTTGTAGAGGATAAACCGTTCATCAGTTGGGACATGTCAGCCAAACATCGTAGATCCTGTTGGTTAGGAAGCCGGTTGTTGGCTAAATCCAAGTCAATTTGTGTGATATTTTTAAAATGTTGTGAGAACTCGACAGCAAGTGGACGCAACTGTATTATCCCATGATATTCTTCATTCCCCTCCTCCAGCTGCATGGATCCATTGAAAGTGAGTCCAATAAAAACTAGCGTGGCAAGGATTTTCATCGTGTTACCTTGCCTGTCAATTCAATTGTAATGGCATGACTCTAAGAGTGTCATTTTATATACGCTTTAAACTCTCGACTCTATACAGATAAGCGTCTTTTTGGAGAGGGAGAAAAACATGTGTTTCAGATATGATTGCTATATTTGACGTACTTAAGTTAATGTTCTTATCAAATCTTAATTAAAAATTTGGCTTAAATAATGATAATATAATTAGTTATATTTATATATAAAAAAGAAAACTATATATTTAGCTGTTCAGAATTTGTCACAGGTATCGTTTTATCCTCCAACTTCTGGTCTTTGATACTATTGTTTGTCTGGGGTATTGAATCAATCTGTGTTTCATTGGTTTCATCGGTTTTTGGTTTAGGTTTGCGCTGGGGCATCATCATGCCCTCTAGAACACCAAATGGTGCTTCTATAATGATGTACATAGCGTACGAAAGCAGCAAGGTGAAGCCAAAATTTTGCCAAAATAACAGCATCTATCAAAGGACAGGAAGAGATTGAGAGCTGTCCAGAGATGACATTATACCATTCCACTTACCACTTCATAGTTTGAGAAAAATGTGCTAGATCGCAGACGTCTTGCGTTTATTGTCGGCATGAAGATGTGAAAGATATAGGCGGTGTAGGAAAGTTTTGATAGTGGCTGCCACAGAGGTGAGGAGAGGAAGCTGTTGGCCAATCCGCCGTAACCCTTCATGCAGGCAAACACCACCCAACACATGCTTAGTGGCCAAGCAATCCGAGTTAGGGTATAATAGGAGGCCTGCTCTGACATGGTCAATTGAGGAGTTGTCCACTGGGCAGCTGGATACAAGGCAAACAATGAGGTAAACATCAATGCCAAGCTGACAATCCAGCCCATCCATATCATAATGCTATTCAACTTGAAGGACTTGTTGCGATTCAGATGCAGGAAATACCCAAATAACAATCCGATCAACCAAGGTGCTGCATGAGTGTGTGTGGCGAAATAAAACTTGTGTTGACCTTCAACAGACATGAATCCTTGTCTATATTAAAATAGTAACAATATAAATAACTAGTGACAAACATTTCGTTAATTAAGGAACTTACGGTAAATCTACAGGGTATTTGTTGGTCATCATTGAACTAAATAAACACGCGGAGAGCAGAAGCATTAGTACAAAGATTCCAGCAGCGGCTTTCTTGCCCCATTTGTATAATGCAATTAGAAATATTGGGGATAGAATATAAAGTTGCATGTCTACAGCCAAATACCAGGTGTGATGAACGCACTATATTGAAATGATTAATCCTTGAGCTAGATCTTATGATAAATTAACTTACCAAGTGCGGAGTTGCATAATTTTGCAGGAAGAGTAAAGTCCAGAACCAGGTACTTTCGCATCGGTCATAACTATCAAATCGAGCCTTGTCAGTAACTGGACCGTCACTCAAAGGAGTCAATGTCATGTACATGAGAATAGCCACAGCCAAGATTGGGGCTAGACGCAAATAGCGATGAAGATACATCATGGGAACGTTTAGTTTCCCTTTGGTCCTGTTAAATATGCAGAAATTTGCATTTGAATAATATTCTGTGGTATTGTACACTTACTTCTCCATGGATCGTAAGGCAATCATAACCAACAACAAGCCACTTAGAAAGAAGAAAGTATCCACTGAGAATTGTGCATGGAGTATTAAGCTAGCGAATGGACTTTGGAGCCACTGTAGAATATCAAAACTAAGTGAACCATTACTTGTATATATAAAACTTTTATTGGTACACACCCGAACTAAGGTTATTGAGTTGATATTTGGAGCCATGACTGCGAATAAATACAAGTGTCCAAAGATGACCCAGATAAGGGACATGCAACGCAATCCATGGAGACAGTCGATGACATTTGGGTTTGACTTGGGTTCTACAAGTCGGAAAAGTAGCCGAGAATTGGCTCGGGCAGAGAATGCTTTCACGACAGTAGGAAGATGACCTTTAAATTTAAAATTTAGCATAAATTGATTCCAATTATATATCTTCCACTTCTTACCTTGGTTCACATAAAGGAAATAATCGCAAATGGTGGCCAGGATCATAGAAACGCCCAGTGCTGATAGTAAAACTCTGTAAGTCACGAAAGCAGTCCAGTAAAGAAAGAACTCTGTTTAGATTCCACTTACATAGTGAATATGGTAAGTCCATCTAAAGGTTCCTTATCAGATGTCTTACAGGTCTCCTCGCTTACTATTTCCTGTGTTATATTCAGATTTAGGAGTTTGTTTAGCAGTTGCTTGAAAAGAGTATCCATGTGAGCAGCTGAGCAGGATGAAGGAAAACAAACTGCCATCCTTATATCCACTTGAAGGGAAATCTTAGCAAAGCAATACTTTCCCTTTATTTTATAGTTATCTGAAATCGCCTTGTTGATCCCGATACATTCATCGTAGTTGCCCATGTCGATAACGTTGCCGTACAGTAATCCATTTGGAAAGGTTCCCCACGAATCGATCACTAAAATCTTACAAAAATAACTTAAGCTCTTCAAAGCACAAATCGCACTTACTTTTAAGTGCCCAGAAACTGCCAGAGGATAAGCCCTTCATCATCTGTGACATTTCGGCAAGACATTGTAGATCCTGTTGGCTAGGAAGGCGATTGTGGGGTAAATCCAAGTCAGTTTGTTTGATATTTTTTAAGTATTGCACGAACTCGACAGCAAAAGGACGTAATTCTTTAATTCGTTGGTATTCCTCACTGTTGATAAACTCATCCTGCACAATCTGCATGGATATGACTTGTGTCAGTCCAAAAAACAGTAGCGTATTTAGGATTATAAAATTAATGTATTCCATTGCGTTTTTGATTTATGAATAACAACTTTTCCTATATGAAGGCTTTTTATATGCTCCAAATGTCCGAGATTAAATAGAGATAAGCGGGAACGTAGCTTTTAGATAGGGCTAATGCACGTGTCAATATCTTATCAAATATGGTTACAATTATAGAGATTCTAAAATTAGTACAAAAACATTTAATATAATACTATCAAAATCAATATTAAATACAAATTAAAAACTCAATAGCAAATAAAAACAAAATTATTAAACCTTTTCTAATCAGTTTACCAGATTATGTTCTTGAGTCAACTTCAAGTCAAATCAGAAATATTATCTTAAGTGTTTTTTTTTATGAGAGTCAGGATTTCCGCTATCTATAAAAAGTCTCTATATGCATACATATGTATATGTACGTTTCTTTTTTTCAATTGCACAGTGGCTGTAAACAAAAGTTTTGTTATTTTTATAACACCCTGAATACTTACACTTTACTTTAAAAACAATAATTCAGTACGCAGAACATTAAAAAGTGCATAATTAATCGGTCCAGAGCAGAATTTTGTTAATAATTTTTAACCATAAAAAACAACAAAAACTGATAAAAAGTTTTAAAATAATAACGTGTTTTCTCATTTATTATTATTATTCAAAACCATAAATATGCATTAATCGCGCCACTGTGCAGTGTACACTGTACATAGGCTTTCTTAGTTATTCATAGATTGAGATAGGTCAAACTTGAACTATATTAGATAGTTCTGCTTTTCGATAGCATTTTTCTGTGATTTTAATAGCACCGTGTCTTAATTTAAAGCACTGTTTGATTCAAACGTACATATACTTATTATCAATACGATCCGAAGCTCCCAACGAGTCGATCGCTCTGAATATAAGAATTAAATTATTTGTCAAATATTTTCAAACAATTGCTTTATAATTAAATAAATATATATTATATAATAATATAACTAATAATTATTAATAGATCTCCAGTGTCAAATTCTTTTAACAACAACCTTGCAAGTGTTTTAACTTCCACTGCGAGCCAATTTAAAAGTATTGGGTTGGTTCCTAAATTTTCACTTTATATAGTTTATATATTTAAAGTCTTGACTCTGCAGATAAGATACTTTTTTTAAGTGGCAAGAAACGTTTAAGATATGATTGTTTTACTTGTCGTACTTAACTAATGTCTTATCAAAAGATATTGCAAATGCCGTAAGATTTGCCTTAAATATTGATAACAAACTGAGTGACTCCTTTTTTACAACTATTTAGAAAACTATATATTTTAGAAGTCCCGAATTTGTTGCAGGGTTCGTTGTAACTTGTATGGTCCAAGTGTCAGATAATGTATGAAGGTAAACAAGGACAAGCCCTTGAGATAGGGTTGTGTTTGCTAATTTTAGTGAAAATTACATTGATTCAAAGTTAAGTTAAAGTAAATATTAACATCGATTTACATAGAATTTGAAAATAAATAGAAAATAAAATATCCGTTTAATTGCTAGACTCAATGGTCTTCATTCTGAATTAAAGTCATCAAAGTCAAAACATACCTGGGAAGATTATCTTAAGTTCTTTGCTCTTAAAAATCGTAGAAGTAAGCAGTGTTTATAAGATTGGTTATCTCCGTATAGAAAACATAGTCAAAACTGGGCATATCTTATCAAGTTGTGCTACATGCTAATCGATAGACTTGTCTGTGGCTAGCTGAATCACAATGACTAATTTTTAAGTATTGCTTGATTAGTATAAACTGATCAACTAAAATGCTTATCTTCAGTTAGCTTCTCTCAATTGTTTGTAAGAAACGTAAGAATATTATAGTGGATTGTGGATTGTGTGGGGGCTAAAAGACCTCAATAAGTAATGTGGTTTGCCCAAAGCTATCTGATTGGTCACCTAGAAACCTGTAGAACTTAAAACGATATCAAAATCAACACCAAGCAAATTCACTCAATGGGCTTTCAGTAAAATGTAAATACAAATAAAACTTTCCGCAGCACAAAAGGGGGCAAAAAATAAAAAAAAAGCAGCCAAGACAAATTTAAAATAAGCTTATCAAATTCTTAAGATGGCTTTACACAGAAATAGAAAACTAAGCTAGGAAAAAGCGCGATGATTTTCTTTGCGAGCTATCCATTCAAAATGGGTATGTATAGGAGCATAGGAGCCTAGAAGTGTAGGAGTCTAGGAGTCTCGGAGCAGCATTATCACTGCCTCGAAAATCAATAAACATTAATCTTGACGTGATTTTGTCTTTATCCTTCGCCATTTGCGTATTTGATGCTGCCAGCCACCATTGGGTATTTGATAAAAGATTAAAGTTTAATAAGAGAGCAAACGAAAAGCTCGGATTGAGACCCCAATTAGCATTATCAATGTTTTTGATAACAGTTAAGAACATGCCTTCCAAGGAATTCTGGAGGTTACGCTTCAGAGTAAATTTAAAAGCCAGTTAAGTAAACAAAAACAAACGAATTATTAATTTTATTTTATATACAGAAAAGGTTTATGACTCACTCCACAATACACTCTGCAAAATCATACGTACAATACAAATATTATTATTTGCTTATAAGATATCTGAGAGTAGGATTTTTAAAAGGAGGAACTTGAAATAATTGTATATTTAATACGACAAATAAACTCATAAGCTTAACTTATTTTTGTTTTTCAGTGTAAACCGCTTAATTTATCAGGAAAAGGTTGATTTTCTTTTGGCAGGACGCAACGTTGGTTGTACCTGTGCCTCAATTTTCAACCGCTATATGATAATGGGAATTCAATTAATTTCTCCTTAACATATCTAACGCAGTTTGTCAACATTTCATATTAACAAATTGAACTTTGTCTAACTCGTTTAGCTAATCTACCACATTATCTTGAAGAATGCTTAACAAGGCGCAATTTAACACGCCTACGAGGTGCTGGGTCCTGGGGTGTTGTTGGTGTTAGTATCCTGTGTGTGTGTGGTGTCACCTTGAAAATTTCATAATTAAACTCCGAGTTGAACTCAAAGGACACAGTTGGCAGGAGATACGAGAGATATTTACCTTAAAGAATTCTAATTAAATCATTGAAAAACTTTGAGGACTTTGTGCTGATTCATGTGTCCTGGCAGCTGCTACTTTTCCGAGACCAGGCCAAACTTTTGCCCAGCCTAAAGAATTTGCCTGATTTCAATATCCTGTAATTTTTTCTTAACGCGTCTCTTCAACCAGAGAGAGAGAGGCACATGTGCAAAAGGCTAATAGAATTATCAGCTATTAGTTTGTCGACAGGGTATTTTCAAGTTGAGAAATTATTTTGAACTTAATTTGTTGTTGTTGTTGTTGCTGCAGCTGTAGTATAGAGTTGCCTCCACTTGATGTCGACTAATTTGTGGTGTTTGCTTTGGACTTTCGGCTTTGGCCAGGCAGTCGACGCTCTTTTGGCTTATGCAAAGCATGGTCTAAAGCCCTACATGTGCCACATAGCTCGGAACTGAGACTCAGAATGAGACTGAGACTGAGCGACTAGGCCGCCAGTGCGTCGGATTTTTTTTTTTGTGTAAAAAAATGTGGCAATGCAAAGGGGGTGGGGGGAGAAGGGGTGGTTCAGTATTTCATGTCGTCACACAAACACACTCACACACGAACAGATACCATGCAAGATTCATAGACTCATAAATCTTTAAGTATTGAATACCATTTTTGCATATACTACATACATAAGTAAGAAAGAACCTCACGCCGACCAAACTTTATCCGGCAAAGAACAACACTACCTCCCCCCCCCCACCTACTGCCATTCAACCAACCGATGCGTCCAGCCTGGCCGAAAATATTTGCAAACTTTTGCTTGAGGTGAAAGCAAACAACGTGGCGCCGAATACCGACAACAGTTGTTGTACAATATTTCTGGCCGAGCGGCAACATTGGATGCCAATTTAGCGTAGATCCAAAGTGGCAGTGAGTGTCTGACCGAGAGGAATAGTTTCTCGAGTGTACACTGTACAGGGTATTTGAGGGGTAGGGTGTAGGGTTGTCGCCACTGGCGGTCGTTCTGTTGGCCCAAACTACGGACTCTGGCCAAAATCCACCAAATATAATGTTGTATCTACGCATACACAAACATTCGAAGCTAACAGCCCGCATATATGCTCCATATGCTCAAACACACAATCGCACACACACTCATTCACACACTCGCACACACACTCATCCACACACTCACACACACTCACTCGCGCACTCAGTGAAGCGTTCGAATTGTGGGTATACTCGTATTCATGAAATGGAATAACTAATGACTTTATGCTAGAAGCGTGTTTTGTTAATTGCATTTGCTAAAAACGAGCCACAGTTCTAATCGAGGTTTGGGTGGTGCTCTGGGTGGTTGGGTGGTTGGGTAATATGATGGTTGGGTGGTGTGGCCTGTAGTTCTGAATGCGGAAACAGCAACTTCATTGCCCGAGTTCAGCTTCTTATGGTTATGGAGCATTAAATACGAAGAAAAATTTCAATAGCCTCTGCTGCGGCCACCGAAACTTAACTGAAATGAAAGGAAGCGAGGCATGAGAGGATAGACCATAGATACTACATATAACCACAACCACAGCTAAGTCCACAACAACAACAATAATAATAACAACAACAACAAGAAAAACAACAGCAACAACTTAACAGACCGGGGCTAATGAAACCGCAGTTGAATCGTGGAATGGGAATAAAGAAATGTGAATAAGACGAAGAGAAAATCGCTTCTCAAGTAGTTGGCAACGTCAACGCGGCCATTGCACAGTGGGCACTAACTTTTAAATTGCATTTAAAAATTTAAATATCAGGCGGGTTCAGATTTTCAACTTTTTCCTTTCGCTCATTCAATAAAATAGATTCTTACACTTCAACGCTTTTATGTTAATTGAAATGCTAGTGCCTTGAGTTTTGTTACATATGTATGTATGATAACTTATAAAGTCGGATTCTGTCCTTCATCTCGATTTGATACTAAACTCGGAAGTTATTCAAGAAAGCATTTCTTACAGCGGGTGATCTATTTTTAATAATTATTTCATAAAATTCTTGACGTTATTGAATTAATCATTCATAAATGCTGCCCTTTGTATTGCAAATAATTGGGATTCCTTTTAGAAGTCATAATAAAAGCATGAAGTAAAGTTAAAAGTACCTTGTCCTTTCCTAGAATTCTTAATTTTGTGATATTCTGTGTTTTGCGTAGATTCATCCTGTTTATGGAATCCATTTTACACAGTGAACTGTGTGATGAAATAATGAAATGAGATAATTTTATACAGTGGAAAACTAAAGTCTATATAATCATCAACTCCAATCTCACTCTCTGAGAAGTCCTGTTATTAATCTCAATAAAGTAAATAACAAGAAATGTAGAACAAAAATAATTACAATCTGTTTAACCTAAATAATAATTGTATGTTAAATAGGGTATTTTGACCATTGTATTGTTTTTTTCCACTGTAAATTAATAGCGCTAGATCAGTTGATTTGTACCACTGTGCAGGTACACAGGTTTGTGCTAATGGTTCGACCAACTATGATGGCGACAATTTGCCAATGCATGCGATAAGCCTTGTAGGAAACGGAGTGACAACAGATGTACGTGTGGGTGTGTGAGTGTGCATGTGTGTGTGTGGTAGGTTGTGGGTGAAGTCGGAAAGTGTTACCAATGTCTGATGTGTATTTTGGGGCTATTTTTGTTGCATGCTTGTCAAGTGGCCCGTCAATGGCTGAGCAAAGAACGTAGATTGAGTTTTTGTTATCGTAGTAAAGCGTCAAGTAATCATATTCTCAGACAACATTCTCTGTTTACAATGTTGAGTTTACTATACATACTATATATAGATAAGTATGTATATTGTCTATTATTATTTATTGTTTTGATATATTTTCTTGGGAGCCAAGAATAGTCCAAACAGAAATTAATCAAGCATATGATTGCTCATCGAGTTGACTGAATAATACTGAGAATTTAAATAGCATATTGTTTGTTTATGCTGATCAACTCAGTTCTCTGAATGGATTGTTGTTCAACTTGTGACCCGAATCATTGCCATTTGTGAATAACCCCATTCAAGTGAACTGCACTCGATGGACTCCTTAAGCTAATTGGACTAATTGGACTTATCAGTCAACCACTCAACCCAACTGGTGTCCATCCAATTTGCGGTTGTAATTCGCAGATTACGTATACGTAAATATGAAATTTATATTTTGTATCATGGCAGATAATAATGCTAAAGTAGATACATACCACTTCAATAAGTGGCTTTTAATTAAAGCTTAAAAATACAGAAGAGCTAAAAAAAGCAAAAATAATCATAAAGTAAAAAACGAAACACTCGAAAGTCAAAGCTTTGATTGGTCAAGTCAAATGGAGCATCCTGTTTCATTCAACGTCATGTACAACCACATTGGCCACAAACACGTGAATGTTTCTGTGTGTGTGTGTGTGTGTGTGTGTATAATGTGTGTGTGTGTGTTTGCACTCATGCTTTACACGAGTGCTTCAAACAGACAAACATCCGAGTACTGAGAGGGACAGTCACGTTCACATGACTGCCGTTGCATGAACTTTGTCTGTGTCTCTGTGTGTGTGTGTGTGTGTGTGTATGTGTGTGGGGCACGCAAAAAGGTGCCTGGCGGGGCACTTGAGCATGGTTGGCTTCCTCAACGTTCAATTTGTGTACTTAAATTCATTTCACTTTAATTACGAGGGTATTCCATTTAATATTTGATGGCTTCTGCTCCCAGCTGCCAGCCATCCTGTTTTCGTCCTTCCTCTCTCACTCTCTTTTTTCCTGGATGCCTCATCTGCTAAATGTCCAACGTCATCGTCATCCTCGTCCTCGCCTTGTCGTTGTGGATGGCAACACTTTATCCTCTTCATATCATTTTGTTTTGGCATGTAAACATTTTGACTATAAACTGAATTAGGGTATATATTCATAAATTGTTGTGTTTAACATCTAAACATTCATTTATATGTATATGTCCATGCAGAATGTTTAGATTACACACACACCTTTCGGCTACCACCTGTCGCCAGGGGCGTAGTCAGAATTATCTGAAATTTGATTATCATATCTATTTCGTAGAATTTTCTCACTTCTTCTATGGCTTTCAATTAAGTGTGGCACAAGTTCTGGTTGCATGTGGCAACCAAACGCTCCCTTCTTGGAAAAAAAAAACCGAAAAACTTGTACTTTTACAACCATGGAAAGCCTTCTAATTTCGTCAGTTTTGCTCAAGAGAGAGAGAAATTGAGCTGGCGTCCAAAATCAAAATGGCATATTGGAAAATTTCGTAAACTGATCGGATGACATAAAAATGCCTTTTAGAGAGCATGAAACGAGTACGGATATGAGTATTTCAGCTTAATAGGCAGCAACAAGCTAAGCTTCAGTTTTGTGGCACGTTGACGAAGTGGCATGGCATCATCAAATACCAACAAATGGTGTAAAATGCCTCATTGAATGCTCCGCGACGTCTCGAAGCACTACTTACCTTATATATATGGAATATATATGTATGTATGAGCCTATATATAGCAAGTTCCTTAGTGAAAACCACTCGGTGTCTGTCTGTTTGCAGACATGGCAACATTGGGATTGGGTTTGAAGATTGGGTTTGGTTTGGGGTTCATTTGAGTTGTTGTCGTTGTCGTCGTTGATGACGACCTGCGTTTGGCCTCGCAATTGCTTTTTGGGTTGTGGCAACAACAACAACGACGACGACGACGGCAATGTGGCAAACAACAAAAGAAAGCATTGGGCGCAAGGTGGTGCCTCCAAAAGAACGTGCGCTGCTGAGATTTGTTGTGCCACCTACGCAGCCTAATGTGCGGCGTGTAGAAGTAAATATGTCTGACTGTGTGTGTGTGTGTGTCAGTGTGTGTATTTGTTTTACAACCACAGCTTGTGGGGCAAAACGGGGGCAAGAGACGTTGCAAGAGACGCTGCTTTTTATGTGACCATTTCCACTGTGACTGCGACTGCGACTGCGTTCGTGTTCATTAACGTTGCTATTACATTTTAACACACCGAATCGGAATGTGTCCCGTCGTCGTCGTCGTCGTCGTCGTTGTCGTTGTCCTTGCCATGCACCCCATTCCCCTTTAACCTCCCACTCTTACTCCCATTCTCACTGCCTTGCCTTTTACTTTCATTTGTCGGTCCGTTCATTTGTTGAGTTTTTGTGTGTGTGTTGAAATATCCTGTTTAACTTTATTTCATTTTTCCACAGCATCCGACACGTGCCTTCCACACACACACACACACACACTCGGTCCTTGTGTGTGTTTTAGTTGGTATGCATAAATATTTACGTTTGCTGTTGTCTTATCAGATCATTTATGGCCTTATAGGGGGTTGTGGGGAGAGAGGGGGTGGGAAATTGTTGCGAGGTCGCCTCGCATTACTCTTGTTATTTGCATGTTGTAGAAAAATATCAATTTGCGCACCTCCGACGCCAACGTTGACGTCGACGTCGACCGTTTAACATTTTCCGCTATTTGCAGGCCTTTTGTCCTGTTTTCCTTCATTTAACACAGTCACACATACCCACAGACACACACACACACACACATATACATAAGATATACTGTTTGAGATACATTCGTGTATCTAAATGTTGTGCAAATGCTTGTGGGGAGTGCTCCATTTGAATATGAATTTATAGCAATGTGCTGGCGACGTTGCGTATACGCAATTTATGTAATTCGTGGCGCTATTTGCATAACAACTTTGAGTACTTTCATCTATGTATGTATGCTATGCTAGCCTTGATGCCTGCTACTGCCCATATGGACCAAATACATATACTATATATAAATTCAGTTAACTGCCCACTGTTATGCTGATATCCATCCACCTCCACCTCCACTCTTACTTTTACTTTTACTTTTTTAGTTGGAAGTGACCCAACATAAAATCCAGCTTCCACTCCATTTGTATTTGAGCTTCCTGCTTGGATTTATCACTGTCGCCCTTTTGTTGCCGCATTACTGCAAATAGAAAGGTAAAGTGCAATTTTTGGTGAGCATCTTTGTGATGGTTATGATGCTCTTGTGGGTGGCTACTGGGCGGTTACTGTAACAGTTACTGGTTACTGGTTACAACTAGTAGCTGGCTTATTCCCACGAGTCACGTAACTTCCGTTAGCGTCTACGTGGCCAGCTAGCAACAACAACAACACAAGCAGCGCTCGTTGGGGGCATTAATAAATTTTATGCTTAGCAGCAGCCCCCAATAACTTTCCAGATAATATCTAACAATCACCCAGCAGCAATAGCAACAACAACAACAACAGCAACAGTAACTGAAGTAGAGGAAACTCAACCCACAGACACTCTTATGCCGTAAGCAACATCAAGTTGTTAAGCTCTCGCATTGGTCAGACGAAACATTTGCCATCATTTCATACTTCCTGCAGTTTCGTGGCACATTTCATGTTGCATACCACACATTTTGGGGAAACACTAATGAACATGGGAAACAACAACAACAACAACAACGACACATACCATAAGCATGTAAGCCAGCTAAAGAAAAAAAGCACAGAAAAAAAAGCGATGACATCGTCAACTTCGCAGAACTATTCACATGTCGTATACGTAATGTGTGTGTACTACTTATTTGCGAATGTGTGTGTTCGTGTGTGTGTGTGTATTTGTGTGTGCTCAAAGTCAAAGTGCCTGATGCTTTGGTTTGAGTTTGAGCAGTGCAACAAATTTTTCTCTGATTTAACAACTTTATTTTCTTCTTTTTTATATTCACTTTTCTTTCATTGCATTTGGTTTCCAATTAAATTTTATATTTTTGTTGCCTGGCAAACAGATTGACTGAGTGAAGTAAGGATAATTGGCATTGTTATCAAGTGTTTATGGTTATATGAATGTTTGTCGATTCGCAATGCTTTCAGCAATTGAAATGATTTGTGCTAATTATATTACGTATACGTAGCGTTGTTTTGATCGCTTAATAACGCTTTACACCCTTGGGCATAACATATTTGACCTGATTACATATGTAAAACGTAGCATTAATGAAATGTATTAAAAATGCCTTTTGACATTGATGAGCTTTAAAACAAAGTGAGTATATTTCATATATGTACATATAAACGTTTGAACGCCTCGAGGCAGCTAGGAGACAGCGGAGAAAGCGGATGTTGAAAGAGGAAGTAGACTGGGGACTGTTGTCCTTGCTCTCGGCATGTGTCCCAAATGTCGTTTAAGCAATACACGCACATAAATTTATGTATACATGCATGAGATACACGTCTCCCTCCCCAGCCAGCATGTATTTACAGAGCGTATTTAGTCAACATTGAAGCAAAGAGACAAGACGAGACAAAGATAGAGACACTGCCACAGAGATAGAGACAGATAAAGAGATACAAGGAGACACAGAGACACTGTAAGACAGACAGAGGCACTTGCTGCCGCCTATCGATATTTGGCAAATGTGTAATAAAAACGCAAGACAACTGCGAAAATGAAAAAACACAACTGATAAACCAAAATTGAGACCATCCAAGGGAAATACATACGCAACCACTTGGAGTTTGCCTACAACTGTTTCGATTTTGATTTGACCGGGTTTTTGTTCTGGCCCTGTTCTTAGCCCTGTTTTGCTTTTGTTCCCCTTCATGGTCTCAGCTGTCTTCTTTTTGTCTCCTCCTTGGAGTCGATGAAAAATTGCCTGTCGCCAATGCTCTTTAGATATTCCAATTTTTAAAGTGTCAAAAATATCCGCTTAAGTATGTATAAACGAGTATATGCATGCATACATTATGTATATGATAAATAAGTATATTTCTCGGGTGTGCAGCTTATATCAAGAATGAATATGTAAGCAGATAATGGTCGTCTTCAGCATTTGGTCTCTCTTTTCTTTCTGAGCACCTCCTTCGCTCTTCCATCTTAAACTTCTTATTTGCCTGAATTTGTTGGCCAAACAAAACAAAATAAAACAAGCAAAAATGCTTAGGAGATTCAAAGTGCTAGACTAGCAGTTACCCTCTGACCTTTCGATTGAAACTAAATATCATTTTGGTTGAACTCAAGTCAATCTCGCATTTTCATATTTGTTAATTTTGTGAGTGCTTTGGTTTATTAAGGAAACTTTGGTTAAATTTACAGTGGGACACATGACTAAGTTTGTTATGGTTATGCGATTACTTTATTATACCCTTTTCACACACTTTATTGGCACAGGGTATTAAGAAACAAAAAAGAAAATACACATTTCATTTTTGTTTTTTTTTGGTTGTTGCTGTTTTTGTTTTGTTTTGTCGTTATTTTTTGGTTTTCGTACGCAAACTTTATCTGCAAAAAAGTTGAAATCAACATATTGATTTTTGTTCTTTTGCGGGCCGTATACACACATACACATATATAGACAGGGTGATAGAGAGTGAGAGAGAGGGGAGTGGAGGGGCGGTCCAGGACGACGACCACATAGCTTAGATACACGCCGCTGACGTGTGTAACTTGTATCTTTTGTAAGCTGCAAATGTTTGGACATATTTGCCAACTGTTCTCCACAAAAGAACATTGCTCATTCGCAACATTCATTTATTTGTGCTTTGACTTTTTCATTCAGATCAAAGAGGAATAGTTCGACAGATTCAAATACAGATTCAGATACAAATGCAGATACAGATACAGATACAGATACAGATACAGATACAAGTGCTAATGGTCGTTTTTGTTGTCATACTAAATGTATGAGGGTACTATCTATCTATCTATCTATCTATCTATGTATGTATGTATGTGTATCTATCAAATATCATTCTTCATTCTCCAATTTCATTAACCTTTACAAAGGCAATCTTTTTTTTGCTTTTGTTTATATGCTTTTGCTTTTGCTGTTGCTCTGTGTGCGGTGTGTACAGTTTCAGGTTTATCTTCTTTTACTCTTGTTTTGTCGCGCATCCTTTGCACACACACACATACACACAGACACACAAGGAGAGAGAGAGACACGCCTACATGCACCCGCCTCTATAGGCAAATACCAGATAAATGGCAATTTAACAATGAAAAATTAAAAGAAAATACAAAGTATTTTTTTTTTGCTGCCCTTTGCCGAAAAGGAGCTTATTTCTCATAGCATGAACAGGCTGGCGGGTAATGGACTTGGTAAGTAATTACAGTTGAATTGTGACTAAAAAAGGACACAGATAGCGAAAGAGAAAGAGAAAGAGAGAGATATCGGAAAAGAACGAGAGGCAAGCAAATATGTTTTCTTTTCGTTGCTTTAATCTCATCCCATCCACCCATTCATTGCAATGGCAACCCAATCGATAGCAAATAGTATTCATTGTTGACCATTTGTCATTTGAACAGCAGTTTTTCCAAAGGTATCATCGATTTTTTATTTATGCTCGACTACGTGATGTTTAATTAATTAGAGAAACGTTTAATATTGCATTGGACAATTGAAAGATATCAAATATAAATGAATAAATTGCTGTACAGATTCACAGGAAGTGAATTTCAGATGAATTTCAGATTTCATTTAAATAAGATTTAAACTGAGAGAATAAAAAGTACTTGTAATAAAACAAAAGAATCCTTTTAGTCAGATTTAGGTTAGGTTCAAGCAACGTATAATAAAATTAAAAATTGTTTTTGCTTTTTTTTTTATCTATCATATTGTCCGGGGAGAATGGTTTGTGACATAAAAAAGCCATAAATGATTGGAGTGAAAAGGAAACGCAGTTGCGTATATTCAAATTTGTATGTACAACATATCTACTCTAGAAGCGAATAAAAGCAAAGTGTATGCTGAATGGTATTCATCAAAGCATAGCAAATTGTGTGTTCAACAAGATTTCCATTAGAGAGTCTCTCTCTCCTCTAGAGTCGATTTAACACCCTCCCACCATACCTCCCAATCATTTGTATTGCAGTCTACACATGAAGAAACCGCTGGAGACACTTTTAAAATATCATTAACATGGCACGTTCTCACATCTGAGACCTTCTCACTGTGCTGACTTTTAACCATAAATCATTGCATATTTCACAGCTTAAAAGTTGTTGTTGTTGTCGTTGTTGTTGATGTTGCTGATGTGGTTGTTGCCACTTGGCTGCTTGTGTCAACTGGGTATAGCTAATACCTTCAACTAAGTTCAGACAACTCCAAAAATTATTCCTCGTTCGCTTTGCGCGCTTTGTATATATATGAACTTATGTATGTGTGTGTGTGTGTGGGGTATATGCGTATTTTCTGCTTTTGCAATTTACAACGGAACCAAAAAGTTATGAAACTCATTAAAACACGAAACTAATTCAAACACCCCGGGCCTAATTGCCGCCTCATAGCAGCAAACCAAGCATCAGCATTAGTCGTCCTTAACTACCTTCCGCCCAACGTAACCAACTCCCAGTCCCTGCCCAGTCCTGTCTCTCTCCCAGTCGCCCCCAAGTCCCCCCTTTACCACCCCAATGGCTTGGATGCCCCTTGGGCACTACGAATGATTCCAAAAATTATTTAGCGTTAATTTCCATAGAAAAATGTGCGCGTCAACAGAAATTAAGTGTCCCAGCTAATTTAGCAATGGGGTCCAGGCTCAAAACACAGTCCTCAGGAATTCTCAGCTCCACAGAGCTAGCTCCCCATATATATACCCATACCCATACACAAGATATAACCATTTACCCAGCTGCGTGGCTCAGCTGGTGCTGAAACTGATGTTGTAGCTGGAGCTGGAGATGATGCTGATGCTGAAAGCTGGAGCTGACGCAGCCATCGCATTGGAATACTTACAATTTTAATTTGAATAATTTTGCAGGCTTTAAACGTAAATTACCCTCACATTTTGTGTTGCCCGTGCAGTATATTCTTTTTTTTTTCTTTTTTTTTTTTTGCTCGGTTTGTCGGCTGCCCTTTTTTATTTGTATACCCTGTACACATAAATTAGTTAGCAAAGGGTGTTTTGTAATTAAATGTATGCGTGTGGGAAATGTTATCCAACAAGATCTACAAGCCGTCAGTTTGATAAATTAAACGACCTCAAGAAAGCTGTTATCGAAGTGTGAAATGAAATTAGCAGTACAAACATAAATTCCAAACCGATGTAATCAGATTTGTATGAAAAGTAAACATACAAGTTATTGAAATAAAAGCAAAATAAATTAAAATAATATTCATGATGAATACATGGTTATAGTAGAATATTATTTGATGTGCAGGTAAAATGATTAATAATACATTTCTAAAACATGTCTATAGAATTGTTATTTAAATAAAGTCAAAATAATTATTATTGAGAGTATATATAATATATATTATACATTGTATTCATAATATATACATTTATTTCATTTATTTATTGTACTGAGGTAAATGTCAGTTTAATATAATTTGTATTTATTTATTGTCAACTATCAACAATAGACTCAACTATTAAGAATTATCTACTTCTCAGTAAATAAAAATGTTAAAGTTTATTAGTATGACTGAATTTGAAGAGTTAAAATTAAGATATTTTATGGCTAAAGTTGCCAACAATAGTATCTATAATGTAATGTGAATGTGTTAGGGTATCTCCTCGTCAATCAGTTAATATACGAGCGTTTTTAGTTGATTTTTTTATACTTTTTTCTTTAGCATAAGCATTTTGAGAGATTAAACTTGGCGTACTTGAATGTTATTACACGTACCAGCAACTGGAGCAGGGGCAGCATCCGAGGATTGTGGGGGCCAGAGGTTGTTGGGGGTCTGTGTGGCAGTGGCAGTGGCACAACGACAACGACAACGACAACGAGAACGACAACGTTGCCCAACGCCAACACTTTCATTTATTATTATTTTTTACGCTCGGTTCGCGACACCCCTTAACCATCTAAAAGCATCTATGTTAGCGCCCAATTGTTGCCACCCGGGCCCAAAAACCAACCCATACAGAAAAATCACACATCGTTAGCTCAGCATTTTTTTTTCTTCTACTTTCCTTTCGTTTCTGTTTCTTTTTCTTTTTTTTGTACGGCACGCGTTGTGCCCTTGTCCCAGTCAACTTGGAGCTGAGTCCCATAATGTGGAATTTTCGTACCATTTTCCATAAAAATTGCTTTGCTTGCTTGCCAGACGGGGACGAAGATGGAAACAAATATGACGACGAAGACGAAGACGGAGCTGAAGATGAAGCTGAAGCTGATGCTGAAGCTGAGGCCAGGTCTGTCTTCTGTTAACTGTCCCGTTTGAGTTTTGTGGATACATTTGAGCATACACACACACACACAGAGAGAGAGTCACACACACAAAGAGAGACACACACACACACGTTGAGTGTGCTGTGTGTGTGTGCTGAAAGTTTCTTTATTTAATTCAGTGAACTGTAAAATGTGCTGAAATGTTAGATTATTGCTTTCGAGCTGAGTAAAGCAACCAACTAGTAGCGACCAGATACTTTTCGCGTTCTTTCTCATTGGGTACATATTTCCACTTTTCACTTTCCCTTCTTGGTCTATCACCTCCCATCTCCATTCTTCTCCATCACAACATTTATTGTTGTTGCCTTGCGCCGCGGCTGTTTCTCTTTTTGCCATAACAATTTCGAACTGCACTCCTTTGACAAGATAATACGTTGATAGCCCCCACAGTTTTCTGTAGGGCTCACCAAGGAAAGAAAAAACATCGGGAAAAAAAGAGGAGAAAACCAAGGAAAAATTGGGCAATTTGCTTACACAACCAACAACAAGAAGAAGAACGGCAACAAGAAGAAGAAGAAGTAGCAACAACAGCAGCAGCAGCAGCCGCAGACCCAGTTGAGTTGGGTGTGGAAACCATTTTGGGATTGGGCAAAAGGTTAGCGGCACGTGTTGACGTCGCTGCACAATGGAACAGAAAGAGAGGGAGAGAAAGTGAAACGAGAGAGAGAGAGAGAGAGGGAGGGAGATAGAGTAAAAGTTAGAGTGAGCAAAAGATAGCTAAAGACGGTGAATTCAAAGCAAAATGCGTTGCCTTTCAATATATTTACTAAGTGGCATTGACGTGCTTCCCCAGAGCAGCAGGAGCGACAGGAGCGGCAGGAGAACGGGGAGTGCACAACAGACTGCCTTTATCAAGAAAGTTAATTTTAAATATATAAATATTTATTATGAATTTCACAAGTTAATCGATTACTGGTATTGCTTCAGTTAGTTTCGATAGCCAAATTTATGGCACATTAATGCGGGCAACTTTTTTCCTTTCTTAACAAATAACAGTGTTGGCGTGTCAGGAAAATTTAAATGTCATGGCTGAAAGTGAAAGCAAATGGAGAAACAATGATTAACAACATGTTTAACTTACCAATTTGTAATAATTCTTATTAATAATAATAATTGATTACTTTTTCAATTGCTGAATTTGGCTATCCACCGATGTTTAAACCAAAGTCCGAATTGGTTTTGAATCTCACAGAAACTGGTCACACTCTGTTAATTCTCTTATTAAAAACAAATTTCGCTTAAATAACAGAGTAGTTCACATATTCAGCTTGTGGTTGGTAAGTGATGGATAGATTATTTGCTGTTAATCAGTATTAACAAAAATAGGAACTTGGCTTTTACAACCCTGGATTGCACTTAGTAAAGCTTTTGATAGTTTTGAAAAGATGGTGAAATATCAGCTAGTGTGCAAAGTATCTAAAAAAGTAACATTTTTACTGCTTTCGTCGAGTAAGCGTAAGCGGCTTATGTACTTAGCACTTTGTAAACTGTTAAAGACCACACACATTCATATATGTGAAAGTATGTACGTCGTAGTGTTTAAATTGTATTCGGTGCAGTTTTTCAGACATGGTATTTATATAAGTATGTGTAGCTCCTTCTTGTCCATTCCATCTTTTAACGAGGAGATGATAAATTCTGTGCATGCGCTAACGAAATTTTTGTTAGTCCCCATAATCTTAATGACGAAACTTAAAAATTTACGTGAGCTGCGTTGAATTATGCGATGGTACAACGACAACGACAACGTCGCAGACGTGGTTGGAGGATTACCTGTTAACAGCTGCCAATGTTGTGTCCCAATATCCCTTCCTATCATGTCGCTGTCTTCGTTGGCTGGCAGCTTTTTGCATTAAGATACGCCGCACATTCAAAATCAGAGAGTGGCGCGGACCACGAACCACGAATCCTCAAGTTGAAGCCGATGCTGAAGCAGTTGCCACAGCCGGAGCCAGAGCCAGAGACGGAGTCAGAGCAAAAGCCAGACAAAAAGCATTGTAAATTGGGGTCGACAGCAGCGGCAACGATGGCAGCAACAAACAAAGTGCCAAACAGATTGGCTCTTGGCCGGACAGACAGTTTGGAGGTAGGAGAAGGAAGATGGGATAGGAGGTTTGACTGGCAAATGCAGCGCTCGGAATTGACGTTTAAGCGGCAAGCATTCGCTTTCCTGCCACCGCTCTATCAACTTGCCACTTGCCACACGAACTCGCGCCCAACACGCGCGATTGTCGACACCAACGCTCCCCCCTTTTCCGGAGGAGTCGGGGACAAGTCGGTAAAGTCGGAACACTCACCACACCCAGCGGCTCTCGATGAGGCAGCCATTGCTGTTTATGTCCTTGCGCTGCTCCCAGTCTGTCTGCTCGTTCGTGCCTAACGAGCTGCACTCCAAAAAAAAAAAAAAAGCAAAAGCAAAAGAAAAAAAAATAATAAATAGAAGAGAAATACTGAAAAGCGCTTGAGGCGCTCAACACAGACTGTAGCGATGGCAATGGGATGGATAACCAAGTTGCTGGATGCCTCGTTGATTTCGTTTGATTCCTTGGCCTCGCTTGCGATCTACAGAGTCTCAGACTCCGCTGATTATTGCCCCTTCCTGCCCTGCCTCTTTTCTGCCCTTCGACCACGCAGTGTGGACATGATGCTTCTTGGTGTTTGCCTCAATCCTCCTCTTGTTTTTAGTTGCCCCTCCCTTGTGTTGAGCTTCCACAGATTGTTGATGTTCGATTTAATTTTAGCGCTGCTGATTTTTGCGTTATTTATTTTATTATAATACCCTTTACATTTAACAGCGCGATAAGGCATATTGACTCTGACATTAATTGCTCGGTCGTGTTTGCCATTGTTGAACCCCAAAGGCGGCCACGGTTATTGCCACTTGAGCACGGCTTTTATTGACGGTCATTAACGTCAGCGACAGCGCAGCCAATTGAAGTCAAGACTTTCCAGTTACTTTCTCTATTTTAGTTGTCTTATTTTTCCCCACTGACAATCAGAAACGTCTCAAGTCAATTAGAAAATTTGAGAAAACAATTGGATAGTAATTTTTAATTGTTTAGTTGATTAAACATCGCTCATTGCTGCAAAACTCAATTAAAGAAAATAATTAATTGCTATTATTTCAAGTGCGTAGTGAAGTTTTTGAATATTATAAGACATATGCCATTGTGGCTATCAATCTGGGAGACACTTTAAGCTAACCCATCAAGACCAGATATTTCTTTGGAAGTACTTGAAGTTAACGCCACACGTAAGCACATCGATCCGTCAAGTTGCATGTGGCAGCACTTAGTGCAATTGACAGTACGTAAAGTCTTTTAGTTTATGGAGAAAGTCACATGAGATACATTTTCAAAGCTTTAATTATATAATTTGCTTACCTTCTGTGCGAGGGAAGTCTCAAAAGTACTTCTGTCTATTAAAAGCTGGGAATAGTGACTACATTTGTTAATCAAGCACCACTTAACTACAAAAATATTCTTATATAACTACATATACTAAAGTTTCTAAAGCAACAGAAAATAATTAGATTTATTAAGTTAATTAGTCACTATATTTTTAAGTTCATTGAATTTTTGTTACATTTTTCTGCTGATCTTTAGAAACAGTTGAAAAACTTCCCTTCAATTTAATTTTTACTGATGTAAGTGCGATTACCAGTAAATATTTATTGAACACTTTTCGATTTTTTATTTCCATTAAATATTTAATTTGTAATTCTTTACCAGCAATAAATATTTAATTGCGACTTTTCACTTTCCATAAATTCAATTTTGGCTGTAAATGCCTAACTTAATATTTACTGGCAGTGAAATATCACAATTAATTATGCAATAAAAGTAAGCGTCTCAACTAAAATGTTCGTGGAATGCAAATTTCTAAATAAATAATTATTGGTACTGAAACTGAACTTTATTGAAATTGAGAAGCTGAGCTAAAATTTCAACCAATTTCATTGGAATTTAATAAAAATTGAAGCATGTAACTATAGTTACATCAAATACTTGTGTATTGCTGGACTATTTAACTATGTGAAATAATTTAATGAAAATAAATTGTATTCACTATTCTCAGCTTTGAATTTAATTTACAGAGATTAAAACGAGCTGCTGCTAAATGTTGACCTTGTCAGAAGTGGAGAATGGAAACCACAAAATGGCATTGAATAAATGTCGACAGCAAGTATGCGAACAAGAAGACATTTCAAAGAGAGCTGCAATTCGCATATTGATTGAAAATTCGGAAAGTGGGAAACTTGAGAAGTCATTGTAACTTGAAGAGGTTATGCTACGAAAGGAATGTGCAACAATTTTCTATGCAAGTAGTAGTAGATATCTGCTACTTTGAAAACCACCCTCGCATATGGGAATAATTCATAATTACGGCCTAAAAGTAGGCAATGAAAAGTTAAATTAGGTAATTCTAATATGATTTAAGGACCTTAAGGCATTGTTTTACTGTTTTACTTGAGATTTATGTATCTGTGGTAAAATGTATCTGCCTGTGATAGGTAATAGGTTTAATAAGTATCTTATGATGTTAAGCTTAGGTGAGAGGATTGCTTATAAGCACCAGCAACAACCTGAGACAATAACAGCAACAAGCAAATGGCAAACAAGGAACAATAATATGAATATCAGCTAAACATTATTAGATAGTATGACATATGCTTATGTACATATGTATGTGTCCATGCATATGTATGAGTATTTTGATACTAGCAAGTTTATTATTCGATTGGTTTATTTTATTTCCTGCCACATTTGTTGGCAATTGTCGTGTGTTAAGCTTTAAACATGGCATTGGAACTGTCTCTTTCCTTTGTATCTTTGCGTGTCTATGTCAGAAGTATCTTAAACAGTCACATACAGATACAAAGCGTACGCACACACTCATGAATATTCATAGATAGCCAAACTCGAATGGTATTCGTATTCGTATTTGTATTTGTATTTGCAATTGCTTTTGGATTCGCTTTAACCTGCGCGTTGACATTGCAAATAAGTAGAAACAAGGAGCGCTTGTTCCTGATCCTGTATCCTGGAGACACACACGTGCCTAATCAAAATGCTGCATTAAAATAATCTTTATTCTGGTATTTTTAGCTGCCTTTATTTGGTCTCGTAATGATTAACAAAGACGATTAAAGTAGACCGCGGCAACCTTTCGAGGACCATGGACTTCGATTTCTCGCATTCCTCCATACCAGTAATCTGGCAAATCTGAGCAACTTTCGGGGATTAGCTTCCTCAGAATGCCATATATATGTATGTGATGTTATGTGTGTTATGTGTATTGTTTGTGTGGGTGTGTGCGTGTGCGTGTGTTTTTTGTGTATGAGTATGTCACATTTGCTGAGGCCTTTACAATTTAACGCACTGCCAAGTTCAAATACACAAAAGCGCCGCCTTCGACTTGGCCTACAAAAACACAAATAGAGCCACGGCCACAGTATGTGGTATTAGGTGGTACAAGGCCCCAGAGCGACCCAATGCACACGCCTCCGTTAACAATAATTTACGCAACTTTGCGCCAAAGTCCCAAAACATGTTATACGGAGGGGGATGAAAACAAAGAGTCGGCGGACCTGCAAAATTCATAGTAAAAGACCATTAAATTATCCAGTAGTGAGTGGGAGAGAAAGAGAGAGAGAGAGAGGTCTCCCCCCCAAGGACACGTGAGGGGCCAAAACAATAAACGTTTGTGGCACATTTGTCAAAATGTTGAACCACAAGAAGTTGGCAGCTGCTTTAAGAAATCTGCGAAACGCCGACGTGAAAAGCAATCGCTCAATATTTTATTAGAGTAATTTGATATTTGTATCCCCGCGGTCCTCGCTCGTCTACCTACACAACATATTGACTAATTTTTTGACACCGCTCTTTAATATTTATTAAAAGTCTGGTGCGTGCCGCCACTCGTGGGAATTACTCTTACTAACGATAAATTTCTTTGGCCATTTTCAAAAGCCGCCAAATGAACGAAGCGAGCAAAGCCCAAGCTAAGCTCTTCTTTATTTTGGGTGTTGAGGTGAAGCTACATCTTGTTGGTATATACATATATACATACTATATAAAGTCAGCTCATCAATGCCTATCTACTGATTTTCCCCTCTCCCTGCCAACAGTTGACTGCTGTCTGTGTCAAGCCTGCAAACTGATGACTGTTGCCTGCTTGTAATTTCGTTTTTAACGTCACTGAAATTTTGCATTTATTACATCGAAGGCCTTCATTACATTCACACAACTGACAAGTGACGAGCGATTTCAGCGTGGGCGTTATGCACAGTGGTACAATGTGAGAGAATTTAGTCATTTTAAATAAATAAAATAAGTATACGCAGTGTATGCAAGATAAGCAGTTAAAGGGTTTAGCCGATAAACCGATTAAGTTGCCAACCACAAAACAATTAAATGCAATCAAACAACTCAATAAAAGACTAAAGTTTTAAATATAAATTTTAAATTTAAATAAAGTTAAACATAATAAACACAATAATAATAGTCTATAAATAGTAGACAATCTTTTAGTATTTAAATTACTAACTTTAAATAAAAATTGTATTAATAAATTTTCGTAATTTGACTAGTTTATCAATACATATAAAAGACTTGTCTTGTAACACAAGGATTCCAATTGTAATAAATAAATCAACAAATAAGTCTTTTAGATTTGTCATCAGTGTTAAATTAAAACCGGAGACCACTGTTTGCACTATATTTAAAGTTAAGTAGCCAACTGAATGCAAAATAAATACCAGAGATCAGAATCACTTGATTAAATACAAAGAGAATGGTAGATTGGCAGTGTTATAAAATGCTTAAATACACAATAGCCAACACTTATAAAATATGAGAAAAAGAGAAATTGCTGGTTTCGTTTTTCATTTACTCAAATATTGGCATTTCATAGTTTAATTAAAAATTAATTACTTGCATATTGTTTGATAGATAATAAAATGAAGAGAATGCAGAAATCAGATGTTAATATTGTGAATTTTATTGATTGAATAATGGTGCATATTTAATTAATATATGTACTCTCAGCAAACCTCAGGGCAAACCAATTGTGTTTGCCTGTGCACTTCAATTAATTTAAGCATGAAATTGTAATTATCCGATGTTCACCTTTATACTTCTCGATAACTGCATTTAATCAATTATTTACTTGAAGTGAAATCAATGCTTGGGCCTCATTTAACAATCGCCGAACCCATTGTGCTTGCTCTGAAGGCCAATGCAGTCCAAGAAGTGAACAACAGCAACAACAACAGCAACAACAATAGCAACAACAATGAAAATTTCCAGTGTTGCTCAACGTTCCCCTTGTTCTTTGCGCCTCCCTCAACACTCACTACTCTAGTAAACAGCAAGGAGCATTGCATGAGCCGCTCTGCCTGTCATTTAGTATGTAAATTGAGATAAATCGTTTCTCGTGTCTGCGATACACATAAATACACACAAACACACATAGACAGAGATATTTATATATATATTTTAACATTTACATATGCATATACAGCCGCAGAGGCAGCCATATTGTATATAGTGGGAATTACATATGTATTATAAGGCATGTACTACAGGCAATGAAATTGTATATAAGACTGGCGTAAGTAAGTAACACGTCCTTATACTTCCTACCACCACCAACAACAACAACAACAACAAGAACAATGCCAAGAAATGTAACGGCAACATCGCGGCTGTTGCTGATGTATGGCGAGTGCGGCATACGGCGCGTATGAGTTATTTCCTGTTCCCAGCCATTTTATTATTAAAAAACCCAGAAAACGGGAGCCAGCGTCAGAGTGAGACAGAATGTTGAGAGCGTGACTAGCTTTGATGTTTGACTGAATGCAACGACTTTGAGCGGTGGCTACTGGGTGGAATGTGGGATGTGGTGGGCGTGCCACCATGACAGCAGCTGCTGTTGCTGTTGTTGTTGTTGTTGTTGTTGCTGTTGCTGCAACTGCTGCTGGTGCTGCTAGTGGTGTTGCACGCTACTTGAAGCTTTAAGTGCATAATTGACTTAATTAGCCACCAAAACGACTTTTGGTTTGCTGTTTGCCGTGCAGCAAGTGCGCAGTGGTTGCCACTGGTCGCTAGCTCCTTGGAGGCGCAACTTCAAGGACTTGACTCATACTTGCTACCCCTACAACACCCTTTCCTCTTCTACGAAATTTCCCAACTTTCATTAGTACATAGCTGGTTGTTGCTGCTGTTGGTGCTGGTGGTGCTGTTGATGCTATTGAAGGTGCTCTGGCTGCCAAACTGATTAATCGACAAACGCTTTGTAAGCACTTTGTGCACTCCGAACCCCAGCGACCCCATTTGGTGAACCCATCGAGCGACCCCGTCGACCAGCGCCCTCTCACACAAGTCACGAAACCTACACGAGCTCTTGTAATGCGCTTATAAATTTTGTCTGCACAAATTCATTCGCTCGCTGGCCACCCACTGTCTCTCTGTCCCACTGTCTCTCTTCTCCCTAATGCTCCCCATTTCTCCACACTCTGATACTGTCCTCTCTCTTCGCTGATGGCTCCATTTCGGATCCCTGGCGTAAAAGCTATCGATTATTTATATATAGTATAGTGCTCGCAACAAATGCAACAAATGCAAAATTTAAAAATTTCCAAATATCCCACTTTCCATTTTATTTTCGGCATGAAAATGCCACGTGCCGCACAGTGACTCATTCCACAAAATGTTTTCAAGTTGTATTGTTGAATGGTTTTGGTAAATATTTAATAACTTTCGCTACATTGTAAATAGATTTATGTAAATAGATTTATTACAGTACTTTGATTAGCATTTCAGTTTTATATTCGAAAAATGGGATCAAATAATGAAAGGGTTGCCCGACAACACGTGTAGAGGCTCTTATAGGGTAAATATAATCTAACCCTCATTTGAAATGCTAAACATTACACACATATACATATATATATACATATATAGATGTCGAGTACATAAAGTTGGGTCTTAACTGCTCTTGCTCCTCCCTCGCACATTAAAAGAAACAATATGTGGCTCCGAAGTTTGTTATGATGGTCCAATAAAAAAAATTCAAGTTATTTATATACTAAATATGCTTTAATTTAATTTAATTTAATTAAATTTTTTAATTATTGTGGTTGCTATTTATATAAAAAAATATGCAATTTTAAAATAGTTTCTTTCGAAATGATGCGTGTCAATTTGGTATTAAAATTTAATATTTCCTATTTATTATTACTAATTTAATTTATTTATTTGAATTGATTTGATTCGCAGACAAAGCTTATAAATAAATTAATAATTAAATGAAAGAGTTTGTTTCTTAAATTTAATCAAAGTTAATTTTAACACTTAACTTTTATTTGATATTTTCCAAAATGGTATATTTTGATGTAAAATAATTTCTGGTTTTATTTTATTGTTTGTTATAATTTGAATTTTTTTCGTTTTATATCAATGGTTCAATAACTAATCAAATTTTATTGTTATTTATTTCACAATTAAAAATATTTAAACCTTTTTTTTTGCCACTTCTTGACTTAGTTCTGAGTCTGAGCTAGGACAATGCTTTGGTTCCACTATGCGACGCGGTAATCCTGTTTCATTTTAAGGTATATGTATGAACCAATTTAGTTTTCATAGCGGTTTCTCCCGCTCTATGTGCAGGATACTTTGTCTGGTTGATGCTGGTTTCTATTACTGGTATTCACACACTTTTACACCTCCTTCTCCTCTTCAGCAACAACACACACACAAACACAAACACACACTCACACTCGTTTAGGAGCCTATATGTATGCATACGATACGAGTGTGTGTATATATATTTTTTTGTTTATATACGGGGTATATGTGGGTCGGTAATTGCTTTACAAAGAAATAGAGCATAACAAATTTCACGTGATGAAAGTTACGTATACGCCTAGTTCGCTTTTCAGTCCTGAGCCGCTTTACGGCCGCTTAACGCACCGCACGCGGTAAGAAGAAGGCCTAAATGAACGCGGCGTAAAAACTGGCCAAAATGGGAAAAGCCAAATGAAAATGTAGACCCAATGCCAACAGTTGTTAGCGTGTTTGTGTATGTGTGTGTGTGTGTGTGTGGCGCTTAATCGAAGTTTCACTTAGCAAATCAACAAAGTTGTTGTCAGTTGTTGTTAGTTGCCGTTGTTGTTGTTTACAGTTGCTGTTGTTGTTGTTATTGTATTCACCTAGACATGATTAGCATTCCAGCTAAAGCCAAAGCCACAAACGAGCAGCGACACAACAATTCGCAAAGTGAATTAACATGCCAAAGACCCAAACAAGCCACCCAAATATCCACCCACAATTGAGGACAGGATAGATACCACTTGCCACCCGCTATTTGCCACTTGCCACTCGCTTGTGGTGGTGCGACATGTTCAACTTTTAATTCAACATTTGCCATTGCCATTGACGTCAGAATCAGTGGCGTCCAATGGCAAATGGTAGCCGAGTGGAAGGCGGAGGGAGGGAAATTCGGCACATTATCTTGCGTTGGCAGCACTGTAATAGGAGGCGGGGTAAAAGAGAGAAATAGGCGGAAGGCGGGGCAGTGCCTAATTGGCCAACGGCAGCACAAAATTATAATTTGCATTTATAATTTTATTGACAATAAAAAGTATTTAATTTTTGTTCAAGCGAACGTGCCCCAAAATCCGCTTGCCCCATGCTGGCCATGGGGCAGACAACCAACAAGTCAACGCTTTAACTAATATTTGTTCCAGCAGCAGCAACAACAACAACAACAACAGTGTGGAAAATACTGCGACAGAATTTGTCATGAAAAATGAACAAAAAAAATATGTAGAGAAAGAGAAGAAATGTGGAAACTGCATATTTCGACAGCTTTTCAGACACTTGCGCTGACGAGCGACAAAATGGGCAGTGGTAGAATGGAAAGAGGAGGAAGGGGAAACCGTAGGAAACTGAAAGGCCAGCGGAAAACTCAAAAATCCTCTTAATAATTCATAAAACTTTAGGAAACTACTTAACTCTTAAACTACTAACTGAATCAAACTAAACTAAAGCAACTGGCGCTCTGTTGATGTGATTGGGCCTGGTTCATAGTAGTAGATGGCCCCCCTAAAGCAGTTCCCCTAGCTGCACCCCTTCACACCCTCACACTCTCACACACACATATACAATAGAGGCCAAGTGCCTGCTGGCTAACTGGACTCTGAAGCCTGCTGTTTCAGTTATACTCGTAGCTACAGTTACTGCAACATCTTCAGCTTTTCAGCTTTCCAGCTTCAGCTTCAACTTCAGCTGTTGAAAATGCTTGCCTCTGGCAAACGAGTTAACTTTGCAAGTTTGTCACCCAACCGAAACTGAGACTTGGCAACAGCCAAGGAGGAGGAGGAGGAGGAGAGGGGCACTAGCTTGGTAGTAGCTGTGGCTCATCATATTTAGAGCTTTGTTAAGTTATTTTGCTGTCCCATAAAAGCGTTGCATGAAAAATGCACGACTGGGGTTTTTGTATACTGGTAACCCCTCTTCCCCCCCCCTCTCCCCACCCTCCACCGCCCTCTATTCACATTCTGGCATCTTTATATCATACATATAAGAGGCTGACAAATTTGAGTTTTGCGTATTTATAAGCTAATTTCGAGCGTTAAAATATATTACAAAAGTTGTCGTTGTGCTCCGCTGAGAACATCAACTTTTGAGCCTTTCAATTCTTCGAATTTCTTCCTCTTAAGAGTATAAAGCGTATGTATATACAATGTATATGCTTGTCCTCATCCTGACAGCCCTGGGAGACTGCTGCTGCTGCTGTTTCTGATGCTTTTATAATTGACAACATGAAAAGTCTTCTTGTTTTATTGCACGTTCTTTTTCCACTTTTTTTTTTTGCTGTACATTTAATGCCGTTTCTTTGCTAAAAGTTTTGGTACCAAAATTGAGAAACTACTTTACTAAAACTCCATAAACAGAATTTCAAATGAATGGCGCTTGAGGATTGCTCATCCCTTTTCTGTATTTCTGTACCTCCTTCTTCCTTCGACGCCTCCTTGTTTTGTTCCCCCAACATCTCTTCCTAATTTTGGATTCTACTTTTCATCCAGAATGCTCATCTAATTGGGTCAGCCTCCGTTGGTCATTGACCATTGCAGTTGACTACAAGTGTGTTATAATTAGCTAAAGCCAACGATGCACACAAAAATCCACAGAATTCTCTATCCCAATCCAAATCTAAGTCTGAATCCGAATCCGCGTCGGCAGCTGTCAATTAATAATGAATTCCCACTCAGCTGCAGCCACATGCCAATTAAAATTATTGCTACTCGATATAAGTTTAGATGTTTATTAAATAAAGTTATTATATAATTTAATTTATTATGAATGCAATGCATTTTCATCTCGAAAAGAAATATGTGTACTAATTAACTTAAGACTTTACACACACAATTCTACATATATATCAATCAGAAAAGAAGAGATGGAGTTTCATTCGGCAATCCTTAAACAATGTTTTTATTGACTTATATCTAATATAATATATTAAAGATCAAATTGCAGTTGAATTCCTAAGAATTAAAGTTTTGCATTTATTTTATTATGAATGCCATGAAGAGTATTATTTGTACATTTAGACATTTAAAACTTAATACTTTACACATTTTTACATCACAATGAAAACAAACAGAGATTGAGTTTCATTGGGCAAATCCTTGAATGTTATTCTGTTTAATGGATTCTTTCAAAACTAACAGATTACAGGTGACTGAAATATTTTGTAATAACACTCTGCTCGTCGTTAACTAATTAATTTATTCACGAAAAGAATAATACATAATCTTTATGAATTTTAATTGAGGTCAATGTGTGTTTGTTTAATTTTTAGCTAATGTACATGGCGTATACGTTATATGAATTATCCCTTTTGTGATTTAAAAAGGGATTGCAAATGAAAGTGTCCTTTGTGCTTCTATTGAATGCTGTCATTTTAATGACACATTTAATTAACTGAAAATCAACCCTTGCCGCATAATTATTTGACACATTAAACCGTTTTGTGACTCATCTGCTCATCTGATCCGAATTAATGTTCACCCAGACCCAAAGAAAAGGAAAAGGTGATAGGGCAATGAACATAAAAAAGATTCGACATTTGAAACGAGAGCTTTTTGCATGCTGCGAATGATTTGCCATGTCAGATGTCATTCCTCCCATTCCTCCCACTCGTCTCAGACAATTCCCAATGCCCGGTGGACATATTAGAGAGTCATAAAAAATAAAAAAGACCAAATAAAAGTTAAATAACAGAATGTTTAAAAAGTTTTTTTGTATACGATTCTCCATTGTCCGACAAGGATTGTAATCTCGAGTTGAAGTTAAAGTTGTTTTGAGCATAAATTCGAGTTAATTTTGAAGAACGACAAAGCAGAGTTATTATCTTGACCCGTACTGTAGATGCTGGCTGTGTTTAATTTGTTGCCTTTTCTTTTAATATGCAGCACTTAAAAGCCGCTTAATATTCTTCCGCATTGCTTTGGCCGCATTCAGAGGCTGCACCACAGTCCACAGTCCAAAGTCCACTGTGGTTTGGGTTATGAAGCAAAATGTATTCACGTATTGACCCCACCGGACGTCGCGACGTCTCTTCGTCTCCTAAGGAAATGCAACTAATTTCGGGCTAGTCTGCATACAAAATGTTGCACACAACAGCAGCAGCTGCTGCTGCTCCTCCTGCTCCTGTTGTTGTTGCTGCTGCTGTTGTTGCTGCTCCTACTGAATGTGAACCTGAATGTGGTGGCAATGGGCTGGGGAATGAGGATACTGTGAGAGGGAGATCCTGTGGGCTTGGCCACGTCAAGTAAATGAATATATGAGTATGCCATACGAATAACTGCAGTTCCTCAAAACCAAGTCAACATCCTTTTTGGTTACCAGCAAACGGAGCCTGCATTATTATTATTATTGTTGGAGCAATGGGTGTTGTTGCTGCAGCTGCTGCTGTTTGCTTAACACACTTCCACTTCACTCAATGGCCGCTGCAGTGCAGCATATAACGCATACACACACACATCTATACTCTTTCACATATGCAGATGTATGAATGAAGTATGCAAATTCGAGGTGTGCCAGAAGAATATCTGTCTAGCTGTCTTGTTAGATTAATCCAGATTATATAATCTAATTATAGTATTATCGAATAAGGGACTTGTAATACTTTCCAAGTTCCTTAATAATTTTTGTCAGTAATTTTTGTACTTTTGATATTGTTACTCATTACTTGTTGCATTAGGAAATAGTTAATTGGATAAAATAAAACTAAAATTATGTAACGCATGCTTTGTTTGGGGCTCCAAAGATTGTATACCCTTGTAGAGACCTGTATTCGTATCTCGACATATATATGACAGCTTTATGAAATTGTAGTTTAATTTTATCAAATTTTGGTCAGATTGTATATAACTATACCAGACACACAGTATGTGAGTTTAGTTTAGATACCTTAAGAAACATAAAAGAGTTATATGATATAGTGAACCGATCCGGCCAGCTCCGACATATGTACTGCGTACCAAATTTCATACAGATAGCTTTAAAACCGATAGACTAGTTTGCATAAAAACAGACAGACAGACGGACAAGGCTAGATCAAAATATATATACTTTAAGGGGTTTGCCACGCCTCCTTCAATGCGTTATATACTTTGTGACTCACATTCGATTTGTTTTGTAACTGGACTTTTCAATGGGAACAGTACAATTTGTGCCCATTTTCTATAAAGTATATTTAATTTGTTTCCATTTTTTATATCATTTGTTTGCTTATAAAAACAGTTTAATTCTTTTTCACAATAAATTTACTTAGACTTAAGGATATCGTATCTAAATTCCATGAAATCTCCTTAATTCCTTTAAGAATCCTTGCACATTTCATGTGATTTATTAGCCAGTTTTAAGAAACTTTTATTTAACACCTCGTCACTTCACTTGAATATATATGAATATGAGTTTGTGTGCACAGTGTCGTAATAGATCGCTAGCCTCTTCCTTTTTGGCCAAGTTCTTATCTTGTGTGTGGAGTGAAGCACAGTCGCTCCAGGCTACGTTAGCCTTAGCCTGGCTTAGTCCTGAGTTCTTAGTCCTGGACTGGCCTGTCCTCTCCTGGCCTGGCCTGGCTACGTTGTCATTGTGGCATTTCTTCTTCGTCTTATTCTTTAGTCGCTGTTGCTTCTACCACTTCCGGTTGCGGCAGTTCACATTCTGTTGCACGTTTGTTTGTATTGTAATTGTCTGTCGTGTGGCAAAATATGTATGCACAAACAATCGTCTATCTGTCTGTCTGTCTTTCTGTCTGTCTGTCTGTCTGTGTGTACAATCGTTGTGTTTATTGTCGCTTGCTCCTTGCTGCTGCTGCTGCTGGTGCCTCTTATTGTTGCTGCTGCTGCTGCTTCAGCTTCTGCTGGTGCTCATCATCCTGTTTGCTTGGTTGTTGTGTATTTTTGCGGTTGCACACAAATATACTGTTGCCTGGCAGCCACTGGCTGTACACACACAACTGCTGCCTCATGGCTCCCCAAAATTGTTTCATGTCGCTGAGGTCATGTTCATGTCGTTGGCGTCGCCGTTGACGTCGATGATTTCTGTTGCTGCAACAGCAACAGCAGCAGCAGCAGACGACGACGACGTCAACTAAAATGGTTTTCAGTTGTTTTCAGCTGCCAAGAACAGCGCGGCAGGCGCAGCTGCTGCAGCGTCAGCTCGAAACGGAATTGCAGTTAGCCAAGAGGACGACGACGACGACGACGATGGCAAACAATTGTAAGCTCTGACAGTTAACAACAACAACAACAGCAACAACAACAATGAGAACAGTAAGTTCAACAACAATGACAGGGTTAAGCGTCTTGCTGGTCTCTGCTTGAGTTCTGTCCTGTCTTGCCTGGCCTCCAAAGGCGAATGTCCTGTTACTGTTGTTGCTCTTCTGTTCTGTTCTGTTTCAGGCTCTCTCTCACGTACAGCGCGCACTTTGCTGACAGATAATTGCATTGCCCATTCTACATGTGTGTGTGTGTGTGTGTGTGTGTGTGTGTGCTTATGAAACCATTTCCATTTCCGCACAGCAATAAAACTCCAACACGGTCACTAATCTGCGCCTGAGACGGCCAAAGTGTCATTAATTTTATTTTTCTGTGACATTTTCCGATTATATGCGGATTTGCTGGTTGCCAACTTGCTTCTCCTAGCTCCTCCTGCACCTGCTCCACCGCTTGCTACTCATCTTACTCCATCACTTGCTGCTCCTCCTGCCTCCTCAGCCACCTTCCAATGTTACTGCCACTGTTTATGCACAAGTTTTGCAGTTTACACTTGGCTTGTTGTCCTTGAAAGATTGCCGTTTGCCTTAACAAGCAAAACAAATAGGCGACTCGACAACAGGAGGCGATAAGAGCTTCCAGCTTGTTCCACTTTTTCATCATCTTTTGTTTTTTTCTCTCTCACATTTTCCTGCCTGCCTTTTCGTTAATGTTTGCTCAATTTAAAAAGTTTTCTATCGCCATTTGCATTTGCACGCACATTCGCACGTGCTTGCTTGCAACAACAACACCGACAACAACAACGACAACAACAACAATACAGGCAACTGGGCGGCGCCAGCGACCGACAGAGGCGTCACTGATGGAGACGCTGCCAAGTGGCAAAAGCAACGGCAATGGCAACGGCAAAGCATTTGCATACGCACCGTGGTACGAACGAAGTGTACGACGTCAATGAAAACTTTTCAATATTATTTTCTGCTCTTTTTGTTGTTGTCGAAAAGTTTGTTTAGTTTTTGTTTTCATGTATATTTTTTTTCTTATATTTTTTTCTTTCTCAATTTTAATTTGGTAATGCAGCGTAGACTCTAATTGTTAGTCCTTGAACAATGAATTTTCCTTTTTTCCGCCTCTTCTTTTTTGTGTCCAGCGAACTTTTGTTTTAAAAGCATGCAATTTGATTACGTATACGTAAATGAGTGGGTGTGGCAAGTTCAACTTACAGCAACCAAAATTGAAATTGTTTCTCAATTAAATTGTGCAACGGGAGGTGAGTACAAAAAAAATTAAAAAAACAAAACTCTTTTGAACATAAATGAAGTAACCTCAACTAAGCATATGTCAAATGTGTACAAGTTGAAACTTTTATTAAACTCAATTAGAAACTGTCTATTAAATTCTAAATTTGCGATGTCAAAGCGAATATTGCAAAGTTGTCTTTGAGTTAATTACGAATGCTCTACAAATAACAACTGAATAATTAAATGCTTTTTGAAGCACAGAGATTAAATGCAACGGGGAATGGGAGAAAATATGTTGAGTGCTTACATCTCGTATTACAAATTATAATGATATTCCTTCATTTAATTCCAACTCGAGTTGAGTTCGACTCACTTTAGAGTCTTACATTTTGTGACTCTATAGAAAGATTTTAAAAATAACATTTTGAACAACGCAATACGCAGTTGATTGGCATTCATTGTCAAAATGACAATTGTTTCCATTTGCCATTTTCCATTTGCCATTGCCATTTTCCATGGAAATGCCATTATTGAACAGATTAATGTCTGCAATAGTGAAGGTAGATAAACTCCAAAATACATAAATGAATACACCTCATTGTAAATAATTTTCGGCTCGTTTATTGGATTTATTCATGCGTGCTCTCTGCCAAAATCAAGACCACAAATGACTAGAGATCTGAAATACGAGTACGAATATGTACAATAAATTGTAGAATATGCTTGGCATACCATAATCTCATTTCGAAATTAATGAAGTTACTTATACGCCCCATTGGCTGCCTTTCAACTCCTCAAAAGACACACAAAGTGAAACCTACTATAAATAGCATTATTTATTAATATCATTCAGATTTAATGTAGACATTTGTTGTTCTTAAAGTTTAAATGAGTACAACGCCTTTGCAAATACATATGTATTTTAAAATGCTAATTTATCTGAATGCTAAAAATTATAGTAAATATATTTAATGTAAGGACTCTATTATAAACAACACTTAAGGGGAATCAATCTTTAAAAACATTATTAATCACTTTATAAGTAAACTCTTATTAAAAATGCCTATTTATGAATATAATAGTGAATTATTTAGAATTATTTAGCACTTTGTTCTTTAGCTTTGAAGGCTTTAAATAACAAAGAAATTAAATATATTAAACGTTGGAATTCCTTTCGCATTTAAATTAAAGTGAATCGATTCACTTCAATCCTTTCTTATGTTATTAATCAGTCTATATATAAAACTCTTTTACATCTATTAATTTAGAATGTTTAAATACTGCAAAACGTCTTTTGCAAATATTTAGGTATGTTTAATACATTGTTGTTCAGCTTTAAAAAATATCGAATCAATCAATCGTTTCTAGTATAATTCATCAGTTTATATATAATATTATTTATATCTATTAATCTAGACTGTTAAAATAGTTCAGTTTTAAAAACTATAAATTAAAAATATTCTCCTGTTATTCCGATTAGTGTAGTTCACAGTGTTTTTTAATGGTCAACTGATTACAGGGTAGTTGCCAGATAAGTTTGTTCACTTGCATTACACTTGCTTGATTTCAAATAAATTTATTTGTCAGCACTCTGAATTTAGCTCAGCTTAATTACTTAGCACAATGAGAGGGTTGTAGCATGTAGCATGTAGCACGTGGCACGTGGCACAGGGCACTGGGCACAAGGCAGAAGGCACAAAGAGATCCAATTACGTTTAGTATCAATGCTATTTGAAGGGTCAACTGCTAACTGATTTTGTTTGGCCAACTTTTGGCCGGTCATGGTTTTATCAATATCGTGCAACAGTATCGACGTGAGCTTGCCACACTTGCAACTGGCATTCCAATCTAAGTACTTATAATCGAAATATGACGGCTATTGTACTCGGTATTTGGAACTCTATCTGTATCTGTATCTCTATCTGTATGTGGTTATGTCAGTTAATTGATTTGCTTTACGATATGCGGCTGCAGTATTTCTCTATAAAAGAGAGAGAGAGAGAGAGAGTGAGTAGAGATGCTATCATAATATTTTTTAATATTCTGCAACGGTTCTATTTTGGCAATTGGCCATCAAATTAGCCCACTGTGCCACATTTATGAATATATCAACGAGCCTGTGAGTGTCTGCTGCCTCTGCGGATCTCTTCAAGTGAGTGTATGACTCTAGTGTGAGTGTGTGAGTGTGTCAGTATATGAGTGTATGAGTGTATGTCTATGAGTGTGCTCATAAAGCAGCACAAATAAAACTGTCGACGATTGTAAGGCACAACTCACAGACTCACACAGACAGACACTGTGGCATGTGGCAGCCGCAAAGGCTGAGAGAGGGTAGGGTATAAAATCAGTTGAATTGCCAGCAAGAAGACAGCGGAGAAATGATAGAGAACGAGGACAGGAGCAAGAGTGAGAAGGCAAGGGGACAAGGGGACAAGGGGCAAGGGGAGCAGATGCAATTGCGCTGTGCCAACTGCTGCACTGGCACAGGAAATATTATCCGCATTGCCAAAGCATCTTAGCCAAGTCAGAACGAAAAATATAGTAGAGGAGAGATAGAAATAGAGAGTGAGAGAGACAGAGACAGAGAGAGGGACAGAGTGAAAGATAGAGAGTGAGAGAGGGAGAGAGGGAGAGTGCGAGGCAGGACAAAGCGTAAAAGCGGCCAAGTGAATTTCTCAAAATACAAATTCAAATGGCAAATTGACAAATGAACCTTCAGAGCATTTTACGTTTTCATTGTGAGCATATTTCTGTCTCCATCTCTTTCTCCTTCTCTCTCTATGGGTGTGTAGGTAATTCAACCGTTCGCAGTTTTTGCTTTTGCAGCATTGGGCAAATTTCGCATTTGCCTCATTTCCAAGCTCCTTTACTTTGAAGCGTAAACAAAAAAAGTAGAAGAAAAAAATGAGAAAATAAGGGATTGAGGGGGAAAAATAGGGAACCATTCGACAGGCTTTTGATGCTGATTTTGTAAAGATGCCTTTGACTGCCACACAGAGTGAGACGGGGATGGGGTTGGGGATGGGGAAGACAAGGGTGAACCTCATTGTTGTGTTGTGCCGTTCTTCTGTGGCACAAGTGGCATGACTTAGTCCATTGGCCCTGTTCCACTCCCTTCTCTCCCCTTCCATCCATCCAACAAGATGAACAACAAATTACAAATTGTAGTTGATGGGCGATTTTAAAGGCTACCTCTAAAGGCCGTTTCCATTGACCATTGTTTGGCATACCATTCACTGGCCAAGAGAGAGAGACTCTGTAAATAGAGATTACCAATAAGCCAACTACAATTACAATCACAACAACAACAACAACAACAAGAAAAACATCAACTACACAATGCGCATTGTTCCTGAAAATGATTCTCTGTACCTCAGATTCTTCTATACTTAAGTTTAAGAATTTAAACAGCTGTGGAAACTTTGAATGGAAGGATAAACTTTTGAAAAGCTGAATCCAATGCCGATTAGTGTTGACCATTTAGCTTATTTTCTGGCACTTAAGGTAATAGAATTTTATGAGAAAAGAGACTATATTAGCTGGAGACATAGGACAAAACAGTTAGAACACTTTTATTAGTTTTTTATCTCTAACATATATTATTAACAATTGAAGAGAGAGAGAGAGAATTTGAAGAGATGCTTGAAACTTTTAATATCCATAAACATTTTTACTTCAAAATCTTTAAATTAAATTTAAGAATTTTAAGAAAGTATTATAATCCTTTTTAACTGTTTTACTTGTAAATTTGTTAAAAATTGTACATTCAACAGTTGTATAAATTGAAAATGTTTAATTTTTGAATAATGAATTTTAAAAAAATATCTTTTCAAAAACGTAAAGATAAAATGTGAAAGAGAGATTAGGAAAACAATATTAAATTTCTAGGCTTGGGAGTTTAACATAAATGTTTTTCTCAATATGTGGGTTTTAATAATGTTTACGTTTTATTTAATGTAAAAAAAATCTATTTTATTAAATATGCTACATTTTATTGAAAACACTTTCATATTTATCACAAACACATTAATCTTATTTTATTGGATTCCATTAATACATCTATAGGAGTAAGAATAATATGAAATTCGTACTTTTCCGAGTTGCGAAAATATATCTAATTTGGACATTTGTTTCTCTCTTATTCAACTAGCTATTTATTTGCCACTCAACACTGAACGGAAGTGTCTGAACGGGAGTGAAGTGTAAAAAGTACTGAGAGAGGAAGTAAAAGGGAGAAAGCATAAGAAGAAAAATCAATAGGAATCTGTCGTAGTTGTAGTTGTAGTTGAAGTCGAAGTCGAGTGCAACGAGAAATTTCCCTTTGTGCCAAAAGTAGCCAAAGTGCCGAGTAATGTGTAATGGAGCCCTTTTTGCCAGAGACGGCAACATGATGTGAAACATGGCAATCGAATCAGCCAAAGCCATTTAGAGTCATCAATTGGCGGGGTCGTGATCAGGCCAACACTGCCGAGGACAAGACGCAGCGGGACAAATGCACAGCATGACAGCAAAATGGAGAAGCAACAGGAGCAGGAGCAGGAGCGGGACTGGGAGCAGTAGTGGGAATGGGAGTAGGGATAGCATCCGGTTGCCAGGTGAGTTTATACTACATAGGTGCCATATAAAACAAAAGGTTGGGCCAAATGTCGTCAATCATTACGCTTCTTTTTTTTTTCTCTCGGATTCTGTATTCTTTGTCTCTTTCATCCTTTATATTTTTTTATAGTTTGGAGGCAGCTGTTGTGGATTCTGTACTTCACCTGCCTCATCGGATGGGTGTGGGGAGATGACTGGTCGCAGAGTTGCGCCTCCAACTGCACCTGCAAGTGGACCAATGGCAAGAAGTCGGCCATTTGCAGTTCTCTGCAACTGACGAGCATTCCAACCACGTTGAGCACGGAACTGCAGGTCCTGGTGCTCAATGATAACCATATACCATATCTGAATCGGGAGGAGTTCTCGGCCTTGGGGCTACTCAATTTACAGCGCATTTATCTGAAGAAATCCGAGGTCCAATATATACACAAGGAGAGCTTTCGCAATCTCAAGATTCTCGTCGAGATTGATCTGTCGGACAATAAGCTGGAGATGTTGGACAAAGATACCTTCATGGGCAACGATCGACTGCGCATCTTGTATCTGAATGGGAATCCTCTCAAGCGTCTGGCTGCCTATCAGTTTCCC